>OX638135.1:49447905-50190405 GCA_951804985.1 Dryomyza anilis
AAAAGAAAAACAAATTTTAAAAATCAAAAAAAAAAAAGCAAAAACAATTTTTTGTCGACTTTTTTTTGGCCTTTTTTTTAAAATGGTGATTTCGACAGTTGCGTTATTTTTGTCGTACAAAAAAGTTTTAAACAATTTTTTTTTTCGAAATTTTTTGAACATTGTTATTTTTGTCGAATATTTTTTGTTGTAAAATGGTGATTTCGACCGTTGCGTTACTTTTGTCTTCCAAAAAAATTTTTTCTTCGAAATTTTTCGAACATTGTTGTTTTTGTCGAATTTTTTTATTTTGTTGTAAAATGGTGATTTCGGCAGTTGCGCTCTTTTGCCAAACATAAGGAAAAACAAAAAAGAAAAACAAATAAAAAAAAAATAAAAAACACAAGCAAAAACATTTTTTTTCGACTTTTTTTCGACAGTTTCGTTATTTTCAAAATCAAAAGCACAAAACAAAAGCAAAAATACAAAAGAATACCATAAACTAAAAGCCAAACTTAAGGAAAACAAATCAAAACAAAATCAAAAACAAAAGCAAAAACAATTTTTGTTTTGACTTTTTTTGGCTTTTTTTTGTAAAATGGTGATTTCGACAGTTTCGTTCTTTTCGTCGTTCACAATTTTTTTTTAACAATTTTTTTTCTTCGAAATTTTTCGAACATTGCTGTTTCTGTCCAATATTTTTTTTTTTTGTAAAATGGCGATTTCGACAGTTTTGTTCTTTTCAAAATCAAAAGCCCAAAACAAAAGCAAAAATACAAAAACAATACCATAAAACTAAAAGCCAAACTTAAGGGAAAACAAAAAAAAGAAAAACAAATCAAAAAAAATCTAAAACAAAAGCAACAACAATTTTTGTTTTGACTTTTTTTTTGTAAAATGGTGATTTCGACAGTTGAGTTATTTTTGTTGTCCAAAAACATTTTTAACAAAATTTTGTCGAATTTTTTTTTTTTTGTAAAATGGTGATTTCGACAGTTGCGTTACTTTTGTCGTACAAAATATGTTTTTCTTAGAAATTTTTCAAACATTGTTGTTTTTGTCGAATATTTTTTGTTGTTGTAGCTCTTTTGCCAAACATAAGGAAAAACAAAAAAAAGAAAAACAATTAAAACGAGTTGGGAAAGTTAGGTCACATGGGGCGGATTTTTATAGTCGGTCGGGCCCGACTATGGAATACCCTACACCTTTGGTGGGGATATTAATATGGGATATTTAATTGCATACCTTAATTTTAAAGTTTTTAATTATGTAGAACCTCCCCACCCTCAGAATATTATTCATATATCAGAAATTTACGTCTTATATCCCCATAAATTAAAAAATGTATATAAAAGTATAAAAAAAACTCAAAAACTTAAAATTTTGAAAGGCTAATATTTCATAGATTTGATTTTAATAATTTACGGATCAAATTTCCACTATGAAAACCCGGGAAATAATGAAAAAAAAAGTGGGCGTATCACGCCCATTTTTGGACCACATATTCTTAGGTGAATTCTCATAATACGTTTTAAATGTTATACTTATATCTTGAATACTTTTCGAGTTATTAGTTCCGAAATAGTTATATAAAAGTGACTTGTATGGGAGGTGGGCGTGTCCGTTAACCGATTTGGCTCATTTTCAAACTCAGTCCCTACTTTTGGCTAAAATATATTGAGACGAAATTTCATCACATTCTGATCAGTATTTCTCAAGTTATTCTGTATTCGGACAGCAAGACAGCAAGACGGCAAGACAGCAAGACAGCAAGACGGACAGACCGACGGACATGGCTAAACGGACTCGGGTAGTGATGCTGATCAAGAATATATATACTTTTCCATACCGGACACGCCTCCTAAGGGGCGTTACAATATATGCACAAAGTTAATATAGCCTGTACCTCATAGGTGTAGGGTATAAAAATCAAAAACAAAAGCAAATACATTTTTTTTTAACTTTTTTTTTGTTTTTTTTTTTTTTAAATGGTGATTCCGACAGATGCGTTATTTTTCCCGTCCAATTTTTTTTTTTAACTAATTTTTTTTTTCGAAATTTTTTGAACATTGTTGTTTTTGTGGAATATTTTTTTTTGTAAAATGGTGATTTCGACAGTTTCGTTCTTGTCGTCGTTCACATTTTTTTTAACAAATTTTTTTTCTTCGTAAATTTTTTAAACCTTTTTTTTTTGTAAAATGGTGATTTCGACAGATGCGCTCTTTTTGTCGTCCAAAATTTTTGTCTGCGAAATTTTTTGAACATTGTTGTTTTTGTTGAATATTTTTTTTTGTAAAATGGTGATTTCGACAGTTGCGTTTATTTTGTCGTCCACAAATTTTTTTTAACAATTTTTTTGTTTATTTCGAAAGTTTTTATGTCGAATATTTTGTTTTGTCCAAATTTTTTTCATAACAATTTTTATTTTTTTCGAACTTTTTCGAAATTGTTGTTTATGCCGACTGGTGATTTCGACCATACAACATTATCACAATTTGGAGCATACTTTTAGGCTTAATATGCTAAATTCTACAAATACCAATTAGAAATCTTTATGTTAATATAAATCCGTAAATTTAATTGTTCAAAATATTGAATGTGTTAAGAGTTGTGAATATTTTTGTGAATAATTTTTAAAGTTTTTTTTTAAATGCCGAGAAAAAGCAAATTAAAAATAAATAAAGTGTTGAAGAAATCCAAAGCTGTTAAGAATGCCAGGAATTGTGAAACTACCGTAGAGGTAGATATGCGACGTAGTGGTCAATCTTTGCGTCAGGCTGCGTTGAGATCTGCAGAAGCCCCTCAGGCAGATTCACGTCGCAGTCAGCAGTTACTACGCCCAGCAGCGCAAAGAGCCGCTGAAGCATCAGATCAAGCTGAGGCGCGTCGCAGTCAGCAGTTACCGCGTCAAACACCGCAAAGAGCCGTTGAAGCACCGAATCAAGCTGATGCACGTCACAGTCGGCAGTTACTTCGCCAAGCAGTGCAAAGAGCCGCTGAAGCTCCAGATCAAGCTGAGGCGCGTCGCAGTTATATTGCGTCAAGCAGCGCAAAGAGCCGCTGAAGCACCGGATCAAGCTGAGGCGCGTCGCAGTCAGCAGTTACTGCGCTAAACAGCACAAAAAGCTTCAGAAGCACCGGATCAAGCTGATGCACAATTGAGAGCTGCAGAAACCAACCGGACCAAGCGAAAACACGTCGAACTCGGCAATATGTACGCCAAGCTTCGATAAGAGCTGACAGGACGCCAGAGGAGTCCGAAAGACGGCGCAATGAAGAGTTCCAGCGCCAAGCTACTCGAAGAATTAATTTTTCGAAAGCAAGTTGGTCTCTTTTTAATAATGTTGCATTTGAATACGATGCAACTATAAACTATGGAAGTCACAACCAAATAAAAATTGGAGGAATGAAGTCAGAATGTCGATTTTGTGGAGCCTTAAAATGGAAATCTGAAACACCTGGTGTTTACGCAAAAAGGCGTACTTTACGGATTTTCAATATCTTCAAAACTAATTAAAAAGTCAGAAGGTTATGGTTTTTCCGTTCTTTATTTGAGCAATATAAATTAAGAGACAAACGAAAGTGTTTGCCATATAATATGAGAAAACGTATAAAGATACAAATAAGATTGGAAATCAAATAGGGAGATCCAATATATAGATATATTATATAAAATATAATGATATGCGGGAACGTAGTTCTTACGATGTTCATCTGTTGATGGGTGGCAGCAAAGAGCTCGAGCTCAGCGCAATTGCAGCCCCGAGAACCTCAAAGAATGAGGGTTGAAAAGGAAATGACGAAATTCACCTCTTGATGTTTGACCTGTCACAGAATGTACTAAATAAATAATACAAGGTTTACACTGCAAGAGTTTTGGCGTAAACATTGCCGCCCACTTTGCAGTAGTACACACTGCAAAATTAATTAGATAAAAAAGAAAGATTTCCAGGCTGTAAAAGAAAACAAAATTAATATGTACAAATAAGTTAAAGACAAAAGGATAACAAAGTAGTTAACAAAAGGTACAGATCAGAAAGGATCCATCCAAAAATATGGTTTTGGGAAAGAAGCAGTATTTTGAAAATGACCAAGCTCAACCATAGAAGGGTAGTTGGTTTTAAAACGCGAATGTACCCCATATATACCATCACTTTTGCGTTTGGTAACATCAATGTCATCACGGACCGTAGTGGCAAAGCAAGAAACTTTGTGAACTGGTAGTGGTCCCGTAAGAATCCAGCCAAATACAGTTTCTTGGGCAATGAGGGTGCCTAGGACGTTTCGCTTTATACCATCCATCATAATCAATGGATAGAGGTCGCCACCAATTAAAATGTCAACCGTAGAACTTTGGAAAAAGTTTTTATCAGCTAAGACCATATTTGGTAATTGATGCTGGATAGATGGTTCTATTTGGCTTGATGGAAATTCTCCTGCAATTTTGGGTAAAACCAGTGCCGTTGCCTCTAAGTGTAAATTGGGATCAATGAGAGATCCAAGTACAAAAGAGCATCGCTTTGTTGAACTGGCAGCGACTGCATGGTTTACACTAGCAATGCAGGTTCGTGTCGAAGACACTGGCAGCTTCAAAAGATTACTAAGGCGTTCGGAAATAAAAGAAGTTTCGGATACCCATGTGACTTACATTAATAATGGCAGTGCCCAGAAGGACTTCTGAAGTTTGCGAATCAGAATGAAATTTAATGTTTTGTGTGATGCAAGGTGGAGGACGTGATCCTGGCGCTGCCGACGTAATCGGCTCACAGCTCATGAAAGGAGATGAAGTGGACTGTGTGTTGTTAAAAGATGGTTGCGTGTTGAATGGCAGAGGGCGAGACCCTATGGCCACCGACGTAGTCGTATCACTGCTCATAAAAGGAGCCGAATGCTCAGAGACATCCCTATGTAAAAGCGTATGATGACGCTTTTTACACACTGAGCAACCGTAAGCACTTTTACAATCGTTAAGCTCATGGGACCTATTAAGGCAATTAACGCAACATTAAAACTTTTTTACAGTGGAATAGCGATCGGAGACGCTCATTTGTAAAAATAGTTTACAGACCAGCAGAACCTGTTTCTGTTTGGAGCAAAGAACACAAAGTGATCCTGTAAGGCTTGCGTGAAAACTCATAAAAGTTTTCGAATAAAAGTTTTAGTTGGCCGTTGACCAACACACGCTTATTCTCATAAACGTCTTTGAGATTTCGCCAGGCTAAATCAAAACCGCTATTCGTAAGAGGGGCCATTTGCACTATATCGCGTGCATCTCCGCTTGTCTTTTGCAAAAGATGGTAAAGACGCTCAACATCTGTATGACGTGAGTTGCGAATATAAATGGCAGAGAAGAGATCTCTGAACGTAGGCCAAGAAACATAATCTCCGTCGAACACATCAGTGTTGCAAGGCGGAAGGCGCAAATTATTTGATGCAATATCATCGGAGGCGCGGCAGGCAGCAGCTGAAGTGGTAGCCGTTTCGCTGAGCTGTTGCAAAAGCTCGTTAATAGTGGACATATTGGAGACGTAAGTCTTAAAGATGGTTTTATATTTTCCTTTGATCACCGAAATAACTTCATCATCGGCCGAATCTTCCTTCGAATCCAGGAATTGCAGGCACCGATCGTATTTGGTTTTAAATGTGGACCAAAGTGATTTTAATTCATCACTGAATACTTCCAGTGAGAATTTGGTATGTTCATTTGGTAATGTCATTAAATGATGACTGAAATTCGACCAGTGCATCCGCTGCACGGATAAAAAGATCCAAAGCAGTCATGTTGGATTGAAAAAAATTGAAATTTAATGCTTCAAGGATGCTCAAGGATGGAAGCGAACAGAAAAAAAATCAAATATGTGTTTTCAAATATAAATTTGAATTCTTAAAACAATTTAAAATAAAAAAAAAATGTGCTGAAAAAGAAATTAAATATTTCAAAGTAATTTAAAGATTTAATATAATTATGATAATAAACAATATAATTATAAGAAATAAGAATATTGTATAGGGCTTAACTTGGACTTAAATTGTAAAAAATAAAACAAAAAATGCACTGGTAAATTTATTTTTATTTTTATAGAAAATGACAAAAAGATAATCACATCACACATTGTTAAATTATTTAAAATATTTTAAATAATTTATTTTCGCCACTACTGTGCATAAGCAATCAATATTTAAATTTGACTCAAAGCAGCAGAGTTCAATGTTGTTCACTTTGTCGTCACGTAAAGATCGGAGATAATCGCACAAGTATTGCGCGAGAGAGGTCCAGTGTCACAAATCCAATCGCATCCACTCACGTAAATGATATGTCCAACGATGCGATAATTTCCACTCAATACCGGCTCTCCATCGATAAGCAATGGTTAAAAATCAGACGACAATAGCTTTTAGCGAGAGAAAGCACTCGTGTCGATCACTCACGAATTGTGTGCAGTATGACAACCACAATTAGAAAGCACTCATTCGTTAAAAATAAACTATGCTGCACTCTGGCAGAGTAGCAGCAGTTTATATTAAAGTCACTCAAAAAGACTTAAGGCACGAACGCGATGCGAAATAAATGCAACGCTGAACGTGCTCTCTGGAAGAGAGGCAGTCGTCACTCTATTTAATTAAAACTCGGTTCTCACTATTCACGAAGAGTGTGTGTATGTGACTAAAACAATAGCGAAAAAATAGAGTTGCCACGTTCCAAATTAAATTTTTAAAAATAATTATTCTTTTAAATTGTATTTTAAATGAATCAAAATGGACTCGAAAATCGTTTAAAAAATTATTTGAACGAACAATCACTAAGGAATGTTTGGTTTATCGGTCTTCACACGATTTAATTTATTAATTTTTAAAACACACACCACGAAACACAAATGAAATTTACTCAATTCAACGACGTTTGAATTGTTTGGTCCACGGCACGAAGTCAAAATGGACTTAAACGATTCAAATAATAAATCAGATTATAAATAAAATAAAATATAATATTAAAGATTTATTATACTTAAGTTTTTGCTCAAATAAATATTTAATATATTAAATATACCTTTCTGCTTAAGGAATTCGTGTTTCTGCGATATTTGTTGTACGTTGAAATATGCGTTGTAAACGTTTCTCTTTTGTTTTATTTATTTGTCCGTCCGAAACTTCGCTTCGTTGATGCAGTCACCAGGAGCGGCGCAATGCAAATTTTATTTTTCACTTTATTCTAAATGGAATAACTTCTTTCTAATTAATTTTGAATTATTGATCCGGTTCGATTGGACCAAAATGTTTACGCAAAAAGGCGTACTTTAGGGATTTTCAATATCTTCAAAATTAATTAAAAAGTCAGAAGGTTACGGTTTTTTCGTTCTTTATTTGAGCAATATAAATTAAGAGACAAACGAAAGTGTTTGCCATATAATATGAGAAAATGTATAAAGATACAAATAAGATTGGAAATCAAATAGGGAGATCCAATATATATATATATAATATAAAATATAATGATATGCGGGAACGTAGTTCTTACGATGTTCATCTGTTGATGGATGGCAGCAAAGAGCTCGAGCTCAGCGCAATTGCAGCCCCGAGCACCTCAAAGAAGGAGGGTTGAAAAGGAAATGACGAAATTCACCTCTTGATGTTTGACCTGTCACAGAATGTACTAAAACCAGTTGGGAAGGTTAGATCACGTGGGAAATTTTAAAGTAGGTGTAATTATGATAGTTAGGATTATCAAAATTATAGTCGGTCTAAGCCGACTATAAATACCCTATGTGTGGTTACCATTCAAAGTGATATATAGGTCACCAGGGTATACGAATTCTGAAAATAACTACAAACATTCAATCGCTGAAGAATTTCCATTCATTTGATACCCATATTTACAAATGGGTAGGTGTACCGAATTTCGATTTTTTTTTTGTGAACCACAAGTCTTTTCGCCGGAAAACATAATTATCACGTACTTGAGCATGATGTCAATATATATTTGACCAAAAAAGTTTACCTAAGCACGTATACATAAAAATTGATCTTTATATGTACATTTTATATGAGGTATTTGAACATAAGTGGTCGTATCATAGGTCACAATAAACAGTTCTGGCCAATTTTTTCGCACATACAGCGTAGGTATATTAGTAATTAAAGTTATAAGTTTCATTTATCTAGCTCTTCAAAAAAGTAGTAGGGATTTCAACAGACAAACAGACAGACAGACAGACGGACAGACAGACAGACGGGCAGACAGACGGACAGACGGATATCGCTAAATCGACTCAGGAGGTCATGCTGATCAAGAATATATATACTTTTCCATACCGGAGATGCTTCCTTCTGGGTGTTACAAACGGCGTACCAAACTGAATATACCCTTTCACTCTTAGTGTAGGGTATAAAAATAATACAAGGTTTACACTGCAAGAGTTTTGGCGTAAACACCTGGAATGTGCTGTTGTACAGGTGATTTTTTGAATTTTTACTACACTAATTAAAATATAAAAACAAAAACAGATTAATAAAATGAAAAAGTAAAAATTGTAATAGATGATATTAATGGTATTCAAAGATAAAACGAAAAACTTAACATATGGGCCATTCCACACCAAATCGAACAAAAAAAATCAAATTTGAGATTTTACCTTTTCGATTTTAATGAAATTTTGGCAACTGATAAAGGATATCGAGACATGCACTACCATTTTTTCTTTATTTTTTCCGACCACTAATTCCAGAGATACAGTGGCTCAAAGTTGGAAAAAAAGGGCCAAACATCTTTTTTGTATGGTTGTTCATATTTAATTATCTCTTGAACTAGAAATCCTAGAAACTCCGTTAATAACTCGTTTTAAAGCTAACAGAACAAGCTTTTAGAAAAATTAAGTTGTAAAGTTTAAACGCGTAACATGTGGCCGTGGTCATAATCATTGCACTTCAAAATTGTGGTCCTTAAAAAGAACCCTTTTTAAATTTCTGAAAAAAATCCTACATTTTCGTCAATTTATTGTATATGTTCATGCAAAATTTCAAGATGGTATTTTGATAGCATCATATTTTAAAAAACATTTTTCTAAATTTTTTCAATATTATTTGTATAGAAAAAAATATATTTTTTTCAAATGAAAAATTTTCAATAATTTTTCAATGTATTTGTAACTCTAATTTCGAAAATAGCGTCAGTTTCATCAAATTGTCTCTAGTTTTTGAAATATATACCATTTTTCGAAAATCGTAAAAACTATATCACAAAATCAGTATCTCAAAAAAAAAAACTGACGTCATTTTAGAAATCTAAGTTACATATATATTCAGGAATTATTAAAATTTTACTGTAGAAAAAAAAAATTCTTTACAAAAAATAAATAAAAATTTAGAAAATTATTTTTTAAAATATCATGCCATCAAAATACCATCTTGAAATTTTGCATGAACATTTATAATAAATCGACGAAAACTTATGATTTTAAAAAGGGTCCTTCTTAAGGACATCAATTTTGAAGTGCAAGGATAATGACCACGGACCAGATGTTCACGTTTAGAAGTTACAGCTTAATTTTTCTGAAAGCTTGTTCTATTAGCTTTAAAATGAGCCATCAATTTCTAGCATTTCTAGTTCAAGAGATATTTAAATATGAAAAACCATACAAAAGTAATTCTTGGCCCTTTCTTTCCAACTTTGAGACACTGTATCTCTGAAAGTAGTGGTCGGAAAAATGTATAGTGCATGTCTCAATATCCTTTATCAATTACCAAAATTTCATTGAAATCGAAGAAGGTGAGTTCCAACCGCTAGTCGATTTGGTGTGGAATGGCCCATATACAAATTTATATAAAATTAAAAACTCTAAAACAATAAAAATGCATTTCAAAAATCGTATTAACAATAAAAAAAAAAAATTAAATAATGATAAAAATAAAAAAATATATAATAAAATTCAAAAACACTAACAAAAGAAAATATAAATAGATAAAAACATAAATAGATAAATAGATAAATAGATAAATAGATAAATAGATAAATAGATAAATAGATAAATAGATAAATAGATAAATAGATAAATAGATAAATAGATAAATAGATAAATAGATAAATAGATAAATAGATAAATAGATAAATAGATAAATAGATAAATAGATAAATAGATAAATAGATAAATAGATAAATAGATAAATAGATAAATAGATAAATAGATAAATAGATAAATAGATAAATAGATAAATAGATAAATAGATAAATAGATAAATAGATAAATAGATAAATAGATAAATAGATAAATAGATAAATAGATAAATAGATAAATAGATAAATAGATAAATAGATAAATAGATAAATAGATAAATAGATAAATAGATAAATAGATAAATAGATAAATAGATAAATAGATAAATAGATAAATAGATAAATAGATAAATAGATAAATAGATAAATAGATAAATAGATAAATAGATAAATAGATAAATAGATAAATAGATAAATAGATAAATAGATAAATAGATAAATAGATAAATAGATAAATAGATAAATAGATAAATAGATAAATAGATAAATAGATAAATAGATAAATAGATAAATAGATAAATAGATAAATAGATAAATAGATAAATAGATAAATAGATAAATAGATAAATAGATAAATAGATAAATAGATAAATAGATAAATAGATAAATAGATAAATAGATAAATAGATAAATAGATAAATAGATAAATAGATAAATAGATAAATAGATAAATAGATAAATAGATAAATAGATAAATAGATAAATAGATAAATAGATAAATAGATAAATAGATAAATAGATAAATAGATAAATAGATAAATAGATAAATAGATAAATAGATAAATAGATAAATAGATAAATAGATAAATAGATAAATAGATAAATAGATAAATAGATAAATAGATAAATAGATAAATAGATAAATAGATAAATAGATAAATAGATAAATAGATAAATAGATAAATAGATAAATAGATAAATAGATAAATAGATAAATAGATAAATAGATAAATAGATAAATAGATAAATAGATAAATAGATAAATAGATAAATAGATAAATAGATAAATAGATAAATAGATAAATAGATAAATAGATAAATAGATAAATAGATAAATAGATAAATAGATAAATAGATAAATAGATAAATAGATAAATAGATAAATAGATAAATAGATAAATAGATAAATAGATAAATAGATAAATAGATAAATAGATAAATAGATAAATAGATAAATAGATAAATAGATAAATAGATAAATAGATAAATAGATAAATAGATAAATAGATAAATAGATAAATAGATAAATAGATAAATAGATAAATAGATAAATAGATAAATAGATAAATAGATAAATAGATAAATAGATAAATAGATAAATAGATAAATAGATAAATAGATAAATAGATAAATAGATAAATAGATAAATAGATAAATAGATAAATAGATAAATAGATAAATAGATAAATAGATAAATAGATAAATAGATAAATAGATAAATAGATAAATAGATAAATAGATAAATAGATAAATAGATAAATAGATAAATAGATAAATAGATAAATAGATAAATAGATAAATAGATAAATAGATAAATAGATAAATAGATAAATAGATAAATAGATAAATAGATAAATAGATAAATAGATAAATAGATAAATAGATAAATAGATAAATAGATAAATAGATAAATAGATAAATAGATAAATAGATAAATAGATAAATAGATAAATAGATAAATAGATAAATAGATAAATAGATAAATAGATAAATAGATAAATAGATAAATAGATAAATAGATAAATAGATAAATAGATAAATAGATAAATAGATAAATAGATAAATAGATAAATAGATAAATAGATAAATAGATAAATAGATAAATAGATAAATAGATAAATAGATAAATAGATAAATAGATAAATAGATAAATAGATAAATAGATAAATAGATAAATAGATAAATAGATAAATAGATAAATAGATAAATAGATAAATAGATAAATAGATAAATAGATCAATATAAATATTCATGAAAAGGTAAAAAGTAAAACATGGAAAAATAAATTGGTAAAAATATACAATTGTTATTAAAATCAAATCAAAAAATATAAGAAGATAAAAATATAAAAAAATAATAAAATGATAAAAAATTTAAGATTTAAAACAAAAGCTTTATATAAAAATAAAAAAATACAAGTTGATTTTAAGTTTCAATCTCATTATGCACGTTTCAGGAAAAGTATCTCTTCCATTTTTGCAAATACCTTAAGAACCCCTTCGAAATTTACTTTCTTTTGCATCCAATGAATCTAAGCAGTTTTTATCAAAAATTCGGCAATACAATTCTGCATTCAAAATGACATCTTTTGGAGCAGATAAAGAGATTTCCATGCCAGGATTCTCAGTAACTTTTACTGTGCAAGGCCAAGTGTACCATAGAATAGGATCCAGTTCCCCAAAACTGCTCAGCAAACAAGATTTTTGCAGATCTATTTTTTGGGTGATGAAGATGCACAAGAAATATTGAAAGAAATATTATTCTACAATGTTTCATCGCCACAATCATCTTCTCAATTTATTCATAATTAACATTGAAAATATGCCCAATGAAAATTACAAAATAGTCCTACACTCAGATCATACTCCTCAAGGTGAACATGAACGTCGCTACAATGTGCCTACTGTTAATGAAGTTGATGTGTTAATAGTTGGAAACCAGTACTCACCGTGTGATATTGTACTACATGCAAGGAATGATAACCTGACAAGAATACCTGAGACGCACAGATACTACGATGCACTTCAATATCCATTGATTATCTGGGCCGGACAAGAAGGTTATCACTTTCAAATACAAATAAACCCAGTGACAAATGAGAAAGTATCCTGTATGGATTTTTACGCATATCATTTGATGATACGCCGTGATAATTTCAATTTATTGTTGCGATGTAGGCAACTTTTTCATCAGTTTTTGGTGGATATGTATATTAAAGTGGAAAGCGAGAGGTTACGATACATAACTCTGAATCAAACCAGACTACGTTCTGAAAGTTATATCCATTTGCAAGATGCTGTCAATAATGATGCAAACGTAAATCATAATGACTTAGGCCAAATCGTCATACTTCCATATTCATTCATTAACAGTCCCCGATATCTGCATGAATACACACAGGATACATTTGCATATGTACGTGCCTATGGGAGGCCCGATCTCATCATAACATTCACATGCAATCCTTCATGGAAAGAACTGACAGATGAATTGATGCCAGGTCAAAGATCCACAGACAGGCACGACCTTATTGCGCGTACAAAAACTGATTGCTCTTCTTATCAAAGGCAAAGTTTTTGGTGATAATCAATGTTTTATGTATTCAATTGAATGGCAAAAACGTGGACTGCCTCATGTACACATATTACTTTGGTTAAAAAGCAAAATACGTCCAAACCACATTGATAAAATAATTAGTGCTGAAATACCAGATGAAGATGATAAGTAACTATACGATATTATAATAAAAAATATGGTCTATGGACCCTGCGGACGTTATAATCCAACATCGCCATGTATGAAAAATGGAAAATGTACTAAGAAATTCATAAGATCATTTCTAAAGGAAACACAGCATAATGAGGGCTATACATTGAACAACGAAAAATATACTGTATTAAAAAAAACTAAACATGTCTTTAAAATAAATACATATGTATTTGATTTACGATCAAAAGCATATGTATTTATTTTACTAAAGTGATGTAGTTGTTTTTGTATGGAAAATTACTACATAATTTAACAGCTTTTCTATATAAAATTTCAGTACATATGTATTTAAAAACCTACATTTTGTCTTTATTTATACGTCCAGAAATATGTAGAGAAATTACTACATATGCCTTTAATTTTACAATAATATGTAGTAATTTTACTTTGTTGTGATAATTAATTAAATATCATATTTATTTTTATTAATTCGGAAAATTATATGAATGAATATTAATATAATTTTTTAATACCAAAAAAAAATATAAGAATTATAAATCTGAAAACTATTTAGTTGTATAGTACAAATACAGCAAAAGATTGTTACCCACAACCACAAGAAAAATTTACACATAAATACATAAATAAATAAAAATATAAATAAAACAAATATTTTCCTGATCATAAGATGGAAGCACCACTAAGTATCATCAGTTCTGACGACTCAAAGGAATCGCAAGCACTTACGTATTTCTTTTAGGTTAAAACGCATAAGAATAATATGCTATGGTAAAACCATGCGATGGTAAAACCATACCATGGTTAAACCATAAAGATGTCCTATCAACTATTACTGCCTGAACAGAATACAGGCGGCGATCGAAAAATGAGCATTGAAAACAACAAATATTGCCGTCTCAATGCTAACGTCATGGCGCGCCACATCAGCAAACTACTCATCTGCAGCTGCGTGCCATATTTGTACACTGCAGTGTTGACAACTGAGTTTTAAAACCAAAAATATTCAGCGGTAAATTTAGTTGGCAGCTCTATAGTCTTCTCTCATTAAGGCGGTTCGGTCAGATGCTACGGACAGTTTTGGTTTATTTACATACAGGGAAAAATTATATTTTGAAGCAAACATATTATGTTACACATTACCTAAATGAATTTCCAGGATTTTAAAATATGATCATAACAAGTTATAACCAGAAGTATACCAAATAATTTAAAACATTGGAATTAAAAGTAACATTCAGTTAAAGACATTAAATTTACGGTTACGGTTTGCAGCAAACAATTTTTTTCTCTGCATTTTTTTCATTCGCATCCATCCATCGTGTACAAAAAAAAACAACAAAGCACCAGTTTCTGCAATATGAAACCAAAGAATTCGTTTATACCTGCACGAGGAACGACCTTTCGTAATTTGTTCGTCAGTGATCCCCCACGAATTCAAATGAAAGCAAAAAATCAAAACATCACAGTTTGTGCAATATCCCATGTAGGAAAAAACGATAGGCCCAAGGTTCGCCCAGTCTTGCGCCAAGAAAGCATTGCTCTGGGCTAGGTCTGGTACCCAGAACTGGCTGAATATTGGAATGAAAAGAAGGACGCAAGACTGGTATTCGGCCAAGACTCAAAAATTAATTCTTTTTTTTTTTTTTTACTTTCCTCTCTTTTCTTTTTCTTTTTCTTCCATTCTATTTATTTTATTTCTCATTTATTTTATACAATTTCCAATTTTTCCAATTTTAAGTAATTTAACCATTGTAGAAAAAATTCAGTTGTCACAAACTGGAATCGAACTCTTGACTCGGAAGTTAACGTCCACTGCTCTCCCCGTTAGGCTACGCAGCTAACTTATATTGTCTGAGATTTTTGCTTCAAAAACAAAATGTATGTTTTTTTTTTCAATTTTGTAAATTTTTTTCTAATGTGACAGACATTTTCAAATTATAAAGTTCAAGATTTTGAAAAAATACTCTGAATCAAGTGAGCTTGATAGCGTAACGGGTAGAGCTCCGGACTTGTAGGCAGGAAATTCAGGTTCGAGTCCCATCAGAATTTTTATTTTTATACCCTACACTAAGAATGAAAGGGTATATTCAGTTTGGTACGCCGTTTGTAACACCCAGAAGGAAGCATCTCCGGTATGGAAAAGTATATATATTCTTGATCAGCATGACCTCCTGAGTCGATTTAGCGATGTCCGTCTGTCCGTCTGTCTGTCCGTCTGTCTGTCCGTCTGTCTGTCCGTCTGTCTGTCTGTTGAAATCCCTACTACTTTTAAAATTGAAGGGCTAGATAAATGAAACTTATAACTTTGATTACTAATATACCTACGCTGTATGTGCGAAAAAATTGGCGAGATCGGTTCATTGTGACCTATGATCCGACCACTTATGTTCAAATACCTCATATAAAATGTACATATAAAGATCAATTTTTATGTATACGTGCTTAGGTAAACTTTTTTGGTCAAATATATATTGACATCATGCTCAAGTACGTGATAATAATGTTTTTCGTCGAAAAGACCTGTGGTTCATTAAAAAAAAAAATAGAAATTCGGTACACCTACCCATTTGTAAATATGGGTATCAAATGAATGGAAATTCTTCAGCGATTGAATGTTTGTAGTTATTTTCAGGATTTGTATACCCTGGTGACCTATATATCACTTTGAATTGTAACCACACATATGTGTAGGGTATTTATAGTCGGCTTAGACCGACTATAATTTTGATAATCCTAACTATCATAATTACACCTACTTTAAAATTTCCCATGTGATCTAACCTTCCCAACTGGTTTTTATTATATTTATTTATTTATTTATTTATTTATTTATTTATTTATTTATTTATTTATTTATTTATTTATTTTTTAATTGAAGTATGATTTCTCCGCTTGGCTCTGGCTAAATCTCCATTCACGAAGACATATTCAATAAGTCTTGGGTGACTTTTGGAAAAATTCAGTTATCCAAGACTTGGTAATCCAATCATGGCTGAGACTATTAAAGTTCTAATTAACCTTTCCTTGGACGGCCAAGGTTGGATATGCCTTACGACCGTTGTCAAGCCAGGTGTTTTCTACATGGGTACCCAAGCATATGTCTGTTAGTTCTGGCTGAGTCTTGGGCGAGAACTACTTTACCAAGCCTTCATTTGTCAATTCTGGCAGAGTCTTGGGCGAGAACTACCTTACCAGGGCTTTCTTGGTCTCCCAGTTCTGGCTGAGTCTTGGGCGAAGGTTTATTAACCAAGCATTGGTCTGCTGGTTGAGTCTTCAGCCCGTCGTCAGCCTGGCATTTCCTACATGGGATATAGGCAACGAAATACATGGTGTAGTAAAAAATAAGACAAATAAAAGGAAATGTATTTAAAAACCAACTAAATATATTTTTTCAAAACAAAGACATAAAATGTATATAATTTGCTACAGCAAATATTACGGTGTACATCTTTAACAAATTAGTGACTTTTTGACAAGACTTCCATATACATTCGAATATTATTTTAAATTGGAAATTATTTTTTTTATTATTAGTAACGCTAAAAATTTGGTTTTAAAAATATAAACAAAACTTAGCTGTTTTTGTAAAATAGGTTTTCATATTTAGAGACATTTTAATAGGGCTGTTAATTTTGAGATTTTATATAATAAATTCAATTTTAATCAAATTTTTATAAAAACAATTAACTTTAAGTGATACATATTTTTGGGGAATTTATAGTATATTTATAGAATATAATTTATAGAAGAATTTATAATAATATGTAAGTAATTTATAATTTAATATTAAACTATAATACACAAAATAATTGCATTATACATTGTATGTATTATGTAGTACACGTATTTCAAAAATAAAAACTACAGAAAACAAATACATACTACATATTCTGCAATATGTAGAAAACCAGACAAATTAATACAAATGTATTAAAAAACGATCAAAATGTAGTAGAACTGCATTTTTTCAAAACGAAGACATAAATGTAGTATAATTAACTACAGTAATTTTTTCGGTGTATAGACGCAGAGCTCCATGTGATGGCGGACATACTTTTAAAACAAGCATACGCGGTGGACTAAAAGATATGGTTGCAGATAATACTTGGATATTTCCATATTCACCATTATTATCAAAAATTTTTGGTGCGCACATTAATGTAGAATTTTGCAGTGCGACACTTCAAAAACTTCACCTGAGATATGAAGTGAATTGCAGAGGAGATCCGAGAAGCGAACCTTAAATAAAACCAAGAAGAATACATCGGTAAATGTTTTTAAACTTCATGAAAAGAAGAAGAATTATGTACAATTTCCATCCATTAAACCAAAGAAATTAAATTTCAACAATTCTGTGAACTGCAATATCTGCAAATAAATATCTGCCTTTATACTTCAAATGTTCGAACTTGCACTTTATTTTCCGTATTAGTTACTAATGTTTTCTTGAATCACCATTGTTTTTTTGTTACCTTATTATAAGTAACCTTAATATATATGTCCGAAATTTAGGTGTTTTAAAAAAATTATTCAAAAATCAATCAAACTCAGACTTATAAATGGTATTATATTGAATAGATCCTTTAAAAGATTTTAAAAATTATTCAAATGAACTTTTCAAAACTTGTCCCACTTTATTTTACTAATACAATAAATAAAAAAACAATATCATTCAAAATTTAATCATTTTTAAACAAACAAATTGTGCTTGGAGTTTCTGGTGTTTTGTTGTTAATTCGATTTACCGCTACAAAAATTAATAAAAACAACAAATTTTAGACCAACGATGTTTCTCAAAAAACAACATGTGAATTTTTGTACAACAAAAAAAAAATTATTTTGGGAACTCAAAATTTTATTAAAGGAATTTAAACATGCCTTGTACTTAAGATCTTCTATATAAAATAAAATATGTTTTCCTGTTTTTTTATGCTTTTTTAAAAACTGTTTTAAACCGGTATAAAACCGAAACCGTTTATTTCGGTTTTGGATATCGGTTTATTTCTGATTTTCGTATAACAATTTCGGTTTCAGTTACGGTTTCAATCCTTGATTTCAATGAACAAAATTTTCACCAAAGAATTACAACTCCTCCGAAAACGACTTTTACTTTTTTTTTGACTTATGTAATGTTGATCCATTTGCAAAAACATAACTTTACTACCAAATTCCCCGCTATTACACTTGGAACACAACAGTGTAAGTTTGGATTCGACGTAAACAAGGCACATTTGTGGACAACTGGCCTGGAGTAAGAGCAGGATATACTCTCGGTCGCGTATATACGGTTCATGTGAGTAACTTTGCATGTTTCTGTCTATGAGTTCTGCTACACAACATGAAGGGACCAACGTGCTTTGCAGACCTTAAAATTGTGAATGGAATGTGCCACTTTTAGAGAAGCCTGCGAAAAAATGGGTTTAATGGAAAACGATAGACAGTGGGATGTAACAATTCACGAAGTTATTCTGTGACGTTTTCCAGCAAAATTGAGAGATCTTTTTGCGATTTTGATTAGCATTTGTGGGCTATCAAATCCCTTAGAACTCTAAGAGCGGTACAGGGAGGGAAATAAAATTCTAAAACACGAGAAGAATTCGGTTAGAAAGTAGAATTTGACTAATATCAATAAAATACTACTAAAATTCAAGAATTTGTCATCTGGATAACAAGAAAGCAAATTACTTAGTTGTCAAAAAAGTAAACACACTTTGTTCAACTGGATTTTCAGAAGTTAATTTAGTGATTATTTAAAACCAAAAAGAACACGCAAAATTGTTGCTGTATTCATCGCAAAAAGAACACGTGTTCATGTATTGTTTTTGTTGTCATCGATATTGCTCTGTCTGTATGCTTTGTTTTGCGAGGTCGCCATCTGTTTGTTAGTCTGCTTGTCTGTCTGTTGAAAGTAACTAAGTCAAATTTTTCTAGATATTCAGACATTAAGTTCTTATGTATCAAAAAAGTAACTAAGTACAATTTGTCTGGATTGCAATTTTTTTTTTCTTAGGTATCAAAAAACAGCATGATAACAATGTTTGCATGTGAGTGTTTGTACGAATAGAACAACAAAGCACAGCCAGACAAGCAAGAGTATGTGTATGTATGAATGTTATAGATATAAATAGAAAAAACTATTTTTCCTACGAATATTGGTATGGTTTCAGTTCGCAAACATAAATTTGGGTTCAATTTTGCATAAATACCAAGTTGATTTCATTCCATTGTTATCTTAATACACTATACAATGCTTATGGGTAACGTGCGAAGGGTTTATACATAACCAACAGAAGAGGCAACAGAAGAGAAGAAAGTGTATAAGGTAAGTAAACGGTTTCAAAATAACACACAGAGATTAAATTAAATAATAATAATAAAATAAAATAAACAATTCAATTACATTAAGTCATTTACTATACAAAAATGCATATAGGTAATAAAGTTCTAAATAAACTATAAATTAACTCGAATATATTTTTTTTTTGATTTTATGTTAGCTTTGAAATAATTGCTTTTAGTTACTTTCAACATATCGACAGAGAGACACACGAACAAACAGATGGGGCTGACAGATGGACAAAGTAAAACAAAACATAATAGCGACAAAGCAAGATCGAAAAACAACAACTTTGGGACGAAAACAACAACAACTTTTTTGATACCTAAGAAATTAATAAACTGAATTAATAACTTATTCTACATAGTTTCTTTTTTGATACCTAAGAAATTAATAACTGAATCCAAGAATAATTCTACTTAGTTACATTTTTGATATCCAAGAAATTTATAACTGAATCCAAGAATAATTCTACTTAGTTACTTTTTGACAACTAAGAAAATCCATTTCTTGAAATGAAGAATTTTCAGTTTAGCTGCATATCACTCCGTATACTTCTTGATTCCTTCTGGATTTTTTGGAACTTTTTTCCTTCTGTGTATAAGAGTGATCTATCGGATTATATTCTTCGAAAAAATCAAATTAATAATGCCGACCTGACCTACAATGATTTAATATACAATGAAGCATTACTTATTATTGAAGATAGGTTTATCACTGTAGTTTTTTTTTTTTTTTTACAAATTAACCAACGCTCAGGGGATACCCCCTATTCATGCAATGCACAGTGTTGATCGTAAGAAGGGATGATAGGTTAAATGGAGGGTGGAAAGATGGAGTAGTGTCGGTGAATGTTTGTTTTGAACTTGCCAATATCAAAAATGTCGGGAAAAACAGACGCAGGGAGATTGTTCCACAAACGTATCGTGCGACTGAAGAACGAATTCTCTCGGTAATGCGTGGTTCTATTGAGAGCCGAGTGAACTACGAAGGGGTGGGCTTGGTTCGATGCCCGAGTAGAACGAGAGGACACACGACCTGGTGGAATCAGGCCATGTAATTCCCTCGAACACTTACCATTGTAATACCTATAGAACAGGCTTACACACCCTACGGTCCTTCGGTGCTCAAGAGAACCAATAGAGGATGAAATATTTTCATCCCCTATTAAATATATTGCACGCTGTTGGATTCGATCCAGGAACTCCAAAGAAGATTTTGAAGCACCTGCGCATATGTGCGAATTGTATTCCATCTTAGGCCGAATATAGGTGGTGTAGACAGTGCGCAAGTCAGCAGGAGTGAAGTATGTCTTACACCGTTTTAAAAACCGAGGCACTTGGCCGCCTCTTTCGACACGTCAAATATGTGATCATTCCAACGGAGATGACATTTAATTGATATGCCCAGAACGTCAAGAGCAGCTGACTCTGCAATATTCACAGCACCCATATTAAGGGGAGGTAGGGTTGAATCCATTCTTTTGTGAGATAACAGACAACATTGGGTCTTGCGTGCATTAAAATCAACTCTATTTGCAAGACCCCACTCGGATATTGTTTTAAGGTCATTATTGAGTGTGTCATTCATAGTGCGTCTTTTACTCTCAATCTCCAAAGAGGTTGGGCGCTTTTTGAACGAGTATGAATGACAAATGTTGCTATCATCTGCAAAGGAATGGATTGGGTTCTGGGTCAATGACAGAAGGTCATTGATAAATACCAGAAATAGGGACGGGGATAGGACGGAACCCTGCGGAACTCCAGAATTAATGAAATGTTGTTCCGAAAGAACACCATCCATCGCAACTCGTATTGAACGACCCTGGAGAAAACTCGATATCCATCGAGTAAAAGATTCACCAACACCATATGCAATTAGTTTTGAAACGAGGGCTTTATGCCACACTCGATCAAAAGCCTTGGAGAGGTGAACACAATTATTCCACTTTTCGGAGAGGACCGCCATCAAGTCACCTGTGGATCTGGTCCTACGGAAACCGTATTGTCGGTAACTGAGCAATTCGTTGTGCTCAAGATAGTTCACAAAGTGGAAGTTAATTACGCTCTCCATTACCTTGGAGAGTGCAGAGCATATTGCAATGGGTCGGTAATTGGCAGGGTTCGTGGCCTCGCCCTTTTTCGGAACTGGCTGGACATTGGCAACCTTCCAACAAGATGGAAAAACTCCTGTCGTGTAGGAGATGTTGAAAAGGTTACGCAACGGACAAGCCAGCGTTGACGCGCACTTCTTCAACACATGGGCAGATATGCCATCTGGCCCAGAGGCTTTGTTAATGTTGAGGTTTTCTAAAAACTTTTTAACTGCCCGAGTTCGAGTATGTATCTCCGGCATTGCAGAAGAAACAAAATCGACGACAGGCAGTGGTTGATTACTATCTGGGAGCGTTGAATTATTTGCAAATAATTCTGCCAAGAGTTTAGCTTTATCAACCGGGTCAGTGAAGGTCTGGCCATTCATACTAAGAGTTGGTGTAGACGATGTCGTCTGATTCTTCACCCTGTTTACAAATGACCCTTTTACTGTGATAGAGTAGGACCTTTTTGCGCGCGTTTTGTTCGTGAAGAAACTTTTCGCGCGAGATCACGGCATTACAGCGATTCCTAGCCTGTATACGAAGTCTTTCAGTATCAGCATTCTTGTTAGAACGCCAAGTCTGAAAGGCTTCCTCTTTCGACCTGACTGCAATCCTGCAATCCTTCATCACTTGAGTGAGTTGGTTGCACTCGGCAAAAAGCTCAACATAACAACCCTCCTGTGTTGATAGACCCGAGTGGCTCAACCAAGTGGCGTTGTACACATTAAAATCGCCGGCAACAACAATTTCACTGCCTGGAAATTGCTCCAATATATTTGAGATCGAATCAGATAAGGCATCCAGCTTATTACAGGTGGAAACCCTATCTAAATTCGGACTCCTATAAAGAAAGCACAAGTGCATGATGTGTGTTTGTATTTTGAATTTAACCCAAATAGTATTAAATTCGCTATCCGACACACTATGTTGTTGCTGCAGTTGATACGCAACGTCACTTCGGATAAAAAGAGCAAGGCCCCTATGGGCAGAGAATAATGGCAATAGGTGATAACCAGGTATATGAAAATCCAGTGGATCTGCACCCTCATTAACCTGGGTCTCACCTAGTGCCATTATTTGTGGCCTATGGATGGACACATACGCATATACCGAGAAAAAGTTCGCCCTTAGCCCACGAATGTTGCAAAAATCTAAGCGAAATTTTTGCGACATTTTTTCTACTGGGCAACTTCAAAACAGACATACATACTACCAAGGCGCAGCAGTTGAAACAAACAAATGAGAGCGTAAGTCAAGCCGTGGTGAGTGTTATGCCTTCACCACAGCATAGATTACGCACTCACTGCAGCCTCAACCGTGCGCGCTAGTAGCGTGGAGTAGGATGGGGGAGGGAGGGGATACGTCAACAAACCTGTGCAATTGCAGCAAAGAGCATAGAAAAGCCCTTTGCGTCGGCAATTGTAAAACAGCGAGTGCGGCAACTCAGCAGGCAGCGCGAAACCGGTTCTATTATGTGGTTGTTGTTGTTGAATTATTATTGTTTTATTTATTTGGTGTTTCTTTTTAGTTTTTTATGTAAATTATTATTAGTTTGTGTTTTAATTTAATTTTGTTTTATTTCGTTATTTTTCTTATGTTGGGCAGGCACATTAAACACAGTTTTGAAACACATTTATACTAAACGACGGACGGAACACGTTAAAAAAGACAAGAGACGACATGACATGTCCGTCCCCCATAAGTGCGTTGACGCTACACACTGACAAGAAAGAGGGGGCACTATTCTTTCTCGATGTTCCTGGAGGAACCGGCAAAACATTTCGTATAAATATTCTTTTGGCTCAGATTCGCAAGGATAAAAATGTAGCAATTACTCTAGCTTCGTTCGGAATAGCTGCTACTCTGCTTAATGGTGGTCGAACTGCTCATTCCGTTTTAAAGTTACCACTGAATTTGGCCCAAACTGAGGTTCCCACATGCAATATTACCAAAATTAGCAGTCGCGGTGTTTTACTACAAAAATGTAAACTATTGGTATGGGACGAATGCACTATGTCAAATAAGCATGCGATTCAGGCAATAATCGCAGTCTTCAAGACATAAGAAGCTGCTCTTTACTTATGGGTGGAATGGTAGTCTTACTTGCAGGAGATTTTCGACAAACACTACCAATAATACCAAAGGGAATACCGGCGGATGAAATTAACGCTTGCATTAAAAACTTCTGTTTTATGGACCCAAATTACAAAATTGAAATTAACAAATAATATGCGAGTACACGTCTATAATTACGCAGCAGCTGGAGAACATACCACTGAACTCCTAAAAATTGGAAAAGGACTAATTCCCAAAGATAAACAACAATGAAGTAGCACTTCGTACTGGGTTCTGTAATTTGATATCTACAGAAGAAGCACTAATTTCCGAATTTTATCCGGACATCAATCAAAATATAACGAACTGTAAAAGAGTATTATTAGCTCCGAAAAAATATATTTTCAATCATATAAATCACAAAATATTGAGTAAATTCTCTGATGACACGACCATATATTCGTCCGTAGATAGTGTGATAGACGAAGAACAATGTACCACATATCCACTTGAGTTCCTAAATGCTATTGAAATGTCTGGAGTTCCGCCCCACAATCTTGAACTTAAAATTGGTGTACCAATTATTCTTATGCGAAATTTACATGCACCAAAGTTGTGCAATGGGACACGTCTACGAATAACTCATCTTAGTCGGAATATCTTGCTGGTATCCACTTATAAACACCGTGCTTTTCACATGGACAATTATATGTTGCTTGCTCGATTTATACATATTTACGCTACACGGAATAACAACAAATATAGTGTACAGAAATGTTCTGACAACAAAATAGCTAAATTTATACTATTCATAATAATGGATTAATGCCATTTGCTGTTGCCATGATATTAATATCGTCTTCAGACAACAACGGATTTGCAGTAAAATATATCATCACCCGAAACTATTATCGGAGAGGCCACTTTTCCAACTATTGCAATTCAAACCAGTTGGGAAGGTTAGATCACATGGAAAATTTTAAAATAGGTGTTATTATGATAGTAGCATCAACGCACTTATGGGGGACGGACGTGTCGTGCCGCCTCTTGTCTTTTTAACGTGTTCCGTCCGTCGTTTTTTAGTCTAATTTGTGTGTCAAAATTGTGCTTAATGTGGCCGTCCAACAACGCCAAAATTCAAAAACAATAATTATACGTCCAATCTCAACTTTTATAAAATACAAATTACATTTATCACATTTTTATCCTTGCGAATCTGAGCCAAAAGAATATTTATACGAAATGTTTTGCCGGTTCCTCCAGGAACATCGAGAAAGAATAGTGCCCCCTCTTTCTTGTCAGTGTGTAGCGTCAACGCACTTATGGGGGACGGACATGTCGTGTCGTCTCTTGTCTTTTTTAACGTGTTCCGTCCGTCGTTTAGTATAAATGTGTTTCAAAACTGTGTTTAATGTGCCCGCCCAACATAAGAAAAATAACGAAATAAAACAAAATTAAATTAAAACACAAACTAATAATAATTTACATAAAAAACTAAAAAGAAACACCAAATAAATAAAACAATAATAATTCAACAACAACAACCACATAATAGAACCGGTTTCGCGCTGCCTGCTGAGTTGCCGCACTCGCTGTTTTTACAATTGCCGACGCAAAGGGCTTTTCTATGCTCTTTGCTGCAATTGCACAGGTTTGTTGACATATCCCCTCCCTCCCTCATCCTACTCCACGCTACTAGCATACTCAGTTGATACTGCAGTGAGTGCGTGATCTACGCCGTGGTGAAGGCATAACACTCACCACGGCTTGGCTTGCGCTCTCATTTGTTTGTTTCAACTGCAGCGCGCTGGTAGTTTGTATGTTTGGTTTGAATTTGCCCAGTTGAAAAATGTCGCAAAAATTACGCATAGATTTTTGCAACATTCGTGGGCTGAGAACGAATTTCTTCTCTATATATGCGTATGTGTCCGTTAATAGGCCACAAATAATGGCACAGGGTGAGACCCAGGTTAGTGAGGATGCAGATCCACTGGATTTTCAGATACCTGGGTATCACTTAGTGCCATTATTTTCTGCCCATAGGGATCTCGCTTTATTTATTCGGAGTGTCGTTGTGTATCAACTGCAGCAACAACATAGTGTGTCGGATAGCGAATTTAATACAATTTGGGTTAAATTCAAAATCCAATCACACATCATGCACTTGTGCTTTCTTTATAGGAGTCCGAATCTAGACAGGGTTTCCACCTGTAATAAGCTGGATGCGTTATCTGATTCGATCTCAAATATATTGGAGCAATTCCCAGGCAGTGAAATTGTTGTTGCCGGCGATTTTAATGTGCACAACGCCACTTGGTTGAGCCACTAGGGTCTTCCAACACAGGAGGGTTGTTATGTTGAGCTGTTTGCAGAGTGCAATCAACTCACTCAATTGGTGAAGGAACCGACGTATCTCCCACGCGTCGGTGGGCAAAGTCAAAAAGACCTAGACCTTTTTCTGACTTCACATCATGAAAAATATGATGTAAAAGTCCTTGCACCTCTTGGTAACTCCGACAACTGTACTGTTTCCGCTGAGTTTTCGTATTCTAGTTTACGCGCCTCTTCGATTAAAGCCCCGAAGAGGACTGTATGGCTTTACGAAAAAGCAAATTGGGTTGCGTTAAATGATTTTTTTCGCAACTTTAATTGGAAATTGTGTTTCGCAGACAGAGACATAAATGCCGCGGCTTTAATGGTACAAAATATTATTTTATTAAAGATTAGCATTAAACCCAAGGACCACTCTTGGTTTAATGAGACTTGCAGGATTGCAGTCAGGTCGAAAGAGGAAGCCTTTCAGACTTGGCGTTCTAACAAGAATGCTGATACTGAAAGACTTCGTATACAGGCTAGGAATCGCTGTAATGCCGTGATCTTGCGCGAAAAGTTTCTTCACGAACAAAACGCGCGCAAAAAGGTCTTACTCTATCACAGGGGTAGTAAAAATTTCTGGACATTTGTAAAAGGGGTGAAGAATCAGACGACATCGTCTACTCCAACTCTTAGTATGAATGGCCAGACCTTCACTGACCCGGTTGATAAAGCTAATCTCTTGGCAGAATTATTTGCAAATAATTCAACGCTCCCAGATAGTAATCAACCACTGCCTGTCGTCGATTTTGTTTTTCTGCAATGCCGGAGATACATTTTCGAACTCGGGCAGTTAATAAGGTTTTAGCGAACCTCAACATTAACAAAGCCTCTGGGCCAGATGGCATATCTGCCCATGTGTTGAAGAAGTGCGCGTCAACGCTGGCTTGTCCGTTGCGTAACCTTTTCAACATCTCCTACACGACAGGAGTTTTTCCATCTTGTTGGAAGGTTGCCAATGTCCAGCCAGTTCCGAAAAAGGGCGAGGCCACGAACCCTGCCAATTACCGACCCATTGCAATATGATCTGCACTCTCCAAGGTAATGGAGAGCGTAATTAACTTCCACTTTGTGAACTATCTTGAGCACAACGAATTGCTCAGTGACCGACAATACGGTTTCCGTAGGACCAGATCCACAGGTGACTTGATGGCGGTCCTCTCCGAAAAGTGGAATAATTGTGTTCACCTTTTCGGGGAGAGCAAGGCTGTTGCTCTCGATATTTCCAAGGCTTTTGATCGAGTGTGGCATAAAGCCCTCGTTTCAAAACTAATTGCATATGGTGTCGGTGTATCTTTTACTCGATGAATATCGAGTTTTCTCCAGGGTCGTTCAATACGAGTTGCGATGGATGGTGTTCTTTCAGAACAACATTTCATCAATTCTGGAGTTCCGCAGGGTTCCGTCCTATCCCCGTCCCTATTTCTGATATTTATCAATGACCTTCTGTCATTGACCCAGAATCCAATTCATTCCTTTGCAGATGACAGTAACATTTGTCATTCATATTCGTTCAACAAGCGCCCAAACTCTTTGGAGATTGAGAGTAAACAACGCACTATGAATGACACACTCAATAATGACCTTAAATCAATCTCCGAGTGGGGTGTTGCAAACAGAGTAGATTTTAATGCAAGCAAGACCCAATGTTGCCTGTTATCTCACAAAAGAATGGATTCACCCCTCCCTCCCCTCAATATGGGTGCTGTGGATATTCTGGGCATATCAATTCAATGTGATCTCCGTTGGAATGACCACATATTTAACGTGTCGAAAGAAGCGGCCAAGTGCCTCGGTTTTTTAAAACGGTGTAAAACATACTTCACTCCTGCTGACTTACGCGCTGTCTACATTACCTATATACGGCCTAAAATGGAATTCAATTCGCACATTTGGGCAGGGGCCTCAAAATCCTCCTTGGAGTTCCTGGACCGAATCCAACAACGTGCGATATATTTAATAGGGGATGAAAATATTTCATCGTCTATTGGTTCTCTTGAGCACCGAAGGACCGTTGGGTGTGTAAGTCTGTTTTATAGGTATTACAACGGCAAGTGTTCGAGGGAAATACATGGCCTGATTCCACCAGGTCGTGTGTTCTCTCGTTCTACTCGGGCGTCAAACCAAGCACACCCCTTCGTAGTCGACTCCGCTCTCAACATAACCACGCATTATAGAGAGAATTCGTTCTTCAGTCGCACGATTCGTTTGTGGAACAATCTCCCTGCGTACGTTTTTCCCGACATTTTTGATATTGGCAAGTCCAAAACAAACATTCACCGACACTACTCTGTCTTTCCTCCCTCCTTTTAACCTATCATCCCTTCTTACGATCAACACTATGCTTTGCATGAATAGGGGGCATCCCCTGAGCGTTGGTTAATTTGTAAAAAAAAAAAAAAAAAAAAAAAATTGGTAGGTGCACCGAATTTCGATTTTTTTTTTTTTGGGAACCACAAGTCGTTTCGCGGAAAACATTATTTTTATATATTTCAGCATGATGTCAATATATATTTGACCAAAAAAAAGTTTACCTAAGCACGTACACAGTAAAATTGATCTGTAGATGCAAATTTTATATGAGGTATTTGAACATAAGTGGTCGGTTCTCAGGTCACAATAGATTGATCACGCCATCTTGATCAGACAGCTTAGATATATAAGTTATCTAAATCTAAATTCATTGCTCTAGCTCTTCTACTTTTTTCGTAATCGTGGTTTCAACAGGCAGACAGAAGGACAGACGGACAGACAGACAGACAGACAGACAGACAGACAGACGGACATGCTGATCAACATTATATATACTTTTCCATACCGGAGATGCTTTCTTCAGGGTGTTACAAACGACCAAATAACTAAACCGAAATCGAAATTTCTCAAAACATTTCTTTAAATATATTATTGAAGTCGTTTTATAATATACTAACCATTATTCAATAAGTACGTTATGTGTAATAACATATTTGTAAGTATTAATTCAAAGTAATTCATTCAAATCATAACATCTAATTTCCGTTATCATAGTCTATCTAATTTAAAGCTCCATTATACTCCATCGTTCCAAAATAGTCATCACTATTCAATAAAATTATCCTGGAATTCAACTTTAATATTTTTGCACCTCGCATTTTCACCATAACATCCCAGGTGGCATATCAATGAAATTGTTGTTTTGATTTTGTCAATACCGGTGAAAGCGTGAGCTATCAATACGCAATACGAAATACGCAAATAATTTGTGTCTAAAAATATAATATTTATTGTTAGTAATATATATATATATATATATATATATATATATATATATATATATATATATATATATATTATCATAAATCTTGATGATATCAACGATGACATCTACTTACTTACTTACTTAAATGGCCCTTACAACCGTGGGTCAGTTATAGCCGCTGAGATGAAGTCGGATCTGCTTTGCGCGCGCTGACGCCAGTTAGAAATACCAAGCGTTGCCATGTTGTCCTCAACTTGGTCTTTCCAAGCAGATTTGGACGCACTCTTCTACGCTGTCCACCTTCGAGTTTTCATTCAAGCACCTTCTTGGCTGGAGTGTTTTCATCCATTCGTTCGACATGACCTAGCCAGCGAAGCCGCTGGATCTTGATGCGCTTGACTATGTCAATGTCGTCGAATAACTCATACAGCTCGTGGTTCATCCTGATTCGATACTCGTTGGCAAAGCAGATAGAGCCGAAGATTTTACGGAGAATCTTTCTCTCGAACGCTCCCAATTTACTCTCTCATCGGTGTAGGGCAGCGTCCATGTTTCTGCACCATGAAGTAGGACGGGCATGATGAGTGACTCGTAGAGCGTTATTTTTGTACGGCGAGCGAGTAGAGCCGTTTGTCCAAGACGCACGGACTCTTTTTTGCTTGTTGACTCAAGGAACTTTGTCTGGTCCTCGTTCACTGCTAGACCCATTCGACGCGACTCATTCTCCAATCTGGATAATGCTGCTCTGACAGCTCGTGTGCTCCGGCCAATGATATTAATATCGTCGGCATATGCGAACAGTATGAGACTTTTGTTGAGGATAGTGCCCGTTTGACGGAGTTCGGCAGCTCGAACTATTTTCTCTATCAATAAGTTAAAAAAGTCGCACGATAGGGAGTCACCCTGTTTGAAACCTCGTTCGGTATGAAATGGCTCGGAGAGGTCTTTTCCTATTCTCACTGAGCAACGTGTGTTGCTCATGGTCATCCTGCAAAGCCTTATAAGTTTCGCAGGTATACCGAACTTAGACATTGCGGCGTAAAATCGTTCCCTTATCGGAGTGTCGAAGGCGGCTTTTTAGTCGACTATTAGGTAGTAGGTGTCGATCTGTTTTTCTAGGGAATTTTTCTGGATTAGGCGCAATGCTAAAATCTGGTCTATGGTGGACTTTCCAGGTCTGCAGCCGCACTGATAAGGTCCAATCAGTCTGTTGACGATGGGCTTCAGTCTTTCACATAATACGCTCGATAGAACCTTGTATGCGATATTGAGTAGGCTGATCCCACGGTAGTTGGCGCAGATAGTGAGATCCTCTTTCTTAAGGATTGGGCAGAGTACAGTGAGGTTCCAGTCACTTGGCATGCTTTCATCCGACCATATTCTACTTACGAGCTCGTGCATGCTCTTTATTAGCTCTTTTCCTCCGGTCTTTAACAATTCAGCAGTTAGGCCATCAGCACCTGCGGCTTTGTTGTTGTTCAGCCGAGCGATGGCTGTTCTGACCTCGTCATGGTCGGGTGGCGGAAACTCAACGTCGTCATCAAGTACTGGGAGCCGGGTTTACTTCTCTATCGGTGGAATTGCGGTCATCATCACCGGTCAGCAGTTTAGATAAGTGATCCCTCCATATCTTCAGTGAGCTCTGGATATCTGTGACTAGATTCCGTTCTCATCTTTACAAGAAGAGACTCCGGATTTTGAACCTCCGGCTAGGTTTCTTATTTTCTCGAAGAATTTTCGAGCCTCATTCCTGTCCCCATGCATCTCAATATCCTCACACTCACGTCTTTCTGCCTCGATTTTTTACGCCTGAAAAGACTCACAGCTCGCGTAGCTACTGACTGCAGGGTGGATTTGTACTCATCATCTTTCTCTGCTTTCTTCTTGGCCGCACGACACTCTTGGTCATACCACTGATTCCTCAGGGGGCGTTGGAATCCAAGCACCTCTTCGGCAGCCGTACGCATAGAGCAGGAGATATGGTTCCACTGCGCGCTTATATCATCGAGAGGAGGAGTGCTTTTCCTAACCAGGTGTGAGAGTCGAGTGGAAAAGACTTGCGTTATCTGTTGTGATTGCAGCTTTACGACGTCTAGCTATCTCAGCGTTTGGTTCCGTACTTTCTTCGCAGCGCAGGTAATGATCCGAGTCCATATTGGCACCTCGGATAGTGCGTACGTCCATCACGCTCGAAGCGTGCCTTCCGTCAATCACAACGTGAGTAATTTGGCTTCGAGTTTTATGATCGGGGGACAACCTTGTGGCCTTGTGGATATCGAAATGTTCGAATCTAGTGCAATTACCATGTTTTGTGCTTCGGCGAAGTCGATTAGCCTCGTTCCGTTATTGGAAGTGTTGGCATGGAGGCTAAATTTTCCTTTTGTGGGACAATAGATAAGCCTTATATTTTTAGAGGACATCTGCCAGCTGGATAGAGGCACCTTCTCTATAAAGGGTCCGGACATTCCAGGTGCATATCCTTAAATCATGGACTTTAAAACGTTTGCGTGGGTCGTTATCCGAGGCTTCTTTTTTGTTTTCATTGGGCGCATAGATTTTTTACGTGGTGGGACCCAAGCCCAACGTACGATCCCTCACTCTGAGGAAGATGCTCGCCACTCACTTTAGCCGACTTCTACTTCGGGTGGTGTAGTGGGTCGTTTCCAGGGACTTTCACGAGGAGGAATTCCACCGAAGTGGAGGTTTCACCATTTGACAATTTGCCAATTCTGGTGACCAGTGATTTGACTTGAGACGACACCGACAAGGATTGCGCTGGCTTCGCCATGTTGAAGCGCTCAGACACGTTGCCTTGTTATAATTTTCATCATGCTAATTTTCTACGTCAGAAAAACACAGACTTAAATGAAATCACTATTAACAATTTGTGGATATCATCTTTAAATTATAATTCAGAACTCTGTATATAATTATTAAAAATTCAACATAAAAACGACGTAATGGGCTTTGATTACAATAATCATGAACAAGCGATATTAACAAGATTACGATATAAAAAGTAAACGCATATTTTTGTCATATAAATGCAACAATCATACAGCCGTCGTTATTGATGTTAGAGTACATTGAAATCTCCAAAATCATTTCAAAATTTTCCTGATTCCTAAAACAATTAGTTTAAGGTTTTGGATTTCATTGAGTAGATCACCTGCCTTCATAAAAGAAGGCATTGTATATTGAAATCATAAACAACACAAATTGTTATAATAATTCAGCGTATATTGAAACAATTCATTGCGACACCACCTGTCTTCATAATAGAAGTCACAGAAGATTTAAATCATCGCATATAATCATCATTATAATCAGGGCTAGGAACCGAAATTATATTTTCTGCGGTTCCGGTTCTATAAAAAAATAAAAAAGGGTTCCGGTACCGGTTCCGGTTCTTAAATTATTTTTTTTCAGTTCCGGTTCCGGTTCTATAAAAAATAAAATAACGATTCCAGTTCCGGTTCCACAAACAAGCCAAAAACGCAATAAAAATTTAAATATTTTTTATTTTTACGTAAAAAAATAATGAAATTTATATATATATATATATATATATATATATATATATATATATATATATATATATATCTATCTTTGTATATAAAAATTTATTGCCGTGCATTAGTCTCACAAAAACATTAGAACGGATCGACTGATTTGGATGATTTTTTTTTCTTTTATTCGTCTCAATACTGGGAATTCGGAAAACTCCCAAGGAAAAACCGGAAAAAGCGAAATTTGTGTTTTGTATGTTTGTGTTTTTGTACGTGCACCACCAATGGGAATTGTATTTTAATATCAGGATTCGTTTATATAGCCACTACGGATAGATTGGACAAAGGGGAGTGGCACGTCCCATACACTTTTTTTAAAGCTATTACTCCTGACCTCCTAAGGGTGGATTTTGGTAATGTGACGCGATATGTTTTTCCCTTGAGACGTTTTTCACAAGTCGAAGATGTAAGTAAGGACATTTAAGTTTGAATATAAGAAACTGAATATTTCTACAAAAGTTGTTATATTCCCAAACTCCATTATATCTTTGTGATAAGCTACGTCTTTGCATTTCAAATAGAAGCCTCAATTTTATTTTGCCAAAATGTAATCGCAAAGACTATTTTTCATTAACGCAATTCAACTCTGGAATTCATTACCACTTAATATTTAAAATATAAACAGAACATGTAGATTTACGTATTATATACTAATACATTTTTCAGAACAATAATCTATTAAAATCTTAAATCTACTATTTATAAGTAACCACACATCTAATTTCTCTTTAAATATGTTAAGTTATAAGTACAATTTTTGCATTATTCTTAATTTTGAATTTTTACTTTTTAATTTCAATACTTGTAATTTCAATTTTGTTGAACTGTAAAATAATCACTTCTTATTGTACTAATATAAATCAAATTAAAAAAATATATATACAAAACCTTCGCACCGGTGAAGCTGTGCACATGTCCTGCTAGTATATATACAACGAAAAAACTATATTAAAAGGAAGAAAAAGTCTTTTAAATAAATACATATGTATTTGATTTACGTCCTTACACAAATGTATTCGTTTTCCTTCATTGATATAGTTATTTTGTATGCATTTAACTACATAATTTTACTGCATTCATATACAATTTTTAATTCATTTGTATTGAAAATAACTACATTTTGTCTTTTTAATACGTCCGAAATATTAAGATACATTACTACATCTTAATTTATTTTAACTACATTCCGTATTTATTTAACACCAATCTGAAATGTTTAAAATAATATATATTAGATATTGACATTTTATCTTTAACTACACCAAAATGAGTATAGGGATGGTGTAAGACGAACGGAGAATCATGGACAGGCGACACTTTAGAAATTAGACAAAACTTAGTGACCTTTAAAGAAGGAATTTAGGTAACAGAATTTTTAAAATATAAGGAGGCAGTTTCACACTATTAAGCTCAAGTTTCACAGCTATTAAACTCAAACGGGCGACAATTTATTATATTAACCCCCCTCATCATTTATTTCCCGGTAACAATGATATCGGGTACAATTGGTTTCAAATGGGTTGAATAACGTGCAACTACAATTTTTAATTCATGTATTAAACGAGACGTTGAGTACGCTTGTTTTAAGAATTGTTTCATATAAATCATACGCGATGGATATCAAAAAAATAGTTGGCAAAACAAAACTATTGAACAAACGTTCAAATCAAAGAACGAAACGAACGAAACGTTTTAAATACGTTACACGAATTTAAGACGAAGGGGACTGAAAACGAGACGATAATAAAAAGATACATGATAAGGGGGCTAAATAAATTTTTATAGAAAATAGAAAATAAATTGTGTTTGTATTCAAACGTCGTGGGGGTCATTCCTACATGTATGTTTTAAACTAACAAAAAATATTGATATAAAAAAAGCATAAATTAACCATTTATAAAGTTGCATGGTTTCATAGTCGTATTCAAGTTTCCTCGCGGGGACACGAAGTAAAACGTCAACATTAATTCTTACATATAACATTCAGCGTCGATTGAATGAAATCATTGCGTTCATCACCTCTCTTCTTAATAGAAGATAGAGTAGATTGAAATCGCCAACATCGCAGATCATCAGAATAATAATAATTTCGAAATTAAAACGTCGATATCATCAACGAGATCATCATATTCATCATCTGTCTTCGTTATAGAATTCATCGTCGATTGAATGAAATCATTGCGTTTATCACCTGTCTTCTTAATAGAAGATAGAGTAGATTGAAATCGCCAACATCACAGATCATCACTACATTAAATTTCAAAATTTATATATCGACTAGCTGGACCCGTACACGACTCGTGCCAAGATTTTGTGAATTCATAGATATAAAGCTATTTTATTAATATAAAAAAACATTATTATTATTTTTTATATCAGGGGCCCGTGCTTCGCTGTTGAAGTTTTTATTGGTTTTATAAATGTAGTAACCAAATAATAATTCTCCGCCAAAACAACTTTTCTCAAAGACAATTCAATTCTTCCCCATAGAACGCTTTACCGTAGAATTCTTCCCGGTAGAACTCTTCCCGGTAGAATTCTTCCCCGTAGAGTTTTTCCCAGTAGAAGTTTTAGTGTAGTTAGTTTTAATGTGGTGAGTTTTAGTGTGGTGTGTTTTAGTGTGGTGAGTTTTGGTGTGGTGAGTTTTAGTGTGGTGAGTGAATTTTTAGTGTAGTGAGTTTTAGTGTGGTGAGTTTTATTGTGCTGAGTTTTAGTGTGGTGAGTTTTAGTGTGGTGAGTTTCGGTGTGGTGAATTTTGGTGTGGTGAGTTTTAGTGTGGTGAGTTTTGGTGTGGTGAATTTTAGTATGGTGAATTTTTAGTGTGGTGAGTTTTAGCGTGGTGAGTTTTATTGTGGTAAGTTTTAGTGTGGTGAGTTTTAGTTTGGTGAGTTTTAGTGTGGTGAATTTTAGTTTTTTGTTTCATCTTTTTAGATTCTGTATGTGCTGAGTTATGTCGTTTTGAAAGTTTAGGTTGTATGGGAGGTGCCACGCTCCTTTGTCCAATCCCGCCCATATATAGCCTATGACACCCTCCGGACTCTATAGTATACTGGTGCAAAATTTCAGTTAAATCGGTTCAGCGGTTTAGACGTGATATTGGAACAAACAGACATACAGACCGACAGACTGACAGACGGACCAAGAGTTTTATATATATAGATATCATCAACGAGCACACAAAAAAATATTACCAAAAATTCCTCCAACTACCAGTATTCATCATATTGATGATTTCATTCATTAAACTAAAATCGTATTTTTTAAATGTTTTTCATTTTAAATATTTTTTTAACATCAAATTTCAAACACAAATTTGTGTCCATTTACACATTTATGTATTTATAATTCTTATACGAGTTATAATATTTAATTACTAATTATGCGAAGACTCCATTTTTTCATATTAATGAATAATGTATATCATATTGATGAATATCAAACCACATAAATTTAAATATCATACATCTTATAAGAATTATAAATGGAGACAATTTTTTGTTTGAAATTTTATGTTATAAAAAATATTAAAAGTGAAAAATATTGAAAAAGTACGATTTTAGTTCAATGAATGAAATCATCAATATGATGAATACTGGTAGTTGGTGAAATTTTTGGTGATATTTTTTTGTGTGAGATCATCATATTCATCACCTGTAGAATTCAGCGTCGATTGAATGAAATCATTGCGTTCATCACCTGTCTTCTTAATAGAAGTCAGAGTAGATTGAAAGCGCCAACATCGCAGATCATAATAATTATAATAATTTCGAAATTGAAACTTCGTTATCATCAACGAGATCATCATATTCATCACCTGTCTTCTTAATAGAAGACAGAGTCGATTGAAATCGCCAACATCACAGATCATCACTATATAAAATTTCAAAATTTATATATCGATATCATCAACGAGATCATCATATTCATCACCGGTCTTCGTCATAGAATTCAGCGTCGATTGAAAGAATTCATGGCGTTCATTACCTGTCTTCTTAATAGAAGTCAGATTAGATTGAAATTGCCAACATCAGATCATCATAATTATAATAATTTCGAAATTAAAACGTCGATATCATCAATGAGATAATCATATTCATCACCCGTCTTCGTCATAGAATTCAGCGGCGATTGAATGAAATCATTGCGTTCACCACCTGTCTTCTTAATAGAAGACAGAGTAGATAGAATTCGCCAACATCACAGATCATCATAATAATTTCAAAATTTATATATCGATATCATCAACGAGATCATCATATTCATCACCTGTCTTCCTCATAGAATTCAGCGTCGATTGAAAAAATTTATGGCGTTCATCACCTGTCTTCTTAATAGAAGTCAGAGTAGATTGACATCGTCTAAATCATTTTCAATGTAATCGAGATCCAAGAGGATGAACATTCATTTCACCGTCTAATTAATGCAAAGCAACTAAACTTCGATATCACTAATAAAAAAATCATCGATTTAATCGCCATGTTTTATCTGAGATTTCATGAATTGATAATTTATATTATCGTGAAAAAGTAATGAATAAAAAAAAACAAATAAAAGTAATAAAATCAAAAATCAAATAAATTAAAATATTGTTTTCATTTTTATTGTCACTTTATAAGATTGTTTTAAAATAAAAAAAACGTTTAAAAACTGTAAACGAATTGATATCGGACAACCATTTTCAACAAGAAACCAACAATAAAAAAAATGTGCGTGATCACGCGTGATTGTGATTGAATCCTAATTTTGCTCACGTGATTGTGAGTGAGTGTGAGTAGACCAAAAAAGACCGTGAATGAGTGTGCGTGAGTACAATTTTTTCGTGAGTGAGTGTGAGTGAGTTAAATATTTCATAAAATAAAAAATCCGGCCGTACTTAGTATGGGCTAGTCAATTTTGATGGGGTTACGTTTTTGCTTGGTTTCATACGACCGTTCATGAAAATGGACATAGAACGGACATTTCAGTTAAATCGGTTCAGCGGTTTAGACGTGATACTGGAACAAACAGACAGACAGACAGACAGACAGACAGACAGACAGACAGACAGACAGACAGACAGACAGACAGACCGACAGACTGACAGACGGACCAAGAGTTTTATATATATAGATATCATCAACGAGCACACAAAAAATATCACCAAAAATTCCTCCAACTACCAGTATTCATCATATTGATGATTTCATTCATTAAACTAAAATCGTATTTTTTAAATGTTTTTCATTTTAAATATTTTTTTAACATAAAATTTCAAACACAAATTTGTGTCCATTTACACATTTATGTATTTATAATTCTTATACGAGTTATAATATTTAATTACTAATTATGCGAAGACTCCATTTTTTCATATTAATGAATAATGTATATCATATTGATGAATATCCAACAACATAAATTTAAATATCATACATCTTATAAGAATTATAAATGGAGACAATTTTTTGTTTGAAATTTTATGTTATAAAAAATATTAAAAGTGAAAAATATTGAAAAAATACGATTTTAGTTCAATGAATGAAATCATCAATATGATGAATACTGGTAGTTGGTGAAATTTTTGGTGATATTTTTTTGTGTGAGATCATCATATTCATCACCTGTAGAATTCAGCGTCGATTGAATGAAATCATTGCGTTCATCACCTGTCTTCTTAATAGAAGTCAGAGTAGATTGAAAGCGCCAACATCGCAGATCATAATAATTATAATAATTTCGAAATTGAAACGTCGTTATCATCAACGAGATCATCATATTCATCACCTGTCTTCTTAATAGAAGACAGAGTCGATTGAAATCGCCAACTTCACAGATCATCACTATATAAAATTTCAAAATTTATATATCGATATCATCAACGAGATCATCATATTCATCACCGGTCTTCGTCATAGAATTCAGCGTCGATTGAAAGAATTCATGGCGTTCATCACCTGTCTTCTTAATAGAAGTCAGATTAGATTGAAATTGCCAACATCAGATCATCATAATTATAATAATTTCGAAATTAAAACGTCGATATCATCAATGAGATAATCATATTCATCACCCGTCTTCGTCATAGAATTCAGCGGCGATTGAATGAAATCATTGCGTTCACCACCTGTCTTCTTAATAGAAGACAGAGTAGATAGAATTCGCCAACATCACAGATCATCATAATAATTTCAAAATTTATATATCGATATCATCAACGAGATCATCATATTCATCACCTGTCTTCCTCATAGAATTCAGCGTCGATTGAAAAAATTTATGGCGTTCATCACCTGTCTTCTTAATAGCGGTCAGAGTAGATTGACATCGTCTAAATCATTTTCAATGTAATCGAGATCCAAGAGGATGAACATTCATTTCACCGTCTAATTAATGCAAAGCAACTAAACTTCGATATCACTAATAAAAAAATCATCGATTTAATCGCCATGTTTTATCTGAGATTTCATGAATTGATAATTTATATTATCGTGAAAAAGTAATGAATAAAAAAAAACAAATAAAAGTAATAAAATCAAAAATCAAATAAATTAAAATATTGTTTTCATTTTTATTGTCACTTTATAAGATTGTTTTAAAATAAAAAAAAACGTTTAAAAACTGTAAACGAATTGATATCGGACAACCATTTTCAACAAGAAACCAACAATAAAAAAAATGTGCGTGATCACGCGTGATTGTGATTGAATCCTAATTTTGCTCACGTGATTGTGAGTGAGTGTGAGTAGACCAAAAAAGACCGTGAATGAGTGTGCGTGAGTACAATTTTTTCGTGAGTGAGTGTGAGTGAGTTAAATATTTCATAAAATAAAAAATCCGGCCGTACTTAGTATGGGCTAGTCAATTTTGATGGGGTTACGTTTTTGCTTGGTTTCATACGACCGTTCATGAAAATGGACATAGAACGGACATTTCAGTTAAATCGGTTCAGCGGTTTAGACGTGATACTGGAACAAACAGACAGACAGACAGACAGACAGACAGACAGACAGACCGACAGACTGACAGACGGACCAAGAGTTTTATATATATAGATATCATCAACGAGCACACAAAAAAATATCACCAAAAATTCCTCCAACTACCAGTATTCATCATATTGATGATTTCATTCATTAAACTAAAATCGTATTTTTTAAATGTTTTTCATTTTAAATATTTTTTTAACATCAAATTTCAAACACAAATTTGTGTCCATTTACACATTTATGTATTTATAATTCTTATACGAGTTATAATATTTAATTACTAATTATGCGAAGACTCCATTTTTTCATATTAATGAATAATGTATATCATATTGATGAATATCCAACCACATAAATTTAAATATCATACATCTTATAAGAATTATAAATGGAGACAATTTTTTGTTTGAAATTTTATGTTATAAAAAATATTAAAAGTGAAAAATATTGAAAAAATACGATTGTAGTTCAATGAATGAAATCATCAATATGATGAATACTGGTAGTTGGTGAAATTTTTGTGATATTTTTTTGTGTGAGATCATCATATTCATCACCTGTAGAATTCAGCGTCGATTGAATGAAATCATTGCGTTCATCACCTGTCTTCTTAATAGAAGTCAGAGTAGATTGAAAGCGCCAACATCGCAGATCATAATAATTATAATAATTTCGAAATTGAAACGTCGTTATCATCAACGAGATCATCAAATTCATCACCTGTCTTCTTAATAGAAGACAGAGTCGATTGAAATCGCCAACATCACAGATCATCACTATATAAAATTTCAAAATTTATATATCGATATCATCAACGAGATCATCATATTCATCACCGGTCTTCGTCATAGAATTCAGCGTCGATTGAAAGAATTCATGGCGTTCATCACCTGTCTTCTTAATAGAAGTCAGATTAGATTGAAATTGCCAACATCAGATCATCATAATTATAATAATTTCGAAATTAAAACGTCGATATCATCAATGAGATAATCATATTCATCACCCGTCTTCGTCATAGAATTCAGCGGCGATTGAATGAAATCATTGCGTTCACCACCTGTCTTCTTAATAGAAGACAGAGTAGATAGAATTCGCCAACATCACAGATCATCATAATAATTTCAAAATTTATACATCGATATCATCAACGAGATCATCATATTCATCACCTGTCTTCCTCATAGAATTCAGCGTCGATTGAAAAAATTTATGGCGTTCATCACCTGTCTTCTTAATAGAAGTCAGAGTAGATTGACATCGTCTAAATCATTTTCAATGTAATCGAGATCCAAGAGGATGAAAATTCATTTCACCGTCTAATTAATGCAAAGCAACTAAACTTCGATATCACTAATAAAAAAATCATCGATTTAATCGCCATGTTTTATCTGAGATTTCATGAATTGATAATTTATATTATCGTGAAAAAGTAATGAATAAAAAAAAACAAATAAAAGTAATAAAATCAAAAATCAAATAAATTAAAATATTGTTTTCATTTTTATTGTCACTTTATAAGATTGTTTTAAAATAAAAAAACGTTTAAAAACTGTAAACGAATTGATATCGGACAACCATTTTCAACAAGAAACCAACAATAAAAAAAATGTGCGTGATCACGCGTGATTATGATTGAATCCTAATTTTGCTCACGTGATTGTGAGTGAGTGTGAGTAGACCAAAAAAGACCGTGAATGAGTGTGCGTGAGTACAATTTTTTCGTGAGTGAGTGTTAATGAGTTAAATATTTCATAAAATAAAAAATCTCACTTTTAATTTTTTGCGATTTTTCTATATTTTTGCTGAACTACAAAACAAGTAGGGCCATGCCTAGAACTCAGAAGGCTTTGAGAAGGCGGCTGCCCACTAATAAGAACTATAATAAATCAAACCCTTGATAACCGACTGTCAAATACCCACCCCTTCTTCAACTCAGAATAAGTTACAAGATTCAGTCAACAATTGATCTAAACCCTGCAATCCGGCCGTACTTAGTATGGGCTAGTCAATTTTGATGGGGTTACGTTTTTGCTTGGTTTCATACGACCGTTCATGAAAATGGACATAGAACGCATTTTTTTTTCGATATACCCATTTTTGTAAAAAGTTGAATTTTCAATTTCAACTATACATGATAACTCTGTATTGACTTCCTTTTGTTTATAAAGTTTAGTTTGTTCGATAGGTTCGTGTGGGGTCCCGTTTTTATTCGAGTTATAAATGTAGTAAACAAAAAAATAGCTTCAAAAATAGTTCTTCCCAAAGTAAATTCATCCCTAGTAAATTCTACACCGGACCATTTCTTCATTGATAATTCTTTTCCAGAGATAATTTTTTCAGGGACAATTCTCAAAGATTTTAAACGAATTCTTCACAGGAGAATTATCCTTCGAGGCAATTTTTACAATTTTATATAAACAGTACATCAAAGGTCTTTCACATTTCCATCTCCGTTAAAAATTGAAATCCCTAACATCATTAAATCATTATTGCGTTTGAAATATGTAGGTTGTATTAGAGGTGCCACGCTCGGTCGACCAATCTCACCAACATATACAAATGAAATATGTGTTTTTATGCATTCTGAAAACAATAGCAAAAAAACCTCGTGGTTCAGCGTGATTCACGTGAATCACGCGTGATTGTGATTGAATCTTAATTTTACTCACGTGATTGTCAGTGAGTGTGAGTAGAGCAAAAAAAGTCGTGAGTGAGTGTGCGTGATTAGAAAAACTCGTGAGTGAGTGTGAGTCAAAACTCACTCACGTGCCCATCTCTAATTGTTACCATCGTCATCAATTAAATCTTTGATTAAAATGTTATCAAGTATAGTATTGTAATATTGTTTATAAAATATTTATTTAAATGCTTGATCAGTTTGATGCCAGCATAGTTCAGCAACACTTTTGTCGAAATCATGGTACATTACTCTTTCCATTTACATAGTAGGCAATATTTACTTAGGTTACCATTTCATCAAAGAATTCAAAGATTACAAAAGTAATTCATTGCTCGTTTCCCTGCTGGGATATATGGGCATTTTCAGAAAAACGGCAACCACGACCGAAAAATTCAAAAAAAGTCAAATCTTTGAAATAACGGTGAATTTTGAATCTTAAATATGTGAATCTGAAAAGAAAATTCTACTACGTTAACGGTAACGTATAAAAAAATTCGCATAAAGTTACGTTACTACACAAATTGTAAATATACCAACTTTTCTTGTACTTTGAGTAACCAAATTAAATAGTTTTAAAGACATACAGATACAAAATATTATTTTATTTTTCTGGTAACATTATTAATTATTTCTAAATCTTAAAAAAATGATCCAAATTAAAATAACGGAAAATTTTCGATTTTTGTATAAGGGTTTTCAATGTCCCGTCCGGAACCAAAAAGATACATTTATTACCATAGTAAACTGTTTTCTTTTTAAAGAGTTGATCCACTGTTCCTAAAGCAGAATTTCCTCGGCATTTTCAAAAATGTAAACATCGATTTCCTAGTAATTCAAGAAATTTTTGACAGCTAATCGAAAACTGTCCCGTCCGGAACTTTGAGTACCAAAAGTGTAAAACTACAATATAAAAAAAATATCAAAAATTCTTTTTTTTTAGAAATAGAAAAACCGAGTTGAGAAAGTTATGTCACATGGGTAAGTTCGGTCACATGGGACGGACTTTTATAGTCGGTCGGGCCCGACTATGGAATACCCTACACTTTGGTGTGAATTTTAGTGTGGGGAATTTAATTGTATACTTACCTTTAAAGTTCTTAATTATGCTGAACATTCTTATACTCAGAATATTATTTACATATCAAATTTCTGATGACGTATATTCCATTAATTTAAAAAATTGATGTAAAAGTAACAAAATAAAAAAAATGAAAAAATGTTAAAACATGTATAAAAATAAATGTGGGCGGATCACGCCCATTTTAAAAATTTTTAGAGATTTAAGGCTAATATTTCATAATTTTGTTTTCAATAATTTGCGAATAAAATGTCCACTATGAAAAAGCAAAAAGTAATAAAAAAATCAAATGCGGGCGTATCACGCCATTTTTTGGATCATATATTTTTAGGTGAATTCTAACAATACGTTTTAAATTTTATAAGTATCTTGATTACTTATATCTTGAATACTTTTCGAGTTATTGGTTCGTAAAAGTTATATAAAAGTGTCTTGTATGGGAGGTGGGCATGTCTGTTGACCGATTTGGCTCATTTACATTGACAAAACTAACTTTTGGCTAAAAAGTATAGAAACGAAATTTCATCGCATTCTAAGCAGTATTTCTCAAGTTATCGTGTATACGGACAGCAAGACAGCAAGACAGACGGACGGACAGACATACAGACGGACAAGGCTAAACGGACTCGGGTGGTGATGCTGATCAAGAATATATATACTTTTCCATTCCGGACACGCCTCCTAAGGGGCGTTACAATATATGCACAAAGTTAATATACCCTGTACCTCATAGGTGTAGGGTATATAAATTAAAAAACATATAAAAATTTGAATAGTACATCACTTTTCATTTCGTAATAATGAATATTAATATTGTCATATACTAAATTATTTTTAGCAAAAAATCGTAGTCCAAATTTCAATACGGAACGTCCGGAATTATTCTGCGATTTATTACGAAATTACTGAAATAAATGAAAACGAAAAATAACACTGTTCTACAAGAATTTTCCACAGAAATGAAACTTATCATTTCTTGTAGATTTCGGTTTTCCTGATGCTTGCTGCGTACTCAGAATTTTCACTATACGTCGAGGTTTTGCACAAAATCGGGTCAATTTCGACATGTTGCAGATGCAAAATTTCTCACAAAATAAAATAAGAACCGGATAATTGGCAAAAAAAAAATCTGTGTTCAGATATTAGTTTTTGCAAAAAATCAAAAAGTAATTTGTGCTACCAAAAAAGTGTGTCGAGAGAGTAATTTATCACAATTGTCTAAGCTCTATTTAAAAATATTTTAATATTAGTTCGCAATGTGTTTGCTGTCAAAATTTCGAAAAAATATTTTTTATACTTTATCTCTCTGAAACTGTTCGGAATATTTTTTAAAATTTGTTTATAAAATATTTGATGAAAATGAAGGGAAATGCACACAGAGATATACAATTTCATACTGAGTTAATGTAGTGATGCTAGGTGCAAAATCGGACAAAATTCTTAGCATCTGATGTCCGCATTATGGGGAAACATGATCGCTAACATTGCTCTGCGTAATCTCCTGTTGTATATTTGAGTTAGCAGGCTTTAATGGGTAAACAAATATGTAATACACAACCGTCGTCAACGAATGCTTGTGAGAACTGAACTGAAATTTTTGATAATTTGACATGAAAAAATAATAAAATGCGACACCATTTGACTAATAGTCACATAGTAATTGGTTTGGTTGGTATTATTGGTTTAAAAAATATAAAAATTCCATCACACGTAATATTTTTTTAAAAATTATTAATCATATTTTTTGTAAAACGTTTTTTAAATCACAAAGATTTAAAAAAGTAAATCGAAAAATTTCAAATCACTGAAGATTTAAATTTGTTTTACTTCAATTCTTGAGTGTAAAAAAATGATTTGAGAGTGTTTTGCTTAAGTCTTGAGTGAGAAAAATGATTTGAGCAAAGTGATTGCAAAATCATTTGTGTTTCAGTCGTTTATGCAGCAAGCAAATGATTTGACAAATGATTTTTTATTTTTGGGATTGAATCATTTGACTTGAAAACTGATTGTAGGTTTTTTGTAATTCAATCTCAAGACTAAAATGAACAGATGATTTAAATAACTGAATTAAAACTGATTGCAAAATCTTGTGATTCGATTCAATTCGACTTTGCTTAATATTTCCAGCAATCCAATGATTTGAAAGGTGATTGCAACTTAAGATTATTCAATCTGTAAATGATTCTAACAGAGATTTTAAAAAAGATTTTAACAAATTGAATGAATTAAACTGAATGCCATTTAATATTTCAATAACAGAGATTGCAATCATTTGTTCAAAAGAAATAATGATTTTATTTGTTCCAATCAGTAAATGAATTGGTGTAAATTATTGTTTTTTCACATTACCGAATCATATGCATATATTTTTGGGATTGAATCAGCAATAGATTGAATCATTCACAGCTCTGTAGCGCAATTCCCTAACTCAGTATCGACAAAAATAGATATCGTTAACTACAATTAACGACAAATATTGTTAGGAGGAATTCCGTACACAGTTCGCTATGATATTTATCGTTGATCATATTTTTGTTGTTAGCCAGCTTACTGTACATAAAATGCATTGAAAGTTAGTGAATCACATTTTTCATAACGATCGCTATCGCAAGCGACAATTGTCGGTAGTTATGAAGTTACGGAATCGCGCTACTGGTGACTATGAATCTTCGATGCAGTGGAAATTTATGAACGGCAAGAAATAGCTAGGGTGTTATTTTACTGTTAGGTTAATACATTTTTTATCTATTACTACTACCCAACTAGAACAAAATACGAAATATTATCTTTGCGACTATCATTTTTAAGGGAACTTAAAAGTTCTTACAAAAGTTATCTATTAAGCATCGTATAGATATATCAGAAATGTAACATTTTAAAGTAAACAAATCGGGATAATATCCTCTGAACTTCATACTTCAAAGTTGACATTAGTTTTTTTTGTTGCGTCTACGGTTTGCTGTTAGCGTTTTTTGTGACCCGTGTATTTTGTGTGGACAAAAATGTCCGATTGATAGTAAAAATATTAACCGCGACAAGTAAATTACGCTTATGAATCGCTACAAAATCGGGTCTATGAACTTGAAAATGTTCGTGGGCAGTTACTTACTGCAGGCGTCATTTTACCGTGTATGGAGGTGTCTCAGGACGTGACTGTGGCAGTGACAAAGCAGCTAAAATAATTTGAAATAAAAATGCATTTAAATTTTAAACATAACTTTTGGTTTTTCATTATTATTGTCCATTTTTTTATTTATTTGTCATTTGATTATTTCCATCAATTTAATTCATTGATAATATTTTGTTGTCATATTTTACATGTGTATAGGTAGTTAAAAGAATTAACTAAAAGCTGCATTTAAGCTATCTTATCGGCTGTCTAGAGGACAACTTTCTGATGATGACTTTTAATAGTTGACTTAAACATAACTTTTTAGTTATCTTTTCGAGAACTAAAAGTCAGCAAAGAGGCGGACATTCGTAAGTCTTTAAGATACTTTTTTTATCACTTTTACGACAACATTTCGATATCGTTAACTTTTTAAAGTTAGCATAAAGTTTGGCTTTGGGCATCGTTTGTCTGGTTGGGTAGCTTTATTTGACAGACTTTAATTAATGACCGAACAGTATTCAAAAATAAGCGTAATATACTCAGTAATTTGTTTGTTTAAGATTTGTTACTTCACGAGAACTACATATTTCTATGACATTTGAAAAGCGAATCGAACGGACTCGTAACACAGCTTCATATTTGGGCTGGGACAGTCGCATCTTTAAATAGAAAGTGTTTTTCCACATGCAGGGAAAAAAAATTACTCTCCCAAACATATTTAGCGGCAAACAACGTATATGTTTGAGGAACATAATATTTGGAAATGTGAAATATGTAAAGTGTTTGCATCTGAACATAATATATTTATCCCAATACACATTTATACTGCGCTAACCCTGGGCATACTCCGAGAGTAAAAATTGACTTGAAAAGGTACCGATAAATATCTTACTTTTTTCATTTCAAACAGATGAACATTGTGATGTTCACTATACAAAAAGCAGGTGTGTTGAAACAATTTTGCGATGAATATGAAAACCCTTTTATCAGTGGAAAATGTAGCCAAGCCAGAATAATATTTTCACGAGGAAAAAGTGGGTCATGGGGTAATGTAGATGTACAATTTATGGGCATGTTGCAAATTTTGACCTTAAAAGCAAATGTCAAGTAATATGGCATCAATTTTTTCATTTACGGTTCTAATTTGATACCTTTCTATTGCATTTTTAGAACGAGTGAAAAGTAAGAACAAGTAAGATGCTGTCAGAAAGTGAAATTTTTTACCGTTTGCAAAATGTTAAAATGATCGCAATTTCTATATCTTTTGTTTTGCAAATAATTTACGGTGCTACGTTCAATTTGGTATACATTTTCTGAGCGTGGAACGTGGGAAACGTAATTTAAGCATGTTTATTGTAATTTTAGTGAAAATATTGTGTTATATGAAATATTTAATTGGTTTAGCCATTCATTTCAATAAAATGTTCAAAATATATTACTACAACAGCTGCTACTCATCACTAAAACTTAGTAATGAGTAACTGTAGGGTGTCGCATTTTTTTTTTTTTTCATGTCAAATTTTCAAAATTTTCAGTTCAGTCGCTCAGAAGCATTCGTTGACGACGGATGTGTATTACATATTTTTTTAACCCATTAAAGCCTGCTTACTAAAATATACAAATAACCACTGAGCCGCGGTAGCTCAGTGGTTAGTGCGTTGGGCTGCGAGCCGAAAGGTCCCCAGTTCAAGCCTGGACTGGGGCTAACAACATCTTTTCATAGAAACATTTTTCTATACCGCGCTACCTCTCGTCAGTAAATGGCAAACCTACGAGAGTAAAACAATTGCCTATGAAAAAGCTCTCACCCGCCGTTCGGATTCGGCAATAAACTGTAGGTCCCACCACGTTGAGTACAAATATAACACGCACAGCTCAAATGGTGAGAGAGCTCGGCCGAAGTTCTATACAGGACTGTAGCGCCAAACTATTATTATTATTATTAGATTACGCAGAGCCATTTTCGCTATCATGTTTCCCAATAATGCGGACATCAGATGCTAAGAATTTTGTCCGATTTTGCACCTAGCATCACTACATTAACTCAGTATGAAATTTTATATCTCTGTGTGCATTTCCCTTCATTTTCATCAAATATTAAATAAACAAATTTTACCAAATTTTCCTAACAATATCAGTAAGATAAAGTTTAAACATTTTTTCGAAATTTTGACAGCAAACACATTGCGAACTAATATTAAAATGTTTTTAAAGTTGTTTTTGAGCTTAGGTAGCCGCGGTAGCTCAGTGGTTAGTGCGTTGGACTGCGAGCTGAAAGGTCCTCGGTTCAAGCCTGGACTGGGGCTAACAATATCTTTTCATAGAAACATTTTTCTATACCGCGCTATCTCTCGGCAGTAGATGGCAAACCTACGAGAGTAAAACATTGCTTATGAAAAGCTCTCACACGCCGTTCGGATTCGGCAATAACTGTAGGTCCCACCACTTTGAGTACAAATATAACACGCACAGCTCAAAATGGTGAGAGAGCTCGGCCTATGTTCTTATAGGACTGTAGTGCCAAACTATTATTATTATAAGAGAGCTTAGATAATTGTGATAAGTTACTCTCTCGACACAATTTTTGGTAGCACAAATTTCTTTTTGATTTTTTGCAAAAACTAATATCTGGACACAGATTTTTTCTGCTAATTATCCGCAGGGCAAGGTTCATATTTTATTTTGTGATAAAGTCTACCTCTCCTACATGTCGAAATCGTGCGATAACTTGCGATAACTTGCGATATAAAGTACCAAAAATAGCCTTTTTTTGCAAAATCTGGACGTATAGGGAAATTTCTGAGTACGCAGCAAGAATCAGGAGACCGAAATCTGCAAGAAATTATCTGTTTCATTTCTCTGAACGCCAATAACCCTCAATTTGTAGAACAGTGTAATCCAAAAATTATCCGATTTTTAAAATTATTTTGTTTGTGAAAAGCTTACATTGAGATCTAAAAAAAATATGCTTACATGAGAAAATATTTTGATTAGTTTTAAAGATATAGACTGGAACATGATGTTTTTTTAATTTTTAAAGACTTTACTTTACTTTACATATTTATACATAGATTGTACATTTTATCATGAAATTAAAATAATTGTGTGGGACTTTTATTAACCATTAATACATAAACCTTAAACTGAAAATTATTTTTAAATATCTCAAGTGGTTTAGTAAATATAAAATTGTAAATTAGATTTTTTTTTATTTTCCATTTTTTCATTTTTATTGGAAAATTGGACTTTTACGCAAATCTCCGTAATTTTTTTTTTCTTCACTAATATGTACTTTTGTTATATTTTGTTGATAGATAATATTACTTTAAACGATACTTTTTTTTTGGAAAATGAAAAAAAAATAATTTTGCACATTCACTTCGCCGGGCAAAAAATAAAAAATCAAAAATACGAAGAAATAACTCTTCTTCTTAAAACTGCTTACTTAAAATTTGACTTTGGACTTTGAAAACTTTTCTGCAGGGGGTCAAAGTAAAAAAAAAAATAAAAAACTAGGACTTTGACCAGTGTTGCCAGATTGGTTAAATATATTTTGGATAAGTTTTATCATTTAAAAGATTCTCAGTAATATTATCTATCAAAAAAATATAACAAAACTATGTTAGTGAAGCAAAAAAAAATTACGGAGATTTGCGTAAAAGTCAAATTTCCCAAAAAAATGCAAAAATAAAAAAAAACCGAATTTACAATTTTATATTTAATAAACCATTAATTTCATGATAAAATATATAATCTATGTATAAATATGTAAAGTAAAGTCTTCAAAAATTAAAAAAAAAATCATGTTCCAGTCTATATCTTTAAAACTAATCAAGATATTTTCTCATGTAAGCACATTTTCTTTAGATCTCAATGTAAGGTTTTTACAAACAAAATAATTTTAAAAATCGGATAATTTTTGGATTTTTTAAAATTTTTGAAAAAATGTTCATGAAAAAAATTTCAACTTTTCTGATTTTTATCTCCATAACCATTAAAGATACAAAGTCTAATTTCCAAATTCTCAAGTTTTCCCTCTACAACACTTTTAAATTTTTTAAATCGGTTGAGTGGTTCCGAAATATTGAATTTCACTCGATTTAAGAGCGTTTGGGCACAGTGGTCCATGTTCGTAAAAAACATATTTTAAAAAAGTAGTAGATTACAAGAATATAATTAAGGTTCTTATATTCTAAAAGAGAAATGTGTTATTCATTAAAATACATAATTTCAAAAACAAAATGTTAGTTTTTATAGCGACTAATTTCGCGGAATATTTTGTTATTTTTTTTTTTTAAATATCATATACTAATATAGCTTAAAAAAAACTTCAATGTCCTTCAAGTTCAAACCTATACCAAAAAGTAACCTGATAGAATATTTGTATTTTTTGTGTGCAACTTTTTGCAATCTTTTGAGATATTTGAGAAGCAGTATAAGCCTACAAGAGTAAAAAATGTTTTTTTTTTTAATTTTATATGAAACATATATTATTATGTTTACTTTTTTTACTGGGTACGTCTAAGAAGTTCATGTCGTTTGAAGACCATTCTTAGTTTTTAATAGGAACATTTTTGTTGAACACTTTATTACTCGTTTTTGAACCGTTTACACTGTGCGGAAAAATTGTAGAGGATAAGATTAGCTTCCACTGAATAAAGGACAATATTCAGGAAAAACTATTTTCATTATATTATATGTTGGGAACCACTGCAATTACACTTTTTAATACGTATTATTAATATATAAACTGTTACATAGTTTCAGCAATTTTACAAATATTAATAAATTAATTTGTTTTCTAAATATTTGGGAATTTTAATCACGTGTATTTGTTACCAGGGTTTTTATGAATATACCAGTTTTTTTTTTAGTGAAATTGGTCCATTTGTTTAAAAGTTATTGCATTTTAATCATCATTAGTGTTCAATACCTTTAGAGTAGGGCGTATGCGTAAATATTCAGATTCGAAACATTATAGAGATATTGAAGATCCATTATATATTATATATTCCAATATTTATAAAAATCTCATGGAAAAGTATGATATGATATAAAAATAATCGAGAAACAGAAACAACTTGAACCTATGCCACAATGAATCGCATTTTTGATTGAGTTTAAGAGATTTCGAGATTTCTAATTGCTTTGAGACATGGCGGATTGAATTCGGTTTTGTCTGAATAATGCTGTTGTCCTTAATTTGTTAATTGTTAAAGTAAGTTCCTAGTTAAATGTAAATGCAAATAAATTCGATGTAAAATAATTTGTCTTTTATTAAATTTATTTTATTCAATTACTTAAAAAAAAAATGAATATATAAAATATCAAAAAAAAACATTTCTTTATGCACTCAATAAAAATATTTTTAAATACCTAAAATCGTTATTTTCCAGAAAAAATGGGTTAAAAAATACATATTCATGGCCAGATTATGTTTGTCAAGTAAAATAAAATACATTATTATATTAATGTGTTTTGCTTTTCAAAAGTTGGCAACACTGCTTATAAGACTGTAGTGCCAAACTAATGTATTATTAGGTGATCAATTTACATTATAAAATCAAAGTTTAATGCATTAAAAAGATGCTTATGAATATATTTTAACAACGTAAAGACATTTTCTCTTATATTCCGATGTAAAAGTGTGGAATAATAATCTAATAATTTGATAAAACCCTCAGGTATGTATGATTAGGCCACCCGTTTTATCATTATTATTTTTTCTTTGCAAATAATTGTTCAGATGCAAGTGTCATAGTGATTTTCAATGAAGGCTAGATCTCATGGGTAGCGTCGCTAGCTCAGAGGTCTAAATGCCAGCCTAAATGTCCCATGTTCAAATCGGGCCAACAACATCATTTCATAGAAAACATTTATCTATACCGCGCAAACTCTCGGCAGGCAATGGTAAACCTCAAAAATGTTGAAACTAGCGCTTAAAACCGGTGCAAGCGTTTTGGTTATGTTTTTCCGAGTGTGCGCCGCGGCGGTGACACACTTACATATGTATGTTAATAGATGTTTTCAAAGTAAAAAAAAATGTTTGTTAGTGAGTTCTATTTTTAACACACACATATAAAACTAATTCAATATTTTGTACTTATTTTTATCCCGAATTTATTCGTTATATTCCACTTACTTGCATGTTTGGATCAGAGGGACTGTATGGATGAATTAGTAGCATTGTGACAATGTCCTTATGTCCTGCCCAAGCAGCAAGATGCAGTGGTGTGGAGCCGCGTGTGTCAACCAACATGTGAGATGCCTCATGGCCCAGTAGTAGACTGACTACGTCCGCATGCCCATTTAGAGTGGCATGATGCAGTGCTGTGTACCCGCTGACGTCCTGCACATTTACACCAGGACCACGCCGTAAACTATGAGCACAAGAATGTAATAAAGATTTAAATTTTTTTTATATATATTTTTTTTTTTTGGCACACCTAGCTAAGGGTCCGCTTTTTTTCGTTCTCTGATTAAGTATCTTCTCAATATACGATATGTTGCCATTGCGCGCTGCCTCCAGATACTCTTGATCCTTGCCCATGCTAAAAAATATATGAAATAAATCGGCACAGCACCCAGAAAATGAAGTTAAATTAGATATTCTACACAAAATTTATATAGTTTACGGTGCTGCACTTGAACGAGAGCTAAACTTCTCCGAGTTGTGTTACATACTTTAAGGCGTTAACAATTCTTTAACAACGGCATTATACTAAATGGGGTAAGATTCGCACACACATTTTTGGGGGAAGTTTGTTTAACTGTGAGTGGTACAATGAGCAGTTCAGGGCAGGGATGATTTTTCAACCAAACCTTTAGTACGTTTCCGTACTTTTCTTGTTAGTACTATTCTTTTCGGTACTATTTCTTTCTAGCACTTAAAAATAAATCCGATATTCTTTATAGTTAGCCCAATCGAGAAACATGTCGCGAAACATTTCCGATGAAATTGAAAAAAAAGCAATCGTGCAACTCACATATTTTTATTGGAAAAATTGTTTTTTCACATAAAATTTTACATTTTTAGTAATTGATTGTAGAATGAAAATAGGAAATAGAAAACAGAAAAACAATGTTGGGTTGTTTAATAAATATTTTCCGTCAATCGGAAAACTTGATTAGCTTTTACTTTCCGTCGGAAGCCGACGAGCTTCCATTCATCGGGACTGGGCTGAGTATTTAACAGAAGCATTTATTAATTATTCATGTTATTTTGGCGAATATATCCCAGCAAAAAAACCAACATGCATTACCGTTTGAATTGATTTCGAATTGCAATCTTTGAATGTTAATTGTAATGAGTGTTTAAAAACCGATTCCTGATTGCAATATAAGTAGCTTATTTGTATTGCATGAGCGCAACTTGATTCTGTATTGCATTACTAGATGCGGAATAATCATGAATGATTATAACTCGATTTTCTCTATTTAATTTTTTGTTTTGTTAACATCATTTTATGCAAAAATTTAAATGGACTTATTTTTTTTCGTTTTAAATTTTACAAAAAAGTTCACCTTCACAAACAAATTTAAGCTCCAGGTTAATTTTGTCTATAGGGCCTTTGAGTTTAGGCAGAAAAATATCATTATTTTATCTACTTATATGATTAAGGGTATAACATTTTAAACAATATAAAACAGTAAGAAAGGTTAGGTCACATGGGAAATCTTGAAGTAAGAAAATTGTGATAGTTGATATGATGAAGTTAGTAAGAATTATAAAAGTTATAGTCGGTCTAATCCGACTATAAATACCATTTTCCCTTTCATTTGATTACCCATATGTACAAATTGAAGGGTGTTCCGAATTTCGTTTTTTTCGGTTCGCGGGAAAGCATTATTTTTATATATTTGAGTGAGTGTCAATACATATTTGACAAAAAAAGTTCACCTAGGCCGGTACATAAGTTGTCGGGTCGCTGGACCGACCATGACCATTTTCATCCCAGACTGCCTAGAGCTTCTGTAAATGTGATTTCGACAGACAGACTTTCTGAGTGTTACATACGGTGCATCAAACTGAATATACCCTTTCACTCTTAGTATACAAATATAAATAAAAGAAATCGGCGTAGTAAAAGAGAGAGCATCTCAAACAACTTGGGAACTTAACGAATACGAGAGAGTAAGTAATACCGGTTTATTCAATTAAATTGTTTTAGAACGTATACATATATAAATATTTAAACAATAAAAAATAATAATTAAAAGAAAAAAAATATAAATAAAAGTGAGAACTCTTAAACGACTTGATAAACCAAACGAATATGAGAGAGTAAGCAATACTGGTTATTCTTATTACGCATTATTTTTGATATTTTTCGAATAAAATTAAAACAATAAATCATTCACTCTCAAAATATATTGAGTTTCGAATCAAAAATTAGAATTATTTATTTAAATGGATTTAAATGGTTTAGAGCAGGCATGTCAAACTCATTTGGCATCACGGGCCGCATTGGCAACTCAAAAGATGAGGCGGGCCGCAATTGTGTACCATACATTTGGTTCATCTGTTGGAAAATAAAAATGAATGTTAAGATGATAACATTTTTCCATTGATCCTCTTTAAAAGCGCCGCAGGCGAAATTTTTGTAAAAAATTGTGCGATTTTTGTCTGTTTGAAATATATCGAAAAAAATTTCGAATTTCTTTGATCCTGCCAAAAATGTTGTCAGGGGTATATAGAATGGAGTATATTTCAAACACCAGAGACAATTTTGTAAAACAGATCTAACAATCATCCAAAATTGTTGCAACTTTTTATGTCCGCAAAATCGTTCGATATCTAATTAGCTCTTGTACCAATGTCGAAGGCCAAATCGCGCTATATGGCCGTTTTTATACCCTACACCTATGAGGTACAGGGCATATATTGTAACGCCCCTTAGGAGGCGTGTCCGGTATGGAAAAGTATATATATTCTTGTCCGTCTGTCTGTCCGTCTTGCTGTCTTGCTGTCTTGCCGTCTTGCGGTCTTGCTGTCCGAATACAGAATAACTTGAGAAATACTGATCAGAATGTGATGAAATTTCGTCTCAATATATTTTAGCCAAAAGTAGGAACTGAGTTTGAAAATGAGCCAAATCGGTTAACGGACACGCCCACCTCCCATACAAGTCACTTTTATATAACTATTTCGGAACTAATAACTCGAAAAGTATTCAAGATATAAGTATAACATTTAAAACGTATTATGAGAATTCACCTAAGAATATGTGGTCCAAAAATGGGCGTGATACGCCCACTTTTTTTTTCATTATTTCCCGGGTTTTCATAGTGGAAATCAAATCTATGAAATATTAGCCTTCCAAAATTTTAAGTTTTTTAGTTTTTTTTATACTTTTATATACATTTTTTAATTTATGGGGATATAAGACGTAAATTTCTGATATATGAATAATATTCTGAGGGTGGGGAGGTTCAGCATAATTAAAAACTTTAAAATTAAGGTATGCAATTAAATATCCCACATTAATATCCCCACCAAAGGTGTAGGGTATTCCATAGTCGGGCCCGACCGACTATAAAAATCCGCCCCATCTGACCTAACTTTCCCAACTCGTTTTTTTTCGAAAAGATAATAAAAACGATTCTGGATTAATATTGCATCAAATAGTTCAAATATATAGAGATATATTTCAAAAACATTGCGATGTGGAAAATGTTTAAATATCTTAAAATAATATTTTACTCTACTAAAATTACGAAATTTTAAAAATTAGCTACGAGATCGAATTTTGGTATCCAAGTTAGTTCGAGAAAACTTCGAGGCATAAATCACATGGCAGACTTCTTACCAAACATATTGACATTTTTTTTTTAAATATCGTATATAAATTTGATATTTAATTAATTTGAAGTTTATATAAATTTGAAATTTACCTAATTTTGAAAAGGGTTCCTTTTTATGCAGAACTAATTTAAATTGCATTGATTAGAGATGAAGTTATAACAAAGTTTATTTTATTATCCTTAAAATGAGGTTTGCAGCATTCTAAGGTCAAGAGTTTTTTTCTACAACCACTAAAAGTGATTATTTATTAATTTTTTGAAACTTTGGACCACTGTATCTCTGGAGAAGGTGAATCTGGAACTCTGATAGATTTGGTGTGGAATGTCTCTAAACATAAAGTTTTACTTACTAAACAAATGTTAAAATGAATACAATTCCAATTTTTACAGTGCAAGACTCTTGTCTACAAATTTTTGATTCTTGTTTTATTTTGATTGCGCATTTATTTGATACTGGAGCTAATTCCGAAAATGGTTTTGTTAAATAGGGTCTAGTTTTTAAGATTTTTAAGTTTTGATTATTTATAATTATTAACAAAAAACAATAATGTATTTATCATTTCGTAGGTAGACGTACAAAACTATGCGCTACTATATATTTTTTATAAATGCCGGTGAAGGGAAATTCAAAACTTTATATTAAATTCAAAATTTTATGAATAAAAAACAATATTACTTTATGAAAAAAGATAAACATTATTGTTATGCCATTTGTTCAACGCCATGTATAATATTTAAAATGAAAATTATGAAAATAAATTACGACTCGAGTCTCCGATTTTGATTTTTTTTAAATAAATTAATAAGTTTTTAACCAAGAATAAATGGTAATCTTGATTATGCCTCCGTTATTTAATATAATAATCATGAACATAAAATATTTTTAAATTTTCAATTCTTAAAAATATATTTTTCTTATATTATTTAAAAAGTCTTCGCGGGCCGCACAGAAATGTTGGCGGGCCGCGTGTTTGACATGCCTGGTTTAGAGGATATAAATAAGTAAAAAACTATTGAACAGTATAAATAAAAGAGCAAGAAAAAGAGGAAAAAATATTGGTTTATTTAATTACGCATTATTTTTGATATTTTTCGACTAAAATTAAAACAAACAAAATCTATACACTTTCCAAGTATATTGAGTAAGCAAAAACGGTTTATTTCTTTACGCACGAATGATCATTGTGATTGCAAAAGTGATTAGAGTAACACACAGTGATTTAAATTATGAAATAAAATTACAAATAATTTATCAGATTTTTAAAAAAGTGATTGATTAGTCAAAAAATTTCAGATAAAAAGGTGGTAAGTTTTTGTAAAGTATTCTTAATATGATTAGTAAAAGGCAATTTTATAGACTTCAAAAAAAAAAAAGAAAATAATAAATTGATTTCCCTTTTGAAAGTTGAGAACAACAATATTTCAATTATGAACTCTGAGCATAGAAATGAGTCTAGCGATGTGACCTCAGATAATACCACAGACACCTCTATACGAGAAAAATTTAAAATTTGGTATATAAGGTTTAATCCTACTGTTCAGTGTTGCACGAATCTTCTTAATATTTTGCAATCTGAAAATATTTCTGTTCCAAAAAGTGTAGATTGTTTAATTGGTATAAGTAGCAAGAAGAAAGCATTTCATGTTCGAACTATTTCTCAGGGGGAATATGTTCATATTGGAATAAAATTCCAATTGTCCAAAGTAATGAACATTTTAATAAATTGTAATATTGACGAAATTCTTTTAGATATTGGAATAGATGGTTTGCCACTTTATAAAAGTTCAGCAGTCGGTCTCTGGCCAATTTTAGATCGGATTCCAAATGTTCCCCAAGTTGATGTGTTTCTTATTGGAACCTATGTCGGAAAACATAAACCTTATAATGCTGATAGCTTTTTACATGATTTTGCTAATGAGGCTAAAATATTAATGCAAGATGTATTGAGTTTTGAAAATAAAGTTATTTCATTACGAATAAGGGCAATAATATGTGATGCTCCTGCACGCTCCTTTATTTGCTGCATTAAAGGGCATACGTCGTTTAACGGATGCAGTAAATGCAAACAAATTGGAAAACGAATAAATAATGTAACCACATTTAGTGATCATGTTGATGTACTCTGCACAGATGCCGATTTTGAAAATCGTATTGATACAAATTTCCATCAGGCTTCACATATCAATATTAAATTGTGTTTAGAGGATATGGGTGTGGTTATGGTCTCTCAATTTCCACTCGACGCGATGCACCTAATTGATTTAGGAATTATGAAAAAAATGATAATGTTTTTATTGCAAGGGAAAACATGTTTAAATTATATCCTAGCTCTAACTTGCAAATGTCATCATTAATGATGTCGTTATCACCTTACATACCATGAGAATTTGCTAGGAAACCACGAGTTTTTGAAGACGTCCGTAGATGGAAAGCCGTTGAATTTCGGCAGTTTCTTTTATATACGGGACTAGTAGTTTTAAAAGATGTTCTTCCTAATAATTTGTATTACCATTATTTGCTTTTACACTCTGCAATAATAATGTTGCTTTGAGAAAAAAACTTTGAGTCAAATATTTCATTAGCTGAAGAAATGATTCAATTTTTTGTAGACATTTTTTCCAATATTTATGGCGAAAGAAGTGTCACTTATAATGTCCATAATTTGTTGCATCTCACGGATTCTGTTAAAAAATTTGGTTACTTGGGAGGCTTTACCGCATACTAATTTGAAAATTATTTAAAAAATTTAAAGTCATATGTAAGAAAACCACAAAATATACCTAAATAAATATATAATAAATGCATTAATGAAACTTTAATTATAAATGATGTATTTAAGGGATTTAAAATTGATAAAAATGAGAAAGTTAGGTAATTTTCAAACAATAAAGGATGTTTTTGTTCTAATCCATGCCCAAACAATTATTGCGCGGTTATCCCATTTACACCTCTAATTATTATGGAAATTTATCAAAATCACACATTTTGGGGCAAGCCGTTCACAAATCCAAGCAATTTTTTCATTGAACCAGTGCATTAATTAGATCTTGGTATTTGTTTAGTAGATTTAGATCTATGTAATAATTCTCAAATTTTTGACCTGGACAAAATATGTACAAAATTTGTTGGATTTCCATACAGAAACAATGTCTTATTGATCCCTTTACAACATAATTAATATAAATCAAATTTAAAAATAAATCTTTTATAAATATATACACGCAAAGAAAAATCTTCATAAAGGCAACATATTGATGATTGCGTTTATAAATTTTCCGAATTTAATTGGCTGTTACTTCTAAAGCATAACTTTTAATATTACTTTGGTTATTCATTTCATTGTTTTTTATAAATATATTTATATTAAAAGTCCAGAAATTAAATAAATATTGTATCAAACATAATATGATGCCTTCAAAATGAATTTTTTCCTATGTGTAGAATTATAATATTTTCGAAAATTTTTTGTTATTTTATCATTACAAAAACAGCATAAAACATGGATACTAAAAACAAAATCAATAAAATATTAGAGGGACAAAAACAATTAAAGCAGGATCTTAATGAATTAAAAGGTAATATTTTATATGCATTCTTCTAAATAATTTTCTTACATGCTAATATGATTTATTTTCAGAATCATTTAATCATCAAATTTTAACAATAATTAACGTAATTTCCGAACAAAATGTAATGATTTTCAAATTTTATAACCGTGATAAAACAACACTTTCATTTCCCAAACGTTTTCCATAAAAAACGGAAACAGATTTGAAGAACCTTGAAGATGAAATTAATGACGATAATAAAGAAGAAATGGTAATGTTTAATTAAAATTTATAATCCCCATATTATAATTATTGATCTTTTTAATAGGTTAGTACTATGAAATCTCTAATACTCATAGATGGATTAGAGAAAAATATTTTAAATATTATATCGAAAGATATTATATTAAAATACAACTTTTCTGGCAATCATAATAAGAAAAGACTTCAAAATTATACAAAATTACTGGATGTCATGCTAGGTAAAAAAAATATAAATAATAAATACAAAAAATAAAAATATATCGTCGTCGTTCAATGAAAAGTCATTAAGTAAATTTACCAAAAAATCGAGGTATGGCACACGGAGGGAAATAAAATTCTAAAACTCGAGAAGAATTCGGTTAGAAAGAAAAATAGTAGAATTTGTTTAATATCAATAAAATACTACTAAAATTCAAGAATTTGTCATCTGGACATCAAGAAAGCAAATTACTTAGTTGTCAAAAAAGTAAACAAACTTTATTCAACTGGATTTTCAGAAGTTAATTTATTGATTATTTAAAACCAAAAAGAACACGCAAAATTGTTGCTGTATTCATCGAAAAAAAAACACGTGTTCATATTGTTCGTATTGTTGTTGTTGTCATCGGTATTGCTCTCTGTATGCTTTGTTTTGCGAGGTCGCCATCTGTTTGTTAGTCTACTTGTCTGTCTGTTGAAAGTCAAATTTTTCTAGAATTTCGATTTCTAGAGCTCTCGATTACCCGGGCTACCCGGGTTTTTCGAGCTACCCGGGTAATACCCGGGTAGTTCAAATACTCGAAAAACTCGGGTATTAAATGTTCGAGCTACCCGGGTAATTTGTTCGTTCGTTTGTTCGAGCTATTCGAGTAGCTCGTTTGTTCGAGTAGCTCGATTGCTCGTTCGTTGTTCGAGTAGCTCGATCGTTGTTCGAGCTTCGAGTAGCTCGTTCGTACGTTTGTTCGATTGACGATTGTTCATTTGGTCGCTTGTTAATTTGTCTGTCCGTTCGTTCGTTTGCTTACTGTGGGAGTTGTTCGAAGTGGTTGGAAAAATGTGGGTGGACGAAAGTGGGTGGGTGGGTAAAAGTTGGCGGGGGTCAGGGACCACTGAGAGTGGTACTATTCGATTTCCCTTGATGTCTGCTACCGATTTCTGCAATAATTTTTTTTTCGGTCTTTTTATCACTTTCCGCCAACGAACAAACAGATGGGGCTGACAGATGGACAAAGTAAAACAAAACATAATAGCGATAAAGCAAGATCGAAAAAACAACAACTATACGAACATGTGTTCATTAATTTTTGGGACGAAAACAACAACATTTTTGATACCTAAGAAATTAATAACTGAATTCAAGACCTATTCTACTTAGTTACTATTTTGATACCTAAGAAATTAATAACTGAATCCAAGAATAATTCTACTTAGTTACTTTTGTTTATACCCAAGAAATTAATAACTGAATCTAAGAATAATTTTACTTAGTTACTTTTATGACAACTAAGAAAATACATTTCTTGAAATTAATAATTTTTCGTTTTAGCTGTATATCACTCCGTATACTTCTTGATTCCTTCTGGATTTTAGAACTATTTTCCTTCCGTGCACTATAACAAAAACAAACCCATCTTTACGTTTCAAAAGCCCAGGAATCCTACATGACGATCACATCCATTTTGGACTTAAACATCTTTATAAAATAATTATACAATATTATCATAAATTCGTCGTAAAAAATTAGTGAAATTTATAAAGGACTTAGTGATTTTTTACTGAACAGCAATCATCGAAATCTGAATAAAACCGTTCATTTTTTGGCATTTGGTAGAGGAATGTGTTTTCTATAATTTAAGCTTAGCGTAATATATTTATGTTATGTTAATTTATATCTTTAAAAGTATTTATCTCAATATATAATTTTTTGACTTAGTGATTTTTCTCTGAAAGACGACGATAAATAAAAATATAAAACAAACAAAAAACATATTAAAACATAGTATATAATTTATTTATTTTAATTTTTATAGCTGCATTACTTAAGGATGGGATGACTGAAAAACTATTTGTTCAAAGTTTGCGTAAAGCTATGAAGCTCGTAAAGAATCGACATTTCAAACCTGTCTGTTTAAAAAGGAAATTAAAATAATAATTATAATTATAAGGTTACAATGAAATAGCTCATATATGTACATGTATATTTCAGTGTTGGGCAAAAATTATTTCAAATAAAAAATAAAAAGATATCAAATAACTTTCATTTATTTGTTATTTTGAGTGACAAATAATTTTTGATTTATTTTGATTTCAAATAACAAATAAATTAAATTTATTTGTTATCTTTTTATTCGTTATTTGAAAATTCAAATAAAAATACAAATGATTTTGTTTTCAGAGATTTTTGAAATGTTAATTAAAAACCACGCACTATTTAGATATGTTTGCAACGATAATGGCTGGGACTAACTTTTTCATAAAAATCATTTTTTTATACCGCTCTACCTCTCGGCAGACAATGGCAAACAACTGAGAATAAACACTGCCCATGAAAAGCTCTGAACCGAGCGTCAACTATTATCATTATTGTTGCACCCAGAAAAAAATACTATAAAAATAATAGTTTTTTACTATTAAAAATAGTCAATGGGATAAATTATTATTTTAATCGGAAAATAACATTAAATACTAGAAAATACCATGACATTGCCATTGAGTTTATATGAAAAGATTTATTTTTTGTATACTATTAAATCAATAATTGTCCTATTGACCAATTTTAATGGGATTAGAGGTATTTTTTTTTTCTGGGTGTGGTATATTTAACTCCAACAATGATGGTATAAACTCTCATGACGATCATTTGGAACATAATTTTAAAATTTTGTTTTTATTTATTGCTTCATTTTACATTTCAAATAAATTTATTTGAATTAACAAATAACAAATAACAGATAATTTATTTGTCTCGTCAAATAAAAATTTATTCAATAATGCCCTACACTGGTATATTTATTGATACTAGTATTATGTATATATACTTGCAAAAAATAACGTGGAACATACAAAATATTTTTTTAACTAACAAAATGAAATCGTATTATATATTTTCTATTATGGTTTTTCAATATGTACTATAATAATTGATGTTATTTTAAAACACTCAAATAAAATATTTAATGATTTGTTTTACTTTTTGACGTGATTAAAATACAAACAGTACAAATTGTGTGTTTTATTCCAAGAATATGAAGAATTAAAAACGAGTGGGGATGGTTAAGTCACATGGAGAGACCTTGAAGTCGGTCAAGTCGGTTGCGTCAAGTTGCGTCAAGCAAAATTGAAATAACTTTTGTTTTTTACGAGATAAATTTATAATACTAAAATTGAATGTTCATAACAGTACAAAATTATTTGAAATAAAGTTTAAAATATTATTTGTATATTGCATTAAATGATTATAATTACTTTATTTAAAAATGTTAATTTTTTGATATAACTCTTTGTCAACCATATAATAATTTAATTTGAATTAATAAATAATAATTTATTAAAATCGGTTATTTTCAAAAAAACTTAAAACTTTATTAGCTTAAAAATTTATTTATGTTAATGAAATCATTTATTAAAAATGCAATAAAAATAAAAATAATAACAATTTTGCTATCTATGCTAAGCACTACAGGTATTGCATTAATTTAGCATACCGAATGCATTACTGGTATTGCAAATGGTATTGTGTTTTACTTTTTGCAATACCTTTCACAATACAGGTATTGCAACTGGTAATCTATTCAAACAGGTATTATGTGCCGAAGATTTTCTTCTCGTTTGTCACATTGAGTTGTGTAAGGTGTGCGTTTATGAGTCTTTAGGTCCGGAGTTCAAATCCAGCAGAAGGTATGTAAGTATTTTTTCAAAATATGTTTTAATTTAAATATTGTTCTATTTGTCATAAAATTAAATTAGTATTGTCATAATGTTGGTATATGGTAAAAATTAGGCTATTTGTTGTTACAAAAAGTAACAAAAATAGCCTTTTTTTAACATTACCAATTGAATGCCAAGAATGCATTCCGTAATGCATTCCAGTAATTGCATGATAACATCGATATTATATAATGTATTCAGTAATGCATTCCATATATTGGGTGACATAATTACTTCTATGCAATGCGTGTAGAAGTGCGTTACTGGTATTGCAGAGATTCATTGACTACCGCCAATGACACGCCCATGTTAAATTTATCAGTTCAGTATTGTGAAAGGTAATGCAACATAGTCGGTTTTTCGGATTACCAAACACAATACATGTATTCACATTTTTTGCTGGGTATGTATATGGGCTCCCAAAAGGGGGTCAAGGGGTTTTTTTTTCGGTAATCGATAGCGGACATCATTAGAAGGCTAATGGTACCCTTTGGAATGGTACCATTAGTCTTCTAATGAGGTTCGCTATCCATTTTCGCAATACATTTTTTTTTTGACAAAAAGTAGTTTTTGACCCCCTTTTGGGGGTCAGGGACCACTGAGAGTGGTCGATTTCCCTTGATGTCTGCTACCGATTTCTGCAATAATTTTTTTTCGGTCTAGTAAACGGCTTCAGAATAATATACAGAGATTAAATTAAATAATAATAATAAAAATAAAATAAAATAAAATAAAATAAAATAAAATAAAATAAACAATTCAATTACATTAAGTATTCAAAGAAGTCATTTACAAAAATGCATATCCTATTAATATAATAAATCTGTTTGTTCGTTTGTACGTTTGTACGTTTGTACGTTTGTCCGTTTGTACGTTTGTACGTTTGTTCCACTTCTCCGTCTAAACGGCTGATCCGATGTCCTTGAAATTTTTACCACAGATGCGGTATGGTCTGGAAGGAATGATAGGCTATATATGGGCGGGATTGGACAAAGAGGCGTGGCACCTCCCATACAACCTAAACTTTCAATACGATATAACTCGGCACTTTCACCAGCTACGAACATGAAACAAAAAACTCAAATACACAAAAAAATTTAAAAACAAAAGCACAAAACAAAACAAAAGCAAAAATACAAAAGCAATCACGTTTGTTCCGCTTCTCCGTCTAAACGGCTGATCCGATTTTCTTGAAATTTTTACCACAGATGCGGTATGGTCTGGAAGGAATGATAGGCTATATATGGGCGGGATTGGACAAAGCGGCGTGGCACCTCCCATACAACCTAAACTTTCAATACGATATAACTCGGCACTTTCACCAGCTACGAACATGAAACAAAAAACTCAAATACACAAAAAAAATTAAAAACAAAAAACCAAAAGCACAAAACAAAACAAAAGCAAAAATACAAAAACAAAAGCAATCACGTTTGTTCCGCTTCTCCGTCTAAACGGCTGATCCGATTGTCTTGAAATTTTTACCACAGATGCGGTATGGTCTGGAAGGAATGATAGGCTATATATGGGCGGGATTGGGCAAAGAGGCGTAGCACCTCCCATGCAACCTAAACACGATATAACTCGGCACTTTCACCAGCAACGAACATGAAACAAAAAACTCAAATACAAAAAAATAAATAAAAACAAAAAAGCAAAAGCACAACACAAAACAAAAGCAAAAATACAAAAACAAAACCAATCACATAAAACCACAATCCAAACTAAATGAAAAACAAAAAAAGGAAAGAAAAAGAAAAACAAACTCACCACACTAAAACTAACCAAACTAAAACTCACCACACTAAAATTCACCATTAAATTAACCACACTAAAACCCACCACACTATAATTCACCACACTAAAACTCACCACACTAAAATTCACCACACTAAAACTCACCACACTAAAACTCACCACACTAAAACTCACCGCACTAAAACCCACCACACTAAAACTCACCACACTAAAACTCACCACACTAAAACTCACCACACAAAAACTCACCACACTAAAACTCACCACACTAAAACTCACCACACTTAAACTCACCACACTAAAACCCACCACACTAAAATTTCTCCACATTAAAACTCATCACACTAAAACTCACCACACTAAAACTCACCGCACTAAAATTTCTCCACATTAAAACTCATCACACTAAAACTCACCACACTAAAACTCACTATACCCAAAAGTCGCCACACTCAAACTCACCGCACTAAAATTCACAACAATAAAACTCACCACATTTAAACTCTCCATACCAAAACTCACCACACTAAAACTTACCACACTAAAACTCACCACACTTAAACTCACCACACTAAAACTCACCACACAAAAATTCAACACACTAAAATTGAACACACTAAAACTCACCACACTAAAATTTCACCACACTAAAACTCACCACACTAAAACTCACTACACTAAAATTCCACCACATTAAAATTCACCACTTTTAAACTCACCACATTAAAACTCACTACACTCAAATTTCGATACACTAAAACTTACCACACTAAAACTCACCGCACTAAAATTCACCACACTAAAACCCACCGCACTATAATTAACCACACTAAAACTCACCACCCTAAAATTCACTACACTAAAACTCACCACAATAAAATTCATCACATTAAAATTCATCACACTAAAACTCACCACAATAAAATTCACCACACTAAAACCCACCACACTATAATTGACCACACTAAAACTCACCACACTTAAAAACACCACACTTAAACTCACCACACTCAAATTCACCACACTAAAACTCACCACACTAAAACTTACCACACCAAAACTAACCACAATTAAACTCACCACTCCAAAATTCACCACATCTAAACTCACTACACCGAAACTTACTACATTAAAACCCACCACTCTAAAACTTCTACTGGGAAAAACTCTACGGGGAAGAATTCTACGGGAAAGAATTCTACCGGGAACAATTCTACCGGGATGAATTCTACGTTGAGAATTCTACGGGAAAGCGTTCTATGTGGATTTTACGGGAAGATTTCTACTGAGAATAATTCTGCGGAGAAGCGCAGTCTGAGAAAAAATTGTCTTTGAGAAAAGTTGTTTTGGCGGAGAATTATTTGGTTACCACATTTATAAAACGAATAAAAAAATTTCAACAGCTGAGCACGGGCCCCTCATATCAATAATAAAAAAATGTTTTTTATATTAATAAAATCGCTCCATATCTTTGAATTCAGAAAATCTTGGCACGAGTCGTGCACGGGTCCAGCTAGTAGGTAATAAAGTTCTAAATTAACAATAAATTAACTCGACTATATTTTTTTTTTTATTTTATGTTAGCTTCGAAATTTCAACATATCGACAGACAGACACACGAACAAACAGATGGGGCTGACAGATGGACAAAGTAAAACAAAACATAATAGCGATAAAGCAAGATCGAAAAAACAACAACTATACGAACATGTGTTCATTAATTTTTGGGACGAAAACAACAACATTTTTGATACCTAAGAAATTAATAACTGAATTCAAGACCTATTCTACTTAGTTACTTTTTTGATACCTAAGAAATTAATAACTGAATCCAAGAATAATTCTACTTAGTTACTTTTGTTTATACCCAAGAAATTAATAACTGAATCTAAGAATAATTTTACTTAGTTACTTTTATGACAACTAAGAAAATACATTTCTTGAAATTAATAATTTTTCGTTTTAGCTGTATATCACTCCGTATACTTCTTGATTCCTTCTGGATTTTAGAACTATTTTCCTTCCGTGCACTATAACAAAAACAAACCCATCTTTACGTTTCAAAAGCCCAGGAATCCTACATGACGATCACATCCATTTTGGACTTAAACATCTTTATAAAATAATTATACAATATTATCATAAATTCGTCGTAAAAAATTAGTGAAATTTATAAAGGACTTAGTGATTTTTTACTGAACAGCAATCATCGAAATCTGAATAAAACCGTTCATTTTTTGGCATTTGGTAGAGGAATGTGTTTTCTATAATTTAAGCTTAGCGTAATATATTTATGTTATGTTAATTTATATCTTTAAAAGTATTTATCTCAATATATAATTTTTTGACTTAGTGATTTTTCTCTGAAAGACGACGATAAATAAAAATATAAAACAAACAAAAAACATATTAAAACATAGTATATAATTTATTTATTTTAATTTTTATAGCTGCATTACTTAAGGATGGGATGACTGAAAAACTATTTGTTCAAAGTAAAATACAAACAGTACAAATTGTGTGTTTTATTCCAAGAATATGAAGAATTAAAAACGAGTGGGGATGGTTAAGTCACATGGAGAGACCTTGAAGTCGGTCAAGTCGGTTGCGTCAAGTTAAAAATAGTTTTTTTTCGCAAAATTGAAATAACTTTTGTTTTTACGAGATACATTTATAATACTAAAATTGAAAGTTCATAACAGTACAAAATTATTTGAAATAAAGTTTAAAATATTATTTGTATATTGCATTAAATGATTATAATTACTTGATTTAAAAATGTTAATTTTTTGTTATAACTCTTTGTCAACCATATAATAATTTAATTTGAATTAATAAATAATAATTTATTAAAATCGGTTATTTAAAAAAAAACTTGAAACTTTATTAGCTTAAAAATTTATTTATGTTAATGAAATTATTTATTAAAAATGCAATAAAAATAAAAATAATAACAATTTTGTTATCTATGCTAAGCACGACGGGTATTGTATTAATTTAGCATACCGAATGCATTACTGGTATTGCAAATGTTCTTCTCGTTTGTCACATTGAGTTGTGTAAGGTGTGCGTTTATGAGTCTTTAGATCCGGAGTTCAAATCCAGCAGAAGGTATGTAAGTATTTTTTCAAAATATGTTTTAATTTAAATATTGTTCTGTTTGTCATAAAATTAAATTAGTATTGTCATAACGTTGGTATATGGTAAAAATTAGGCTATTTGTTGTTACAAAAAGTAACAAAAATAGCCTTTTTTTAACATTACCAATTGAATGCCAAGAATGCATTCCGTAATGCATTCCAGTAATTGCATGATAACATCGATATTATATAATGTATTCAGTAATGCATTCCATATATTGAGTGACATAATTACTTCTATGTAATGAGTGTAGAAGTGCGTTACTGGTATTGCAAAGATGCATTGACTACCGCCAATGACACGCCCATGTTAAATTCATCAGTTCAGTATTGTGAAAGGTTATGCAACATGGTCGGTTTTTCGGATTACCAAACACAATACATGTATTCACTTTTTTTTGCTGGGTATGTATATGGGCCATTCTACACCAAATCGACCAGCTGTTGAAACCCATCTTCTTCGATTTCAATGAAATTTGGACAACTGATAAAGGGTATCGAGATATGCATTTATCAATTGTTTTATTTTTCGTCCACTGCTTCCAGAGATACAGTGGTTCAAAATTAAAAAAAAATGGGTCAAAAATCACTTTTATATGGTTGTTCATATTTTAATATCTATTAAAGCAGAAATACTAGAAATTGATAACTCGTTTTAATGCTAATAGAACAAGCTTTTATACCAATTAAGTTGTAACTTGTAAACTTTAACATGTGACCCGTGGTAATTATCCAAAGTAAAATTTGCAATAATTTTTCAATGTATTTGTAACTCTGATTTCAAAGATGGCGTCAGTTTAATCATAATGTCTTTGGTTATTTACATATATACCATTTTTAAAAAACCGTAAAAACTATATCCCAAAATCAATATCTCAAAAACTAGATTGAATATGATAAACCTGACGCCATTTTAGATATCAGAGTTACATATATATTCAGGAATTATTACAACTTTAACTGAAGAAAAAAAAAAATCTATAAGCCATTCCACACCAAATCGACCAGCGGTTGGAACTCACCTTGTTCGATTTCAATGAAATTTGGGCAGCTGATATCGCTTATTGAGATATGCATTGACCAATTTTTTTTATTTTTTTAGACCTCTACTTCCAGAGAAGCAGTGCTTCAAAGATGGGCCAAAAATTCCCTTTTGTATGGTTGTTTATATTTTAATATCTCTTAAAGTAGAAATGCCATCGTTGATGGCTCGTTTTAAAGGTAATAGAACATGCTTTAAGAAAACTTAAGTTGTAAATTCTAAACTTTAACATGTGGCCCGTGATCACATTTCAAAATTGATGTCCTTGAAAAGGACCCTTTTAAAAAATTAGAAAAAAAAACGTGTAATTTGGCTGATTTAATTTGGTTCATGCCAAAATTGAAGATGGTAATCTGATAGCATCATATTTCAAACCTAAATTTTCTAAATTTTTACAATTTTTTTGTACTGAAAAATAAAATATTTTTTTCAAAAGTAAAATTTGCAATAATTTTTTAATGTATTTGTAACTCTGATTTCGAAAATGAAGTCAGTTTCTTCCAACTGTCCCTAGTTTTTGAGATATATACAATTTTTTGAAAAATGTAAAAAATTTTACCCCAAAATCAATATCTCAAAACTAGAGTCAATATGATAAAACTGGCACCATTTTAGAAATTAGAGTTAGAAATACATTCATGAATTATTCCAACTTTTACTGTCGACAAAAAAATTTTTTTTTTCAATGCAAAAAACAAATAAAAATTTAGGAATTTTTTTTTGTTAAAATATGATGCAATCAAAATACCATCTTACATTTGTATTAAATCAACCAAAATATCTGATTTTTTTCAGAATTTTAAAAAGGGTCCTTTTTAAGGATATCAATTTTGAAGTGCTAGGATAATGACGACGGGTCACATGTTTAACTTTAGACGTTACTTTTTTAATTTTTTAAAAGCCTGTTCTATTAACTTTAAAACAAGCCATCAGCGGAGTTTCTATCATTTCTACTTTAAGAGATATTGAAATATAAACAACCATAGAAAAGTGATTTTTGGCCCATTTTTTGTAAATTTGAAGCACTTTATCTCTGGAAGTAGTGGTCGAAAAAAATAAAAAAAAATTGGTCAATGCATATTCCAATAAACTTTATCAGCTGCCCAAATTTTATTTAAATCGAAAAGGTGAAATCTCAAAATTTACTTTTTTGGTCGATTTGGTGTGGAATGGCCCCTATACAAAAAAATAAATAAAAATTTTAAGAATTATTTTTTAAAATATGCTGCCATCAAAATACCATCTTGAAATTTTGCATGAACATTTATAATAAATTGACAAAAACTTAGAATTTTTTCAGAATTTTAAAAAGGGTCCTTTTTAAGGACATCAATTTTGAAGTGCAAGGATAATGACCACGGGCCACATGTTCACGTTTAGAAGTTACATCTTAATTTTTTGAAAGCGTGCTCATTAGCTTTAAAACGAGCCATCAACTTAGTTTCAAGCATTTTTAGTTTAGGAGATATTTAAATATATACAACCATACAAAAGTGAGTTTTAGAAAATTTTTTGTAACTTTGAGTCCAAAAAAATTGGTCAGTATATTGGTCAGTATTATCAGTTGCCCATATTTCATTGAAATCGAAAAGGTAAAATCTCAAATTTTAATTTTTTTTGATCGATGTGGTGTGGTTTTCCATACCAAATCGATATATATATATATATATATATATATATATATATATATATATATATATATATATATATATATATATATATATATATATATATATATATATATAAATATATATATATCTATATATATAAAACTCTTGATCCGTCTGTCAGTCGGTCTGTCTGTCTGTCTGTTTGTTTGTTCCAGCATCACGTCTAAACCGCTGAACCGATTTAACTGAAATTTTGCCACGTGATACTAAGGAGTCCGGAGGGTGTCATAGGCTATATATGGGCGGGTTTGGACAAAAGGGCGTGGTACCTCCCATACAACCTAAACTTTCAAAACGACATAACTCAGAACATACACAATCTAAAAAGATGAAACAAAAAACTGAAATTCACCACTAAACTCATTAAAACTAAATACACTACACACCACACTAAAACTCACCACACTAAAAATTCACTAAACTAAAAATTCAACACACTAAAACTCACCACATTAAAACTAACTACACTAAAACTTATACTGAGAAAAACTCTACGGGGAAGAATTCTACCGGGAAGAATTCTACGGTGTTTTTTACGGTGAATTTTACGGCGAAGATTTCGACTGGGAAGAATTCCACGTCGAAATATTCTACTGTCTGAATTGTCTTTGAGAAAAGTTGTTTTGTCAGAGAATTATTATTTGGTTACTACATTTATAAAACCAATAAAAACTTCCACAGCGAAGCACGGGCCCCTGATATAAAAAATAATAATAATGTTTTTTTATATTAATAAAATCGCTTTATATCTATGAATTGACAAAATCTTGGCACGAGTAGTGCACGGGTCCAGCTAGTATATATATATATATATATATATATATATACATATATATATATATATATATATATATATATATATATATATATATATATATATATATATATATATATATATATATATATATTTATATTTATATATATATGTAGATATATATATATATATATATATATATATATATACATATATATATATATATATATATATATATATATATATTATATTTATATATATATGTAGATATATATATATATATATATATATATATATATATATATGTGTGTAGATATATATATATATATATATATAGTAGAAAGTTGGTTAGGGCCATGTACTGTTCATGTCATTCTTTGAGATGATCGGGTTATGACGAGGCACAAACGAGGTACAAATCATGGGCAGGATGTCCTTGTAACGCAGTGCCCTGATCATGTACTCACCTCAGGCCATGATCATCCCTATGAAATAAAATACAGTATTTAATTTTATAAATTGTATTAATCAAATACATACTAACAAATACAATGGGCTAAACATAATTTTAAAAATATTACTTATATAAAATCAGCTTTTGACACTTTATTATTTGCGAAAATTGTAAAAAAGTTGACTTTAAATTGATTATGGTTATGCGTCAATAAGATTATAAATAATTAAAACATTGGAATAATAAAAACAAATGATGTCGTTGCAAGCGGTGGCGACTGTTCTGCATCGCTCATTAATTTGGCCACTAGCTCGCCGGTGCCACGCAGTTGCAGCCTCATACATAGGCATTGCCTTCACACACATTCACATTCTATATTTTAACCTAAAAAGAATTTTTTGTTAAATTTTCAACTGTACCAAACGCTGAAGACATAAGGTAGCGAATCTTTGCGCTTGTTCTAGCAAATGTGTCTCCTCGCCACTGTTGTATTGCTGCATGACAGAACGGTTGGATCCACCTATGCCGCCCACCGATGACGTCACCTGCAACCATTTATGTTGCAGGTGCATCGCGCCGCCAGCTTCTAAGATCCGCTTATCAGCAGTTGTTCATCCCGATGTGTTATGTGCGCGCGTTCACACGACATGGCCAACCCGATAACGCATAACTACGTGGTCAGTAATTTGTCGTTTTTGATTCCGGCAGTGTTGCGATGCCATCAAGGAGAGAGCACTTACATGCGCTCACTCAACACTGTTCAGCGCTCCAATCGTGGTGTGATAGAGTCCGCTTGTCTTTTGATTGCCATTAGGCTCAAATGTTTGCAGTCACGACTCCTAATTGTACCGCCGTCGATTTATTCGCTGCTGTTGTTGCTTTAATGAATTTTATCAAATATTATATTACATTAATACAATTATTAATATTTTTAGAATTTACCTTTAAATCGTGTTGAAAATAAGAATTCAATGAACTCAGTTGAAATGTATTATGTTATGTTGTATGTAATATTTCTTGCGGAGGAACGTCATAAACAGCTGTGTGTGTTCCGATCCTGGTTGACTGCGGTTTCAGAAAGTACTTTGAAGATAGATATTTTACGTACATATTAATGAATATGGTTATTTTAAATTTTTGCTTGAATTAAATTGAGAGAATACTATAGTTGGTTAGTTGGTTTTCCAAATTTAGAAATGTACCCACAACTTTAGAAATACTAAATTATTTTGAGTTCGGATTAAAATTATGGAAATTGTTTGTGAATAAACAAAATAAAGTAAAATTTTTAAATTGTATCAGCTTTTTTGACAATTTTCTCTTATATTTATTTGTCAAAAAGTTGATATCTTCAAAATCGTCTTTATTATGTTTATTGGATGATTAAACTTTGATAATTTGTTATTTGTGAATTAGTTTGCATTTTGGATATGTATGGATCACAAAACAAATAATTTCTCAACACATAATAAAACGTAATATAAATAGTACTATTGTAAACGTACAATAAATGCGTACTTATGCAACACTATGAACACATGACAAGTGATTTTGATGTCAACAAAAAAGGAAATTTTTTGTAAGTTATTTTAATTTGTTAAAAACAAATTTATATATATATATATATTTTAACTTAATGTTGCTTTATTTATCCAACCATTTGGTCGATGCACCCCGATGCATTAATAACTCGCTGGTCTGACTGAATTATAAGCCCCATGAATGCGTCTGTGTGACACAATGGGCTACATAGCCGCACGGATAGAAAGGATTTGTTTGAATATGTTTGAATGTAATTAAAAAGTAACACGAAATTACCATACATGTATTAGGAATGAAGTGTAATTAAATTATAATCGAAATTGAATTTATTTTTGTTCAAGTGTAAACATTATTATATTGTTCAGCAGAATCTGTCAAATTTACCATAAACATGTTACAATACCAACGTAAAATTTTAATTGCATTTGAATAAACTATTTCTTGGCAATTTACTTGGTTAAAACTATGTTTCGAAACACAGAAAATGCTAATCAAATTTAAATACAACGTATGTTCGCCACGCTCGTCTTAATTCGATAATTTATCGACTGACGAAGTTGGCAACATTGTGCAGCATTTTCAACCTACGCCATCTTTTGACATCGTTTGAACATATTGATGTTTAAAAACAAACAAAAAAGAAATTGGATTTAAATAAGTGTATTCTTGCAACATTCTTCTTGTGTACGAAGTTGGCACTCGGTGATCGGCATTTTCTGCGCACATGCCTTTTGTTGTTCGTTGAGAAAACGTGTTCGCGTCGGTAATAATTTTGTTATTTGTAAATTAAATAAAAAAGTACAAATAGTAACATAGTATAATATAATGCAGTATATAATTTCTGAAACTAATGTGAAAAAACCAGAAATAAAAATCTGTGTTTCGATTTTCAAACAGAATTCTGCATGTTTTTTTACAAAAGTCTCCGTGAATTCCTTGCCTACGCTATGTGCTGTACTGAGATCAACTGGAACTGTACCAAATATAAAGCGAGCCTGGATCCTCTGGTTTAGCATCTGCTGGTGCAATTGTGCATTCATCGATCACTTGTACTTGCAGTTTTACACAAATTATTTATTTATGCATTTAAAAATTTGTATATGAATTCAATTATTATAAATTGACACTGACACGTTTAAAGATTTTTAATAAAAATTAATAAAAAAACAACATTTTATTTTTATTTTATATTCAGGATTTCTTTCCAAAAATATTTAAATATGTTTGTAAAGTAGTATGTTTTACTTTTTGAACTATAACAACTGATATGTTTCCCTGGAAACATATTTATGTTCAAGTCGTTCAAAATCATATTTTAATTTGAACATATTTATGTTTCTGTTCAAATATTTATTTTATTTGGATGTAGATTATTATGTTTCCATTAGAACATACTCCATTTTAAGGGGGCAACATTAAAATGTTTCCGGGATATTATAATGTAAGTCAGAGCTCATTACAACACTGTTCAAGTCTCAATACAACCCTGTTTACAAATGATTTATCAGTCAATTATATATATGTTTTACATAAAAATCCACACATACATGTTAATGCCTGCAAAATTATGTTTGGGAGAGCGCTTATTTTTGCTGCGTGCGGAAAGAAGGATTTGGGAATCAATCATGCCACCATGGAGACGACAGGTCTGCCAAGGATTTAATTATGTTATTATTCGAGACCATTATGCGATTATGGTGAGTATGTAATTAATATAATGTATTCTACTACGCTCACTATCGTAGATACTGATGCCGCGAAAACACACATGTTTTTCATGTGGACGGAAGTTTCTTCGGGAATCTGCAGCAAAAACTGTTGTTGAATCCAAACGCATACATTTTTCTTTTTTTTATGGTTCTTCACTATTCATTCAGTTTTGGATGTTTCTGTATATCATGAGCGCATCATGTTTTTATATCATGTTGTACACATGTTGTACTGCAGCATGTTCATAGCATTGTCCCAACGCTTCACGTTGGCAACAATGATAATAATTTGGCAAGCGCTAAAGCTATGCTTAGACCACACCTCTTTCAGGTTAGCTTGCACAGTTAACAGAAGCTGGCAATAATTTGGCAAAGCTCTAAAGCTTTACTTAGACCACACCTCTTTCAAGAGGCTTGCAATACAATTTTCCATTGCATAATTTTGGTCTATGTTAAAATAAGCAAAGCAGCGATTGCCAACAATTCTGTTATTTCGCAATTGGTGTCAGCCAAAAACTGCAAGTTGGACTTTCTTCAAAAGTCACGTACACCAATATTGAGTGAAAGTGAAAAATCACTAGAACATAGTGAGAATAGAATTTAAGAAAAGCTTGCAACGAAGGTATTGTTAATACCTTTCGTTGCAATTTAAAAGATTGTAGTTTAACCAACCTCAAGTGGATTTACTAAAATAGTAAAAGTGTCTTTCAATAGTAAATTTAATAAAAGTTTAATTAAACTCTATAAATATAAAAGTGTCTTATGGTAAATTAAAATGTAAAATAAATAAATGTAAAATAAATCAACTCTAACTTTTCAACATTTGGCGCAGCCGGTAGGATGGTACCAACCTCTCAAGGACCGAGTCTGGGAAGGAGGACGTAGAACGAAGGGAGGAGGACGAAGGACGTAAAAAACCCAAATAGAAAATGGTGAGTTTTTAAAGTTTTCAATAAAAAATATTTACACATTCTAACCACGGACCCTCCAGTGTATAATAGAAATATTAATTTAAAATAATATGGAAAGTAAAAAAAAGTACTACGAAATATTACTTAAAATAAAATAATACATAATGAAAATAATGACAATAAATAAAAGAAAATACACACTGCGAATCCGAACTCCCGACCCTCTAGTGTATAATAAAATAATTCATACTATTAGTATGTAAATTATAATTTTCATTAAATATAAAACGATAACACTATAAAATCAAACAAATATTTATTATCAAAACGTATCAGTTTTTTGCAGCACTGAATGCTGGTGATAAAAATAATAACTTTGTATATCAAATTTCACGGTTAAAAATATTGGGTTATTTTTTAAACTTTTTTGGATTGTATATATGTCTCGACCAAAAAAAGATTAAATTGTAATAATCCTAAAAGATTAAAAAAAGTTTGTAATACCTCTATGCATTACATTGTAATACATGTTGTATTATTTTGCAATTAATCCTAAAGGATTAAAATTAATGCTGAAAAAGATTGAAAATACGGATTTGTTTTTGTAAAAAAAGTTTAAAATATATATTTTATATTATAAATAATATATTTTTATTTTTTCATTATTAGTTTATTTTTATAATTAATAACTCTTTGTACACTCTTTAATTATTTTTCGTCTCTTTCGAAATTATTTTCATGTCATCAGAGCACACCTCCTTGTCCCCTACAGATCTTCTAACATACCGCCAACTAGCTTTACTGTCATTTACTATTAGAGCTATTTAAACATATTGTCGTCGAAAAAGGGACTTTGAATTATAAAGCGAGCACTAGTGTGAATGTTACTTACATGGCGACATTATCACAGGTTCGAATCCCGGCCGTGGTCCTAATTTTTTTTTTAATTTTTTTATTTTTTTATTTTTAATTTTTTTTTTTAATGCTTTTTTCTTCACTTTTTTTTATTTTCTTTTTTTTTTGTTATTAATTTCAATTGCTTGAAGTATTTTTATTGTGACAAAAGTTAGTTGCTTTATTATTTATTTATCTTTGAATAATTTTTTCATAATTCGTAATAATTACAAAAAAAAAAAAAAATCAGAAAGAATAAAAAAAAAATTGCCCTGGCCGAGATTTGAACCTGCGATTCTGAACTAAATTTAGTATGTATGGTTTACAATTTAATCTTTTATGGTTTAAAATTATTAAATAAACTGAGATTAAACTATTTGAGTTTAAATATTAAACATTTTTGGTTTTAAATTATTATATAAACAGACAAATTTTGAGTTTATTTGAGTTTAAATTTTAATACAATCGGATTAAATTAAAATTTGTAAACCATTTGGATTATTTTATATACTAAAAAAAATTAAATTTTTATGTTTAATAAGAAATGTATTAAATTTCAATCTGAAAAAGTTTAAAAATGGGTGTAAACTATTGGTAAGTTTAAAAATTAGAATTAAAAGTATTGAAATCATCTGTAATCCAAAGGGTTTAAAAAATATTCCAACATTTTTTACCGTGTAAATGGAAATTAAAATGCGATCAAAAAATCAGTATATAATAATTTATGAAATTATAATTTACAATTTACAAAAATATAATATACCCTGTACCTCATAGGTGTAGGTAAAATGTCATAAGTAAAGGTAAACAAAATACAAATATACCACGAAACAAATTAAGAAATAGTAAATTACACTGTCGACAATCAAAATGGGTACGGAAAATATTTTGAAACTCGTACGTTATTTGGTTCCCTGCTTTTCTGGAACGGATTCACCATTATGAAAACAGAAATTTACAGATTTATTGAAGGTTATAAAGCTGCGAAGCTTGGAATTCAAGATTCAGAGAATAATGTATTTATTAAATGAGTTAGGTTACGATTGAATAGGGATGCTTATGACTTAGTAAGGTTAATAAATTTCGAAAAAATAAAAGATTTATACGATTTGCTAAAAAATACATACTTAGAAGTAGTTTCCTTAGATTCAGTACTACAAAAGATTAGACAAACATATCAAAATAGTGGAGAAAAGTTGAGGGCGTATGCCACACGGTTATATGGATTACAATTCATGGCATTGGAGATCGTCAGTAAAAATTACAGAAAAAACATAGGTATTGATGACGTGTTCAGATTAGAGTTGTTGGATTCAGTTCTGACTTCTTTCAAAATTGGAGTTCGGGATCCAACAATAAAAATTATATTGTTTGGTAGCAAGTCAAACACATTAGATGCATTGTTAGATGAAGCTCTAAATGTGGAAGCTCTTATGCAGCGAGAACCATGGTCGAAACAGGACAATTATAATTTTAAGGAAGAAACTTTTTCAAAAAGCAATGAGCAAAGCAAAACGTTAGCAGATGAATTTGGACAAGTAATTAATAATGATGATATAAATTCCGAAATAGGGAGAACATTTCCAATATGTTCCTTTTGTAAAAAACAGGACATAGGGAAGATTGCTGGAATGGGAAAAATATCGTTCCAAACTATTTTCGGATACATGTAAATTGTTAGGAATTAAAAAATTACATATAACACCCTACCATCCACAGGCTAATGGGTCATTGGATCGAAGTCATCGTCCACTAGCTGAATATTTACGTAATTTTGCTAAAGAGGATGGGTCAAACTGGGACCAATGGTTAAATTCTGCAATGCATGTTCATAATAACACGGTGCATACGTCGACGGGTCAAACACCATTCCGTACGTTGTACGGGTTTGACTTCGACATGCCTACGAATTTAAAGCGTAAATGTTCACCTTTATATAACGCAGAAGACTACAATAAGGTACTAAAGTACCAAATACAGCGATCACACGAGATCGTCAGGCAAAATCAATGTAGGGCCAAGGAGGTGTCGAAAAAACAATACGACAAGAACCTCAACCCTATACAATTCAAACCACACGACATGGTTTTAATGAGAAACCAAACTAGGAAGAATAAGTTCTCTCCAATTTGGAAGGGACCCTACGTGGTCGTAGAGGGAAGTGGGCCAGGAACCACGACGATATTGATCAAAAACAAAGATAAGAAAATTCACAATAATTAATATTACAAATAGTGAATGCAGTTAAAACTAAAAATATTATAATATTACCCTAGGTAAGAACCCATAAAAGTAACAATATAAAACCAATTAGCTATGCGTTGACAATTAAACTCGTAGATTGCAACGTTATGAAAACATTATGCAACATATAGAAAAAATAAATCTTACCATAAGATATAGAGTAATTATTAAATAAAACATTAAATAACTCGTCATTTAGAGGAAGAAATAAATATAAATAGTTTAGGAAAACAGTAAGTAACAAACAAAAGAAAAAATAAAATAATATAAAAATAAAAAAACATAGGACATATTAAAAACAATAATTTAGTAATAAAAAAATAAAAAATAAAAAAAATATATATATTTAACTATTTTAGGAAAAGAACTTATTATTTTAAAGTTAGTTAATCATCAATTGAGAAAAGAAATAAATTAAGCAGATGCAACTAATTGCATTAATTTAAAATTAAATCAATGTTAGTCATAAAATTGTCGAATTTAATACAGATAATGCAAAACCAACAATTGCATTACTGACCTATATTAATAGCGCAAGCTATCAAACCTTGAAAAGGGTCATTCCCCCAAGTGTTTTATGCTGAAGCACATATGCAATTTGTACGAACGTATGTATGTCATACACTAAGCAAGGGTTAATAGCTGACATATAAATGCAGATCTTGCAGTTTTTTTTTTTATACCATAAACAATGCAAATAAATATAATTCAATTTTACCGTCATGCCAGTAGGAAGTTTCATATAATGTGACTTATATAAGTACACAAAAATAATATAATAAAATATTAAACATGTTTAGAAAATAAATTGCAACTCAAATTATATTAATTTACATGCAGAGAAATTATAGGTACTTTTGTATATTAATATAATTCAATTTGAATACGTTTGAATATAACAAATAAATTTTAAAGAACTTACTTATAATAATTTAAATTACTTAAAGAAGAACAAAAATATCAGTTAGTGTTCAAATTTAAAAAAAAGAGAGATATATAAATATTTAGTACAGCTAAAATTTAAATATTTAATTTTTAACAAATATTAAAAATAAAACAAAAATAAAGAATTAAAATTTTAAAAAATAGGGTTTTATGCATTAAAATATTTAGTGCAGTTAAAATAAATAATAAAAAATTTCATATTTGAATTGAAAGAAAAGTGGAAACATATTAGTAAAATAAATAAAATGGAGAAAATATATATATAGGTATTAAATATTATTTAAAAAAAGGAATTTTTAAATTTTAAAGAAAAAAAAAGAATGAAAAATAAAATATAATAAGAAGAGAAAAAAAAATAAACATGAAAAAAAAAAATTTAAAAAAAAGAAGAAAATAAAAATAATAATATTAACTATTAAATTATTAAAGAAGAAAAATAAGAGATAACAAAAACATATATGAAAAAAATATATATATGAAACAAATTTTAATTAAAGAGAAAAAAAAGATAATACTATTAACTATTCAATTTTTAAAGAAAAAAAAAAGAGATAAAAAAATATATATGAAAAAATATATATGAAAAAAAATATATGAAAACCAGTTGGGAAGGTTAGATCACATGGGAAATTTTAAAGTAGGTGTAATTATGATAGTTAGGATTATCAAAATTATAGTCGGTCTAAGCCGACTATAAATACCCTACACATATGTGTGGTTACCATTCAAAGTGATATATAGGTCACCAGGGTATACGAATCCTGAAAATAACTACAAACATTCAATCGCTGAAGAATTTCCATTCATTTGATACCCATATTTACAAATGGGTAGGTGTACCGAATTTCGATTTTTTTTGTGAACCACAAGTCTTTTCGCCGGAAAACATTATTATCATGTATTTGAGCATGATCTCAATATATATTTGACCAAAAAAGTTTTCCTAAGCACGTATACATAAAAATTGATCTTTATATGTACATTTTATATGAGGTATATGAACATAAGTGGTCGGATCATAGGTCACAATGGACCGATCTCGCACATACAGCGTAGGTATATTAGTAATCTAAGTTATAAGTTTCATTTATCTACCTCTTCAATTTTAAAAGTAGTAGGGATTTCAACAGACAGACTTAGTGTAGGGTATAAAAACGGTTCCAGTTCCAGTTCCGGTTCTATAAAAATGAAACGATTCCGGTCCGGTACCGGTTTCACCCGAGCCCTGCTTTTAAATGATAAAACTTATCAAAAATAAATTTAACCAATCTGGCAACACTGGTCAAATTGCAAATTTTTTTTTACTTTGACCCCCTGCAGAAAAGTTTTCAAAGTCCAAAGGTAAATTTTAAGTTTACAGGAAGAGTTATTTCTACTTTTTTTTGACCCTTACTTATTTTTTGACCGGCGAAGTATATGTGCAGGGCAGCAAGTTTTCCAAAAATACTAATTTTTTATGGGTCTTAGATTAAAACCATTATATCTCACTTTTTAATATATTTATTCCTAAATTGTTTTAATAAGAAATAAGTACGTAAGGCTATTGTATATTAGTTTAATGTTTCATGATGATAAGGTTAATACTTATTTAGATATAAGCAATCAAATTTTAAGTTTTTTTTTCTACATTTTTTTTTATTTTTTTTTTTTTCAAAAAAAAGTGTTCATGCTATATACAGATTGTCTTTATATTCGTCAAATAGATTCCCTGAAATCTCTTCTATTCAATGATGCCAAACACTTATATGTATATTTACTTTACATATGTGTGCAAAATTAATTAACATCATGTTTCATCAAAATTTAATATTTTTTTAATTTTATTTTGGTTTTGCACACCTGCAGATAAATTTTCAAAGCCCAACGTAAAAAAAACTAGTTCTAAACATGTTTTTAACATTACTTATTTTTTGCCCGTCGAACTATATATGCAGGACAACATTATTTCAGAAAATATATATTTTTTAAAAGCTTGTCATAAAACCGTTATATCTAACTGTAAAATGTAGATATAATGCTGCCCTGCACATACACTTCGCCGGGCAACAATACCTAGAAATAACTCTTCCTTAAAACTGCTTACTTAAAATTTGCCTTTGGACTTTGAAAACTTTTCTGCAGGGGGAAAAGAAAAAAAAATTAAAAACTTGAACTTTGACCAGTGTTGCCAGATTGGTTAAATATATTTTGGGTAAGTTTTATCATATAAAAGATTCTCAGTAATGTTGTCTATCAAAAAAATATAACAAAAGTACATATTACTGAAGAAAATAATACTTACGGAGATTTGCGTAAAAGTCCAATTTTCCAAAACAAATGAAAAAATCGAAAATAAAAAAAAAATCGAATTTACAATTTTATATTTACTTAACCATTTGAGATATTTAAAAACAGTTTTTATTTTATGATTTATGTATTAATTGGTTATGAAAGTCCTATACAAATATTTTAATTTCATGATAAAATGTACAATCTATGTATAAATATGTAAAGTAAAGTCATCAAAAATTACAAAAAAAAAATCATGTTCCAGTCTATATCATTAAAACTAATCAAGATATTTTCTCATGTGAGCACATTTTCATTAGATCTCAATGTAAGCTTTTACAAACTTTTGTAATTTTATAAGATTTTTAAGGGAAAAAATTTCAACTTTACTGATTTTTATCTCCATAACTGTTAAAGATACATACTCTAATTTAAAAACTTAAGTTCTCTCAAGTTTCAAAATTTTTAAATTTTTTAAATAGGTTGAGTGGTTACTGAATTTCACCCGATTTAAGAGCGTTTAGGCACACTGTGCGACGTTCATACAGTTTAATGCCATATAACGTTTACTTTCTCAGTTGGTTGTGCTACTTGGGAATGCACGTTTTCACATTGCACAATAGCTCTTGATGGAGTGCACAGCTGCATCTCGACATTTTATATTTCATTGAAGACACGAGTGCAGGTGTAAAAATATTACATTTCCGAGCTCTGATACACTGGTCTTAGTTGTAAAAATTTATTACTGATGATAGATAAACAAATGTAGGCTTTCAATGAAATGTGCGGGCGGGCATTTTAAATTTTTGGTCCAGACTGCCGTAAAATCTTCAGTGCACTTCCCAACTTGGGCTTTGAATAAACTGTCAAGCACATTTATATTGTCCACTGATAGCGCATTTAAAAATTAACATTCTATTTTTTTGTTCCAGTAACGGGTGTTTGATCTTTCGCATAGTAGTTCTACACACTAACCAACTGCATCGCATCTATATCGCTACAATTGCGCATTTAAAACCATTAAAATTATTTTAATCAATTATTATCTAAAATTCAAACATTTTCCAAATAATTTCCAAAATTTAGCAGGGCATGCAGTATTTAAAACGTCATGTTAAAAACCGCGGGATAACAACTCTTTTTGGGCTTTGAAATACTTCCGCGATACAAATTGCGTAAAAGAAGCAATAGTGGATGCATTTCACTATACACATTTCTATTCTTGCGCTGGTTTTAAATAAATAAGTTGTGTTTTTATGTTAAAAAATACACACTAGAAGCTAAACCAGTTGGGAAGGTTAGATCACATGGGAAATTTTAAAGTAGGTGTAATTATGATAGTTAGGATTATCAAAATTATAGTCGGTCTAAGCCGACTATAAATACCCTACACATATGTGTGGTTACCATTCAAAGTGATATATAGGTCACCAGGGTATACGAATCCTGAAAATAACTACAAACATTCAATCGTTGAAGAATATCCATTCATTTGATACTCATATTTACAAATGGGTAGGTGTACCGAATTTCGATTTTTTTTTTGTGAACCACAAGTCTTTTCGCCGGAAAACATTATTATCATGTATTTGAGCATGATGTCAATATATGTTTGACCAAAAAAGTTTACCTAAGCACGTATACATAAAAATTGATCTTTATATGTACATTTTATATGAGGTATTTGAACATAAGTGGTCGGATCATAGGTCACAATGGACCGATCTCGCCAATTTTTTCGCACATACAGCGTAGGTATATTAGTAATCAAAGTTATAAGTTTCATTTATCTAGCTCTTCAATTTTAAAAGTAGTAGGGATTTCAACAGACAGACAGACAGACAGACAGACAGACAGACGGACAGACGGACAGACGGACATCGCTAAATCGACTCAGGAGGTCATGCTGATCAAGAATATATATACTTTTCCATACCGGAGATGCTTCCTTCTGGGTGTTACAAACGGCGTACCAAACTGAATATACCCTTTCACTCTTAGTGTAGGGTATAAAAAAGGAGAACTAAAATTAAAAAACAGTTGGGAAGGTTAGATCACATGGGAAATTTTAAAGTAGGTGTAATTATGATAGTTAGGATTATCAAAATTATAGTCGGTCTAAGCCGACTATAAATACCCTACACATATGTGTGGTTACCATTCAAAGTGATATATAGGTCACCAGGGTATACGAATCCTGAAAATAACTACAAACATTCAATCGCTGAAGAATTTCCATTCATTTGATACCCATATTTACAAATGGGTAGGTGTACCGAATTTCGATTTTTTTTTTTTGTGAACCACAAGTCGTTTTGCCGGAAAACATTATTATAATGTATTTGAGCATGATATCAATATATATTTGACCAAAAAAGTTTATCTAAGCACGTATACATAAAAATTGATCTTTATATGTACATTTTATATGAGGTATTTGAACAAAAGTGGTCGGATCATAGGTCGCAATGGACCGATCTCGCCAATTTTTTCGCACATACAGCGTAGGTATATTAGTAATCTAAGTTATAAGTTTCATTTATCTAGCTCTTCAATTTTAAAAGTCTTAGGGATTTCAACAGACAGACAGACAGACGGACATCGCTATATCGACTCAGGAGGTCATGCTGATCAAGAATATATATACTTTTCCATACCGGAGATGCTTCCTTCTGGGTGTTACAAACGGCGTACCAAACTGAATATACCTTTTCACTCTTAGTGTAGGGTATAAAAAGGAGGTATAAAAATGTTTATTAAAGAGAAAAAACGAAGAATATAAGAAGAGAAGAAAAAAAAAATATATAAAAGAAAGATAAGAAAAAAAATATATATAAATAACAGATATTAACTATTATTTTTGTTTAATGAAGAAAAAAAATATGAAAAAAAAAGGGAATTAAAGAAAAAGAAAAAAAAATATTTTAATTTTTATCTAACATTTTATTCTTAAAAAAGAGATATACAAATTTGTATTCGAAATTAAATAAATTTTTAAAAAAACTAAATTTAATCAGATAAAAAAAAATATATATATATCTATAAATATATATATATATATATATATATATATATATATATATATATATATATATATATATATATATATATATATATATATATATATATATATATATATATATATATATATATATATATATATATATATATATATTAATAAGATTTAACATAATAAATATATGTATATACAATATATTTAATGTACAATATATTTTATATACATATATAATTATATAAAAAAAAAAAATTTTATATGAAATAAAAAAAAATATTATATGTAATATTTTTTTTTTTAATTTTGCGCATTGAAGGGAGATTGAGTCCGCCGCATTGAGTCCCTCCGAATATAAGACGATGATCTTAGCCATTGTTCTAAGGACATAATACACTAAAATTACACTAAAGCTAGTGCTACACTAATTAACTGTGTTTCAAATAAGTTAAACACTTACAAACAACATTTAATTTCAATGTTATTGCATACATAAACAACTATACATTACATGACACTAAGTTTAGATAAACTAACACCACACTAAATAGTAATAGTTCAAATAATGTACCATACCTTAATTCAAGTAATTTAAATATATTAAGATCAAGCCTTTTCTTGTGACGAATGTACGTAAACCATTATATAATTTACGAAAATTGTATTAAGTTTATATAAGTTAGTACTACACCACACATTTGGAAGAGTTTAAAAACAAAATTAAATTACTTGTTTGTAAAATCTTCTTGTAAATTTAAAGTATCGGAGTGCACAAAAAATTGTTATTTAGAATGACCAACAGCGCTGGATACTCAGAAGACGCATAGATAATCGATGGGGTCTTGGGACTTTAATGGGGACATGTGGAAGGAGCTCTGGGTGTTATCAACAAGAAAAAGAAGTGAAGCAGAAGTCCAGCAGATTCAAAAAAAGTAAAGAAAAACGAAGAAATGAAGCAGAGTGGCAGCATATTTGAAGACGTAGAAGGATGCACTAGTAGCAAACTTGTTGTTATACCAAGCACAAGTAGATTGCAGTGATTGAATTTTAATCATAAAACTAAAACTGCCAGAAACAAGATGCAGAAAACAATATTCAACATTGATCTTGAAAATGTATATAAAAAGTCAAATTATTATGTCTTCCATCGCACATAGAGAAAAAGCGATGCGGTAACGATTTTCTGATATCAACAATTCAGAAATCTATAATATTCTAAATAAAACGACATGAGCACCAAGATGTTCCAGAAAGAAGTAGTGAAGCAGATGCCCAGTGGAATCTATAAGCTACATAAAGTGACATAAGCACCACGATTTTTTCAAAATGTTTGACAAGATCGCAGAAAAGAACACTCATCTCGAATGATTCGTCAACCAAGTCAACGGGACCAAAGCTCTCTTGAACGACTAAGAGTCCAGCGTATCAACATGACGACGTCTACTGGAGATAACACCATTAGCAAATTCCACAAAACCATCAAAGCCCAACAGATCCAACACACTACATACATCGAAACATTGAAGATGAAGAAGGCAAATCCGACCCAACACACAAAAGATCAAGAGGAGAAATACCAACAAACACACACTCAATACACATGCAAAACACGTAAGTAAAATAATTTCAACAAGTTTATCTATATACAAATATATATATATATATATATATATATATATATATATATATATATATATATATATATATGTATATATATATGTATATATATATATATATATATATATATATATATAATAATCATCCAATTACAAGTATTAAATCGGCTAGATTATCATTATAAGTATGAACAAATATTACACAAGTATAAAACGAAAGTTATTAAAAAAAAATATACAAAACACAAAAATAAAAAAATGAAAAAACAAATAATAACAATATATACAAAAAAAAGACGAAAATATATATATATATATATAAAAAAGAAGATATCTATCTAAAAAAAAAAAAATATATATTATTATCATTATTATTATTGAAACCCATTGAATTATTCAAACATATTTTTATAGATAACTTAAGATAAAATAACATATTATATTTATTATCACCATATTAAAATAAACATATTATCATTATTAATCTTAATATTAACTCTAAGAAAACATCATTTCTATATATTCAACAATATATTTAAGACATTTTGTAAAAAATTATCATTAATCCTAATATTAATAATATTTTTTTTCCATAAGGGGGGAGGAATGTTGTGAATTAGCGCATACATTTTTCTATTATTTATGGTTCTTCACTATTCATTCAGTTTTGGATGTTTCTGTTCATATGTTGAGCGCATCATGTTTTTATATCATGTTGTACACATGTTGTACAGCAACATGTTCATAGCATTGTCCCAACGCTTCACCTTGGCAACAATGATAATAATTTGGCAAGCGCTAAAGCTATGCTTAGACCACACCTCTTTCAGGTTAGCTTGCACAGTTAACAGAAGCTGGCAATAATTTGGCAAAGCGCTAAAACTTTACTTAGACCACAGCTCTTTCAAGAGGCTTGCAATACAATTTTCCATTGCATAATTTTGGGTCTATGTTAAAATAAGCAAAGCAGCGATTGCCAACAATTCTGATATTTCGCAATTGGTGTCAGCCACAAACTGCAAGTCGGACTTTCTTCAAAATTGAGTGAAAGTGAAAACTCACTAGAACATAGTGAGAATAGAATTTAAGAAAAGCTTGCAACGAAGGTATTGTTAATACCTTTCGTTGCAATTTAAACGATTGTAGTTTAACCAACCTCAAGTGGAGGTACTAAAATAGTAAAAGTGTCTTTCAATAGTAAATTTAATAAAAGTGCCTTTTAAACTCTAAAAATAAAAAAGTCTCTTTTGATTAATTAAATTGTAAAATAAATAAATGTAAAATAAATCAACTCTAACTTTACAACTCTAACTTTTCAACACACCCACTACTATTTACCTCATCATGCAGTCCTAAAACCCGATCGTGTCACAACAAAGCTGCGTGTTGTATTTAATGCATCCAGCAATACTGCCAACGGCAAGAGCCTAAATGACGTGTTGCATACTGGACCCGTTCTACAACAAGATTTTGTTTTGCAAATTATTAAATGGCGTCTTTTCAAATTTGTCTTTAATGCAGACATTGAAAACATGTATCGTCAAATTTGCGTAGACCCTGCACACTCACCCTATCAAAGAATTTTGTTTAGGAAATCCTTAGAAGAACCCATTCAGGATTATGAGTTGCAAACAGTTACATTTGGTGTTAACTGTGCCCCTTACCTTGCCATTCGGACCCTACAGCAATTAGCGCAAGACGTACATGAGACCCACCCACAGGCTTCGTATATTCTACGAAACTGCATGTACGTAGATGATGCTCTGGCAGGCACTCATGAGATTGAAAGTGCTATTATTGCTCAAGATGAGCTAATCGCTGCTTTAAAATCAGCAGGATTTTCGTTGCGCAAGTGGATTGCGAACGCACCCGAAATATTGGAAAATCTGCCACAAGAACACTTGCTGCTAACAGATTTACTCAATTTATCTGAGCAATGTCAAGGTTATGCAAAGACCCTAGGCATTCGATGGAATGCTAAAAAATATATTTTCTTTTTTCAAGACCCACTCATCGAACTGAAAGATGCATACACAAAACGCGAAGTTTTGTCTTCTATTGCGAAGCTGTTTGACCCTGCTGGTTAGTTAGCGCCAATTATAGTGGCCGCCAAAATAATTATGCAACAGGTATGGCTCGACAAAACTGAGTGGAACGATATTCTTAACCCGTTGACCCAACGTAGATGGCAATCGTTTATCGATGGTTATCCATCGATAAACAGAATTGAGATTCCCAGATGGACTCATTTCGCAACCGACGTTTCCGTTGAATTTCACGGATTTTGCGACGCCTCAGAAAAGGCATATGCTGCAGCTCTCTATGCTCGCATTCAAGATGCCAACGGCGCTGTCGTCACGACCCTTCTCGCAGCGAAGACGCGTGTAGCACCCGTCAAAACAGTTTCACTGCCACGACTCGAACTATGAGGTGCTGTTTTTATAGTTGATGCCATTCTACCTAAAATAGACATGACCCAGTACAATATGTTCTTTTGGACAGACTCGACTATTGTCTTAGCCTGGCTCAATAAACCGCCCTGCACTTGGACCACTTTTGTAGCCAACCGTATTTCGACCATTACATTGGTGTTGAAAATTGACAACATGTCGATTCACACGAAAACCCGGCGGACGTAGCAAGCCGCGGTTGTTCTGCGCAAGAACTGGCAGAACAGGAACTCTGGTGGAACGGTCCATGTTGTGCGTAAGAGATGAATGGCCAATGTCCACTGACCCGATCGACACGACCCTTGATCTTAAACCAATTAAGACATTTGCGATCACGACCCAAGAGGATGTATTGGAACGATTTTCCACACTTCCGAAAGCATTAAGAGTCTTAGCGTACGTTCTAAGATTCGTGAGAAATTTTGTACCATCGCGTCGTACTCAAATGACCCACTCAACTATTGAAATAGTACCCGAGGAAATTAAGATGGTAAAAGAAAGACTCTTAGTAGTGAGTCAGAAAATGTGTTTTTCTGATGAATATATTGCTTTGACGAATAAAACTCAAATTTCGTCCAAAAGTTCACTACTGACCCTAAACCCATTTATAGACAGTAAAGGTCTATTAAGAGCACATGGTAGATTAGAAAAGTCACCGACCCTTACATATAATGAACGCCACCCAATAATTTTAGCGTATCATTGCAGGCTTGCTAAACTCTTGACCCATGTGACCCATATTGTGACCCTACACGGTGGTAACCAATTAGTTTTGAGGCTACTACGAGCTGAATTTTGGATTATTAAGCTCAAGACCCTGATCAAAACTACGATCAATAATTGCAAAATTTATGTGTTGCACAAAAAGAAACAACAAACACAAATAATGGCTGCATTGCCTCCAGAGCGCAACACACTCACGCGCCCATTCACAAACACAGGTGTAGATTTCGCAGGACCCGTTGAAATCAAAAATTACACCAGGCGAACCTGTTTGATTACAAAAGGCTATGTGTGCGTGTTTGTTTGCCTTGCAACAAAAGCGGTTCATCTTGAACCAGCCAGTGATCTTACACTGAGGGAAAAAGTAATAAAATTAAAATAAAATGGCTGCATTGCCTCCAGAGCGCACCACACTCACGCGCCCATTCACAAACACAGGTGTAGATTTCGCAGGACCCGTTGAAATCAAAAATTACACCGGGCGAGCCTGTTTGATTACAAAAGGCTATGTGTGCGTGTTTGTTTGCCTTGCAACAAAAGCGGTTCATCTTGAACCGGCCAGTGATATCACACTGAGGGAAAAAAGCAATAAAATTAAATAAAAAAGTAATAAATTTAAATATTTTTCGACACGTTTTTCACCCGTAGTCTTTTGTATTTAAATTAAATACTTTTTATTTAAACTTGATGTAAATACTTTGTATTCAAATTTATTACGTACGTAATAAAATTTGAAGTAAATACTTTTTATTTAAATTTATTATGTATGTAATAAAATTTGAAGTAAATACTTTTTATCACTTTTTAATAAGGTTATAACATTTTACTTTAATCACAACGTCATAAATACGTAAATTGGTATTTTAAAAACTATTTATTTCATATAAAGAAGATTAGGAACAGATAAAATTATTATTTTATTTTACTTTTTTCGAAATTTTTAATAAAATTAAATACTTTTTTATTTATTTTGAAATTAAATACGCACGTAATATTTTTTGTATGGAGTATTACGTTTTTAATTACAAAAGTAATTAAATCAAATTTAAATAAATTTAATTTAGTTTTATTACGTCACTTTTTTCTTAGCTTTTTCCCGATTTTTTTCGTTGTCAATCGTTGGCAGAAGCTGAAGTAGTAGTCCTACCTACCCAATAAATACCCATTTAGGTCGCCATGGCAATATACAATTTGACCCACCCTTCTTTTTCAGTAGCCATGGCCCCAAACAACAAGCGCGTCAGCAGCGGTGCCAACAACAGCGGTGCAAACACCAAGCGCGCAAATAATAAGCGCCCCAACCACAGCGGTGCCAAAAAAAAGCGCGCCAACAGCAAGCTCCCCAACAACAAGCAACAACAACACCAGCTGTCGCAACAAAAAGTCTTCCCGACTTAAATCCTGCGAACGCAAGCAATGCGAGCAACAAGCGACCCGCTGATAACCCAGGCAATTCCACAAACCACAGACCCATTGCTAACCCTAGCAAGTTTTTAAGGTAGACCCTCATACCCACTGTCACTGTAAAAGTGTACCACGGAAAAATTTCGCAAATTGTACGAGCTTTGATTAACCCGACGAGGAGCGTCACTATCATCGCTCAAGAGCTCGTGCATCAGTTAAAACTGAGTACGAGCCGTCTGGACACTTTGACGATCTGCAAGGTGGTAGTGGGTTCTCGGTTTGACGACCCATTTAGATGCCACATTAACGCACTAGTGTCAACCGAGTTGCCTAGGAAGCCGTACGTGCGTGACGTTGATGAAGCCATCTTGAGCCGATTCACTCACATTATGCTCGCCGACCCAAAAGTCATGGCTTCCGACCCAGTGATGCTAGAGTTGGGTGCGGATGTTTATCCGCAAATATTGAATTCGGGAGTTTTTAACTGCGAAAGTGCATACGCAGTGGCTCAGAGCACTGCGTTCGGCTGGACACTCTCTGGTCCATGTAGTCTCTGAGCCCCCAACACAAGGAGCTGTCCTTAAAAAACTACCCTAGACCCTAAGACCCTAATAATATAAAAAAATGAATTTAAAAAATGAAGTATTGCAGACACTGCAAGACGGGCGGAATGTTAACGTACAAACGTAAACTCGATATGTTTGAACATCTCCGTCCGTCATATCCACACAATCGATTATTTATCGATTATTGCAGCGAACCGATCGACCGTCGGCTCTGTCAACGCTCGCCGCAAATAATACTTCACTCGTTACGTTTTCCTAAAACTAAACGCACGTACACCCAACCGTCTCCGTGACAAATTTAAAGTTTAAAGTGTGAACTCACCCGTCACCGCGACATTAAACAACCCAAAAACCCGTCAACGCGCCATTCGGTCCCGCGACAAGTAACATAAACAATTAAAACAAAACCCAGCAATCAACACAAACTCACAACAACAACAGGAAGGAACAACCACAGGAGGAATCCTACACTACAAAAAACTTCAACAGAAACAACACGGAATTACAATATTTACACCAACCCATATTAATCCAATACTGGAAAATAAGGTAAAATCTTTTATTTCAATATATTGTATTTGCCGCGACCCATTCGACCCAATCGACAATAGAAATTTACATATTTCAATTCGTGTTTCCCAATCCGCCAATTGCCGTTCGCCAGCCGAACAAATATTATAAGATTTATTTACAAGAGTATTTCTAGATTCCCTTGATGGATTGTTTTAGGCTCCGAAATATGACTCATAAAAATCCTTCTACCTGATGTCAGAATGACCCATTTTATCAGAAAATATATATTTCTATGCGCTTTTCAGAATGAAATTTGATCCCAGTGATTTTGTGAATACGATCTTTTCGGTGTTCTACCATTGGCTGAAAATATTATTACATTTTGTAAATCAAAAAATATATTTAAAATTTAAAATAACATATAATGAATTATCATTATATGTACAGATGGTGTAAAGTGACCATTAAAAGTAAAGATTTCATAACAATGGGTAATATTAAAAAAAAAAGTATTTACATTTAGCAAACAATACCATCTTGAACTTTTACATGAACATTTATAATAAATTGACAAAAACTTTGATTTTTTTTCAGAATGTTAAAAAGGATCCTTTTTAAGGACATCAATTTTGAAGTGCAAGGATAGTGACCACGGGCCATATGTTTACGTTTAGAAGTTACAACTTCATTTTTTTAAATCGTGTTCATTAGCTTTAAAACGAGCCATCAACGTAGTCTCAAGCATTTTTATGGCCATAACCAAATATATGTATATATATATATATATATATATATATATATATATATATATATATATATATATGTATGTCAAAAGCATATTTTAGGGACAGTTTTTCAGCCGAATGCATATTTCAGGGACATTTGCATACTTTCAGGTCCGACCCCAAAAAATCCGTATATCCAAAGAATACTTTGGGGACCACTCTTAATAACTTTCTGTGGGAGTACTTTTTTTGCAAAAAAACCTATTTCAGGTTGAACCTACGGTTATACAGAACCTGAATAATATCAATATTTCATCAATCATTATCTAATTTGATTAATATCAGCATTTTTTTAAAATTCAATGACATGGTCCTTGAAATATACAATACACTCATGAAAAGTATGCAAAAAATGGTTAGTTGGCAATCATGTTCAATACAACAATGTATTAACATTTATATTTGTGTAAAGTATATTTTGGGGTCCAAGAATTTTATATGTACTGTATGTTTTGAGGACCTTTAAATTGAGGACCCCAAATTATACATTATATATAATATTTTTTGAAAATTTTATAAAATTTCTGACTTTTGCAATTGCTTCAACGATGTTGAAACTTTATGTAATGTAATAATTCTGTTGTAATATACTTATTCTCAGAAAAATGCAAATATATAATTGAATCGAATATTTTTGGGTTTTTCAATTAAATTATTTATGATTAAGATTTTTTGACGTTGAAAAAGAAATAAAATATTAATTTAATGTATTTCTGTATAACTTTATATTTATGTACACAAATATTTTAATTATGAGGCAACTGATTTCAGAGTTTAAAATTTTAAAAATGTGTTTAGAATAAATACAAAATTTATGATTTTTTTATTTTTTTTTTTTATTATAGCAAAATTTTCTAGAATTTTATATATAAAAAAAAAATTCAATCTTTTTCAAAAAAAAATAACAAAAATATCTATATAACGATTCAACCATCACTATAAATTAATCGATATATTTCAGTATGTATATTCAGATACCAAACTGATGTACATAACAAGACGATAATTGTTATTGGATTTCAGTTAATTGTCGTTCTACACAATAAAAGTAATCGAAATATTTCCATTCCTACGCGTGTACAGAATGAGTGCAACAAGGCGAGCATGCTTTCATCGTCGGCACATTCATCGATCAGTTTGTTATTTGTTACGATTGCACAGAATGAGAGCAATAAGGCGAGCATGATTTCGTTGAGTTTTTTTATTGCTTTCGTCGCTACGTTAGTTAGTTCGTCAAAGTAAATCTTTTCGTTGAGTAATATGCTTCTATCGCTCGAACATTTACACTCTCCGTTTTGTTTCAAGGCCATTTTTATTTTATATGGAATAGAATGGACTAACGGTAAAAACGGGGCATTTACGCTTTGCCATAGATACAGTAATTATATTTGTATGTGCCCAATATTTGATAAATATTAATCGTTGGAAATCTAAATAGGCTAAGTCCATGTTATGTACTAAACAAACGGAAATTTAAAATGTTATAAAGGATTTTGCAGACAATAAAATTAAACATTTTTCACAACATATTCCTAAAATCAGGGAGCTATAAATTAAAAAAACTTAACTTAGAAACTTAATCCCCTTAATTAGACTTTTTGTCCAATTTGGATGCTTACTTTTATGTTTTAATTGAATATCAATTTTAACAATATTATTAAAAAATGTATGAATACAACCGCTCTAAAATAAGAATCCAGGTTTAAACATTTTTTCCGAAATGGACTTTGACGTTTTATTTCCAATTTTGACACCATTGTGTATTACATATCAGCAATAACGTGATTAAATCGTATTCGATTTTAATATTTTTTTTATTTATACAAAAACAATAAAACATATTTTCAAATTATTCAATTTGAAAATTTTATGAATACAACAACAACAAAATATATTCAAAATATATCGTTTTTTGTTTTCACCTGAGAACAAAATACGTATAAACATTTTATCAACACGTGATTTTAATTAATTTCAGGATATATTTGTATAAAAATACAATTTTTTCATAACTTTACATCAATAAATAAACAAATTATGAAGTTTTTACGATTATTATTTTAATTTTTTTTTTTGGTTTGTGCTACATATCTAGTTTAGCCTCCAACTTTAACATTTTCTATTACATGGAGAAGTGTATCTTTGGAAATCAGCAAAATATTAGAAACATTGTTAAAGTATACATACATTTCTTTCAAAAATAATTAAATAAATCTCAACATATTGTAAATTTTCAAGATATATATGGCTCCAAAAGAAACTCCAGTGCATAGAAAAATGAAGCTATTGAGTTGGTACAATGAAATTTAAATAAAGCAGTGAAATTTTAATTCAAATAAACTAACCTTTAAATTGAGTTTAAAATGATTTTTTTGTAACATTGTCAGGACCCTGTTTGCAAACAAACTGTCTAATGTGTACATACTGCAACCAAATAGTCTGGACGATTAAAAGAAAAATTGCGTTGGTTTTTTGGGAAACTATTTTTCAAAATTACTATATTATTTTTTTTTATATATTACGTAGCGGATGAAAATGGCTTAAAATGAAGATTGCAATTTTCTTAAAACTTTACGAATGTATTGAGAATTTACAATTTATAATTACTCGGTGGAGTTGATTTTAACTGCATACTCAGTATTTTCATATTAAGTAACGTTTTCAAGAAAATTGCTCACGTATATGTTGAAAAATAACTTTAAAAAAAACACACACACAATTATAACTGTCCAGGCTAATTATAATGTATTAATGTATGTTAATATTCTCATATGTTTTTAGGATTAAACTCTCCAATTCTGAGTATTTAAGAAAGTGTTAAATTATTCATTTATAATTTATGATCTAACGATAAACCAGAAAATGATTTATGATTATCCAGAGCATTGTCCAAACTAAATTACTATAAAAATTAAATTAAAATTACCATACATGTGTATAAAGTGTCATACTACAATCAAAATGTTTTTATAAATAAAAATGTTTTTATAAATAAAAATGTTTTTATAAATAAAAATTTATTCGGCCTTATTTAGTTGACCATCACTTTATATATATTTTATTAAATCAAATCATAAATTCATTAGAATTACTAATTGTATTCAACATAATTCCGGGTGCATATTCTCATTATAGAAATAATGTTCAATTTGGTCCGCTCTGTTTAATTATCGGCTGAAAATTATCGATATATTTCCATTCCTATGCATGCACAGAATGAGTGCAACAAGGCGAACATGCTTTCGTCGTGTTGCTTTCGTTTTGTTTCTTACAATTGCACAGAACGAGTGCAACAAGGCAAGCATTCTATTATAGTCAACACACTCATTCTTCGTTTCTTTTGCTTATGGTATTCCATTGTTCGTTAAGTTTCATAACGAAAGCAACAATTCTAAGCATGCCCGCTATGCTTAGCGTCATTCAAGTGCGTGGATTCAATCGAAATAGTTCTGTGGTTTTAATTGTTTTTTATTTGTGCTTAAAAAATTTTGAAAAGTTATAAATTTAAATACATTTTGTTCTTATACTAGAAGTGAGTAAAAAGTGAGAAAAAAAAATAGAAATTCGGTACATCTACCCATATGTAAAGGACATTTATTCAATATTTGTTTTTTGTTGCAGGTATTTTCAAGATTGGAGCCGTGGTGACCTTGGTACACATTAAAAGATAACCGCACATATTATCACGTATGTATTAATATTTTTTTTATAATTCTTACTAACTTCGTCACACCATCAATCACAATTTCCCCACTTGGCGCTTTCAAAATTATGGGGGCGATAATTTTGTCAAACAAACCCGAAAAACGTGTGCCTAAAAGTTTGAGTTGTACACTGTTTTCCGGCCACCTCACCAAACCGAAAAATATTTGTTACGCCCCTTTAAATAAAAGATAAAAAAATATAAATTCAATCAAATTTTGTCCCTCTCTCTCCCCCCTGGAACCCCCCAAAAATTAAAAAGGACATGGGATTGAGAACTTCACCAAAATCCAAACAAAAAAAAAATCCAAAATCCAAACTTTGACTTAGCAAGTTTAAGTACTCCGCCCTCATTGGAATCACTCGATGTCTTCCGTTAAAGAAATTGTTCGGGCACTATTAATTTTACAAGTCGCACTATTTTCCACTACATTACCCTAATTAATCCCTAATTAGAAAATACAAAATGTGCGATACATTTTAGTTAATCGCTTATTTATTTTTATATATATGAAAATCCCCAGTCGTACTTGGGATCCGTTTTTAGATAACCATGAGTTAAACTTGCGTTACATTTGTTGCGTGAATCGCATTTATATCTGTAAAATCACTAAATATTTGATGAAAAACCAATATTTTTAAGGACGACGTCCCATATGTGTAGCATATTAGCAATTAATTTAATTCTAACTTATTTTAGAATTTCTCCCGAATCCATTTTTGCCATTTTGTCAAGATCAGCAAAATTTGCCACTTTATTTTGGCTAAATTTCATTTTTAAATGCCCCCACAAATTTTATATAGAATTAAGGTCCGGACTACATAAAGGCCAGTCCAATAAGTCAACCATTATGACCTTAAACACTTTTTTGAACCACGTACCGTATGTTTAGAATCGTTATCCTCTTAAAAAATGCATGTAATCAACAGGTTTTCGTCAGTCAAAGATTTATATTCTATCGTTTAGTGTATAAATATATTGGACATGGTCGATAGAACTGTCAATTTTAATAATGTATCAAATACCGGACCACGACTAAGCACTCCAAAGTATAATGTTTCCGCCAAAGTATAATTTTGTGCCTGCAGTTGAAAAATCATATTTTCGACAACCGGGGCCAAAAGCGTTTACACACAGGTATACCCGCTGTACACTTTAATATGGTGGTGGAACCATAATGTCTTGGGGTGCTATGTCGTAATTTGATATTAGACCCATTCATACAATTGACGATTGCATGGACCATTTCCTGTATATTTCCATATTAAATGACGTAATGTAATCATTCACTGAGAAAAACCTGCTTGTTTTATCTTAGGATCTCAGGATAACGATCTTTAACATATGGGACACGGTACAAAAAAAGTGATTTCAGGTCAAAATGGTTGATTTATTAGACTGGCATTCATGTAGTCGAAAACTAAATTCTATATAAAATTTGTGGGAGCATTGAATAATAAATATTAGCAAGAATAAAATGGGAATTTTTGTTAATCTTGACGAAAAGGCAAAATTAGAATCGGGAGCGATTCCAAAATAAGCTAGCATTAAATTAATTGCAAATATGCCACACAGATGGCAAATAGTCATTGAAAATATAGGTTTTTCATCAAAAATTTAGTGATTTTATAGATATAAAATATGTTTAATGCAAAAAGCTTCTAATTATATATAGACATCGACCATTAAGTAAACCTTTGATTGACACTAATAAAAAAGGTTGCATTATAAAGTTAACATCTAAAAGTAAAACTAATATAAAATAAGTTATGACTTGAGATATTATATTTTACGGCCCGCTAGTTGCTGACTGATTTCCGCATTAATTTGCTTTTCAAAGCAAATTAATTTGTCTCCGTAAATAATGGGTCGAAGAAAAAGTTGGTGGATCACATACGACAATAATTTGCGAAAAATATCATGAACCATAAAGGATGAAGATGCTCATAACGTAAAGCTATGTGTTCGATGTGCTTGGAAAGGAATCGTGCATCATGACCTACTCATGACCTAGGATTGATTATACTCTCAACTATGAAAAACTAATGCAATTAAAGTGTGCAATTGACGTTAAAGTGTGTGCAATTGACGCAAAATTGGTGTAAAAGGCCACGAACTTTTTACTCGACCCAATATATTACATAAAATTAAATTTTAAAAATAAAATATATTACTTTAGAAATGTGGATTGGCAATGAATTGTTCAAATGTCGAACGTTCCCTCATTTAAATATTATAAAATGATGGTCAAAGCCATCGCAAAGCAAACAAATCTATCGGAAAGTCTCATAACTTTGTACACACTGCTTTTCTGGGTCCAAAACATTATTTATCAAAAGATAGACCATAGAAAACTGTCATGATGTCGGATAATCCCATAAAGTTACTATCAATTCGGGACCATTTTAAGTCAGCTGCAGCGATTTAAACAGAGATAGGAGTCCAAATTTTACCTAGAACTTTGAGGCATCTATTAGTCGAATCGGAACATCGGAAGATTCGTATAATATTTAACAAAACGCATAAGGATTGTGATGGCCAACTACTACATTAAAATGGGCTAGGCGTCATATGAAATTGGAATTGCGACTCATATTATACCACAAGAACTTTCAAGCATGGAGGTGGTAATATAATGGTGTGCGGATGTTTTTCTTGGTCCGGACACCAAACGATATTTTGGATAAAACAAAACATTGACGATTACGTTAACGATTTTTTCCGACTAATAGACGCTATGCTCTAATTGAAATTTATACTCCTAACTCTGTTTGAATTGCTGCAGCTGACTTAAAAAAGGTTCCGACTTGATAGTAACTGTATGTGATTATCTACCTTCATGATAGTTATCTATGGTCTACCTTTTCAAAAATGTGATTTTGAAGGCAGAACAGCATTGTGTACAAAGTGTGTCCATCTGACTACAAGATAATAACTTTAGAAATACAGGTCAGAATGCGATGCAATTTTGTTTCAATATGTTTTAGGCAAAAAGTGGTTCTGAGCTTGGAAATGAGCCAAATCGATCAAAGGACACGCCCACATCCCATACAAGTCACTTTTAAATAACTCTTTATGAACTAATAACTCGAAAAATATTCAATATATAGTTATAAAACTTAAAACGTATTGTTAGAATTCATCTAAAAATATGTGGTCCAAAAATGGGCGTTATCCGACCACATTTGATTTTTTTCATTACTTACCGATTTTTTGTATTGTAGATTTTAGTCGTCAATTATTAAAAATTATCCCACCAAATTATACCACTAATATATTCAACAAGAGTGTAGGGTATTCCATAGTCGGGCCCGACCAAATATAGAAGTTCGTCCCATGTGACCGAACTTACCCAGGTGTCCTAACTCTCTCAATTTGTTTTAGTTAACGATTGTGGCGATCACTTGTTTTTATATGTTATTAATAATATGTATTATTTCAAAAAAGATAAATTACGAGCACCTCATAAATAAGCTGAGTTTGGTACAACATTGTGTTTAAGATTTCTGAAAAGTGATACATTTAAATAAAACATTTTGTTCTTATGCCCCAAGTAATAAGTGAAAAAGTGAGAATAGAAATTCGGTACAACTAACCATTTGTACATATGGGTAATCAAATCAAAGGACATTCTTTCAAGATTGCAAGTTTGGTATAGGTATTTTCAAGATTCGTAAGCCGTAGTGAACACTGGTCCATTTTTAACGATACCCGCATACATTATCACGTATGTATTAATCTTTGGCTTAGACTGAGTATAACTTTTATAATTTTTACTAACTTTATCACACCATTTATCACAAAATCACGCCCTTTAAATAAAAAATATAAGTTTAATTAAATTGTGTCCGTCATTCCCCTGGAAGCCCCCACAAATTGCCCCCACGATTGGGTGTAAAAACTGTTTTTTAAGTGTATTTCAAAGATCAACAATTTTCAAAAAAATTGACACGGGATTGAGAACTTCACATGCCACTAAATTTTTAAAAAAACATAATTTTCCAAAAATGGTACAACAAAAAAATTAAAAAGGCTTATACCACGCCCTTGTTCATGAATGGGCAGTTGTAGCCATATAAAAAATGTGATCATTAGTATCACCATGACCTCAAAAAAATCCTCCAGTTTACTAAGATGAGTGTTGCAAGGCGTTAGTCAACTAATTGGACATATAATAGATCTAACCCCTGCGAACAGGGCACCCACCTGTGTTTGCAACCAGAAAGGTGTTGCAAAGTGCCAGACCACTCGGACCTATTATTGATGCAGCCGCCTTTACTTGCGCACATAAAGATATTGCAAGGCGTCAGCCCACCGTTCGGACCTATAATGAATGCAACGGGCTTGCGAACTGGCCGTAGGCCGACCACCCATTACTATAACTCAGAAGATGATACCCGACTTCAACCTGGATTTTTATTTGATTTTTGTTTGGTCATGGGAGTACTGAAGGTCCTTATTTTTTTGCATGGCTGCATCCCACTACTCAATCAAAAGGGCGTGGCATGCCCCATTTTAATTTTTTTAAACCATTTTTGGGAAATTATGTTTTATAAAAAGTTTGTTTTATTTTATTCCTGCTTAATTTATTTTATAATTTTTTGAAATTTGAAATACCCTTGAAACAACAGTATATACATTATATAATCTCCGTAAATATTGGGTCGAGAAACAAGTTGGTGGATCACATACGGCAATAATTTGCGAAAAAGATCGTGAACCAAGAAGGATGAAGATGAACAAACAGTGAAAAATATTGGATTAACGCTTTATAATTTAATGCTATGTGTTTGGTGTGATTGGAATGGAATTGTGCATCATGAGCTGCTCTAACTGGTCCAGAGGATTGATTATACTCTCAACTATAAAAAAGTAATGCAATTAAAGTGTGCAATTGATGTTAAACGGGCAAAATTACTGTAAAAGGCCACGAACTTTTTACTCGACCCAATATATTAAATATAATTAAATTTTAAAAATAAAATATATTACTTTAGAAATGTAGGTATGACAAAGGATTGTTAAAATTTTGAACGTTCCCTCATTAATATGTTATAAAATAAATGTCAAAGCCATCGCAAAACAAACAAATCTCTCGGAAAGTCTTATAACTATGTCCACACTGCTTTTCTGGGTCCAAAACAACATTTTTCAAAAGATAGACTATAGAAAACTGTCATGATGTTGGATAATCCCATAAAGTTACTATCAAGTCGGAACCATTGTAAGTGAGCTGCAGCAATTTAAACAGAGATAGGAGTCCAAATTTTAACTAAAACTGTGAGGCATCTATTAGTAAAAAAAAAATCTCTTTGGTAGATCAATACGAAAAGTCCCATTGCCAACTGATGCACATCGAAAGAATTCTATAATATTTACCAAAATGGATTGGGATATCCAACTACTCCATAAAAATTGCCTTGTTTTATGGTCGGACGAATCCAATATAAATTTAAGAGGAACGATGCGCTAGGCATCCTAAGAAAGTGGAATGGAGACTGATGTTATACCATTATAACTTTCAAGCATGGAGGTGGTATATACTGGTGTGCGGATGCCAACCTATATTTTGAATAAAAGAAAACAAGGTTTTACCTAAATAGACGCCTCACAACCCTAGTTGATATTCTTACTCCTAAATCTGTTTGAATTGCTGCAGCTGACTTAAAAATGGTTCCGACTCATACTAAGTAACTGTACGTAATTATTCACCTTCATAATAGTTGTCTATGTTCTTATCAAAAAAAGTGGTTTTGAAGGCAGAAAAGCGTGCACAGAATGAGTGCAACAGGGCGAGCATGCTATATGTCGTTAAAACGTTCATTGATCAGTTTGTTATTTTTTACGATTGCACAGAATATGAGAAAGAAGGCGAGCATGATTTCGTTGAGTTTGTCGCTGCGTTAGTTGGCGTTCGTCGCATTCACTCATTTCGCAAAGTTCTTCGAGTGCTTTTGTTGTTCGAACGAACATTCATAATCTTCGTTACGTTTTATACATATTTTTTTTGGCATTTCAATTCTATGTTAAAATGCGCTAAAAATGGTACAGTCTCTGTTTAGCTGACGAGCTATTGTCGCCAGAATTAAAGTTTTCGATATATTTCCATTCCTTCGCGTACATAGCTTGAGTGCAACAAGGAGAGCATGCTTTCGACGTCGACACTTCTTCTTCGCTTTTATTGCTTCAATTGTTCGTTTTTGTTCATTCCACAGATTCTTCGTAAAGTTTTACAACAACACCAAAAACTTTCAGCATGCACGCTCTTTTTTTGTCGATCAGTTTAGCGCGTGGGTTCGACTTGAACAGTTGTGTAAAAAATTGATGCAAATATTTAAAAATAAACGTTTTTTTTGTTCAGTGAATAAAATTGATTGATAATAAGCTGTTGTTTTTAAGTGAGTAATGAGGAAATATTTTTAAATGAAGATAATAAGTGGAAATGCTCTTCCATTAATATTAAATTCGCTTTTTATATGAGAATAAGAACAATTATTATTATTGCACGTATTAGAACTGTGCCTTTATAATGTAGTTTTATTTTCAAAATCATATTTCGTCGTTAATTTGAAAAATTAATTGCCGTTCGTCGCTGTCACTCATTTTGTCGAGTTTAACAAAAGCAACTGCAGAAATTTGCGTCTGCAAGTCATCAAATCGAACTTGAAACTGATGCAAAAATTTCTTTCAACAACAAATTCGCGATTGTTGTTGAAATAATTGTATTTTACAATCAGAAATGTAACTTTTATCATTTTTGAAAAATATTATCAGTTAATTTTAAACTTTTACGGTAAAAATGTTTTCTATGTTTAAACTAGCCTGGAAAAACCGGCCCATAGGGAACCCCTCATTCTTCTAAGTTGGCATGGGTTTTCTTGCTGCGTTATACTGTTTGCATTTTTGTGTGTTACGAGTTTTTCGCATGTTTTGTCCTGGAGGAGCTGCAAATTGGAGGCAGAAGGATTGGCTGAACTGGCGATATTAGACGAAGATGCGAAGGGAATCGGGAACAACGTTTATTAAAACACTATTTAAGTTATTTATTTAATTCTAAGTATAAAGTTATAAATTACAATATCGTATTGAATGAATTAATTCTTTATATTTATTGATGTGCAATTAATAAAAAAAATAATATGTGTTTTGATAGTTAGTGGGGGTTGAGTTATCTGATCTCTTATCTAGATGGATGACTTAAACTTCGCTTAATTTCCTATTCTGTTATTTAAGTGGCCCAAATTGAGCTTTGAGAACTCGAGTAGATTGCTTTGGGCCACTGGCCAAAGTATACCTTTCGAATAGAACGTTAACAGACTCGTATGGGCCACTGGCCATGGCATATCGTTGACAATAATAGGCATAATAACCTGGTGATTTCGTTGCTTAAACTCCTATTCTGTTATTTGAGTGGCTCAAATTGAACTTTGACAACGCGAGCATATTGCTTTGGGTCACTGGCCATGGCACATCGTTGACAGTAATTAGTATAATAACCTGGTGACTTCGTTGTTTTTTTGTCGCATTGATTCGAAAAATAGTTTCTAAACTTTTTAGTTCAGAAACTATGAGAGACTCCATCGATGTTATTTTTTTAATCGACGAGGTAAACTCCAGGGTTCAAAAAAATTGTTTTTGATTTTTAAAAGTACGGAGCGTATACGTAACAGTGATTTGAAATATATATTTAACTTTTTCAAAATTAAATGTATTTTATTTTTAAAATTGTTATTTTTATTAGAATGTGTGATCAAAAGGCTTATATAAACCATTAACTTCCTAAAAATATGTTAATTGGTTACAGAGATATAAATTAGAGATTTAATTATCTAATATAGTACTTTGATTGATGCTTCAATACTCATAGCACTGTTGGAGTTGAGAAATCAAAAAATTAAGTACATAGTTATATATCTCGACCGCTATCTATCCACAAAATTTCATAAAAATCGGAAGACATCGTGCCAAGATGTATATTTCGGACGTAGAGTGACCCATAAATCTTTTTATTAAATTCGAATGTTTTATACAGAGGTAAACACATATTAAGCAAGGGGAATGTTTTAAGTATTATCCTTTGATTTATATAAATTTAAATTCGCGAAGATTGCGATTTTTTCTGGAATTTCAATCCTATGCTAAATTGCGCTAAAAATGGAATAGTTACGGCTTTGGCTGACGGGCAATTATCAGCACAATAAAAGTTATCGATATATTTCCATTCCTATGCGTGCACAGAATGAGTGCAACAGGGCGAGCATGCTATATGTCGTTAAAACTTTCATTGATCAGTTTGTTATTTTTTACGATTGCACAGAATATGAGAGAGAAGGCGAGCATGATTTCGTTGAGTTTGTCGCTGCGTTAGTTGGCGTTCGTCGCATTCACTCATTTCGCAAAGTTCTTCGAGTGCTTTTGTTGTTCGAACGAACATTCATAATCTTCGTTACGTTTTATACATATTTTTTTTGGCATTTCAATTCTATGTTAAAATGCGCTAAAAATGGTACAGTCACTGTTTAGCTGACGAGCTATTGTCGTCAGAATTAAAGTTTTCGATATATTTCCATTCCTTCGCGTACATAGCTTGAGTGCAACAAGGAGAGCATGCTTTCGACGTCGACACTTCTTCTTCGCTTTTATTGCTTCAATTGTTCGTTTTTGTTCATTCCACAGATTCTTCGGAAAGTTTTACAACAACACCAAAAACTTTCAGCATGCACGCTCTCGTTTTTCTTGTCGATCAGTTTAGCGCGTGGGTTCGACTTGAACAGTTGTGTAAAAAATTGATGCAAATATTTAAAAATAAACGTTTTTTTTGTTCAGTGAATAAAATTGATTGATAATAAGCTGTTGTTTTTAAGTGAGTAATGAGTAAATATTTTTAAATTAAAATCGTAATAGGAAGAATTTTTTTATTATTACATGTATTGAAATTATGACTTTATAATGTCGTTTTATTTTCCAAATTATATTTAATCGTTAATTTGAAATAGTCGGTGCCGTTCGTCGCAGTCACTCATTTTTTCGAGTTCTTCTTCTATTGCTTTGGCATATATGAGAATGATGTACATTCTGGCTATTGTCGCCAGAATCAAAGTTATCGATATATTTCCATTCCTTTGCGTACATAGCTTGAGTGCAACAAGGAGAGCATGCTTTCGTCGTCGACACATATTCTTCGCTTTCATTGCTTCAATTTTTCGTTGTTGTTCATTCCACAGATTCTTCGTAAAGTTTTACAACAACACCAAAAACTTTCAGCATGCACGCTCTCGTTTTTCTTGTCGATCAGTTTAGCGCGTGGGTTCGACTTGAACAGTTGTGTAAAAAATTGATGCAAATTTTTAAAAACTAACTATTTGTTTTGTTCAGTGAATAAAATTGATTCTTAATAAGCTGTTGTTTTTAAGTGAGTAATGAGGAAATAATTTTAAATGAAAATAATAAGTGGAAATACTCTTCCATTAATATTAAATTCGCTTTTTATATGAGAATACGAACAATTATTTTTATTATTAAATGTATTGGATTTATGCCTTTATAAAGTCGTTTTATATTCCATATTATATTTCTTCGTAAATTTTGAAATAGTCGTTGCCGTTCGTCGCAGTCACTCATTTTGTCGGGTTCTTCCTTTGATTTGGCATATATGAGAATGTACATCACGCTTTGTCAAGGTGATAAATATTGTGATATTTGTTTTCGATGTCGCTGTCGCATTCACTCAGTTCTTCTAGTGCTTTTGTTGTTCGAACGAACAATCATAATCTTCGTTAAGCTAAAAATGGTACTGACACGGTTTTTGTTGAAGGGTTATTGTCGCCAGAATCAAAGTTATCGATATATTTCCATTCCTTCGCGTACATAGCTTGCGTTCAACAAGGAGAGCATGCTTTCGTCGTCGACACTTATTCTTCGTTTTTATTGCTTCAATTGTTCGTTTTTGTTCATTCCACAGATTATTCGTAAAGTTTTACAACAACACTAAAAACTTTCAGCATGCACGCTATCGTTTTTCTTGTCGATCAGTTTAGCGCGTGGGTTCGACTTGAACAGTTGTGTAAAAAATTGATGCAAATATTTAAAAATAAACGTTTTTTTTGTTCAGTGAATAAAATTGATTGATAATAAGCTGTTGTTTTTAAGTGAGTAATGAGGAAATATTTTTAAATGAAGATAATAAGTGGAAATGCTCTTCCATTAATATTAAATTCGCTTTTTATATGAGAATAAGAACAATTATTATTATTGCACGTATTAGAACTGTGCCTTTATAATGTAGTTTTATTTTCAAAATCATATTTCGTCGTTAATTTGAAAAAGTAATTGCCGTTCGTCGCTGTCACTCATTTTGTCGAGTTTAACAAAAGCAACTGCAGAAATTTGCATCTGCAAGTCATCAAATCGAACTTGAAACTGATGCAAAAATTTCTTTCAACAACAAATTCGCGATTGTTGTTGAAATAATTGTATTTTACAATCAGAAATGTAACTTTTATCATTTTTGAAAAATATTATCAGTTAATTTTAAACTTTTACGGTAAAAATGTTTTCTATGTTTAAACTAGCCTGGAAAAACCGGCCCATAGGGAACCCCTCATTCTTCTAAGTTGGCATGGGTTTTCTTGCTGCGTTATACTGTTTGCATTTTTGTGTGTTACGAGTTTTTCGCATGTTTTGTCCTGGAGGAGCTGCAAATTGGAGGCAGAAGGATTGGCTGAACTGGCGATATTAGACGAAGATGCGAAGGGAATCGGGAACAACGTTTATTAAAACACTATTTAAGTTATTTATTTAATTCTAAGTATAAAGTTATAAATTATAATATCGTATTGAATAAATTAATTCTTGATATTTATTGATGCGCAATTAATAAAAAAAATAATATGTGTTTTGATAGTTAGTGGGGGTTGAGTTATCTGATCTCTTATCTAGATGGATGACATAAACTTCGCTTAATTTCCTATTCTGTTATTTAAGTGGCCCAAATTGAGCTTTGAGAACTCGAGTAGATTGCTTTGGGCCACTGGCCAAAGTATACCTTTCGAATAGAACGTTAACAGACTCCTATGGGCCACTGGCCATGGCATATCGTTGACAATAATAGGCATAATAACCTGGTGATTTCGTTGCTTAAACTCCTATTCTGTTATTTGAGTGGCTCAAATTGAACTTTGACAACGCGAGCATATTGCTTTGGGTCACTGGCCATGGCACATCGTTGACAGTAATTAGTATAATAACCTGGTGATTTCGTTGTTTTTTTGTCGCATTGATTCGAAAAAGTTAAGCTGTCGATATAGTTCAGAGTTTAAAAAAAATCATAATTTTTATACCAAAGTTAATCACCATTACCAACGTCCAATACAGAGTATTGGAACAAATGTGGTGAATAATATCTGTCGGCTCCAACTAATAGGTATTCTTCCTTTTACTGACCCTGTAAATTATAGTCTTAGTTTGATAGCAAGCCTTAATAATAAAATTTAATTTTATCTTACCTCGAAAAACGAACAGTACTTTTATTTAATAAAAGTAACTGTAGCCGCGGTAGCTCAGTAGTTAGTGCGTTGGACTGCGAGCCCAAAGGTTCCCGGTTCAAGTCTGGACTGGGGCTAAGAACATCTTTTCATAGAAACATTTTTCTATACCGCGCTATCTCTCGGCAGTAAATGGCAAACCTACGAGAGTAAAACATTGCCTATGAAAAGCTCTCACTCGCCGTTCGTATTCGGCAATAATCCCACCACTTTGAGTACAAATATAACACGCACAGCTCAAAAATGCTGAGAGAGATCGGCCTAAGTACTTATAGGACTGTAGTGCCAAACTATTATTATTATAATAACTGCAGAAATGTGCGTTTGCAAGTATTCAAATCGAATTTGAGACTGATGCAAAATATTCTGTCAATAACGAATTTGCGATCGTTGTCGAAATAATTGTATTTTACAATCAGAAATCTAACTTTTTAATATTTTTGAAAAATATTATCAGTTAATTTAGAATTTTTACTGTAAAATAAGTTTAAGTTTAACCTAGCACTGAAAAAACCGGCCCAGAGTGGTGCCCATCATACTTCCAAGTTGGCATGAGTTTTCTTGCTGCTTTATACTGTTTGCAGTTGTGTGTGTGGTGTGTGCTACGAGTTTTTCTGCATGTTTTGTCCTGGAGCAGCTGAGAATTGGAGGCAGAAGGATTGGATGAACAGGCGATATTAGACGAAGAGGCGACAGGAATCGGGAACAATGTTTAATAAAACACGACTTAAGTTATTTATTTAATTCTAAGTATAATGTTATAAATTGTAATATCGTATTGAATGAGTTAATTCTTGATATTTATTTGATATGCAACTAATAAAAAAAACCATGTGTTTTGATAATTAATGGGGGTTGAGATATCTGATCTCTTATCTAGATGGATGACTTAAACTTCGCTTAATTTCCTATTCTGTTTAAGTGGCCCAAGTTGAACTTTGAGAACTCGAGAGGATTGCTTTGGGCCACTGGCCAAAGTACACCTTTCGAATAGAACGTTAGCAAGATCTTATGGTTTTTGACAAATAATTTCCTTAAAAATGAGAGTTACACTCTTCTTTTATGTCAGTCTACGCTCTCTGTTTCTTGTAGCTGCATTGTCCGTCTGCCAGTTTGCATTCTGCTTGTTTTCTTGTATTTCAATAATGTATAAATCAAAATTTCTATTTTCACATTTTCTAGAGTTGCTCGATCTTTTCTATATTTCATTTATTATATTATTACCTCTTCCTCTATATTATTACCTCATCCTCTATATGAAGATCGTCTAAAACTACTGAATTTAAGGACTCTTGAAGAGCGCAGACTGATTGCCGATATAACTTACATAACTCAATTAATTACGGGTTGACTCGATTCACCTAAGCTTCTTAACTATTTATATTTTAACCATTATCGTAGAAGTAGCAGAAATCGTTATATTCTTTTTTTATCAACCTCATTGTAGAACTAATCTAGTTGCTAAATCCCCTTTCAATCGAATGTGTATTTTAGTTAATTATTGTCCTCAGTATAATATAAGTCTGTCAAATGTAGATTAAAACTATAATGTAACAATTGCATGTGTCTGTTCACGAGCCCATCTAATTTAGAGGGTAAATATTTTCCAGCATTAATGCTGTGAAAGTGCAAGCTAGCTGTATTAGCTAAAACTCGATTATTATTATAAATAATATTTTCATTTTCTTGATTCGCAACATTTTTGAATAACATTATCATCTGTTCAGAGTGAGAAAAATAATCGATTATTCGTTGACATTTGCCAGTGATGCCATATTAAACTGACTTGAACACAGTAAATTTTAAACTTTCACTGTAAAACTGCTTTCTAAGTTAAACGTCGTTAAACATACCAACAATAATGATAATAGTAATAGTTTGACACTCGGTTCAGAGCTTTAAAGTGCAGTGCTGTGGTTATTCTCGGTGATTTTGCCATTGTTTGCTGAGAGGTAGAGCGGTATATAAAAAGATGTTTATGAAAAAATGTTGCTAGTCCCTGCCCTAATTTGAACATTTTGTTTGCTTCGAGTTTTTCGCATGTTTTCTCCTGGAGCAGCTGAAAATTGGAGGCAGAAGGATTGGATGAACAGGCGATATCAGACGAAGAGGTGACAGGAATCGGGAATATAATTTATTTATTTAATTTTAAGTATAAACTTTTAAATTTAAATATCGTATTGATTAATAAAAAATAAAAAAAAAAACACATTCGTAAGAGTTTGAATATTTTCTTGATTTATATATTTTTGTAAGCTTTTTTACTTTAATTTATAGGTGAAGCATTAGTTCAAAAAATGTTTTATCTTTTTCAATACGACAATGAAGAATTAGCAATAATTCCTGCTAAAAGAATTACCAAAAATGAAGACGGTATTTATATAGTTAATTGCGGAGGAGCAAAGTATCGAGCAAAATACATAGCTGAATCAGGTAAATAAATTTATTTGTATTGGTCTTGTACTGAATCCGTAAGATTTTTTATTCAACTTTAGCACAACTTTAACAAAATTTTAATTCAAATTCAGGGCTATCTCGAGTCCCGGTAAACATTCGGTCATCCTCTGTATCACTCGGTACCTGCAAGTGGGAGCTGGCCAAAGATATAAAATTCACGAACGCGGAACTACCGTTAAGTATTCACGGGGGGAGACGCATGTGCTTTGACCCTCTTGCATTTAGCATTATCCTAGAGAGCGCAGCGCATGCTTTGGTTGCCTTTGGAGATGTTCTTTGAAGCTTAACCTTCCATCAAGAATAATGCCATGGTATTTTATGGATGGATTCGTCACTATTTCGTTAGTCAGCATTTGACTGCTTGGACTACCTTGTTTCCGATCTCCACGATTTCTTCGCGGTGTTTTGCTACTACGACCACTGCTATGTCATCTGCGAACTATGTCATCTGCGACTATTTTCGCCTCAATTGGTATGTGTAGTTTAAGTACACCATCATACATCGCGTTCAAGAGTAGAGGGCCGAGTACCGAGCCCTGTGGTACTCCACCTGTCACTACATACTTCTTGGGTCCCTCCTGAGTATCGTATATCGGGGTTCTGTTGCTAAAATAATCTTCGATTATTTTCATAACATATTTGGGTACATTAAAACTTCTCAAGCTTTCGAGAATTCTGGCCCAGCTGGCAGAGTTGAAAGCGTTCTTAACATCAAGCGTTGTTACTAAACAGTATTTTTTGTTATCGCCCTTCCTGCTTTCCCTTCAATTACATCTCCCGCGATCTGGGTGACTGCTCTGATTGCGTCTATCGTGGAACGCGCTTTTCTGAAGCCGTATTGGCTGTCTGAAAGCCGCCCACCCGCTTCCTCAATTGCAGACTCGAGTCGATTGCATATTATACGCTCCAATAACTTTCCTGCCGAGTCAAGTATGCATAGCGGTCGGTAGGAAGATGGCTCACACGGTGGTTTGCCTCCCTTTGGGAGCAGAACCAGCCTTTGGAGTTTCCATTGCAGTGGAAAGATTCTATCGCTGAGGCATGCGTTATACATTTTAACAAATGTGTCCGTACATATAATTACAGTCATCTTAAAAGCACAGTTTGGGATCCCATCTGGTCCAGGTGCCTTTTTGTCACCAATATTCTTCGCAGCCTGCAGGACTTCCTTCGCTGTTATTGGCGGATGCGGTTGTTGGTCTTCTGTGGTTGTTTCTTCGCGGTCGAAACCAGACTGTGCTGGTGCTGCACCTGATATTTCCTTGGGTTTCATCATGATTTCGAATACGTCCTTGTCGAAAGTGCTAGACCTCCATCCCGTCTGTTTGTGTGAGGCTCTTTCTCTTCGTGTTTCATCGGCTGGTCTAATCTCACAGATGATGGCTTGGTGATCGCTGTGCGTGTAATGATCACTGATGCACCACGTTGTTCTTCGATAGATGCTATTACTTACGAATGTAAGGTCTATCATGGATCCAGTGTTCATCAGTACTACTTCTAGCAGCGCTAATGTTTCCAGGACTACTTTCCCTCTGTGGTTCGTTTTTGGGCAACCCCATTCTGTCGCCCACGCGTTGAAGGCGCCAGCTATAACTAATGAATTTCTCCCTTTGGGTTGTCTAGGTTGTCGAGGGTTGTTGTGTATTCCTACATGGTCATGCTTGGTACCAGGTATCAACTATAAACAAATAGCTACCCTATTTCCATACAGACAAACCCAATTCCTGACGTTTGCGAATTCATCCATTTGCGGCAATTTGGATATGTAGCTCCTCGAAACTCTCCTGAAGTGCTTCATATACATCCTCTTTTGTGGTGACCTCATCGATGTCTTTAATCTCGATCTGCCCCACATGAGTCAAGAACCTCACTACCGCTATCGAGCCTAAGACATTCTCCACCGCTGCCTGGAATTTAGCAGCTTCTGGGTCGGCTGACTTTTCCAGTTCGAAAAGGAGTTCTCTATTTGCAGTCTTTCTGATTCCCTTACCGGTCTGTCCCATTTCTTTCAGCTGCGGCTCGATCTTGACTAGCTTGATAATCTCTGCCTATGTAGTCTCTTCGGTTGACTTCACGACGATTGCATCTTGTTAGGTTTGTCCTGAAAGATTTCTTTGATCCACCCAGTGCATCTTCTTTCCCGATCCTTGGGGTGCTTGTGGCAGTATCTGCTTCAGCAGCCCAGTATTCCACTGCTGAAACATTGCAATCATTGGATGTCGACGGCTGGGAGCCTGCTTGCTCACTCCCTACGGGCGCCGATACTGGGTTTCCTAGTCCTACACTGTAAATATGTTACCAATAAACTATTGTTCATATTGTTTATTGGCTTGTGAATCTTTCTTGATTAATTTTTTGAGCGAATTGGTCCGAAGTGGTAGTTAAAAATTATTGCAGAAATTGATAGAGGGGGTCGAAAAATGGAAGTAGCCATGCGGAGGGGTAAACCCCTCCCATTTCAAGTGGGAGGATACCGCTTTTTTGTACTTACTATTTTTTTATTGCAGAAATCGAAATGAGATACACCTCCGGGTGGCTACTTTCATTTTTCGACTTCCTTAACGATTTCTGCAATAAAAAAAAGTTGGTACAAAATAGCGATTTTCCTCCACATGGAGTGAGTGGGGCCTACCCCCTGCGACCAGCATCCATTTTCCAATCACATCCATCAATACAATTTTTTTCGGTACCTTTTTCACTTTTCACCCACTTCTGACCTACTCCCACATTAAGCAACTTGACTGACGACCACAGAGTATACCTAGGCCACAAAGTAGACTACAGATCATGTAGTTTGTTGTAGCTACAGTTTTGCTACTCAAATGTCAGTTATAAATTCCGTCGATATGACGAAGTTTCTTCGTTTCCTGTCTAAGCCTCGCAGTTGTTTCAATGATGAAATAAGGGGAGCTCGAAAGTGGATAAATCTTAGTCTGACAGAAGCCGGGCAGTGACACAAGTATTGTTCAATAGTATCTATCTCTTCCTCACAGTATCACTCCGTTTACCTGGGGGAAAACTAGATAGCTTCTTTTTCCTAGTAAAGAGACTAATTTCAGTTTTTTGGGGGTTTATATTTAATCATTTAGGTGATGACTATTTGGCTGAGCATGTCCGGAATCTACGTCGCCGTCGCCAGTTGATCTGCGTAAGCAGTATTATTGGGCGAGTAGTTCCTCCTCCTGGGAGGGCGTAAGGGAGTCATCAGAAAATTCCGATAGGCCCTCGTCCTCCCCACCACTCGTCCCTTCTTCTTTAGTCGTGTTTACCTGAACCTCCCTTCTGCCCGCGACTTTGACCTTCTCCCTTATACTCTCCGCGACCGGACTCGGAAGACTTCCCTTGGATAATTGTTTCCCGGATTAGGCCCCAGCTCTGACAGGTTTTCCGCCCAGCTTAATTGTCACATATGATGTAAGGAGAAGGTACGACCCTCAGATTTCTCCAGTGTCGCGATGGAATTCTGGTCGATGCCCTCATAAGATTTACATCGGTCATCTCATCTCTGTGAAACACTTCCCATAGTTCCACCCTCAGTCCGCGGTTCTGCCTCGCCAAAATCCTTAGGATATCACACGTGGGTCACTTCGCCCCGTTTGCTCTGAAGAAAAAGGTTGCAACCTCTCCACCAGGTCGCTCACGGTGCCGACACTGTCCAAAGACACCACGTTGACTCCGCAGACAAATCTGCAGTATTCCATATGGAAAGATGGTTAGTTAGATGGTTAGACATACAGGCGTAATGTCTAACCATCTAACAAGATTGGCTAGTTATATAATATCATAAAAAAACGTTATGTACGAAAATATTATCACTGTTACTTTTATTACAGACGATAAAAATGAACTGATCAATATTAAAGAAACTTATAAAGATAATGCAACTACATTCGAGAGAAATGAAGAGTCAAAGCCAAGTTCATCAACAACAAGGGGATTACCTGGTATGTTGGAAATTTAAAGTGCTAAGAAAAGTTATTACTGTTGTGTTTATTACAGACGATAAAAATGAATCGATCAATATTAACGAAACGTATAAAGACAATACTACTCCTTGCGAGAACAATGAAGAGTCAAAGCGAATTTCATCAACAAGAAGTGGATTACGTGGTATGTTGGAAATTTAAAGTGTGTTTAGAAATGAATGTCAAATAAATAAAATTAAAAATATCAGGGTCAAGAATCATTTGTAATTTGGATCTTATTTAATAGTTGCATTCATCGCCGAAGTGATTAATATTGACAGTTTATACAAATTCTGTTTTATATTTGGAATGAACAATGCTTGGACCAGTTGCATCAGAAATCATTTCAAATGAGAATTGTGCTTTATTTTATTCCATCATGATTTATATTCATCGAAATGATATATGCTGCTATTTCAAATGCATCACTAAGATTGTAAAATTTGACAGCGGTTTATCTAGATGTTTTGAGTTTTATGCAAAAATTATGACACATTTATTATAATGTATCTACACCAATCAAATAATTTATATTGAAGCTATTTTCTGCGGAGCACGTATAAAATATTTGTATTTGGAAATACAGTTCATAAATCACACAAGAAATAGTTTTCGAAACTCAAAAGTATTTATTTCTTCTACATATTGGAATTAAATTGTCAGAAATGCATTTTATATTTTCCGCAAAATACCAAAAAATGTTAAATACTATTCAAGCCAGTTTGTTTCCATTAGGGATGTCGATCCCTAATGGGATCCCGGGATCCTGGGATTCGACATACCCAGTCTCGATGCAACCAGCTCATGACAGTAATAGGGTTAATATACTTACAACGCTTTTAAGGTGAAATTTAAAAGTATGTTTTAAAAGAAAAAAAAAAGTGGGGCATAAGATAACTAACCCTATCGTGAACAAAATATTTCTTCGGAATTGCTCCTTTCGAAAATATTGAAATGGCATACAAAATATTTCCGAAATACCTTGACCTTATTTGAACTTTGGCTCTCTTTCGTTATGAAAGTTTTAAACAGAGTTATAATTAAAATTTATTTTTAAATTTAAATTAAATAATATTTTTACTGTAACTTTAATTACAGGCGATAAACAACATGGTTTCCATGGTTACCGTGGTTTCGAGGATTTTTATTAATACACAGAAAAAACTGTTTTTTGGCCATTAAACTTTAATGCTCATGGCTTCGCTGAATTAATTAATAATTAGTTATAGACAATAAACAACAAATGTAATACCTGCTAAACTATCAAAACTAATTATAATGACAATATATTAATAATAGAATTCTCAATAAAATATTTGTTACAAAAAAAAAAACATACAAGCATTTTTATTTACTTTTGGGTTTACCATAGTTTCGAGGATTTTTTTTTTTAAATACACCAATCTTTTTTGTAGACCTTAACCCTCCACACCAATGGCTTCGCTGTAATTTTAAAAAAATAATATTTAAATGAAATAAATGGACAATTGCTGTGGAATTTTTTCTTTCGAAAATATTTTGTTTTCAAATTGCATACAAATAATTTCCGAAAAACCTTGACCTTATTTGAAAGTTTGCTCTCTTTCGTTATTAACCTTTATGTGCTAGGGATTGTATACTTACGTAGGCGGTCGGATGACTACATTTGTAGTAAACATATATTTGTATGGAAAAATCATGTCAATATATGAAAAAAAACATTTGTACGCAGACAGTTGTAATTTTTTGTACATTTTAACATATTTATTTAAAAAAAGGATGAATCGCTGTGTAAAAGTTTAATTTTCATTTATAGAACAGCATTTACCGAATGTATATTAGACGGCATGTGCGTCCTTTTGTTGTGTACATTTTTTTTTATTCAACTTTTTCGGGTAAATTACTACTTCGGGTATATTACTACAGCCGGGAACATAAAGGTTAATGTTTTAAACAGAGTTATAATTTAAATTTAATTTTAAATTAAATATTATTTTTACTGTAACTATAATTATAGCCGATAAACAACAAGGTTACCAAAGTTTCGAGGATTATTTTTAATACACAGAAAAAACTGTTTTGTATCCGTTAAACTTTAATGCCCATGGCTTCGCCTAATTATTTATGTCGTCGTACTTTGTTATAAAAAAAAACGTAGATACGTAACTATTTTTACTGTTACTTTAATTATAGACAATAAACAACAAATGTAATACCAGCTAAATACTTCCAGCAAAACTAATTATAATGACAATAATTTAATAATAGAATTCTCAATAAAATATCTGTTACAAAAAAAAAAAACAGTCAAGCATTTTTATTTACTATGGTAAGTTTCGAGGATGTTTTTTTTAATACACCAATTTTTTTGCCTTAATCCTCCAATACCAATGGCTTCGATGAATTAATTATTAATGTCCCAAAAAATTCTTTAATATAATTAATATATATATTAATATATATATATATAACTTTCGAATAGTAATTTAACTAAAACAAAATTTTAATGAAATAAATGGACAATTGCTGTCAGTTCGAAATCACTTTAAACACATTGGCGCCTAACTATAGACAATTTTAAACTGGAGCTTATTTACATTTAAAGCTTTTCGACATTTATTTTCAGACGAAAAGTTTCAAAAAGCCTGAATTAAATTTAAGCTTCAGGTTAATTTTTAATTTTCGGGCCAATCAATATGTTAAGATTATACAATTTAATGCTTAAATATATAACAAAAAATTTCCGGAAGCAATTGGGTAAACTGAAACACCGTTAAGACACTTAGTTTGTTAACCGAATATAAATACCCTACATATACATATGTGATAATATTTGAAAAAGCAAATTAAAATCGGCTAGTGTCAGTGAATATATAGATTACGGAATAAATACAAAAACTTCTATTTTATTTTTCATCACGGTCCAATTTTAGAAATTATTAATTCGATTTCGACGCAAAAAGATGACTCAGCAATTATTATTCAAAGTGTAACTTTTTTTTCACCAAAAAAAGTTGATGTTTCTTCTCGAATTAATAAGAACTTGGATACCACAAATGAATCAACTATAAATTGGGAATCTGCGCTTTCTATTGAAAATGATTTATGTTCAACTGCTATTGATTTGGAAAACACAACTAACCACGATTCAAGAGACAATGTGGAGTCAATAAATAACACCACTGAGGAGCAAATTAAAACAAAAGAAATAAGAAAGTCCACAAATAAAATTGTTCTCCCACCAATATTGGAAAATCTTGTTGATATGGATAAATTAGCGGTAGCAAGTTCTTCCAGCCATTACAAATCAAAACAACATTGTTGCCCTTTTTGCAAAGAACTACAAACTAAATTCGCGAGACATATTGAAAGAAAACACTCTAACCAAGAAGAAGTAAAGCAAATTCGTCACTTACCAAAAAAAAATATAGAACGCATTAAAGTTATAAACATTTTACGAAAAAGGGGTGATTATATACATAACACTCATTTAGATGTAAATAGTGGAACACTAATTGTACCTAGGCGCAAGCAATATAAATCCAAGGCGAAGTCTTCTGATTTTGTATGTTGTACCATTTGCAAAGGGTTTTACTCGCGAAGTACCGTACGCATACATGTTGCTAAATGTGAAGAAAAGCGCAAAAAGGGGAAAAAAAATATTTTAAATGGTGGCCGAGGAGCAATCGGTAATATGCATTCTACTGCTTGCAGCACCTTGCGTCTTAAGGTATTTCCAATCTTAAGAGAAGACGAAATAAGCAATATAATTAGATTTGATGAACTTATTATTAAATTTGGAAACAAGCTGTGTGAGAAGTACACATTGGTACATCAATACGAACATATTCGCGCACAGCTACGGCTCTTGGGTCGTTTTAAAATTGAAATTTTAAAATTGGACAGCAAACTTACTGAATTTAAACATATATATAAACCAAAACATTTTAACAACACTGTTGCATGTCTTCGCAAAGTTGCTAAATGGAGCAACGATCATGGGTGGTTTGAGACACCGTCAGTTGCACAAAATCTGACGACTTTGATAAAAAAGTGTGGCAAAAAGTTGAGAACTGAATTCATTAAAATTGAAGACGAAGAAAATAAAAAAAAGGTAGACGATTTTCTCACTCTTTGGGAGGAGGAAATACCAACTTTAATAAATAAAAAAGCATTGGAAGACCAACACAATAACAAACCAAAAAAAAAAAATAGTCTTGCCGGCAAAACAGGATATAAAGCGCTTATATGATTACCTCAAAATGAAGTGCAAAGAATCTCTTCAAGCTCTTCAACAGTTCAATGAGGATGCATGGATCCAATTGACGAAATGCACGCTGTTTTTAATTCAAATATTTAACAGGCGACGAGCGGGAGAAATCGAACGGTTGACAATTTCTAATTATAAAACGCAAGAAGCAATCGACGAAAATGTTGATTTGAATGATTTTAAAAATATATCGGCAACAACTATTGAATTTACCAAACAATTTGTACGTTTAACTCTTCGTGGAAAACTGGGTAGAAACGTACCTTTGCTGTTAAGTCCTTTCGACGTACATTGCATAGATATAATTCTGAAATATAGAAAAGATGCAGGTATCAGTAAAAGCAATGAGTATATTTTTAGCGTACCAACTGTGAATAGTTTGTCACAACAGTACTTAAGAGCGTGTCCCCTATTGCGTCGGTTTGCTAGTGAGTGTGGAGCTGAGCTCCCAAGCACGCTCAGAGGAACTACACTTCGGAAGCATATAGCGACCTACACTTCTATGTTGAATGTGGAAGAAGCACAAATTGATAGACTTGCTAACTTCATGGGACATCATAAAGAAATACATAAGAATATCTATCGAGTAAATGTGCCGGCCAAAGAAATAACGGAAGTTTCACAATTACTAATGGCAGCAATAGGAGGTGATGGAAACGTGGACAAATGTGATGACGATATAAACAGTGATTCGAGCGACTCAAGCGATACTAGTGCTGAAGCTATAGATGATAATATACCCTCCACATCACAATCTAGAAATGTTACTAATAATTCTTCAATTAATCAAAGCGGTGAGTTCTACTTATAACCACTTATTAAGTAGAATAATTGATATCAATGACGTAATGTCTGTTTATATAATCGTCTATAGCTTTATTAAATTTAACACATATAATTATTTTTTTATTATTTCAGAACATAAAAAAAACACAAGTTCGTCCACAGAAAACTTTGGTGATGTTTCCAACAATACCCAAAAACGTCGAAGTAGTGAGTATTTCAATTCACTACACCGAAATAACTAATATTCAAAATTTTTCAACTCTAATAATTCATGTCTTAATACATATTAAATTGTCTTAATATTATCAGGATCGCCTTTTGGAAAAACTATCAGAACTCGATGGTCGTGTGCAGAAAAAAGTGTTATACGAAAACACTTTGGAAATGTAAAAGTCTTGGAAAAACTCCCTTCGTTGAATACTTGTATGCGAATAATTTCAAGAAATCCGGTATTGAGTAATCGTACACCACAACAAATGAAGTCGTGGATCGACAATCAAAGGAAATGTGATAGCCGCAAACGATCCATCAATGCAGAAACTTCTGAAGAAGAGTAATTTCAGTAAAAATAATAATACTACACCCAGACTAATCAAAACCTTTGAATAACTATTGCAACATTATTTTTTTAACTAAACCGTTGCGAACTTGAATATCGTGGACACTATAAAATTGTTTAGGGCCACTGGCAAAATACATTGTTAAAATGGAACTCAAGAAAATTGCTTTGGGCCACTGGCCACTGGTACACCATTGGAATAGAATTGTAGAATTGTAGAAGATTTTATCTCTCTTTGCGAGGAGGAAAAACTTAATATGGTGAGATTAAACTGAGATTTAAGCGATATTAGTACTTAAGTTATAGATGATAAAATACCCAAAACGTCGAAGTATTTGGTTGGGATAAAACACTAACATATTGCTTTGGGCCAATGGTCAAGGCACAGAACGGGAGCAGATTGTTTTGGGCCACTGGCCAAGACACAACATCGACAATAATATAGCATAATCAACTGACGGTTTTAATTCGTAGTTGGCCAGTTGAGAAGTCTTTCGAAGGCTTCAACTTCAATAAAAAAAAGAATTTTTACTATTTCAGAACATAATAAAATCACAAGTTCCTGCACAGAAAACATTGGTGATGATTCCAGCAATGCCCAAAAACGTCAAAGTATTTGGTTGGTATAAACCGCTAACTTATTGCTTTAGGCCAATGGCCAATGTCTTCAAAAAGTTGCAGTTGCGGTTGACAATTTTTAATTATAAAACGCAAGAAGCAATCGACGAAAATGTTGATTTGAATGATTTTAAAAATTTATAGGCAACAACTATTGAATTTACCAAACAATTTGCTAGAAACGTACATTTGCTGCACTACACTTTGGTAGCATAGAGCAACCAACACTTCTATATTGAATGTGGAAGAAGCACAAATTAATAGACTGGCTGACTTCATGGGATACGTGGACAATTGTGATGGTGAGATTAACAGCGGTTCCAGCGACGCTTGTACTGAAGTTATAGATGATAATATACTCAAACGAGTTACGTTGGGATAGAACACTACCATTGGCACAGAACGGGGAGCAGATTGTTTTGGGCCATTGGCCAAGGCATACCTGCACACCGTGGGCAATAATAATTAGTAGTGCATAATAAGGAGAACATAATATAAACACAAGTTCATCCACAGAAAACATTGGTGATGTTTCCAACAATGGTTGGGATAAAACGCTAACATATTGCTTTAGGCCAATGGTCAAGGCACAACTGCGTATTTTGTGGAATTCCTGTCAAGGCTTTTGGGTATTGGTGCGAGGGTGATGCAGCGTGATGCTGTAAAATGTTACGTTAACGCTTTTGTGAACGCACAGGATGACACATGTGGCGGCGTTTTCAGCTGCGTTACTGACGTTTTTTCAATTAATCAAAGCGGTGAGTTCTACTAAAAACTTCAGTTTTTCGTATGGAGATCGATATCAATGATCGTTTGTTAAGTCTTTCGAAGGCTTCAACCTCAATTAGCGTTCATTTCAATTAGTCCAAACGGAATTTGTGAAATCGTTTCACTTGCAATCTCGTTTATCATTATATTTTAAATTTTTGATGTAAAATGTATGATCATTTACTTCTATAATGTCTTTCAGAAGTCCTTCGTTGGAACCAGGTTCAGGTTCGTTGCCTCGCCACTAAGCAAGACAATTGGATTTCAGTTCCGCTCCCAGTGTGAATTACCGCATATCTAAACGTGGTATCCGTTTTATTAATTGTTTTTTTATATTGTAAATGTTCTGTTGTATTTAAATGTTCTGTATAAATGGTTGTATAATGTATGTTAAATGTATGTAAATATTGTATGAAAACTGTTCGGTATAAACGCTTGTAAAATTTATGTTTTTGACTGTGACTATCTTGACTACACAAATATATTTAATTAAAAGTTTAATTTTAATACAAAATTGTTGATTAAATTTTTTGCTTTGCCAAATCCCGACCATATGTATTTGTGTTTTTTTTTTAAATTTTGCGTTTTTTACAATTGTAAAAAATTGTAAAAATTGCAAAGTACTTTTACATTATCAATATACTGAGAGTCATGCGCCTATTTTTAATATTGCGTTTTTCTGTGTTTTTTGCGCCTTTTGTAAAAGCATTTACATTTTGTGAAGCACTAGAGTGCTAGAGTGAAAGAAAAAGTGAATACAAGGTAAGAAAGCAGATAGTTAAAGGCATTTTTGTTCAAATAGAATTACACACTTTTGCTGCATACGTTGAAAAAGATCTCATTTTATGCAAAAGCTCTTGGATTCAAACACACTTTTAACTTTTATTAAACTTTGACATAATGTGGCGAAGCGAACGGAATTTGGCGAATGAACTGGCGAATGTACTAATTTTGAAAATTCAGAGTTGAAAAAAATAGTATCATGTTGCGTGCTTTTAGTACTGCCTTTTTTTAGAACAGATACTATTTTTTATACTTTTTCGGTTTTTTGTTATTTTTTGTCTATAAAAGATTAAAAAGTATCCAAATAAACTTCGGAACAATTAGTTAATTAGTTCGGAAAAATTAGTTAAAATTTACAGTTAATTATGTTTTTAAATTTTAATATTGGAATTATTTTTACATAAAAATAAATACTTTTTATTAAAATAAGTAGTTTTTTTATTTGGAGCAATACTTCTTTTATTTTAATTTAAAGAAACCCTTGTTTAGAAAAATAATAAAAATGTTCCATAAAAACGATGGGCCCAACGCAATCAAAGAAGAGCGCGTTAAACAGAAGCCAATGCGGTGTGCAGAAAGCTGGAGCGACGACGAGGAGGAAGACTACAATAAGTTACAGTAATGGTGGTCTGTCCTCCGAAGCATTCATCTGTGGCACAAATAACTGTTGTTGTTTTTTTTTACGTTTATTAGTTAGGCCACAAAAACTCAAAATTATAGACATCCTTTTCGAAAAACTAAAGATATAAAAAATTGAAAATCAGAAAAAGCCTAATAAACAAAAGCACAGAAGAAAAAGAAATGAAAAATCAGAAGAAAAACAATAGATAAAGATACGTTCGCCGATTCGTCACATGAACTGTTGATTACTTGATTTTGACACTTGAAGCGAATGAAAATCGGTAGAGTGTTGCATGTTTTTTTACGTTCGCTTTTTGGACGTTCGCTTCGCCAAAACCATTCGCTTCGCTAATCATAATAGGGCCCATAGCTTTTTGGAAGTTCGCTTTGCCAAAACCATTCGCTTCGCTAATCATAATAGGGCCCTAAAAATTTATCATTTTATTTATTTTTCTTAACGATCTTAGTCAACATTAATTATAATATACATCTTATGAGAAAAAAGTGAATGAAATATTTGTCATAAATACAAAACATATTTTGTATGACAATCAATATCTATAAAGAAAATTTGCAAAAATCAACATTTTTAAAATGCCATTGTTCACTTGTGTAATTTAATTAATATTTTTTTTGTTTCCAAATTGATTTAATTTTTATTTTTTTGATATATTAATTTCTGATATAATTAATTTAGTAATGGTTCCTGTTCCGGTTCTATAAAAAATAAAATAACGTTTCCAGTTCTTGTTCCATAAAAAATTTCAAAAACGCTTCCAGTTCCGGTTCTATAAAAATTAAACGGTTTTAAAAAAAACGAATTTTTAATTTTAACCTATTTGTCCATTTTTATAACTCTGCTCCGAGGATAGTGTGAGGTGCCACGCCCCTTTACATGACTGAGACTACACGGATATTGCCACGGATATGTGCCACAAATTTGTTGACATTTTATATGGCTCATACATCACACATCAAGCAATATCCTTCATTCGCACTAATCAATGTAGTAAAAAATTAAAAAATATTATTATTTCTAATTTTATAGATTTGTGCCTTTTTTGTAAATTTATTTCAAGGACTGCAAACGCAATCTACCGATTTTGGGTCAATTTTGCCACGCCTATTTTTGTACCTAATTAATAAATAAAAATAATCCCATATTTTTTATTAAATGTTATATTTTTTATTAAAACATATTAAATATAATATAAAAAACGTTATAAATAATCGTATGAACCAGTTCTGATTCTTTCAATGATAAATAATATTAAAATAAAACTTTTTTTCAAAAAGACATAAAATTGATTTTTTTTTTCTTATTTAAAATAAATGCCAAATGCACATAAAATTTGTGCTGTTTTAAATGATAAATAAAAATAAGTAAAAATGTTGTATTTAATTGCATATCAATTATTTCGCCCGGAAATAATGCATGCAGCCATTGTGTTATGCAAAGTTTAATTATAAACTAAATACTAAATTTAAGTAGGCAGCTAATTGTAAAGCTGAACATGTAGCAATGTATTCAATGGAAGAGTATAGAATAGTTAATGAAAATAATGTTAATTTATCAACGATTCATGTGGTAGCATCCTCTGAAATAATTAAAAAGACACAAATATTAAAAATTATTAATTGTTTATTTTTTTTCTATAACTCACCGTATTCTTTTGTTAAATTGCGATATGTTCGTTTATAGCGTTTGGCACATTTTGGATTTTTTAAAATCTCATTTGCAATGTTGCAAACGCTATAGTCTATAATTTTTAACGCCATTTCTTTTGTTGGTATCTCGATCATCAAGTGATAACTGCCGCTTTCTTTGCACTGCAATATGGGTTGATCTCTGTGCTGATTGCTGTCATTGCTACTGTCGTCCAGTTCGCTGTACGTTAACTCGTCCTTGATATGATTTAAGGATTTGGCTTTATAGTTCATCATTTTTTTTATGCGCGGCTGCCCTAAAAGAAAAAGATAAATCTATACTACCGCTAAAATATCAACGAAAAATGCTAAATAAATTTGTGTAGTGGAGAGCTAGATCAATGAAACTTATAATTTAGATTATTTTATATTAATTTAGATAGTAATCAAATGAAAGGAATTTCTTCACCGATTGCAAGTTTGTAGATATTTTCAGGATTCGTAAATCTTGGTAACCTATTCATCGCTTTAAATGGTAACAGCGAACATTATTACATATGTGTAGGGTATTTATAGTCGGCATAGACCGATTATTACTATCATAATTCTTACTAACTTCTTGTAATTTCTTACTTAAGTGTCCGTGCTGTCATTGCTATTGTCCAGTTCGCTGAACGTTAACTCGTACTGGATATGATTTGAAGTTTTGGCGGATGCTCTAGAAAGAGATAGATAAAAATTAAATACTGCTGCTGAATTTTAACGAAAATTGTTAAAAAGGCAATAAATAAATTTGTGTAGTGAAGATCTGTACTAACCTGACCTTTGCACCACTTTTAATAGTAACCGCACACACTATCATATATGTGTAGGTTCCAGCAGACGATGATTCATGCCACATGGCACTATGTTTAGCCGGAATGAGAAAACACGCACCATTTTCGTACATACGATGTTGAATATTACCTGCATTTGCTGATTCGCCTGGTCGATGCCTCTCAGGTCGAGGCACACGTGTTCCTCCAAGTGCACATTCTCTGGCATCACCACACAGTGTGCATTGGCCAGTGGCCCAAAGCAATCTGTTAGCGTTTGCAGGCACACGTGTTCCTCCAAGTGCACATTCTCTGGCATCACCACACAGTGTGCATTGGCCAGTGGCCCAAAGCAATCTGTTATCGTTTGCAGGCTCACGTGTTCCTCTAAGTGCACATTATCTGGCATCACCACACAGTGTGCCTTGGCCAGTGGCCCAAAGCAATCTGTTAGCGTTTAGCGGGGTCAGTAACGCGATGTTTCCAACATGCTCCTCCGACAAGACTCGCAACTCCTTACTTATCTGTTGAAAGTAAAAATTTGAAAAATATTGAGATATGCAGTTAAGTACAATCGTGCGTACGATCTTGAATATTACCTGCATTTGCTGATTCGTCTTTTTGACGCCTCTCAGGTCGAGGCTCACGTGTTCCTCCAAGAGTACATCCTCTGGCATCACCACACAGTGTGCCTTGGCCAGTGGCCCAAAGCAATCTGTTAGCGATTAGCGGGGTCAGTAACGCGGTATTTTCAACATGCTATTCCGACAAGACTCGCAACTCCTTACATATCTGTTCAACAGTAGACCATTTTGAATCGAAAACGTAATACACATATTTCTGAGACGTAGTTTTTGCGTTGTATCGTGCTGAAAAATAAAAATAGAAGTTTTTACCTATGCTGTATTTTTATATGCTTTCTAGAAAAAGACACGGGACAAAATTTCGTAGGCAATAGGCAGGCAAATACGTGTGGAGCAAAATGGTTTGGATATGCAAAAGGATGGAAGCAAAATGGCAGGCAAAGGTAAGGTATGGTAGGGAGCATAAAGTTTAGATCATTGGAAGTTGGCAATGCCGGCCTCAACTACAACTTCTTGTTGTACAGAAACAACTACGATTTTTGTTGTTAAAACGATAAACACATCCAAATTTTGGACCAAAGAAATACGAGTCCGCAGCACTCCGGGGTAATCGCTTCAAATTATTTTTGTACAACACTAAGTTTTTCTTGTGCACGAAAAAGCTCGAAATACTGGCTCGTAATACTTACACGAAATGACGCAGCGTGGCACATTAAAAAAAAAAAAAGGAAAAAAAAAATAGGGATGCAGTCCAGCTGCAAGACCCGTTCGCCGGGGTCATTATGGCTCTGGGTGGCTCACCACTTTAATTATAGTGTAGCCAGAACGCATTGTCGCTATCTGAAAAACGAATCCTCCCACCGTTCTCAGGAAACTCCTGCGACGAACGTGAAGGCGAGCGCGCGATTCAGAAATTATATCGCGGAGCTGTCCTAGTACCTCAGGCGGTATCCCCATGCCTTCCAGCTCAGACACGGGGTCGTCCGGCTTATAAAATGGTATTTGCGCTTGTTCCGGATTGTGGTGACGATTCGCGCGCGGGCTACTACACACCGAACTTTCCGATGAGATGATGATCAGCTCATCAGGTACGACAATTCCCCCAACTGCGCCATCGTCGTCATCCGATTGTTGTGGACTATAATGTGTAAGACTGTAATGAGTTGGCGCGTAATGTGGAATGCGCACGGTTGCGCTACTCTCCGAGCTGTCCGAAGAGACGTTCATCCATGCTACCGGGCTGCGCAGCATGGTGAGACGCGCTGGTGCTGGCGCATTCGCATTGCTGCGTGGTTCGGCACGATCTCGACAGCATCTTCATCAGAGTCTGACACATTTATCATTTCTGTAGCTACTTGCTGCGCCAGCTCGGGATCCAACAAAAATCGTGGGCCTCTCTTCATTGGCGCCACTACACATATAGGCAGCGAACCCGTGTAACGCGAAATAATGGTATCCGCGATTGGCCGTCTCTCGTGCCGCGGCAGTTCCGAGCTAACTACTGGGGTATCAAGTTCAGACTGCGGGAGTGTGGCATCAGAGGACTTGCCTGATGATGCGCAAGCCGACTTTTTCGCCGCATTTTTCGCTGCCCTTTTCGCCGCTTTTTTTGCTTGCCTTGATGTTGAAGGCATTTCATCACTAACTATGTACAATACTCTTGAGCACGACTTATACCAAGATTTAAAAATAATAAAAAAGGCATAAAATCTCTGTTTCAATGATATGCATAAGGGAAAAACAAAACTCACCTGTACCCGTGATGTGGCGGGTTCAGGCCGCGGGAGTGTGGCAATTGAATCCGATGAAGTATCTGATAAGGTGCACGCTGCCCGTTTCGCCTGCCTTAACGAAGACGGGCTATCGTCAGTATTAATAAATACATCTTTGGAATTCATTAATTCGGAATTCGGGAGTGTATCTATGGAATCGTCAGACACAATTCCGGCACTCATATTCTGAATGAGAAAATACAAAAAAAAAGTTGAGTCATATTTGATACGACGGTCGTGCGTATATTTAGAACTAGAAATTTCAGGCACAAAAAATTTTAATACCGGGATACCGGAATAAGTACTGGGATTTGAAAAATAGTTAGAACACTGTTTCAATAATAACAAAATATAATGTTTAGTGGTCAAACAAAAGTCAATATTCGAAAGCATCTGTTTTCAGGTTCGATACGGTATATATAATACAAAATCAGCTATTGTTTAATTTTCGCACATACGATTATGAATATTACCTGCAACTCCTCTACGCGTTCATCCCTTTCTCGCCGTTCAGCTCCAATTCCGGCAGATTCCTGCTCGGGTTGATCATCGTCTGCGGACGAATTTTTGTCTTTCGACATATCGCTCATATTCTGAATGAGAAGAAAATACAAAAAAAATATGAGTCAGATTTAATATAAAGGTCGTTCGTCTATTGTTTTTTTGAGCACGTTTGAGATCTGTATACCTAAGTACGCAACTGCATTCAAGCGTGAACGTTTTTGTTACACCGGATAATTTTAATAACACAGTCCAACAAAATGAGGGTAAAATGAGTCTGGACTAATTTTTAATCCCGAAATTTGTGGATCAAAAAATTTTAATATCGGGATCCCGGAATAAGTCCTTGTTCCAGGATCCCGGAATAAGTAAGTGCGATTACCCTCAAATTTTGATACGCAACTCTCAGGGATTTGGACAACGGATGCTATCAGACAATAAACTGTTGGACAATCGAGGTTCGCCACGGATGTTGTGGTAACAAACTTGATCCTGAGAGGCTTGCATCTCTTCGTGCGTACGATCTTCAATATTACCTGCATCTGCTGTTTCGTCCGGTCCGCGGCGTTCAGGTTGAGGCGCACTAGTTCCGCGGTTGTCCTACTTAACATCTCTCTGGCTGGCTCTTGCTGGCTGACCTTATAGCTTTGGCAGGACTCACAACTCCTTACAAATCTGTTGATAGCTCTAAACATTCCGGGCCAGTAGAATAGGTTGGCCATATTGGATATCGTTTTACGAATACCCACGGGTGTCTCGGTGAGTTTCTGCTTCAAGTGGTTAAATGCTTCCTGCTGCACGTCACTCCATTTCCAGTGTTTTCCTTTCTTCAGAAGGGTGGTCAGCGGCTGGGACAGTTTTTGAAAGTCCGGCACGAAACGACTGTACCATGATGCGACGGTAAGAAAATGTCGTACCCCTCGTACGTTAACTGGTGCGTTTAGGTCGCGTATGGCGCTTACGTTTCCGATACGTTGTGACGTCATTTTTCACGTATGTACTATTCCCACAGTAGACAGAATTTTATATGTGTCCTGTTGCACGGTTGTCTTGCCACACTTATCCTGATAAATGATCTCTGCAACTGCCGTCTGTCTTGGTCAGTGACCTGCCACTGCTGCACTTCTTTAACTGTCCAATACAAGGATTCTACAAATCGATATTCGATTAGTTAATTAAAATGTCTAAAATATGAAAACCTGTTTTAACCTAGTGGGCATTTTTGTATGATTATCATAAATTACGAACGTTTAACGATTCAAATATGAACTAACCTGTGGACTAGAGATGGGAACGTTAGCATATTTTAGCGTGATTCACATGAATCTTGAATCTGTGAGTAGAACAAAAAAAAAAACCGTGAGTGTGTGTGATTTGAAAAACTTTTCGTGAGCGTAGTTAAAACTCACTTAAATGTTCATCTCTAATGTAGACACTTCAACCATGGCCTTGCCGCTAGAAGTCCTGCTATAACAACTTTTTAGCATGCTCAATACACATTCTGCCATCACTAAAGCTAGTGTACTTCCAACACACTTACTAGACAATCAGCGCCAATGGATTTGGTGACTATTTCTAATATTTAGAACCAAAGCGAAGCGCTGCTATCTTACCTTCTAATGAAATGCTAACAGTAAACTATTTGCTAACAAACTATTTTGTTATACCTTCTGAGAGCCGTTTTCTGAGAAACGAATAGGGAAGTCCTGCAAAAATGTTCATTTCATATAAAATAGTAGAAAGGAAATGATTTAGTCGGGAAGAGGTTCTAGAAGGACGCATATCACGCATTTAAGTTTTATTTACGTTATTGGGCTTAATAGTTACATACTGTTCCTGGAATTTTTCTATTTTTATTGTTCTTCATCACAACCAATTTCAGTAACAAAAATAACATTGTGAGTTCGCGCACTGCAACCAAGGAAAAAAAAAAACCATAAAAAATTAAAACAAAGTTTACTAGAAATGTTGCATAAATACCACTACTCAACATGGGGCTAATATACAGACCAAATTTTTAGAAACGAAGAATTATCGATTTGTTGCGCTGTCCATTTCGCTATGGTCATAACAACCAATACAATAGTAGAACTCAACCAAAACACACAACGCGTCTACAAATTCAAGAGCAGTTACCAAATGGTTGCGCTTATTCCGTATGGCCAATTTCAAATGAACTATATTTTTTTGTATTTTTTATTGATGTTGAAGCCTTCGAGAGACTTATCAAGCGGCCAACTGAAATAACATATACGGATTAAAATCATCAGCTGGATACACTCACTGGCGAATATCTTGGTGGCGCCGGTGTCGCAAGAGGCGGGCGAACTTCCATTGTCTACTATTATATGGGCGATAATGTGGAGCGCGTCATGTTATAGATGATTTATTGTTTTGGGGAATCGCAGAGGGGCCCCCCTTATTTGTTGCTCGATACCTAGCGCGAAGTGTCGTTGCTGATTGAATCCGGACCATTTTCGTTCCTTCTCCGCAACTGAACGTGGCACCGATAGTCATTAGAAAGTCAATTCCTAGCACAACGTCAAGATAAGATAAGAGTCAAGATAATTTATTGAGTTGTTCCTTAGTATGACTCCCGCTTTGGATATTGGCGAACGAACGAACTGCGATTCTATTCCAACGGTGCAACTCGTTGGACTCTCTGGCAAACTGTGCGACACAATAGTTCAGGAGTGTTGGGATTGAGGAAGTCAAGACGATTAATTGTTACCGACAACATGTGGGAGACGTAATGAAGACCGCCCGAGGATAAATGAGCTATTATTTTGTTATTTTTATTGACGTTGAAGCCTTCGAGAGACTTATCAAGTGGCCAACTGAAATAACAGCTAAAAATTAAAATCACCTGCTAATTATGCTAAATTTTTATCGACGATGTCTTGGCCAGTGTCCCCAAAAACATCTGCTTTCATTCTGTGATAAAGCTGTGGCTTGGTCAGTGGCTTACAGCTTTCAGATCGATTTGTATTCAAATGGTGCAACTCGTTGAACTCTCAGGCAAACCGTATGACAAAATAGTTTAGGAGTGTTGTGATTGAGGACGTAAAAACGATTTATTGTTACCGACAACATGTGGCAGACGTAAGTGAAGACCACCCGAGGATAAATGAGCTATTCTTTTGTTATTTTTTATTGACGTTGAAGCCTTCGAGAGACTTATCAAGTGGCCAACTAAAATCACCTGCTAATTATGCTAATTTATTATCGACGATGTCATCAGTATTAATGAATACATTAATTCATTATACCATTATATCATTTTTAATTAATTCTTTCATTTGAATTCATTATTTCTGGCCGAGGATAAATGAATTATTATTTTGTTATGTTTATTGACGTTGAAGCCTTCGAGAGACTTATCAAGTGGTCAACTGAAATAACAGCTACAATTAAAATCACCTGCTAATTATCCTAAATTATTATCGACGATGTGCAGGTGTGCCTTTGCCAGTGCCCCCAAAAAATCTGCTGTCATTCTGTGATAAAGCTGTGGCTTGGTCAGTGACCTATAGCATTCAGATCGATTTCTATTCAAGCGATGCAACGGAAAAAATAGGGGTGCAGTCCAGCTGCACGACCCGTTCGCCGGGGTCATTATGGCTCTGGGTGGCTCACCACTTTAATTATGGTGTAGCCAGAACGCATTGTTACAATCTGAAAAACGTATCCTCCCACCGTTCTCAGAAAACTCCAGCGACGAACTCCTGCGGCAAACGCGCGATTCAGAAATTATATCGCGGAGCTGTCGTAGTACCTCAGGCGGTATCCACATGCCTTCCAGCTCAGACACGGGGTCCTCCGGCTTATAAAATGGTTGTTGCGCTTGTTCCTGACTGTGGTGATGATTCGCACGCGGGCTGTACTACTCACCGAACTTTCCGATGAGACGATGATCAGCTCATCAGGTACGGCAATTCCGCCAACTACGCCGTCGTCGGTATCCGATTGTTGCTGACTGTAATGTGTTAGACTGTAATGTGTTGGCGCCTAATGTGGAATGCGCTCGGTTGCGCTACTCTCCGAGCAGTCCGAAGAGATGTTCATCCAAGACGGACTGTCATCAGTATTAATGAATACATTAATTCATTATATCATTTTTAATTAATTCATTTATTTGAATTCATTATTTCTGGCCGAGGATAAATGAACTATTATTTTGTTATTTTTATTGACGTTGAAGCCTTCGAGAGACTTATCAAGTGGCCAACTGAAATAACAGCTACAAATTAAAATCACCTGCTAATTATGCTAAATTATTATCGACGATGCCTTGGCCTGTGCCCCCAAAAAAATCTGCTTTCATTCTGTGATAAAGCTGTGGCTTGGTCAGTGGCTTACAGCTTTCAGATCGATTTCTATTCAAATGGTGCAACTCGTTGAACTCTCAGGCAAACCGTGTGACAAAATAGTTTAGGAGTGTTGTGATTAAGGACGTAAAGACGATTTATTGTTACCGACAACATGTGGCAGACGTAAGTGAAGACCACCCTAGGATAAATGAGCTATTCTTTTGTTATTTTTATTGACGTTGAAGCCTTCGAGAGACTTATCAAGTGGCCAACTGAAATAACAGCTACAAATTAAAATCACCTGCTAATTATGCTAAATTATTATCGACGATGCCTTGGCCTGTGCCCCCAAAAAAATCTGCTTTCATTCTGTGATAAAGCTGTGGCTTGGTCAGTGGCTTACAGCTTTCAGATCGATTCCTATTCAAATGTTGCAACTCGTTGAACTCTCAGGCAAACCGTGTGACAAAATAGTTTAGGAGTGTTGTGATTAAGGACGTAAAGACGATTTATTGTTACCGACAACATGTGGCAGACGTAAGTGAAGACCACCCGAGGATAAATGAGCTATTCTTTTGTTATTTTTATTGACGTTGAAACCTTCGAGAGACTTATCAAGTGGCCAACTAAAATCACCTGCTAATTATGCTAATTTATTATCGACGATATTATCAGTATTAATGAATACATTAATTCATTATATCATTTTTAATTAATTCTTTCATTTGAATTCATTATTTCTGGCCGAGGATAAATGAATTATTATTTTGTTATGTTTATTGACGTTGAAGTCTTCGAGAGACTTATCAAGTGGTCAACTGAAATAACAGCTACAATTAAAATCACCTGCTAATTATGCTAAATTATTATCGACGATGTGCAGGTGTGCCTTTGCCAGTGCCCCCAAAAAATCTGCTGTCATTCTGTGATAAAGCTGTGGCTTGGTCAGTGACCTATAGCATTCAGATCGATTTCTATTCAAGCGATGCAACGGAAAAAATAGGGGTGCAGTCCAGCTGCACGACCCGTTCGCCGGGGTCATTATGGCTCTGGGTGGCTCACCACTTTAATTATGGTGTAGCCAGAACGCATTGTTACAATCTGAAAAACGTATCCTCCCACCGTTCTCAGAAAACTCCAGCGACGAACTCCGGGGTCCTCCGGCTTATAAAATGGTTGTTGCGCTTGTTCCTGACTGTGGTGATGATTCGCACGCGGGCTGTACTACTCACCGAACTTTCCGATGAGACGATGATCAGCTCATCAGGTACGGCAATTCCGCCAACTACGCCGTCGTCGGTATCCGATTGTTGCTGACTGTAATGTGTTAGACTGTAATGTGTTGGCGCCTAATGTGGAATGCGCTCGGTTGCGCTACTCTCCGAGCAGTCCGAAGAGATGTTCATCCAAGACGGACTGTCATCAGTATTAATGAATACATTAATTCATTATATCATTTTTAATTAATTCATTTATTTGAATTCATTATTTCTGGCCGAGGATAAATGAACTATTATTTTGTTATTTTTATTGACGTTGAAGCCTTCGAGAGACTTATCAAGTGGCCAACTGAAATAACAGCTACAAATTAAAATCACCTGCTAATTATGCTAAATTATTATCGACGATGCCTTGGCCTGTGCCCCCAAAAAAATCTGCTTTCATTCTGTGATAAAGCTGTGGCTTGGTCAGTGGCTTACAGCTTTCAGATCGATTTCTATTCAAATGGTGCAACTCGTTGAACTCTCAGGCAAACCGTGTGACAAAATAGTTTAGGAGTGTTGTGATTAAGGACGTAAAGACGATTTATTGTTACCGACAACATGTGGCAGACGTAAGTGAAGACCACCCGAGGATAAATGAGCTATTCTTTTGTTATTTTTATTGACGTTGAAGCCTTCGAGAGACTTATCAAGTGGCCAACTAAAATCACCTGCTAATTATGCTAATTTATTATCGACGATGTTATCAGTATTAATGAATACATTAATTCATTATATCATTTTTAATTAATTCTTTCATTTGAATTCATTATTTCTGGCCGAGATAAATGAATTATTATTTTGTTATTTTTATTGACGTTGAAGCCTTCGAGAGACTTATCAAGTGGTCAACTGAAATAACAGCTACAATTAAAATCACCTGCTAATTATGCTAAATTATTATGGACGATGCCTTGGCCAGTGCCCCCAAAAAAATCTGTTTTCATTCTGTGATAAAGCTGTGGCTTGGTCAGTGGCTTACAGCTTTCAGATCGATTTCTATTCAAATGGTGCAACTCGTTGAACTCTCAGGCAAACCGTGTGACAAAATAGTTTAGGAGTGTTGTGATTAAGGACGTAAAGACGATTTATTGTTACCGACAACATGTGGCAGACGTAAGTGAAGACCACCCAAGGATAAATGAGCTATTCTTTTGTTATTTTTATTGACGTTGAAGCCTTCGAGAGACTTATCAAGTGGCCAACTGAAATAACAGCTACAAATTAAAATCACCTGCTAATTATGCTAATTTATTATCGACGATGTTATCAGTATTAATGAATACATTAATTCATTATATCATTTTTAATTAATTCTTTCATTTGAATTCATTATTTCTGGCCGAGGATAAATGAATTATTATTTTGTTATTTTTATTGACGTTGAAGCCTTCAAGAGACTTATCAAGTGGCCAACTAAAATCACCTGCTAATTATGATAATTTATTATCGACGATGTCATCAGTATTAATGAATACATTAATTCATTATATCATTTTTAATTAATTATGGGATTTTCCATTGGTCTATCTTTTAAAAAATGTTGTTTTGGACACAGAAAAGGAGTGTGTTCAAAGTTGTAAGACTTTCCGAAGGATTTGTTTGTTTTGCGATGGCTTTGACCTTCATTTTATAATATTTTAATGAGGGAACGTTCGACATTTGAACAATTCATTGCCAACCCACATTTCTAAAGTAATATATTTTATTTTTAAAATTTAATTTTTTTTAATATATTGGGTCGAGTAAAAAGTTCGTGGCGTTTTTTATTCTGCCCATTTAACGTCAATTGCACACTTTTATTGCATTAGTTGTTAACAGTTGAGAGTCAATCAATCCTCTGGACCGATTGGAGTAGGTCATGATGCACGATTCCTTTCCAAGCTTTACGTTATGAGCATCTTCATCCTTCATGGTTCATGAAATTTTTCGCAAATTATTGTCGTATGTGATCCACCAACTTTTTCTTCGATCCATTATTTACGGAGACAAATTAATTTGCTTTGAAAATAAATAAATTTGTAAATATTTGACTGTGAGGCTATTTTTTCGTCTGATTTCAATAATAATCTTTTTGAGTTTAATTGGTTGTAACAAACCATATTGCGGAAAACAGTCAGCAACTAGCGGGCCATAAAATATAATATCTCAAGTCATAACGTATTTTATATTAGTTTTACTTTTAGATGTTAACTTTATAATGCAACCATTTTTATTAGTGTCAATCAAAGGTTTACTTAATGGTCGATGTCTATATATAATTAGAAACTTTTTGCATTAAACATATTTTATATCTATAAAATCACTCAATTTTTGATGAAACACCTATATTTTCAATGACTATTTGCCATCTGTGTGGCATATTTGCAATTAATTTAATGCTAGCTTATTTTGGAATCGCACCCGATTCTAATTTTGCCTTTTCGTCAAGATCAACAAAAATTCCCATTTTATTCTTGGTAATATTTATTATTCAATGCTCCCACAAATTTTATATAGAATTTAGTTTTCGACTACATGCATGCCAGTCTAATAAATCAACCATTTTGACCTGAAATCACTTTTTTTGTACCGTGTCCCATATGTTTAAGATCGTTATCCTGAGATCCTAAGATAAAACAAGGAGGTTTTTCTCAGTGAATGATTACATTACGTCATTTAATATGGAAATATACAGGAAATGGTCCATGCAATCGTCAATTGTATGAATGGGTCTAATATCAAATTACGACATAGCACTCCAAAACATTATGGTTCCACCACCATATTAAAGTGTACAGCGGGTATACCTGTGTGTAAACGCTTTTGGCCCCGGTTGTCGAAAATATGATTTTTCAACTGCAGGCACAAAATTATACTTTGGCGGAAACGTTATACTTTGGAGTGCTTAGTCGTGGTCCGGTATTTGATACATTATTAAAATTGACAGTTCTATCGACCATGTCCAATATATTTATACACTAAACGATGTAATATAAATCTTTGACTGACGAAAACCTGTTGATTACATGCATTTTTTAAGAGGATAACGATTCTAAACATACGGTACGTGGTTCAAAAAAGTGTTTAAGGTCATAATGGTTGACTTATTGGACTGGCCTTTATGTAGTCCGGACCTTAATTCTATATAAAATTTGTGGGGGCATTTAAAAATGAAATTTAGCCAAAATAAAGTGGCAAATTTTGCTGATCTTGACAAAATGGCAAAAATGGATTCGGGAGAAATTCTAAAATAAGTTAGAATTAAATTAATTGCTAATATGCTACACATATGGGACGTCGTCCTTAAAAATATTGGTTTTTCATCAAATATTTAGTGATTTTACAGATATAAATGCGATTCACGCAACAAATGTAACGCAAGTTTAACTCATGGTTATCTAAAAACTGATCCCAAGTACGACTGGGGATTTTCATATATATAAAAATAAATAAGCGATTAACTAAAATGTATCGCACATTTTGTATTTTCTAATTAGGGATTAATTAGGGTAATGTAGTGGAAAATAGTGCGACTTGTAAAATTAATAGTGCCCGAACAATTTCTTTAACGGAAGACATCGAGTGATTCCAATGAGGGCGGAGTACTTAAACTTGCTAAGTCAAAGTTTGGATTTTGGATTTTTTTTTTGTTTGGATTTTGGTGAAGTTCTCAATCCCATGTCCTTTTTAATTTTTGGGGGGTTCCAGGGGGGAGAGAGAGGGACAAAATTTGATTGAACTTATATTTTTTTATCTTTTATTTAAAGGGGCGTGACAAATATTTTTCGGTTTGGTGAGGTGGCCGGAAAACAGTGTACAACTCAAACTTTTAGGCACACGTTTTTCGGGTTTGTTTGACAAAATTATCGCCTCCAATCTTGAAAATACCTGCAACAAAACACAAATATTGAATAAATGTCCTTTACATATGGGTAGTTGTACCGAATTTCTATTTTTTTTTCTCACTTTTTACTCACTTCTAGTATAAGAACAAAATGTATTTAAATTTATAACTCTTCAAAATTTTTTAAGCACAAAGTATACAACAATTAAAATTCCTAGTGCCCGAACAATTTCTTTAACGGAAGACATCGAGTGATTCCAATGAGGGCGGAGTACTTAAACTTGCTAAGTCAAAGTTTGGATTTTGGATTTTTTTTTTGTTTGGATTTTGGTGAAGTTCTCAATCCCATATCCTTTTTAATTTTTGGGGGGTTCCAGGGGGGAGAGAGAGGGACAAAATTTGATTGAACTTATATTTTTTTATCTTTTATTTAAAGGGGCGTGACAAATATTTTTCGGTTTGGTGAGGTGGCCGGAAAACAGTGTACAACTCAAACTTTTAGGCACACGTTTTTCGGGTTTGTTTGACAAAATTATCGCCCCCATAATTTTGAAAGCGCCAAGTGGGGAAATTGTGATTGATGGTGTGACGAAGTTAGTAAGAATTATAAAAAAAATATTAACACATACGTGATAATATGTGCGGTTATCTTTTAATGTGTACCAAGGTCACCACGGCTCCAATCTTGAAAATACCTGCAACAAAAAACCAATATTGAATAAATGTCCTTTACATATGGGTAGATGTACCGAATTTCTATTTTTTTCTCACTTTTTACTCACTTCTAGTATAAGAACAAAATGTATTTAAATTTATAACTTTTCAAAATTTTTTAAGCACAAATATAAAACAATTAAAACCACAGAACTATTTCGATTGAATCCACGCACTTGAATGACGCTAAGCATAGCGGGCATGCTTAGAATTGTTGCTTTCGTTATGAAACTTAACGAACAATGGAATACCATAAGCAAACGAAACGAAGAATGAGTGTGTTGACTATGATAGAATGCTTGCCTTGTTGCACTCGTTCTGTGCAATTGTAAGAAACAAAACGAAAGCAACACGATCAAAGCATGTTCGCCTTGTTGCACTCATTCTGTGCACGCATAGGAATGGAAATATATCGATGATTTTCAGCGGAGCAAATTGAACATCATTTCGGTAATGACAGAAATATGCAAACGGAATTTTGTTGAAAATAATTAATGCTTCTGTACAATTATATGAATAATTGCGTTTTTGTGAGCAATTTTCTTGGAAACGTTACGTAATATGAAAATACTAAGTATGCGGTTAAATTCAACTTCACCGAATACTCGGTTTTTTTCCTAATACATACGTTATGGTTTTAAGAAAATTACAAGTCATTTTAAGCCATATTCATTCACTACTTAGATATAAAAGAAACAAATATATATAGTACTGTTGAAAAATAGTTTCTCAAAAAACCAACGCAATATTTTTGATATACTAAGGAATGGTAATATTCCTACACGTTTTGAAAAGTCCGGACCTTAATTCTATATAAAATTTGTGGGGGCATTTAAAAATGAAAATTAGCCAAAATAAAGTGGCAAATTTTGCTGATCTTGACGAAATGGCAAAAATGGAATCGGGAGAAATTCTTAAATAAGTTAGAATTAAATTAATTGCTACACATATGGGACGTCGTCCTTAAAAATATTGGTTTTTCAGCAAATATTTAGTGATTTTATAGATATAAATGCGATTTACGCAACAAATGTAACGCAAGTTTAACTCATGGTTATCTAAAAACTGATCCCAAGTACGACTGGGGATTTTCATAAATATAAAAATAAATAAGCGATTAACTAAAATGTATCGCACATTTTGTATTTTCTAATTAGGGATTAATTAGGGTAATGTGGTGGAAAATAGCGCGACTTCTAAAATTCCTAGTGCCCGAACAATTTCTTTAACGGAAGACATCGAGTGATTCCAATGAGGGCGGAGTACTTAAACTTGCTAAGTCAAAGTTTGGATTTTGGATTTTTTTTTGTTTTGATTTTGGTGAAGTTCTCAATCCCATGTCCTTTTTAATTTTTGGGGGGTTCCAGGGGGGAGAGAGAGGGACAAAATTTGATTGAACTTATATTTTTTTATCTTTTATTTAAAGGGGCGTGACAAATATTTTTCGGTTTGGTGAGGTGGCCGGAAAACAGTGTACAACTCAAACTTTTAGGCACACGTTTTTCGGGTTTGTTTGACAAAATTATCGCCTCCAATCTTGAAAATACCTGCAACAAAACACAAATATTGAATAAATGTCCTTTACATATGGGTAGTTGTACCGAATTTCTATTTTTTTTCTCACTTTTTACTCACTTCTAGTATAAGAACAAAATGTATTTAAATTTATAACTCTTCAAAATTTTTTAAGCACAAAGTATACAACAATTAAAATTCCTAGTGCCCGAACAATTTCTTTAACGGAAGACATCGAGTGATTCCAATGAGGGCGGAGTACTTAAACTTGCTAAGTCAAAATTTGGATTTTGGATTTTTTTTTTGTTTGGATTTTGGTGAAGTTCTCAATCCCATGTCCTTTTTAATTTTTGGGGGGTTCCAGGGGGGAGAGAGAGGGACAAAATTTGATTGAACTTATATTTTTTTATCTTTTATTTAAAGGGGCGTGACAAATATTTTTCGGTTTGGTGAGGTGGCCGGAAAACAGTGTACAACTCAAACTTTTAGGCACACGTTTTTCGGGTTTGTTTGACAAAATTATCGCCTCCAATCTTGAAAATACCTGCAACAAAACACAAATATTGAATAAATGTCCTTTACATATGGGTAGTTGTACCGAATTTCTATTTTTTTTTCTCACTTTTTACTCACTTCTAGTATAAGAACAAAATGTATTTAAATTTATAACTCTTCAAAATTTTTTAAGCACAAAGTATACAACAATTAAAATTCCTAGTGCCCGAACAATTTCTTTAACGGAAGACATCGAGTGATTCCAATGAGGGCGGAGTACTTATACTTGCTAAGTCAAAGTTTGGATTTTGGATTTTTTTTTTGTTTGGATTTTGATGAAGTTCTCAATCCCATGTCCTTTTTAATTTTTGGGGGGTTCCAGGGGGGAGAGAGAGGGACAAAATTTGATTGAACTTATATTTTTTTATCTTTTATTTAAAGGGGCGTGACAAATATTTTTCGGTTTGGTGGGGTGGCCGGAAAACAGTGTACAACTCAAACTTTTAGGCACACGTTTTTCGGGTTTGTTTGACAAAATTATCGCCCCCATAATTTTGAAAGCGCCAAGTGGGGAAATTGTGATTGATGGTGTGACGAAGTTAGTAAGAATTATAAAAAAAATATTAACACATACGTGATAATATGTGCGGTTATCTTTTAATGTGTACCAAGGTCACCACGGCTCCAATCTTGAAAATACCTGCAACAAAAAACCAATATTGAATAAATGTCCTTTACATATGGGTAGATGTACCGAATTTCTATTTTTTTTTCGCACTTTTTACTCACTTCTAGTATAAGAACAAAATGTATATAAATTTATAACTTTTCAAAATTTTTTAAGCACAAATAAAAAACAATTAAAACCACAGAACTATTTCGATTGAATCCACGCACTTGAATGACGCTAAGCATAGCGGGCATGCTTAGAATTGTTCCTTTCGTTATGAAACTTAACGAACAATGGAATACCATAAGCAAAAGAAACGAAGAATGAGTGTGTTGACTATGATAGAATGCTTGCCTTGTTGCACTCGTTCTGTGCAATTGTAAGAAACAAAACGAAAGCAACACGACGAAAGCATGTTCGCCTTGTTGCACTCATTCTGTGCATGCATAGGAATGGAAATATATCGATGATTTTCAGCCGATAATTAAATACAGCGGAGCAAATTGAACATCATTTCGGTAATGACAGAAATATGCAAACGGAATTATGTTGAAAATAATTAATGCTTCTGTACAATTATATGAATTGAACGGTTAAATTCAACTTCACCGAGTTATTATAAATACTCGGTTTTTTCCTAATACATACATTATGTTTTTAAGAAAATTACAATCGTCATTTTAAGCCATATTCATCCACTACTTAGATATAAATGAAACAAATATATATAGTACTGTTGAAAAATAGTTTTTCAAAAAACCAACGCAATTTTTTTTTAATTTTCAAGACTATTTTTGATATACTAAGGAATGGTAATATTCCTACACGTTGTGAAAATATTTCGATATAAACTCGGATATTTTTATTTTAATTTTAACCATTTTTAATTATTTGTGTAGCATTTAAGACAAGAAAATGATACATGGTTACACTGAACATAGTATAAAATGACTATAAAAAATACTGTACATATGTATTTACTTTTGTACTTAAATGAAAATATTTATGGGTCATTCCACGTCAGAAATATACATCTTGGCACGATGTCTTCCGATTTTTATGAAATTGTGTTGATAGATAGTGGTCAAGAAATAAAAAATAACTGTGTACTTAGTTTTTTTTTTTTTATTTCTCAACTCCAACAGAGTTATGAGCATTGAAGCATCAATCAGAGTACTATATTTGATAATTATTTATATCCCTGTAACCAATTAACATATGTTTATGAAGTTAATGGTTTATATAAGCCTTTTGATCACACATTTAAATGAAAATAACAATTTAAAAAATAAAATACATTTAACTTTGAAAAAGTTAAATATATATTTCAAATAACTGTTACGTATACGCTCCGTAATTTAAACAATCAAAAAAAAATTTTTTTGAACCCTGGATTAAAAAAATAACATCGATAGTTTCTGAACAAGTTTAAGAGTTCAATTGAAAATTTTTCTCCATACGAAATTGGTTCTCTGCCATACTATTCCTGGTAGAAAATTATGATAAGCAAAATATGAAATTAAAGCAATAAGCAAAAGCAACTTTGTATGGAAAAAATTCGGCAATCGAAACTTGATAGTTCGGAAACTATAGGAGACTCCATCGAAACTATTACTTTAATCGACGTGGAAAACTCCAGGGTTTCAAAAAAAAAAAATAGTTTCTGATTTTTTAAAATTGTGTGGGACGTATAAGTAACAGTAATTTGAAAAATTATTTAACTTTTTCTAAGTTAAATGTATTTTATTTTATTAAATTGGTTTTTTTTATTTGAATGCATGATCAATAAGCTAATATGTATAAACCATTAGTTTCATTAAAATATGTTAATTGGTTACTGAGATATAAATAATTATCTATTATAGTTCTTTGATGTTTCAATGCTCATATCGTTGTTGGAGTTGTGAAATCAAAAAAAACTATGTACACATTTATTTTTTATTTCTCAATACGTAAAAATAAAACCGCTCTCAAATAGCTCTCAAGTTTCTAAGTTAAGTTTCCTCTAGCTCCCTGATTTGAGGAATATGTTGTTAAAAAAGTTAAATCCTTTTTAACATTTTAAATTACCGTTTGTTTAATACATAATTGTTTAATACTCAGACAAATACAAATACTGTACCTTTGGCAAAACGTTTTTACCGCTGTTCCAATTTAAATACAAAGAGGACAAAAAAACTCAACGCTCGACCAACAACGAACATAACGAAAAAAGCAATAGAAGAAAAGAGTGAATGCGACGAACGCGAAACAATTCTAAAGTATTTATTGCATAGCTCCGCTCATCACAAAGCGTGACTGTACCATTTATAACGCTATTTTAGCAAACCAAAAAATATATAAATAATAATGCCCTTGAAACAAAACAGAGAGTGTAATTTTCGAACCAAAGCAAACGCAGCGACAAAAGCGACAAACTCAACGAAATCATGCTCGCCTTGTTGCTCTCATTCTGTGCAATCGTAACAAATAACAAACTGATCGATGAAAGTTTTGACCACAGATAGCATACTCGCCTTGTTGCACTCATTCTGTGCATGCCTAGGAATGGAAATATATCGATAACTGTTATTGTGCAGATAATTGCCGGTCAGTCTAAGCCGTGACTATACCATTTTTAGCGCATTCTTCGAGAATTTTTTTTTTGTGGAAATTGAATATGCTCGAACAAAACCGAACATAACGACAAAAGCACTAGAGCGACGAATGTCAGGCAAAGCTACCATTTATAACGCTATTTAAGCTAAAAAAAAATGTCACGACAAAAGCAATAGAAGAACGATACAAAAAAGTGCGATGAAACTCTTTCAAATATTTAAAAAACTCATTTTTATAAGCGAATTTTAATAATACGTTTTAATTTTAAAACTATATCTTATATACTTTACGAGTTATTGGAGTTATATATAAGATACTTATGTGGGCGTGTCCATTGACCGTTTAGCTCATTTCCAAACTCAGAACTATAATTATTTTTTATTGAAAATATATACACTTTTAATTATTTTTAACGTGACCCTATTTTTGTTGTCCTTTTTTAATACTGACTTTTTGAGTTGAAGGAGTTGTACCAGGAGTTGTATCAGCTTATGTTTGAGGTGCTTGTAATATATCTTTTTTGAAATAATACATAATGATAATCGCCACAATCGTAAACTAAAAATGGTTACAATGTGCAATGTTTAGCAATGTTCAAATGCCGTATATTCCCTCATTAAAATGTTAAAAAATTAAGGACGCCTCACTGCCCTAGTTGATATTTATACTTCTAACTCTGTCTGAATTGCTGCAGCTGACTTAAAATGGTCCCGAATTGATAGTAACTTTATGGGATTATCCGACATCATGACAGTTTTCTATGGTCTATCTTTTGATAAATGTTGTTTTGGACCCAGAAAAGCAGTGTGTACAAAGTTATGAGACTTTCCGATAGATTTGTTTGTTTTGCGATGGCTTTGACCATCATTTTATAATATTTAAATGAGGGAACGTTCGACATTTGAACAATTCATTGCCAATCCACATTTCTAAAGTAATATATTTTATTTTTAAAATTTAATTTTATGTAATATATTGGGTCGAGTAAAAAGTTCGTGGCCTTTTACACCAATTTTGCGTCAATTGCACACACTTTAACGTCAATTGCACACTTTAATTGCATTAGTTTTTCATAGTTGAGAGTATAATCAATCCTAGGTCATGAGTAGGTCATGATGCACGATTCCTTTCCAAGCACATCGAACACATAGCTTTACGTTATGAGCATCTTCATCCTTTATGGTTCATGATATTTTTCGCAAATTATTGTCGTATGTGATCCACCAACTTTTTCTTCGACCCATTATTTACGGAGACAAATTAATTTGCTTTGAAAAGCAAATTAATGCGGAAATCAGCCAGCAACTAGCGGGCCGTAAAATATAATATCTCAAGTCATAACTTATTTTATATTAGTTTTACTTTTAGATGTTAACTTTATAATGCAACCTTTTTTATTAGTGTCAATCAAAGGTTTACTTAATGGTCGATGTCTATATATAATTAGAAGCTTTTTGCATTAAACATATTTTATATCTATAAAATCACTCAATTTTTGATGAAACACCTATATTTTCAATGACTATTTGCCATCTGTGTGGCATATTTGCAATTAATTTAATGCTAGCTTATTTTGGAATAGCACCCGATTCTAATTTTGCCTTTTCGTCAAGATCAACAAAAATTCCCATTTTATTCTTGGTAATATTTATTATTCAATGCTCCCACAAATTTTATATAGAATTTAGTTTTCGACTACATGCATGCCAATCTAATAAATCAACCATTTTGACCTGAAATCACTTTTTTTGTACCGTGTCCCATATGTTTAAAATCGTTATCCTGAGATCCTAAGATAAAACAAGCAGGTTTTTCTCAGTGAATGATTACATTACGTCATTTAATATGGAAATATACAGGAAATGGTCCATGCAATCGTCAATTGTATGAATGGGTCTAATATCAAATTACGACATAGCACCCCAAAACATTATGGTTCCACCACCATATTAAAGTGTACAGCGGGTATACCTGTGTGTAAACGCTTTTGGCCACGGTTGTCGAAAATATGATTTTTCAACTGCAGGCACAAAATTATACTTTGGCGGAAACATTATACTTTGGAGTGCTTAGTCGTGGTCCGGTATTTGATACATTATTAAAATTGACAGTTCTATCGACCATGTCCAATATATTTATACACTAAACGATGTAATATAAATCTTTGACTGACGAAAACCTGTTAATTACATGCATTTTTTAAGAGGATAACGATTCTAAACATACGGTACGTGGTTCAAAAAAGTGTTTAAGGTCATAATGGTTGACTTATTGGACTGGCCTTTATGTAGTCCGGACCATAATTCTATATAAAATTTGTGGGGGCATTTAAAAATGAAATTTAGCCAAAATAAAGTGGCAAATTTTGCTGATCTTGACGAAATGGCAAAAATGGATTCGGGAGAAATTCTAAAATAAGTTAGAATTAAATTAATTGCTAATATGCTACACATATGGGACGTCCTCCTTAAAAATATTGGTTTTTCATCAAATATTTAGTGATTTTACAGATATAAATGCGATTTACGCAACAAATGTAACGCAAGTTTAACTCATGGTTATCTAAAAACTGATCCCAAGTACGACTGGGGATTTTCATATATATAAAAATAAATAAGCGATTAACTAAAATGTATCGCACATTTTGTATTTTCTAATTAGGGATTAATTAGGGTAATGTAGTGGAAAATAGTGCGACTTGTAAAATTAATAGTGCCCGAACAATTTCTTTAACGGAAGACATCGAGTGATTCCAATGAGGGCGGAGTACTTAAACTTGCTAAGTCAAAGTTTGGATTTTGGATTTTTTTTTTGTTTGGATTTTGATGAAGTTCTCAATCCCATGTCCTTTTTAATTTTTGGGGGGTTCCAGGGGGGAGAGAGAGGGACAAAATTTGATTGAACTTATATTTTTTTATCTTTTATTTAAAGGGGCGTGACAAATATTTTTCGGTTTGGTGGGGTGGCCGGAAAACAGTGTACAACTCAAACTTTTAGGCACACGTTTTTCGGGTTTGTTTGACAAAATTATCGCCCCCATAATTTTGAAAGCGCCAAGTGGGGAAATTGTGATTGATGGTGTGACGAAGTTAGTAAGAATTATAAAAAAAATATTAACACATACGTGATAATATGTGCGGTTATCTTTTAATGTGTACCAAGGTCACCACGGCTCCAATCTTGAAAATACCTGCAACAAAAAACCAATATTGAATAAATGTCCTTTACATATGGGTAGATGTACCGAATTTCTATTTTTTTTTCGCACTTTTTACTCACTTCTAGTATAAGAACAAAATGTATATAAATTTATAACTTTTCAAAATTTTTTAAGCACAAATAAAAAACAATTAAAACCACAGAACTATTTCGATTGAATCCACGCACTTGAATGACGCTAAGCATAGCGGGCATGCTTAGAATTGTTCCTTTCGTTATGAAACTTAACGAACAATGGAATACCATAAGCAAAAGAAACGAAGAATGAGTGTGTTGACTATGATAGAATGCTTGCCTTGTTGCACTCGTTCTGTGCAATTGTAAGAAACAAAACGAAAGCAACACGACGAAAGCATGTTCGCCTTGTTGCACTCATTCTGTGCATGCATAGGAATGGAAATATATCGATGATTTTCAGCCGATAATTAAATACAGCGGAGCAAATTGAACATCATTTCGGTAATGACAGAAATATGCAAACGGAATTATGTTGAAAATAATTAATGCTTCTGTACAATTATATGAATTGAACGGTTAAATTCAACTTCACCGAGTTATTATAAATACTCGGTTTTTTCCTAATACATACATTATGTTTTTAAGAAAATTACAATCGTCATTTTAAGCCATATTCATCCACTACTTAGATATAAATGAAACAAATATATATAGTACTGTTGAAAAATAGTTTTTCAAAAAACCAACGCAATTTTTTTTTAATTTTCAAGACTATTTTTGATATACTAAGGAATGGTAATATTCCTACACGTTGTGAAAATATTTCGATATAAACTCGGATATTTTTATTTTAATTTTAACCATTTTTAATTATTTGTGTAGCATTTAAGACAAGAAAATGATACATGGTTACACTGAACATAGTATAAAATGACTATAAAAAATACTGTACATATGTATTTACTTTTGTACTTAAATGAAAATATTTATGGGTCATTCCACGTCAGAAATATACATCTTGGCACGATGTCTTCCGATTTTTATGAAATTGTGTTGATAGATAGTGGTCAAGAAATAAAAAATAACTGTGTACTTAGTTTTTTTTTTTTTATTTCTCAACTCCAACAGAGTTATGAGCATTGAAGCATCAATCAGAGTACTATATTTGATAATTATTTATATCCCTGTAACCAATTAACATATGTTTATGAAGTTAATGGTTTATATAAGCCTTTTGATCACTTATTTAAATGAAAATAACAATTTAAAAAATAAAATACATTTAACTTTGAAAAAGTTAAATATATATTTCAAATAACTGTTACGTATACGCTCCGTAATTTAAACAATCAAAAAAAAATTTTTTTGAACCCTGGATTAAAAAAATAACATCGATAGTTTCTGAACAAGTTTAAGAGTTCAATTGAAAATTTTTCTCCATACGAAATTGGTTCTCTGCCATACTATTCCTGGTAGAAAATTATGATAAGCAAAATATGAAATTAAAGCAATAAGCAAAAGCAACTTTGTATGGAAAAAATTCGGCAATCGAAACTTGATAGTTCGGAAACTATAGGAGACTCCATCGAAACTATTACTTTAATCGACGTGGAAAACTCCAGGGTTTCAAAAAAAAAAAATAGTTTCTGATTTTTTAAAATTGTGTGGGACGTATAAGTAACAGTAATTTGAAAAATTATTTAACTTTTTCTAAGTTAAATGTATTTTATTTTATTAAATTGGTTTTTTTTATTTGAATGCATGATCAATAAGCTAATATGTATAAACCATTAGTTTCATTAAAATATGTTAATTGGTTACTGAGATATAAATAATTATCTATTATAGTTCTTTGATGTTTCAATGCTCATATCGTTGTTGGAGTTGTGAAATCAAAAAAAACTATGTACACATTTATTTTTTATTTCTCAATACGTAAAAATAAAACCGCTCTCAAATAGCTCTCAAGTTTCTAAGTTAAGTTTCCTCTAGCTCCCTGATTTGAGGAATATGTTGTTAAAAAAGTTAAATCCTTTTTAACATTTTAAATTACCGTTTGTTTAATACATAATTGTTTAATACTCAGACAAATACAAATACTGTACCTTTGGCAAAACGTTTTTACCGCTGTTCCAATTTAAATACAAAGAGGACAAAAAAACTCAACGCTCGACCAACAACGAACATAACGAAAAAAGCAATAGAAGAAAAGAGTGAATGCGACGAACGCGAAACAATTCTAAAGTATTTATTGCATAGCTCCGCTCATCACAAAGCGTGACTGTACCATTTATAACGCTATTTTAGCAAACCAAAAAATATTAAAATAAAAATGCCCTTGAAACAAAACAGAGAGTGTTATTTTCGAACCAAAGCAAACGCAGCGACAAAAGCGACAAACTCAACGAAATCATGCTCGCCTTGTTGCTCTCATTCTGTGCAATCGTAACAAATAACAAACTGATCGATGAAAGTTTTGACCACAGATAGCATACTCGCCTTGTTACACTCATTCTGTGCACGCCTAGGAATGGAAATATATCGATAACTTTTATTGTGCAGATAATTGCCGGTCAGTCTAAGCCGTGACTATACCATTTTTAGCGCATTCTTCGAGAATTTTTTTTTTGTGGAAATTGAATATGCTCGAACAAAACCGAACATAACGACAAAAGCACTAGAGCGACGAATGTCAGGCAAAGCTACCATTTATAACGCTATTTAAGCTAAAAAAAAATGTCACGACAAAAGCAATAGAAGAACGATACAAAAGAGTGCGATGAAACTCTTTCAAATATTTAAAAAACTCATTTTTATAAGCGAATTTTAATAATACGTTTTAATTTTAAAACTATATCTTATATACTTTACGAGTTATTGGAGTTATATATAAGATACTTATGTGGGCGTGTCCATTGACCGTTTAGCTCATTTCCAAACTCAGAACTATTATTATTTTTTATTGAAAATATATACACTTTTAATTATTTTTAACGTGACCCTATTTTTGTTGTCCTTTTTTAATACTGACTTTTTGAGTTGAAGGAGTTGTACCAGGAGTTGTATCAGCTTATGTTTGAGGTGCTTGTAATATATCTTTTTTGAAATAATACATAATGATAATCGCCACAATCGTAAACTAAAAATGGTTACAATGTGCAATGTTTAGCAATGTTCAAATGCCGTATATTCCCTCATTAAAATGTTAAAAAATTAAGGACGCCTCACTGCCCTAGTTGATATTTATACTTCTAACTCTGTCTGAATTGCTGCAGCTGACTTAAAAATAGTTCCGACTGATAGTAACTGTGGGTGATTATTTACCTTTTTTTTTTTTTAATGTGGGATAAAAAATAGAGCCACAGCACTCAGACAGGGTTATATCCATTGTGCTGTGACCCAGTTCCCTGGTTTTTAATGAAACTTCTTAGATTCATTATTGAATCTAAGAAGGCTATTGTGTGATAGAGAGTGAAGCTGATCCTCTCTCATCAAGTCTGTGCCAAAGATCTGCCTTCTTATTCTAGAAAATGCTGGACAGTCACAGAGATAGTGCTCTGTGGTGCCAGTTTCTTCGTAGCAGGCAGAACATAAGGCGCTTTCGGCCAGGCCGATTGCGTTCATGTGTTTTTCACATGCGTTGTGTCCCGTTAGAAGTCCCGTCAGTTTTCTGCACTCCTTTCTACTTAAGGAAAGTAGAAACGAGGCCGATCTTTTGGTTATCGTCGGTGTCATGAGCTTGGAGAATCTGCATTTCGTCTCATTCAGCCATCTGCTCTTGTGTGCGGAGGCGACCCAAGAGCTGATGACGAATTTCCCCGTAGATGCAGGTAGTCCAAGCACAGGTTCTGGTCCAAATGGATTATCCTCAGATCAAGCACGTGCTAGTTCGTCAGATGTTTCATTTCCCGAAACTCCTTTATGGCCCGGCACCCAAATCAGTTTCAGTGTATTGTATTTACCAACACAATTGAGACGTGATCTGCATTGACGTACAAATTTTGGATGTGATGACCTGGTTGTTCAAAGCCATAAGAGCAGCCTGACTATCGCTGCAAACTGATATAGCCCTGTTCTGCCATCTATTATCCGCAATGTAGTCCATAGCCATAAGTATAGCATAGACTTCGGCTTGAAATACCGAGGCATTGTCGCCTAAGGCGAAGTGAAGTCTGCGGTCATCCGGTTCCACAAACACTCCAGCACCAGATCCCTGATCGGTTCTGGAGCCGTCTGTGAAAATGCGGTGTGACCCTCTACCTGGCTCACAGTCAGGCGTTAGCCAGTCTTGAATGTCAGGATGGCAGATCTCAAAATTTCGTCTTGGTAATATTTCTGTTATCATTGCATCAGAGGGCATCTCCAGTAGACAGGTGTCTAATGGAGTGTCAAGTGCAATATCAGAGATATTCCAGGGAACATTAAACCAGAAACCACCTCGTTTTAGTCTCCAGCAGCCTTTCATGGCTTCGCCTCTGATGAAGATGTCAAGTGGTGGTAGGTTTAAGATTGCATTCAGTGCTGGACCAGGTGTAGTGGGAAAGGCACCCGTAACACCCAGACACACAGTTCTCTGAATCTTGGCAAGACTAGTTGTCACGCATTTTCGCGACAGCTTGTTCCACCAGACTACCGATGCATATGATATCATCGGTCTTATCATTGCCGTGTAAATCCATAAGGTTTTGCTCGGAGATAGTCCCCATGTCTTCCCAAAAATTCCTCTGCATTGCCAGAAGGCATTCAATGCTCGCGAAATTTTATTTTCAACATGTTTTGTCCAAAGTAGTTTACTATCTAGAGTTAAGCCCAGATATTTTACTTCGTTAGACAGAGGAATAGTGACACCCTTAAGTACTGGTAGAGATAATCCTGTCATTATTCTTTTCCTAGTGAAGAGAACAATCCCTGTTTTGTGAGGGTTGACGGAAAGTCCGTTTGCAGTACACCAGCTGTCAATTCGGTTCAACGAGTTTTGTGTTTTAGCACAGACCTCATTGAGGGAAAAGCCTGTGGCAAGAATGGCAACATCATCTGCATAGGCCTGGGAATAGACACCTGGTCCATCGAGATCGTTGACTAGAGAGTCAACCAGCATACACCAGAGCAGGGGGGAGAGAACGCCTCCTTGAGGACAACCTCTATTCACCCCTGCCATAATATACTGACCGCACTCCGCCTCCGAAGTGATGGTCCTAAACATTAGCATTGACCTTAGCCATTTGACCAATGTTTCATCTATTCCATGCCTTCTAGCTGCGTCACACATTCCATCAAAAGTCGCATTATCAAAAGCACCCTCGATGTCAACAAATATGCCCATCACGTACATCTTCCTCTGAAAAGCATGCTCGATCCGGCCAACCAGATGTTGCAATGCTGTTTCACAGGATTTTCCACGTTGGTAGGCATGTTGTCTTGATGATAGTGGGTACCTTGACAGCGATGTTTTTCTGATGTGCAGCTCAACTAGTCTTTCTAGACACTTTAGTATGAAGGACATCATACTAATGGGTCTGAAGCTCTTGGCTATGGAATAGTCTACTCTTCCAACTTTAGGAATGAAGGCTACTTTAACTAAACGCCAGGATGTCGGAATGAATGCCCATGCGAGACTTGCTCTAAAGATCTTCTTTAGGCATGGTAGAAATTGGGTTATACCTTCCTGTAGCATGACTGGGTAGATGCCATCCGGTCCAGGTGACTTGAAGCCATCAAAAGAGGCCACTGCATATTGGATAGCTTCATCGTATACAACCAATCTGGCAACCTGCCAGTCATGTTTTGTCACATTAGAGTTGTTATTGCAGTCCCCAGTGCTGGGATTACAAAGTGGCCCTATGTGGATTTGATTTCCCGGAAAGTGAGTCTCAACTAGGACACTGAGTGCCTCTGTCTTAGACTCAGTATACGAGCCATCAGGTCTCCGCAGTGAGTCCAGTCGAGCAGTTCGGTCTCTTTTAAGAAACTTGACCAATCTGCTAGTCTCACAGCAGGATTCGATGCTACTGCAGAAGTCTTTATAGGAAACACTTTTCGATTTACGAATTCGTTTCTTATACTCTTTCTGCTTAGCTCGATAAAGAAACCAGTCAGAGTCTAAGTTGCTCCTTAGGGCCCTATTTAGAAGCTTTCTGGAATCCTTGCGCAAGGTTTCAAGACAAGCGTTCCACCAAGGAACGGGAGGTCTAGATAACGTTTTTCGTACCGGACATGTTCGTACAAAACTAGAATTTATGACATCGTTCATAACTTGAACGGACGTCTCAATACTTTCTTTGGTACGAATTCTGACAGGAATATTGAGGGAATTCTCAAGTTCATGTCTGAAGCGTGCCCAGTTCGTTTTTCTGGGGTTTCTTACCGTCATAGAGGGCAGCACCTCTCGGTCAGTATGAAACTCGATATACCTGTGGTCCGATAAAGAATCTTCTTTAAGAACCTTCCAGTTAAAGATTGACTCTCTCAGTCTACAGTTAGACAAAGTAAGGTCAATCACTTCCTGTCTTCTAGCAGTCACAAAAGTGGGTTTATTACCAGTGTTGTGAATGTTCAGATTGGAGGTCATGATGAAGTCAAGGAGTCTGGTACCTCGCGCGTTGCATTTACTGCTACCCCACACAGTGTGTTGAGCATTAGCGTCACAGCAAAGAATAAGGCCGGTCTCCTTAAGATCACAGTACTCTATGAGCTCAACAATTGCCTTTGGCGGAGGAGGCAGTAGTGAGTCATAGGGGAAGTAGCCTGAGGCGACAATCAGATGTTTCCATCCACTATCGCTTTCATAGCTCACTTTTGCTGCCACCAGGTCTTGCCCACAGAATTGGGTTAACTTAGTGACAGCAAAGTGTTTCGATACTATAAGACAGCTTCTAGGCCTTGCGGCTTGCTCATCGTATAGTATGGTTTCACCACGTAGTTCACTAAGACCACAGATGCGTTTGTTATACACCCGTGGTTCTTGAATAGCTGTGTTCTTCTCAAAAATGTGGTTTTGAAGGAAGAAAAGCATTGCGTAGAAAGTTATGAGACGTTCCGATAATTTTTTTTTTTTTTGCGATGGCTTTGACCTTTATTTTATAACATTTTAATGAGGGAATGTTCGAAAATTGAACAATCCTATGCCCAACCCACATTTCTAAAGTATTTTATTTTTAAAATTTAATTTAACATATTGGGTCGAGTAAAAAGTTCGAGGGCTTTTACATCAATTTTGCACGTTTAATGTCAATTGCACACGCAAACATTTGATCCTCTGGACCAGTTAGAGCAGTTCATGATGCACAATTCCATTCCAGTCACACCAAACACATAGCATTAAATTATAAAGCGTTAATCCAAGATTTTTCACTGTTTGTTCATCTTCATCCTTCTTGGTTCACGATCTTTTTCGCAAATTATTGCCGTATGTGATCCACCAACTTGTTTCTCGACCCAATATTTACGGAGATTATATAATTTATAAACTGTTATTTCAAGGGTATTTCAAAGGTCAAAAAATTATAAAATAAATTAAGCAGGAATAAAATACAACAAACTTGTTAGAAAACATAATTTCCCAAAAATGGTTGAAAAAATTAAAAAGGGGCATGCCACGCCCTTTTGATTGAGTAGTGGGATGCAGCCATGCAAAAAAATAAGGACCTTCAGTACTCCCATGACCAAACAAAAATCAAATAAAAATCCAGGTTGAAGTCGGGTATCATCTTCTGAGTTATAGTAAGGGGTGGTCGGCTTACGGCCAGTTCGCAAGCCCGTTGCATTCATTATAGGTCCGAACGGTGGGCTGACGCCTTGCAATATCTTTATGTGCGCAAGTAAAGGCGGCTGCATCAGTAATAGGTCCGAGTGGTCTGGCGCTTTGCAACACCTTTCTGGTCGCAAACACAGGTGGGTGCCCTGTTCGCAGGGGTTAGGTCTATTATATGTCCAATTAGTTGACTAACGCCTTGCAACACTTATCTTAGTAAACTGGAGGTCATGGTGATACTAATGATCACACTTTTTATATGGCTACAACTGCCCATTCATGAACAAGGGCGTGGTATGAGCCTTTTTAAGTTTTTTGTTGTACCATTTTTGGAAAATTTGTTTTTTAAAAATTTAGTGGCATGTGAAGTTCTCAATCCCGGGCAATTATTTTGAAAATTGTTGATCTTTGAAATACACTTGAAAAACAGTTTTTACACCCAATCGTTTTTAATTTGTGGGGGCATCCAGGGGAATGACGGACACAATTTAATTGAACTTATATTTTTTTATTTAAAGGGGCATGTCGAATTTTTATTCGGTTTGGTGAGGTGGCCGGTAAACTGCAGTTCAGCTGATTTTTCAACTTTGGTACATTTCACAGAAAAGTGTACTTAAATAAATGTACAATTTAAACAAATAAATAAATAATATCAAAAAAAAAAAATTCAAATAAATAAATGTACAATTTTCGGTTTTTTTTTTTTACTATTAGCCACACGTGTTTCGGGTTTGTTTGTAAAAATTTTCACCTCTATAATTTTAAAAGCGCCAGTAGAGAATTTGTGATAAATGGTGTGATAAAGTTAGTAAAATTATAAAAGATTAATACATACGTGATAATGTATGCGGGTATCGTTAAAAATGGACCAGTGGTCACTACGGCTTACGAATCTTGAAAATACCTATACCAAACTTGCAGTCTTGAAAGAATGTCCTTTGATTTGATTACCCATATGTACAAATGGTTAGTTGTACCGAATTTCTATTCTCACTTTTTCACTTATTACTTGGGGCATAAGAACAAAATGTTTTATTTAAATGTATCACTTTTCAGAAATCTTAAACACAATGTTGTACCAAACTCAGCTTATTTATGAGGTGCTCGTAATTTATCTTTTTTGAAATAATACATATTATTAATAACATATAAAAACAAGTAATCGCCACAATCGTTAACTAAAACAAATTGAGAGAGTTAGGACACCTGGGTAAGTTCGGTCACATGGGACGAACTTCTATATTTGGTCGGGCCCGACTATGGAATACCCTACACTCTTGTTGAATATATTAGTGGTATAATTTGGTGGGATAATTTTTAATAATTGACGACTAAAATCTACAATACAAAAAATCGGTAAGTAATGAAAAAAATCAAATGTGGTCGGATAACGCCCATTTTTGGACCACATATTTTTAGATGAATTCTAACAATACGTTTTAAGTTTTATAACTATATATTGAATATTTTTCGAGTTATTAGTTCATAAAGAGTTATTTAAAAGTGATTTGGCTCATTTTTCAGCTCAGAACCACTTTTTGCCTAAAACATATTGAAACAAAATTGCATCGCATTCTGACCTGTATTTCTAAAGTTATTATCTTGTAGTCAGATGGACACACTTTGTACACAATGCTGTTCTGCCTTCAAAATCACATTTTTGAAAAGGTAGACCATAGATAACTATCATGAAGGTAGATAATCACATACATTTACTATCAAGTCGGAACCTTTTTTAAGTCAGCTGCAGCAATTCAAACAGAGTTAGGAGTATAAATTTCAATTAGAGCTATAGCGTCTATTAGTCGGAAAAAATCGTTAACGTTATCGTCAATGTTTTGTTTTATCCAAAATATCGTTTGGTGTCCGGACCAAGAAAAACATCCGCACACCATTATATTACCACCTCCATGCTTGAAAGTTCTTGTGGTATAATATGAGTAGCAATTCCACTTTCATATGACGCCTAGCCCATTTTAATGTAGTAGTTGGCCATCACAATCCTTATGCGTTTTGTTAAATATTATACGAATCTTCCGATGTTCCGATTCGACTAATAGATGCCTCAAAGTTCTAGTTAAAATTTGGACTCCTATCTCTGTTTAAATTGCTGCAGCTGACTTAAAATGGTCCCGAATTGATAGTAACTTTATGGGATTATCCGACATCATGACAGTTTTCTATGGTCTATCTTTTGATAAATATTGTTTTGGACCCAGAAAAGCAGTGTGTACAAAGTTATGAGACTTTCCGATAGATTTGTTTGTTTTGCGATGGCTTTGACCATCATTTTATAATATTTAAATGAGGGAACGTTCGACATTTGAACAATTCATTGCCAATCCACATTTCTAAAGTAATATATTTTATTTTTAAAATTTAATTTTATGTAATATATTGGGTCGAGTAAAAAGTTCGTGGCCTTTTACACCAATTTTGCGTCAATTGCACACACTTTAACGTCAATTGCACACTTTAATTGCATTAGTTTTTCATAGTTGAGAGTATAATCAATCCTAGGTCATGAGTAGGTCATGATGCATAATTCCTTTCCAAGCACATCGAACACATAGCTTTACGTTATGAGCATCTTCATCCTTTATGGTTCATGATATTTTTCGCAAATTATTGTCGTATGTGATCCACCAACTTTTTCTTCGACCCATTATTTACGGAGACAAATTAATTTGCTTTGAAAAGCAAATTAATGCGGAAATCAGTCAGCAACTAGCGGGCCGTAAAATATAATATCTCAAGTCATAACTTATTTTATATTAGTTTTACTTTTAGATGTTAACTTTATAATGCAACCTTTTTTATTAGTGTCAATCAAAGGTTTACTTAATGGTCGATGTCTATATATAATTAGAAGCTTTTTGCATTAAACATATTTTATATCTATAAAATCACTAAATTTTTGATGAAAAACCTATATTTTCAATGACTATTTGCCATCTGTGTGGCATATTTGCAATTAATTTAATGCTAGCTTATTTTGGAATCGCTCCCGATTCTAATTTTGCCTTTTCGTCAAGATTAACAAAAATTCCCATTTTATTCTTGCTAATATTTATTATTCAATGCTCCCACAAATTTTATATAGAATTTAGTTTTCGACTACATGAATGCCAGTCTAATAAATCAACCATTTTGACCTGAAATCACTTTTTTTGTACCGTGTCCCATATGTTAAAGATCGTTATCCTGAGATCCTAAGATAAAACAAGCAGGTTTTTCTCAGTGAATGATTACATTACGTCATTTAATATGGAAATATACAGGAAATGGTCCATGCAATCGTCAATTGTATGAATGGGTCTAATATCAAATTACGACATAGCACCCCAAGACATTATGGTTCCACCACCATATTAAAGTGTACAGCGGGTATACCTGTGTGTAAACGCTTTTGGCCCCGGTTGTCGAAAATATGATTTTTCAACTGCAGGCACAAAATTATACTTTGGCGGAAACATTATACTTTGGAGTGCTTAGTCGTGGTCCGGTATTTGATACATTATTAAAATTGACAGTTCTATCGACCATGTCCAATATATTTATACACTAAACGATATAATATAAATCTTTGACTGACGAAAACCTGTTGATTACATGCATTTTTTAAGAGGATAACGATTCTAAACATACGGTACGTGGTTCAAAAAAGTGTTTAAGGTCATAATGGTTGACTTATTGGACTGGCCTTTATGTAGTCCGGACCTTAATTCTATATAAATTTTGTGGGGGCATTTAAAAATGAAATTTAGCCAAAATAAAGTGGCAAATTTTGCTGATCTTGACGAAATGGCAAAAATGGATTCGGGAGAAATTCTAAAATAAGTTAGAATTAAATTAATTGCTAATATGCTACACATATGGGACGTCGTCCTTAAAAATATTGGTTTTTCATCAAATATTTAGTGATTTTACAGATATAAATGCGATTTACGCAACAAATGTAACGCAAGTTTAACTCATGGTTATCTAAAAACTGATCCCAAGTACGACTGGGGATTTTCATATATATAAAAATAAATAAGCGATTAACTAAAATGTATCGCACATTTTGTATTTTCTAATTAGGGATTAATTAGGGTAATGTAGTGGAAAATAGTGCGACTTGTAAAATTAATAGTGCCCGAACAATTTCTTTAACGGAAGACATCGAGTGATTCCAATGAGGGCGGAGTACTTAAACTTGCTAAGTCAAAGTTTGGATTTTGGATTTTTTTTTTGTTTGGATTTTGGTGAAGTTCTCAATCCCATGTCCTTTTTAATTTTTGGGGGGTTCCAGGGGGAGAGAGAGGGACAAAATTTGATTGAACTTATATTTTTTTATCTTTTATTTAAAGGGGCGTGACAAATATTTTTCGGTTTGGTGAGGTGGCCGGAAAACAGTGTACAACTCAAACTTTTAGGCACACGTTTTTCGGGTTTGTTTGACAAAATTATCGCCCCCATAATTTTGAAAGCGCCAAGTGGGGAAATTGTGATTGATGGTGTGACGAAGTTAGTAAGAATTATAAAAAAAATATTAACACATACGTGATAATATGTGCGGTTATCTTTTAATGTGTACCAAGGTCACCACGGCTCCAATCTTGAAAATACCTGCAACAAAAAACCAATATTGAATAAATGTCCTTTACATATGGGTAGATGTACCGAATTTCTATTTTTTTTTCTCACTTTTTACTCACTTCTAGTATAAGAACAAAATGTATATAAATTTATAACTTTTCAAAATTTTTTAAGCACAAATAAAAAACAATTAAAACCACAGAACTATTTCGATTGAATCCACGCACTTGAATGACGCTAAGCATAGCGGGCATGCTTAGAATTGTTGCTTTCGTTATGAAACTTAACGAACAATGGAATACCATAAGCAAAAGAAACGAAGAATGAGTGTGTTGACTATGATAGAATGCTTGCCTTGTTGCACTCGTTCTGTGCAATTGTAAGAAACAAAACGAAAGCAACACGACGAAAGCATGTTCGCCTTGTTGCACTCATTCTGTGCATGCATAGGAATGGAAATATATCGATGATTTTCAGCCGATAATTAAATACAGCGGAGCAAATTGAACATCATTTCGGTAATGACAGAAATATGCAAACGGAATTATGTTGAAAATAATAAATGCTTCTGTACAATTATATGAATAATTGCGTTTTTGTGGGCAATTAAATTCAACTTCACCGAGTTATTATAAATACTCGGTTTTTTTCCTAATACATACATTTTGTTTTTAAGAAAATTACAATCGTCATTTTAAGCCATATTCATCCACTACTTAGATATAAAAGAAACAAATATATATAGTACTGTTGAAAAATAGTTTTTCAAAAAACCAACGCAATTTTTTTTAATTTTCAAGACTATTTTTGATATACTAAGGAATGGTAATATTCCTACACGTTTTGAAAATATTTCGATATAAACTCGGATATTTTTATTTTAATTTTAACCATTTTTAATTATTTGTGTAGCATTTAAGACAAGAAAATGATACATGGTTACACTGAACATAGTATAAAATGACTATAAAAAATACTGTACATATGTATTTACTTTTGTACTTAAATGGAAATATTTATGGGTCATTCCACGTCAGAAATATACATCTTGGCACGATGTCTTCCGATTTTTATGAAATTGTGTTGATAGATAGTGGTCAAGAAATAAAAAATAACTGTGTACTTAGTTTTTTATTTTTTTATTTCTCAACTCCAACAGAGTTATGAGCATTGAAGCATCAATCAAAGTACTATATTTGATAATTATTTATATCCCTGTAACCAATTAACATATGTTTATGAAGTTAATGGTTTATATAAGCCTTTTGATCACACATTTAAATGAAAATAACAATTTAAAAAATAAAATACATTTAACTTTGAAAAAGTTAAATATATATTTCAAATAACTGTTACGTATACGCTCCGTAATTTAAACAATCAAAAAAAAATTTTTTTTGAACCCTGGATTAAAAAAATAACATCGATAGTTTCTGAACAAGTTTAAGAGTTCAATTGAAAATTTTTCTCCATACGAAATTGGTTCTCTGCCATACTATTCCTGGTAGAAAATTATGATAAGCAAAATATGAAATTAAAGCAATAAGCAAAAGCAACTTTGTATGGAAAAAATTCGGCAATCGAAACTTGATAGTTCGGAAACTATAGGAGACTCCATCGAAACTATTACTTTAATCGACGTGGAAAACTCCAGGGTTTCAAAAAAAAAAAATAGTTTCTGATTTTTTAAAATTGTGTGGGACGTATAAGTAACAGTAATTTGAAAAATTATTTAACTTTTTCTAAGTTAAATGTATTTTATTTTATTAAATTGTTATTTTTATTTGAATGCATGATCAATAAGCTAATATGTATAAACCATTAGTTTCATTAAAATATGTTAATTGGTTACTGAGATATAAATAATTATCTACTATAGTTCTTTGATGTTTCAATGCTCATATCGTTGTTGGAGTTGTGAAATCAAAAAAAACTATGTACACATTTATTTTTTATTTCTCAATACGTAAAAATAAAACCGCTCTCAAATAGCTCTCAAGTTTCTAAGTTAAGTTTCCTCTAGCTCCCTGATTTGAGGAATATGTTGTTAAAAAAGTTAAATCCTTTTTAACATTTTAAATTACCGTTTGTTTAATACATAATTGTTTAATACTCAGACAAATACAAATACTGTACCTTTGGCAAAACGTTTTTACCGCTGTTCCAATTTAAATACAAAGAGGACAAAAAAACTCAACGCTCGACCAACAACGAACATAACGAAAAAAGCAATAGAAGAAAAGAGTGAATGCGACGAACGCGAAACAATTCTAAAGTATTTATTGCATAGCTCCGCTCATCACAAAGCGTGACTGTACCATTTATAACGCTATTTTAGCAAACCAAAAAATATTAAAATAAAAATGCCCTTGAAACAAAACAGAGAATGTAATTTTCGAACCAAAGCAAACGCAGCAACAAAAGCGACAAACTCAACGAAATCATGCTCGCCTTGTTGCTCTCATTCTGTGCAATCGTAACAAATAACAAACTGATCGATGAAAGTTTTGACCACAGATAGAATACTCGCCTTGTTGCACTCATTCTGTGCACGCCTAGGAATGGAAATATATCGATAACTTTTATTGTGCAGATAATTGCCGGTCAGTCTAAGCCGTGACTATACCATTTTTAGCGCATTCTTCGAGATTTTTTTTTTGTGGAAATTGAATATGCTCGAACAAAACCGAACATATCGACAAAAGCACTAGAGCGACGAATGTCAGGCAAAGCTTCCATTTATAACGCTATTTAAGCTAAAAAAAAATGTCACGACAAAAGCAATAGAAGAACGATACAAAAGAGTGCGATGAAACTCTTTCAAATATTTAAAAAACTCATTTTTATAAGCGAATTTTAATAATACGTTTTAATTTTAAAACTATATCTTATATACTTTACGAGTTATTGGAGTTATATATAAGATACTTATGTGGGCGTGTCCATTGACCGTTTAGCTCATTTCCAAACTCAGAACTATTATTATTTTTTATTGAAAATATATACACTTTTAATTATTTTTAACGTGACCCTATTTTTGTTGTCCTTTTTTAATACTGACTTTTTGAGTTGAAGGAGTTGTACCAGGAGTTGTATCAGCTTATGTTTGAGGTGCTTGTAATATATCTTTTTTGAAATAATACATAATGATAATCGCCACAATCGTAAACTAAAAATGGTTACAATGTGCAATGTTTAGCAATGTTCAAATGCCGTATATTCCCTCATTAAAATGTTAAAAAATTAAGGACCCCTCACTGCCCTAGTTGATATTTATACTTCTAACTCTGTCTGAATTGCTGCAGCTGACTTAAAAATAGTTCCGACTGATAGTAACTGTAGGTGATTATTTACCTTAATCTATGTTCTTCTCAAAAATGTGGTTTTGAAGGAAGAAAAGCATTGCGTAGAAAGTTATGAGACGTTCCGATAATTTTTTTTTTTTTGCGATGGCTTTGACCTTTATTTTATAACATTTTAATGAGGGAATGTTCGAAAATTGAACAATCCTATGCCCAACCCACATTTCTAAAGTATTTTATTTTTAAAATTTAATTTAACATATTGGGTCGAGTAAAAAGTTCGAGGGCTTTTACATCAATTTTGCACGTTTAATGTCAATTGCACACGCAAACATTTGATCCTCTGGACCAGTTAGAGCAGTTCATGATGCACAATTCCATTCCAGTTACACCAAACACATAGCATTAAATTATAAAGCGTTAATCCAAGATTTTTCACTGTTTGTTCATCTTCATCCTTCTTGGTTCACGATCTTTTTCGCAAATTATTGCCGTATGTGATCCACCAACTTGTTTCTCGACCCAATATTTACGGAGATTATATAATTTATAAACTGTTATTTCAAGGGTATTTCAAAGGTCAAAAAATTATAAAATAAATTAAGCAGGAATAAAATACAACAAACTTGTTAGAAAACATAATTTCCCAAAAATGGTTGAAAAAATTAAAAAGAGGCATGCCACGCCCTTTTGATTGAGTAGTGGGATGCAGCCATGCAAAAAAATAAGGACCTTCAGTACTCCCATGACCAAACAAAAATCAAATAAAAATCCAGGTTGAAGTCGGGTATCATCTTCTGAGTTATAGTAAGGGGTGGTCGGCTTACGGCCAGTTCGCAAGCCCGTTGCATTCATTATAGGTCCGAACGGTGGGCTGACGCCTTGCAATATCTTTATGTGCGCAAGTAAAGGCGGCTGCATCAATAATAGGTCCGAGTGGTCTGGCGCTTTGCAACACCTTTCTGGTCGCAAACACAGGTGGGTGCCCTGTTCGCAGGGGTTAGGTCTATTATATGTCCAATTAGTTGACTAACGCCTTGCAACACTTATCTTAGTAAACTGGAGGTCATGGTGATACTAATGATCACACTTTTTATATGGCTACAACTGCCCATTCATGAACAAGGGCGTGGTATGAGCCTTTTTAATTTTTTTGTTGTACCATTTTTGGAAAATTATGTTTTTTAAAAATTTAGTGGCATGTGAAGTTCTCAATCCCGGGCAATTATTTTGAAAATTGTTGATCTTTGAAATACACTTGAAAAACAGTTTTTACACCCAATCGTTTTTAATTTGTGGAGGCATCCAGGGGAATGACGGACACAATTTAATTGAACTTATATTTTTTTATTTAAAGGGGCATGTCGAATTTTTATTCGGTTTGGTGAGGTGGCCGGTAAACTGCAGTTCAGCTGATTTTTCAACTTTGGTACATTTCACAGAAAAGTGTACTTAAATAAATGTACAATTTAAACAAATAAATAAACAATATCAAAAAAAAAAAAATTCAAATAAATAAATGTACAATTTTCCGTTTTTTTTTTTTACTATTAGCCACACGTGTTTCGGGTTTGTTTGTAAAAATTTTCACCTCTATAATTTTAAAAGCGCCAGTAGAGAATTTGTGATAAATGGTGTGATAAAGTTAGTAAAATTATAAAAGATTAATACATACGTGATAATGTATGCGGGTATCGTTAAAAATGGACCAGTGGTCACTACGGCTTACGAATCTTGAAAATACCTATACCAAACTTGCAATCTTGAAAGAATGTCCTTTGATTTGATTACCCATATGTACAAATGGTTAGTTGTACCGAATTTCTATTCTCACTTTTTCACTTATTACTTGGGGCATAAGAACAAAATGTTTTATTTAAATGTATCACTTTTCAGAAATCTTAAACACAATGTTGTACCAAACTCAGCTTATTTATGAGGTGCTCGTAATTTATCTTTTTTGAAATAATACATATTATTAATAACATAAAAACAAGTGATCGCCACAATCGTTAACTAAAACAAATTGAGAGAGTTAGGACACCTGGGTAAGTTCGGTCACATGGGACGAACTTCTATATTTGGTCGGGCCCGACTATGGAATACCCTACACTCTTGTTGAATATATTAGTGGTATAATTTGGTGGGATAATTTTTAATAATTGACGACTAAAATCTACAATACAAAAAATCGGTAAGTAATGAACAAAATCAAATGTGGTCGGATAACGCCCATTTTTTGACCACATATTTTTAGATGAATTCTAACAATACGTTTTAAGTTTTATAACTATATATTGAATATTTTTCGAGTTATTAGTTCATAAAGAGTTATTTAAAAGTGATTTGGCTCATTTTTCAGCTCAGAACCACTTTTTGCCTAAAACATATTGAAACAAAATTGCATCGCATTCTGACCTGTATTTCTAAAGTTATTATCTTGTAGTCAGATGGACACACTTTGTACACAATGCTGTTCTGCCTTCAAAATCACATTTTTGAAAAGGTAGACCATAGATAACTATCATGAAGGTAGATAATCACATACAGTTACTATCAAGTCGGAACCTTTTTTAAGTCAGCTGCAGCAATTCAAACAGAGTTAGGAGTATAAATTTCAATTAGAGCATAGCGTCTATTAGTCGGAAAAAATCGTTAACGTAATCGTCAATGTTTTGTTTTATCCAAAATATCGTTTGGTGTCCGGACCAAGAAAAACATCCGCACACCATTATATTACCACCTCCATGCTTGAAAGTTCTTGTGGTATAATATGAGTCGCAATTCCACTTTCATATGACGCCTAGCCCATTTTAATGTAGTAGTTGGCCATCACAATCCTTATGCGTTTTGTTAAATATTATACGAATCTTCCGATGTTCCGATTCGACTAATAGATGCCTCAAAGTTCTAGGTAAAATTTGGACTCCTATCTCTGTTTAAATCGCTGCAGCTGACTTAAAATGGTCCCGAATTGATAGTAACTTTATGGGATTATCCGACATCATGACAGTTTTCTATGGTCTATCTTTTGATAAATAATGTTTTGGCAGTGTGTACAAAGTTATGAGACTTTCCGATAGATTTGTTTGCTTTGCGATGGCTTTGACCATCATTTTATAATATTTAAATGAGGGAACGTTCGACATTTGAACAATTCATTGCCAATCCACATTTCTAAAGTAATATATTTTATTTTTAAAATTTAATTTTATGTAATATATTGGGTCGAGTAAAAAGTTCGTGGCCTTTTACACCAATTTTGCGTCAATTGCACACACTTTAACGTCAATTGCACACTTTAATTGCATTAGTTTTTCATAGTTGAGAGTATAATCAATCCTAGGTCATGAGTAGGTCATGATGCACGATTCCTTTCCAAGCACATCGAACACATAGCTTTACGTTATGAGCATCTTCATCCTTTATGGTTCATGATATTTTTCGCAAATTATTGTCGTATGTGATCCACCAACTTTTTCTTCGACCCATTATTTACGGAGACAAATTAATTTGCTTTGAAAAGCAAATTAATGCGGAAATCAGTCAGCAACTAGCGGGCCGTAAAATATAATATCTCAAGTCATAACTTATTTTATATTAGTTTTACTTTTAGATGTTAACTTTATAATGCAACCTTTTTTATTAGTGTCAATCAAAGGTTTACTTAATGGTCGATGTCTATATATAATTAGAAGCTTTTTGCATTAAACATATTTTATATCTATAAAATCACTAAATTTTTGATGAAAAACCTATATTTTCAATGACTATTTGCCATCTGTGTGGCATATTTGCAATTAATTTAATGCTAGCTTATTTTGGAATCGCTCCCGATTCTAATTTTGCCTTTTCGTCAAGATTAACAAAAATTCCCATTTTATTCTTGGTAATATTTATTATTCAATGCTCCCACAAATTTTATATAGAATTTAGTTTTCGACTACATGCATGCCAGTCTAATAAATCAACCATTTTGACCTGAAATCACTTTTTTTGTACCGTGTCCCATATGTTTAAGATCGTTATCCTGAGATCCTAAGATAAAACAAGGAGGTTTTTCTCAGTGAATGATTACATTACGTCATTTAATATGGAAATATACAGGAAATGGTCCATGCAATCGTCAATTGTATGAATGGGTCTAATATCAAATTACGACATAGCACCCCAAAACATTATGGTTCCACCACCATATTAAAGTGTACAGCGGGTATACCTGTGTGTAAACGCTTTTGGCCCCGGTTGTCGAAAATATGATTTTTCAACTGCAGGCACAAAATTATACTTTGGCGGAAACATTATACTTTGGAGTGCTTAGTCGTGGTCCGGTATTTGATACATTATTAAAATTGACAGTTCTATCGACCATGTCCAATATATTTATACACTAAACGATGTAATATAAATCTTTGACTGACGAAAACCTGTTGATTACATGCATTTTTTAAGAGGATAACGATTCTAAACATACGGTACGTGGTTCAAAAAAGTGTTTAAGGTCATAATGGTTGACTTATTGGACTGGCCTTTATGTAGTCCGGACCTTAATTCTATATAAAATTTGTGGGGGCATTTAAAAATGAAATTTAGCCAAAATAAAGTGGCAAATTTTGCTGATCTTGACGAAATGGCAAAAATGGATTCGGGAGAAATTCTAAAATAAGTTAGAATTAAATTAATTGCTAATATGCTACACATATGGGACGTCGTCCTTAAAAATATTGGTTTTTCATCAAATATTTAGTGATTTTACAGATATAAATGCGATTCACGCAACAAATGTAACGCAAGTTTAACTCATGGTTATCTAAAAACTGATCCCAAGTACGACTGGGGATTTTCATATATATAAAAATAAATAAGCGATTAACTAAAATGTATCGCACATTTTGTATTTTCTAATTAGGGATTAATTAGGGTAATGTAGTGGAAAATAGTGCGACTTGTAAAATTAATAGTGCCCGAACAATTTCTTTAACGGAAGACATCGAGTGATTCCAATGAGGGCGGAGTACTTAAACTTGCTAAGTCAAAGTTTGGATTTTGGATTTTTTTTTTGTTTGGATTTTGGTGAAGTTCTCAATCCCATGTCCTTTTTAATTTTTGGGGGGTTCCAGGGGGGAGAGAGAGGGACAAAATTTGATTGAACTTATATTTTTTTATCTTTTATTTAAAGGGGCGTGACAAATATTTTTCGGTTTGGTGGGGTGGCCGGAAAACAGTGTACAACTCAAACTTTTAGGCACACGTTTTTCGGGTTTGTTTGACAAAATTATCGCCCCCATAATTTTGAAAGCGCCAAGTGGGGAAATTGTGATTGATGGTGTGACGAAGTTAGTAAGAATTATAAAAAAAATATTAACACATACGTGATAATATGTGCGGTTATCTTTTAATGTGTACCAAGGTCACCACGGCTCCAATCTTGAAAATACCTGCAACAAAAAACCAATATTGAATAAATGTCCTTTACATATGGGTAGATGTACCGAATTTCTATTTTTTTTTCTCACTTTTTACTCACTTCTAGTATAAGAACAAAATGTATATAAATTTATAACTTTTCAAAATTTTTTAAGCACAAATAAAAAACAATTAAAACCACAGAACTATTTCGATTGAATCCACGCACTTGAATGACGCTAAGCATAGCGGGCATGCTTAGAATTGTTGCTTTCGTTATGAAACTTAACGAACAATGGAATACCATAAGCAAAAGAAACGAAGAATGAGTGTGTTGACTATGATAGAATGCTTGCCTTGTTGCACTCGTTCTGTGCAATTGTAAGAAACAAAACGAAAGCAACACGACGAAAGCATGTTCGCCTTGTTGCACTCATTCTGTGCATGCATAGGAATGGAAATATATCGATGATTTTCAGCCGATAATTAAATACAGCGGAGCAAATTGAACATCATTTCGGTAATGACAGAAATATGCAAACGGAATTATGTTGAAAATAATTAATGCTTCTGTACAATTATATGAATTGAACGGTTAAATTCAACTTCACCGAGTTATTATAAATACTCGGTTTTTTCCTAATACATACATTATGTTTTTAAGAAAATTACAATCGTCATTTTAAGCCATATTCATCCACTACTTAGATATAAATGAAACAAATATATATAGTACTGTTGAAAAATAGTTTTTCAAAAAACCAACGCAATTTTTTTTTAATTTTCAAGACTATTTTTGATATACTAAGGAATGGTAATATTCCTACACGTTTTGAAAATATTTCGATATAAACTCGGATATTTTTATTTTAATTTTAACCATTTTTAATTATTTGTGTAGCATTTAAGACAAGAAAATGATACATGGTTACACTGAACATAGTATAAAATGACTATAAAAAATACTGTACATATGTATTTACTTTTGTACTTAAATGAAAATATTTATGGGTCATTCCACGTCAGAAATATACATCTTGGCACGATGTCTTCCGATTTTTATGAAATTGTGTTGATAGATAGTGGTCAAGAAATAAAAAATAACTGTGTACTTAGTTTTTTTTTTTTTTTATTTCTCAACTCCAACAGAGTTATGAGCATTGAAGCATCAATCAAAGTACTATATTTGATAATTATTTATATCCCTGTAACCAATTAACATATGTTTATGAAGTTAATGGTTTATATAAGCCTTTTGATCACACATTTAAATGAAAATAACAATTTAAAAAATAAAATACATTTAACTTTGAAAAAGTTAAATATATATTTCAAATAACTGTTACGTATACGCTCCGTAATTTAAACAATCAAAAAAAAATTTTGTTTGAACCCTGGATTAAAAAAATAACATCGATAGTTTCTGAACAAGTTTAAGAGTTCAATTGAAAATTTTTCTCCATACGAAATTGGTTCTCTGCCATACTATTCCTGGTAGAAAATTATGATAAGCAAAATATGAAATTAAAGAAATAAGCAAAAGCAACTTTGTATGGAAAAAAATTCGGTAATCGAAACTTGATAGTTCGGAAACTATAGGAGACTCCATCGAAACTATTACTTTAATCGACGTGGAAAACTCCAGGGTTTCAAAAAAAAAAAATAGTTTCTGATTTTTTAAAATTGTGTGGGACGTATAAGTAACAGTAATTTGAAAAATTATTTAACTTTTTCTAAGTTAAATGTATTTTATTTTATTAAATTGTTATTTTTATTTGAATGCATGATCAATAAGCTAATATGTATAAACCATTAGTTTCATTAAAATATGTTAATTGGTTACTGAGATATAAATAATTATCTATTATAGTTCTTTGATGTTTCAATGCTCATATCGTTGTTGGAGTTGTGAAATAAAAAAAAACTATGTACACATTTATTTTTTATTTCTCAATACGTAAAAATAAAACCGCTCTCAAATAGCTCTCAAGTTTCTAAGTAAAGTTTCCTCTAGCTCCCTGATTTGAGGAATATGTTGTTAAAAAAGTTAAATCCTTTTTAACATTTTAAATTACCGTTTGTTTAATACATAATTGTTTAATACTCAGACAAATACAAATACTGTACCTTTGGCAAAACGTTTTTACCGCTGTTCCAATTTAAATACAAAGAGGACAAAAAAACTCAACGCTCGACCAACAACGAACATAACGAAAAAAGCAATAGAAGAAAAGAGTGAATGCGACGAACGCGAAACAATTCTAAAGTATTTATTGCATAGCTCCGCTCATCACAAAGCGTGACTGTACCATTTATAACGCTATTTTAGCAAACCAAAAAATATTAAAATAAAAATGCCCTTGAAACAAAACAGAGAGTGTTATTTTCGAACCAAAGCAAACGCAGCGACAAAAGCGACAAACTCAACGAAATCATGCTCGCCTTGTTGCTCTCATTCTGTGCAATCGTAACAAATAACAAACTGATCGATGTAAGTTTTGACCACAGATAGCATACTCGCCTTGTTGCACTCATTCTGTGCACGCCTAGGAATGGAAATATATCGATAACTTTTATTGTGCAGATAATTGCCGGTCAGTCTAAGCCGTGACTATACCATTTTTAGCGCATTCTTCGAGAATTTTTTTTTTGTGGAAATTGAATATGCTCGAACAAAACCGAACATAACGACAAAAGTACTAGAGCGACGAATGTCAGGCAAAGCTACCATTTATAACGCTATTTAAGCTAAAAAAAAATGTCACGACAAAAGCAATAGAAGAACGATACAAAAGAGTGCGATGAAACTCTTTCAAATATTTAAAAAACTCATTTTTATAAGCGAATTTTAATAATACGTTTTAATTTTAAAACTATATCTTATATACTTTACGAGTTATTGGAGTTATATATAAGATACTTATGTGGGCGTGTCCATTGACCGTTTAGCTCATTTCCAAACTCAGAACTATTATTATTTTTTATTGAAAATATATACACTTTTAATTATTTTTAACGTGACCCTATTTTTGTTGTCCTTTTTTAATACTGACTTTTTGAGTTGAAGGAGTTGTACCAGGAGTTGTATCAGCTTATGTTTGAGGTGCTTGTAATATATCTTTTTTGAAATAATACATAATGATAATCGCCACAATCGTAAACTAAAAATGGTTACAATGTGCAATGTTTAGCAATGTTCAAATGCCGTATATTCCCTCATTAAAATGTTAAAAAATTAAGGACGCCTCACTGCCCTAGTTGATATTTATACTTCTAACTCTGTCTGAATTGCTGCAGCTGACTTAAAAATAGTTCCGACTGATAGTAACTGTAGGTGATTATTTACCTTAATCTATGTTCTTCTCAAAAATGTGGTTTTGAAGGAAGAAAAGCATTGCGTAGAAAGTTATGAGACGTTCCGATAATTTTTTTTTTTTTTGCGATGGCTTTGACCTTTATTTTATAACATTTTAATGAGGGAATGTTCGAAAATTGAACAATCCTATGCCCAACCCACATTTCTAAAGTATTTTATTTTTAAAATTTAATTTAACATATTTCTAAAGTATTTTATTTTTAAAATTTAATTTAACATATTGGGTCGAGTAAAAAGTTCGAGGGCTTTTACATCAATTTTGCACGTTTAATGTCAATTGCACACGCAAACATTTGATCCTCTGGACCAGTTAGAGCAGTTCATGATGCACAATTCCATTCCAGTCACACCAAACACATAGCATTAAATTATAAAGCGTTAATCCAAGATTTTTCACTGTTTGTTCATCTTCATCCTTCTTGGTTCACGATCTTTTTCGCAAATTATTGCCGTATGTGATCCACCAACTTGTTTCTCGACCCAATATTTACGGAGATTATATAATTTATAAACTGTTATTTCAAGGGTATTTCAAAGGTCAAAAAATTATAAAATAAATTAAGCAGGAATAAAATACAACAAACTTGTTAGAAAACATAATTTCCCAAAAATGGTTGAAAAAATTAAAAAGGGGCATGCCACGCCCTTTTGATTGAGTAGTGGGATGCAGCCATGCAAAAAAATAAGGACCTTCAGTACTCCCATGACCAAACAAAAATCAAATAAAAATCCAGGTTGAAGTCGGGTATCATCTTCTGAGTTATAGTAAGGGGTGGTCGGCTTGCGGCCAGTTCGCAAGCCCGTTACATTCATTATAGGTCCGAACGGTGGGCTGACGCCTTGCAATATCTTTATGTGCGCAAGTAAAGGCGGCTGCATCAATAATAGGTCCGAGTGGTCTGGCGCTTTGCAACACCTTTCTGGTCGCAAACACAGGTGGGTGCCCTGTTCGTTAGGTTAGGTCTATTATATGTCCAATTAGTTGACTAACGCCTTGCAACACTTATCTTAGTAAACTGGAGGTCATGGTGATACTAATGATCACACTTTTTATATGGCTACAACTGCCCATTCATGAACAAGGGCGTGGTATGAGCCTTTTTAATTTTTTTGTTGTACCATTTTTGGAAAATTATGTTTTTTAAAAATTTAGTGGCATGTGAAGTTCTCAATCCCGGGCAATTATTTTGAAAATTGTTGATCTTTGAAATACACTTGAAAAACAGTTTTTACACCCAATCGTTTTTAATTTGTGGGGGCATCCAGGGGAATGACGGACACAATTTAATTGAACTTATATTTTTTTATTTAAAGGGGCATGTCGAATTTTTATTCGGTTTGGTGAGGTGGCCGGTAAACTGCAGTTCAGCTGATTTTTCAACTTTGGTACATTTCACAGAAAAGTGTACTTAAATAAATGTACAATTTAAACAAATAAATAAATAATATCAAAAAAAAAAAATTCAAATAAATAAATGTACAATTTTCCGTTTTTTTTATTTACTATTAGCCACACGTGTTTCGGGTTTGTTTGTAAAAATTTTCACCTCTATAATTTTAAAAGCGCCAGTAGAGAATTTGTGATAAATGGTGTGATAAAGTTAGTAAAATTATAAAAGATTAATACATACGTGATAATGTATGCGGGTATCGTTAAAAATGGACCAGTGGTCACTACGGCTTACGAATCTTGAAAATACCTATACCAAACTTGCAATCTTGAAAGAATGTCCTTTGATTTGATTACCCATATGTACAAATGGTTAGTTGTACCGAATTTCTATTCTCACTTTTTCACTTATTACTTGGGGCATAAGAACAAAATGTTTTATTTAAATGTATCACTTTTCAGAAATCTTAAACACAATGTTGTACCAAACTCAGCTTATTTATGAGGTGCTCGTAATTTATCTTTTTTGAAATAATACATATTATTAATAACATATAAAAACAAGTGATCGCCACAATCGTTAACTAAAACAAATTGAGAGAGTTAGGACACCTGGGTAAGTTCGGTCACATGGGACGAACTTCTATATTTGGTCGGGCCCGACTATGGAATACCCTACACTCTTGTTGAATATATTAGTGGTATAATTTGGTGGGATAATTTTTAATAATTGACGACTAAAATCTACAATACAAAAAATCGGTAAGTAATGAAAAAAATCAAATGTGGTCGGATAACGCCCATTTTTGGACCACATATTTTTAGATGAATTCTAACAATACGTTTTAAGTTTTATAACTATATATTGAATATTTTTCGAGTTATTAGTTTATAAAGAGTTATTTAAAAGTGACTTGTATGGGATGTGGGCGTGTCCTTTGATCGATTTGGCTCATTTTTCAGCTCAGAACCACTTTTTGCCTAAAACATATTGAAACAAAATTGCATCGCATTCTGACCTGTATTTCTAAAGTTATTATCTTGTAGTCAGATGGACACCCTTTGTACACAATGCTGTTCTGCCTTCAAAATCACATTTTTGAAAAGGTAGACCATAGATAACTATCATGAAGGTAGATAATCACATACAGTTACTATCAAGTCGGAACCTTTTTTAAGTCAGCTGCAGCAATTCAAACAGAGTTAGGAGTATAAATTTCAATTAGAGCTATAGCGTCTATTAGTCGGAAAAAATCGTTAACGTTATCGTCAATGTTTTGTTTTATCCAAAATATCGTTTGGTGTCCGGACCAAGAAAAACATCCGCACACCATTATATTACCACCTCCATGCTTGAAAGTTCTTGTGGTATAATATGAGTAGCAATTCCACTTTCATATGACGCCTAGCCCATTTTAATGTAGTAGTTGGCCATCACAATCCTTATGCGTTTTGTTAAATATTATACGAATCTTCCGATGTTCCGATTCGACTAATAGATGCCTCAAAGTTCTAGTTAAAATTTGGACTCCTATCTCTGTTTAAATCGCTGCAGCTGACTTAAAATGGTCCCGAATTGATAGTAACTTTATGGGATTATCCGACATCATGACAGTTTTCTATGGTCTATCTTTTGATAAATATTGTTTTGGACCCAGAAAAGCAGTGTGTACAAAGTTATGAGACTTTCCGATAGATTTTTTTGTTTTGCGATGGCTTTGACCATCATTTTATAATATTTAAATGAGGGAACGTTCGACATTTGAACAATTCATTGCCAATCCACATTTCTAAAGTAATATATTTTATTTTTAAAATTTAATTTTATGTAATATATTGGGTCGAGTAAAAAGTTCGTGGCCCTTTACACCAATTTTGCGTCAATTGCACACACTTTAACGTCAATTGCACACTCTAATTGCATTAGTTTTTCATAGTTGAGAGTATAATCAATCCTAGGTCATGAGTAGGTCATGATGCATAATTCCTTTCCAAGCACATCGAACACATAGCTTTACGTTATGAGCATCTTCATCCTTTATGGTTCATGATATTTTTCGCAAATTATTGTCGTATGTGATCCACCAACTTTTTCTTCGACCCATTATTTACGGAGACAAATTAATTTGCTTTGAAAAGCAAATTAATGCGGAAATCAGTCAGCAACTAGCGGGCCGTAAAATATAATATCTCAAGTCATAACTTATTTTATATTAGTTTTACTTTTAGATGTTAACTTTATAATGCAACCTTTTTTATTAGTGTCAATCAAAGGTTTACTTAATGGTCGATGTCTATATATAATTAGAAGCTTTTTGCATTAAACATATTTTATATCTATAAAATCACTAAATTTTTGATGAAAAACCTATATTTTCAATGACTATTTGCCATCTGTGTGGCATATTTGCAATTAATTTAATGCTAGCTTATTTTGGAATCGCTCCCGATTCAAATTTTGCCTTTTCGTCAAGATTAACAAAAATTCCCATTTTATTCTTGCTAATATTTATTATTCAATGCTCCCACAAATTTTATATAGAATTTAGTTTTCGACTACATGAATGCCAGTCTAATAAATCAACCATTTTGACCTGAAATCACTTTTTTTGTACCGTGTCCCATATGTTTAAGATCGTTATCCTGAGATCCTAAGATAAAACAAGCAGGCTTTTCTCAGTGAATGATTACATTACGTCATTTAATATGGAAATATACAGGAAATGGTCCATGCAATCGTCAATTGTATGAATGGGTCTAATATCAAATTACGACATAGCACCGCAAAACATATGGTTCCACCACCATATTAAAGTGTACAGCGGGTATACCTGTGTGTAAACGCTTTTGGCCCCGGTTGTCGAAAATATGATTTTTCAACTGCAGGCACAAAATTATACTTTGGCGGAAACATTATACTTTGGAGTGCTTAGTCGTGGTCCGGTATTTGATACATTATTAAAATTGACAGTTCTATCGACCATGTCCAATATATTTATACACTAAACGATATAATATAAATCTTTGACTGACGAAAACCTGTTGATTACATGCATTTTTTAAGAGGATAACGATTCTAAACATACGGTACGTGGTTCAAAAAAGTGTTTAAGGTCATAATGGTTGACTTATTGGACTGGCCTTTATGTAGTCCGGACCTTAATTCTATATAAATTTTGTGGGGGCATTTAAAAATGAAATTTAGCCAAAATAAAGTGGCAAATTTTGCTGATCTTGACGAAATGGCAAAAATGGATTCGGGAGAAATTCTAAAATAAGTTAGAATTAAATTAATTGCTAATATGCTACACATATGGGACGTCGTCCTTAAAAATATTGGTTTTTCATCAAATATTTAGTGATTTTACAGATATAAATGCGATTTACGCAACAAATGTAACGCAAGTTTAACTCATGGTTATCTAAAAACTGATCCCAAGTACGACTGGGGATTTTCATATATATAAAAATAAATAAGCGATTAACTAAAATGTATCGCACATTTTGTATTTTCTAATTAGGGATTAATTAGGGTAATGTAGTGGAAAATAGTGCGACTTGTAAAATTAATAGTGCCCGAACAATTTCTATAACGGAAGACATCGAGTGATTCCAATGAGGGCGGAGTACTTAAACTTGCTAAGTCAAAGTTTGGATTTTGGATTTTTTTTTTGTTTGGATTTTGGTGAAGTTCTCAATCCCATGTCCTTTTTAATTTTTGGGGGGTTCCAGGGGGGAGAGAGAGGGACAAAATTTGATTGAACTTATATTTTTTTATCTTTTATTTAAAGGGGCGTGACAAATATTTTTCGGTTTGGTGAGGTGGCCGGAAAACAGTGTACAACTCAAACTTTTAGGCACACGTTTTTCGGGTTTGTTTGACAAAATTATCGCCCCCATAATTTTGAAAGCGCCAAGTGGGGAAATTGTGATTGATGGTGTGACGAAGTTAGTAAGAATTATAAAAAAAATATTAACACATACGTGATAATATGTGCGGTTATCTTTTAATGTGCACCAAGGTCACCACGGCTCCAATCTTGAAAATACCTGCAACAAAAAACCAATATTGAATAAATGTCCTTTACATATGGGTAGATGTACCGAATTTCTATTTTTTTTTCTCACTTTTTACTCACTTCTAGTATAAGAACAAAATGTATATAAATTTATAACTTTTCAAAATTTTTTAAGCACAAATAAAAAACAATTAAAACCACAGAACTATTTCGATTGAATCCACGCACTTGAATGACGCTAAGCATAGCGGGCATGCTTAGAATTGTTGCTTTCGTTATGAAACTTAACGAACAATGGAATACCATAAGCAAAAGAAACGAAGAATGAGTGTGTTGACTATGATAGAATGCTTGCCTTGTTGCACTCGTTCTGTGCAATTGTAAGAAACAAAACGAAAGCAACACGACGAAAGCATGTTCGCCTTGTTGCACTCATTCTGTGCATGCATAGGAATGGAAATATATCGATGATTTTCAGCCGATAATTAAATACAGCGGAGCAAATTGAACATCATTTCGGTAATGACAGAAATATGCAAACGGAATTATGTTGAAAATAATTAATGCTTCTGTACAATTATATGAATAATTGCGTTTTTGTGGGCAATTAAATTCAACTTCACCGAGTTATTATAAATACTCGGTTTTTTTCCTAATACATACATTTTGTTTTTAAGAAAATTACAATCGTCATTTTAAGCCATATTCATCCACTACTTAGATATAAAAGAAACAAATATATATAGTACTGTTGAAAAATAGTTTTTCAAAAAACCAACGCAATTTTTTTTAATTTTCAAGACTATTTTTGATATACTAAGGAATGGTAATATTCCTACACGTTTTGAAAATATTTCGATATAAACTCGGATATTTTTATTTTAATTTTAACCATTTTTAATTATTTGTGTAGCATTTAAGACAAGAAAATGATACATGGTTACACTGAACATAGTATAAAATGACTATAAAAAATACTGTACATATGTATTTACTTTTGTACTTAAATGAAAATATTTATGGGTCATTCCACGTCAGAAATATACATCTTGGCACGATGTCTTCCGATTTTTATGAAATTGTGTTGATAGATAGTGGTCAAGAAATAAAAAATAACTGTGTACTTAGTTTTTTATTTTTTTATTTCTCAACTCCAACAGAGTTATGAGCATTGAAGCATCAATCAAAGTACTATATTTGATAATTATTTATATCCCTGTAACCAATTAACATATGTTTATGAAGTTAATGGTTTATATAAGCCTTTTGATCACACATTTAAATGAAAATAACAATTTAAAAAATAAAATACATTTAACTTTGAAAAAGTTAAATATATATTTCAAATAACTGTTACGTATACGCTCCGTAATTTAAACAATCAAAAAAAAATTTTTTTTGAACCCTGGATTAAAAAAATAACATCGATAGTTTCTGAACAAGTTTAAGAGTTCAATTGAAAATTTTTCTCCATACGAAATTGGTTCTCTGCCATAATATTCCTGGTAGAAAATTATGATAAGCAAAATATGAAATTAAAGCAATAAGCAAAAGCAACTTTGTATGGAAAAAATTCGGCAATCGAAACTTGATAGTTCGGAAACTATAGGAGACTCCATCGAAACTATTACTTTAATCGACGTGGAAAACTCCAGGGTTTCAAAAAAAAAAAATAGTTTCTGATTTTTTAAAATTGTGTGGGACGTATAAGTAACAGTAATTTGAAAAATTATTTAACTTTTTCTAAGTTAAATGTATTTTATTTTATTAAATTGTTATTTTTATTTGAATGCATGATCAATAAGCTAATATGTATAAACCATTAGTTTCATTAAAATATGTTAATTGGTTACTGAGATATAAATAATTATCTATTATAGTTCTTTGATGTTTCAATGCTCATATCGTTGTTGGAGTTGTGAAATCAAAAAAAACTATGTACACATTTATTTTTTATTTCTCAATACGTAAAAATAAAACCGCTCTCAAATAGCTCTCAAGTTTCTAAGTAAAGTTTCCTCTAGCTCCCTGATTTGAGGAATATGTTGTTAAAAAAGTTAAATCCTTTTTAACATTTTAAATTACCGTTTGTTTAATACATAATTGTTTAATACTCAGACAAATACAAATACTGTACCTTTGGCAAAACGTTTTTACCGCTGTTCCAATTTAAATACAAAGAGGACAAAAAAACTCAACGCTCGACCAACAACGAATATAACGAAAAAAGCAATAGAAGAAAAGAGTGAATGCGACGAACGCGAAACAATTCTAAAGTATTTATTGCATAGCTCCGCTCATCACAAAGCGTGACTGAACCATTTATAACGCTATTTTAGCAAACCAAAAAATATTAAAATAAAAATGCCCTTGAAACAAAACAGAGAGTGTAATTTTCGAACCAAAGCAAACGCAGCGACAAAAGCGACAAACTCAACGATATCATGCTCGCCTTGTTGCTCTCATTCTGTGCAATCGTAACAAATAACAAACTGATCGATGAAAGTTTTGACCACAGATAGCATACTCGCCTTGTTGCACTCATTCTGTGCACGCCTAGGAATGGAAATATATCGATAACTTTTATTGTGCAGATAATTGCCGGTCAGTCTAAGCCGTGACTATACCATTTTTAGCGCATTCTTCGAGAATTTTTTTTTTGTGGAAATTGAATATGCTCGAACAAAACCGAACATATCGACAAAAGCACTAGAGCGACGAATGTCAGGCAAAGCTACCATTTATAACGCTATTTAAGCTAAAAAAAAATGTCACGACAAAAGCAATAGAAGAACGATACAAAAGAGTGCGATGAAACTCTTTCAAATATTTAAAAAACTCATTTTTATAAGCGAATTTTAATAATACGTTTTAATTTTAAAACTATATCTTATATACTTTACGAGTTATTGGAGTTATATATAAGATACTTATGTGGGCGTGTCCATTGACCGTTTAGCTCATTTCCAAACTCAGAACTATTATTATTTTTTATTGAAAATATATACACTTTTAATTATTTTTAACGTGACCCTATTTTTGTTGTCCTTTTTTAATACTGACTTTTTGAGTTGAAGGAGTTGTACCAGGAGTTGTATCAGCTTATGTTTGAGGTGCTTGTAATATATCTTTTTTGAAATAATACATAATGATAATCGCCACAATCGTGAACTAAAAATGGTTACAATGTGCAATGTTTAGCAATGTTCAAATGCCGTATATTCCCTCATTAAAATGTTAAAAAATTAAGGACGCCTCACTGCCCTAGTTGATATTTATACTTCTAACTCTGTCTGAATTGCTGCAGCTGACTTAAAATGGTCCCGAATTGATAGTAACTTTATGGGATTATCCGACATCATGACAGTTTTCTATGGTCTATCTTTTGATAAATATTGTTTTGGACCCAGAAAAGCAGTGTGTACAAAGTTATGAGACTTTCCGATAGATTTGTTTGTTTTGCGATGGCTTTGACCATCATTTTATAATATTTAAATGAGGGAACGTTCGACATTTGAACAATTCATTGCCAATCCACATTTCTAAAGTCATATATTTTATTTTTAAAATTTAATTTTATGTAATATATTGGGTCGAGTAAAAAGTTCGTGGCCTTTTACACCAATTTTGCGTCAATTGCACACACTTTAACGTCAATTGCACACTTTAATTGCATTAGTTTTTCATAGTTGAGAGTATAATCAATCCTAGGTCATGAGTAGGTCATGATGCACGATTCCTTTCCAAGCACATCGAACACATAGCTTTACGTTATGAGCATCTTCATCCTTTATGGTTCATGATATTTTTCGCAAATTATTGTCGTATGTGATCCACCAACTTTTTCTTCGACCCATTATTTACGGAGACAAATTAATTTGCTTTGAAAAGCAAATTAATGCGGAAATCAGTCAGCAACTAGCGGGCCGTAAAATATAATATCTCAAGTCATAACTTATTTTATATTAGTACTACTTTTAGATGTTAACTTTATAATGCAACCTTTTTTATTAGTGTCAATCAAAGGTTTACTTAATGGTCGATGTCTATATATAATTAGAAGCTTTTTGCATTAAACATATTTTATATCTATAAAATCACTAAATTTTTGATGAAAAACCTATATTTTCAATGACTATTTGCCATCTGTGTGGCATATTTGCAATTAATTTAATGCTAGCTTATTTTGGAATCGCTCCCGATTCTAATTTTGCCTTTTCGTCAAGATTAACAAAAATTCCCATTTTATTCTTGGTAATATTTATTATTCAATGCTCCCACAAATTTTATATAGAATTTAGTTTTCGACTACATGCATGCCAGTCTAATAAATCAACCATTTTGACCTGAAATCACTTTTTTTGTACCGTGTCCCATATGTTTAAGATCGTTATCCTGAGATCCTAAGATAAAACAAGGAGGTTTTTCTCAGTGAATGATTACATTACGTCATTTAATATGGAAATATACAGGAAATGGTCCATGCAATCGTCAATTGTATGAATGGGTCTAATATCAAATTACGACATAGCACCCCAAAACATTATGGTTCCACCACCATATTAAAGTGTACAGCGGGTATACCTGTGTGTAAACGCTTTTGGCCCCGGTTGTCGAAAATATGATTTTTCAACTGCAGGCACAAAATTATACTTTGGCGGAAACATTATACTTTGGAGTGCTTAGTCGTGGTCCGGTATTTGATACATTATTAAAATTGACAGTTCTATCGACCATGTCCAATATATTTATACACTAAACGATGTAATAAAATCTTTGACTGACGAAAACCTGTTGATTACATGCATTTTTTAAGAGGATAACGATTCTAAACATACGGTACGTGGTTCAAAAAAGTGTTTAAGGTCATAATGGTTGACTTATTGGACTGGCCTTTATGTAGTCCGGACCATAATTCTATATAAAATTTGTGGGGGCATTTAAAAATGAAATTTAGCCAAAATAAAGTGGCAAATTTTGCTGATCTTGACGAAATGGCAAAAATGGATTCGGGAGAAATTCAAAAATAAGTTAGAATTAAATTAATTGCTAATATGCTACACATATGGGACGTCGTCCTTAAAAATATTGGTTTTTCATCAAATATTTAGTGATTTTACAGATATAAATGCGATTCACGCAACAAATGTAACGCAAGTTTAACTCATGGTTATCTAAAAACTGATCCCAAGTACGACTGGGGATTTTCATATATATAAAAATAAATAAGCGATTAACTAAAATGTATCGCACATTTTGTATTTTCTAATTAGGGATTAATTAGGGTAATGTAGTGGAAAATAGTGCGACTTGTAAAATTAATAGTGCCCGAACAATTTCTTTAACGGAAGACATCGAGTGATTCCAATGAGGGCGGAGTACTTAAACTTGCTAAGTCAAAGTTTGGATTTTGGATTTTTTTTTTGTTTGGATTTTGGTGAAGTTCTCAATCCCATGTCCTTTTTAATTTTTGGGGGGTTCCAGGGGGGAGAGAGAGGGACAAAATTTGATTGAACTTATATTTTTTTATCTTTTATTTAAAGGGGCGTGACAAATATTTTTCGGTTTGGTGGGGTGGCCGGAAAACAGTGTACAACTCAAACTTTTAGGCACACGTTTTTCGGGTTTGTTTGACAAAATTATCGCCCCCATAATTTTGAAAGCGCCAAGTGGGGAAATTGTGATTGATGGTGTGACGAAGTTAGTAAGAATTATAAAAAAAATATTAACACATACGTGATAATATGTGCGGTTATCTTTTAATGTGTACCAAGGTCACCACGGCTCCAATCTTGAAAATACCTGCAACAAAAAACCAATATTGAATAAATGTCTTTTACATATGGGTAGATGTACCGAATTTCTATTTTTTTTTCTCACTTTTTACTCACTTCTAGTATAAGAACAAAATGTATATAAATTTATAACTTTTCAAAATTTTTTAAGCACAAATAAAAAACAATTAAAACCACAGAACTATTTCGATTGAATCCACGCACTTGAATGACGCTAAGCATAGCGGGCATGCTTAGAATTGTTGCTTTCGTTATGAAACTTAACGAACAATGGAATACCATAAGCAAAAGAAACGAAGAATGAGTGTGTTGACTATGATAGAATGCTTGCCTTGTTGCACTCGTTCTGTGCAATTGTAAGAAACAAAACGAAAGCAACACGACGAAAGCATGTTCGCCTTGTTGCACTCATTCTGTGCATGCATAGGAATGGAAATATATCGATGATTTTCAGCCGATAATTAAATACAGCGGAGCAAATTGAACATCATTTCGGTAATGACAGAAATATGCAAACGGAATTATGTTGAAAATAATTAATGCTTCTGTACAATTATATGAATAATTGCGTTTTTGTGGGCAATTTTCTTGGAAACGTTACGTAATATGAAAATACTGAGTATGCGGTTAAATTCAACTTCACCGAGTTATTATAAATACTCGGTTTTTTTCCTAATACATACATTATGTTTTTAAGAAAATTACAATCGTCATTTTAAGCCATATTCATCCACTACTTAGATATAAATGAAACAAATATATATAGTACTGTTGAAAAATAGTTTTTCAAAAAACCAACGCAATTTTTTTAAATTTTCAAGACTATTTTTGATATACTAAGGAATGGTAATATTCCTACACGTTTTGAAAATATTTCGATATAAACTCGGATAATTTTATTTTAATTTTAACCATTTTTAATTATTTGTGTAGCATTTAAGACAAGAAAATGATACATGGTTACACTGAACATAGTATAAAATGACTATAAAAAATACTGTACATATGTATTTACTTTTGTACTTAAATGAAAATATTTATGGGTCATTCCACGTCAGAAATATACATCTTGGCACGATGTCTTCCGATTTTTATGAAATTGTGTTGATAGATAGTGGTCAAGAAATAAAAAATAACTGTGTACTTAGTTTTTTTTTTTTTTATTTCTCAACTCCAACAGAGTTATGAGCATTGAAGCATCAATCAAAGTACTATATTTGATAATTATTTATATCCCTGTAACCAATTAACATATGTTTATGAAGTTAATGGTTTATATAAGCCTTTTGATCACACATTTAAATGAAAATAACAATTTAAAAAATAAAATACATTTAACTTTGAAAAAGTTAAATATATATTTCAAATAACTGTTACGTATACGCTCCGTAATTTAAACAATCAAAAAAAAAATTTTTTTGAACCCTGGATTAAAAAAATAACATCGATAGTTTTTGAACAAGTTTAAGAGTTCAATTGAAAATTTTTCTCCATACGAAATTGGTTCTCTGCCATACTATTCCTGGTAGAAAATTATGATAAGCAAAATATGAAATTAAAGCAATAAGCAAAAGCAATTTTGTATGGAGAAAATTCGGCAATCGAAACTTGATAGTTCGGAAACTATAGGAGACTCCATCGAAACTATTACTTTAATCGACGTGGAAAACTCCAGGGTTTAAAAAAAAAAAATAGTTTCTGATTTTTTAAAATTGTGTGGGACGTATAAGTAACAGTAATTTGAAAAATTATATAACTTTTTCTAAGTTAAATGTATTTTATTTTATTAAATTGTTATTTTTATTTGAATGCATGATCAATAAGCTAATATGTATAAACCATTAGTTTCATTAAAATATGTTAATTGGTTACTGAGATATAAATAATTATCTATTATAGTTCTTTGATGTTTCAATGCTCATATCGTTGTTGGAGTTGTGAAATCAAAAAAAACTATGTACACATTTATTTTTTATTTCTCAATACGTAAAAATAAAACCGCTCTCAAATAGCTCTCAAGTTTCTAAGTTAAGTTTCCTCTAGCTCCCTGATTTGAGGAATATGTTGTTAAAAAAGTTAAATCCTTTTTAACATTTTAAATTACCGTTTGTTTAATACATAATTGTTTAATACTCAGACAAATACAAATACTGTACCTTTGGCAAAACGTTTTTACCGCTGTTCCAATTTAAATACAAAGAGGACAAAAAAACTCAACGCTCGACCAACAACGAACATAACGAAAAAAGCAATAGAAGAAAAGAGTGAATGCGACGAACGCGAAACAATTCTAAAGTATTTATTGCATAGCTCCGCTCATCACAAAGCGTGACTGTACCATTTATAACGCTATTTTAGCAAACCAAAAAATATTAAAATAAAAATGCCCTTGAAACAAAACAGAGAGTGTTATTTTCGAACCAAAGCAAACGCAGCGACAAAAGCGACAAACTCAACGAAATCATGCTCGCCTTGTTGCTCTCATTCTGTGCAATCGTAACAAATAACAAACTGATCGATGAAAGTTTTGACCACAGATAGCATACTCGCCTTGTTGCACTCATTCTGTGCACGCCTAGGAATGGAAATATATCGATAACTTTTATTGTGCAGATAATTGCCGGTCAGTCTAAGCCGTGACTATACCATTTTTAGCGCATTCTTCGAGAATTTTTTTTTTGTGGAAATTGAATATGCTCGAACAAAACCGAACATAACGACAAAAGCACTAGAGCGACGAATGTCAGGCAAAGCTACCATTTATAACGCTATTTAAGCTAAAAAAAAATGTCACGACAAAAGCAATAGAAGAACGATACAAAAGAGTGCGATGAAACTCTTTCAAATATTTAAAAAACTCATTTTTATAAGCGAATTTTAATAATACGTTTTAATTTTAAAACTATATCTTATATACTTTACGAGTTATTGGAGTTATATATAAGATACTTATGTGGGCGTGTCCATTGACCGTTTAGCTCATTTCCAAACTCAGAACTATTATTATTTTTTATTGAAAATATATACACTTTTAATTATTTTTAACGTGACCCTATTTTTGTTGTCCTTTTTTAATACTGACTTTTTGAGTTGAAGGAGTTGTACCAGGAGTTGTATCAGCTTATGTTTGAGGTGCTTGTAATATATCTTTTTTGAAATAATACATAATGATAATCGCCACAATCGTAAACTAAAAATGGTTACAATGTGCAATGTTTAGCAATGTTCAAATGCCGTATATTCCCTCATTAAAATGTTAAAAAATTAAGGACGCCTCACTGCCCTCGTTGATATTTATACTTCTAACTCTGTCTGAATTGCTGCAGCTGACTTAAAAATAGTTCCGACTGATAGTAACTGTAGGTGATTATTTACCTTAATCTATGTTCTTCTCAAAAATGTGGTTTTGAAGGCAGAAAAGCATTGCGTAATAAGTTATGAGACGTTCCGATAATTTTTTTTTTTTTTGCGATGGCTTTGACCTTTATTTTATAACATTTTAATGAGGGAATGTTCGAAAATTGAACAATCCTATGCCCAACCCACATTTCTAAAGTATTTTATTTTTAAAATTTAATTTAACATATTGGGTCGAGTAAAAAGTTCGAGGGCTTTTACATCAATTTTGCACGTTTAATGTCAATTGCACACGCAAACATTTGATCCTCTGGACCAGTTAGAGCAGCTCATGATGCACAATTCCATTCCAGTCACACCAAACACATAGCATTAAATTATAAAGCGTTAATCCAAGATTTTTCACTGTTTGTTCATCTTCATCCTTCTTGGTTCACGATCTTTTTCGCAAATTATTGCCGTATGTGATCCACCAACTTGTTTCTCGACCCAATATTTACGGAGATTATATAATTTATAAACTGTTATTTTAAGGGTATTTCAAAGGTCAAAAAATTATAAAATAAATTAAGCAGGAATAAAATAAAACAAACTTGTTAGAAAACATAATTTCCCAAAAATGGTTGAAAAAATTAAAAAGGGGCATGCCACGCCCTTTTGATTGAGTAGTGGGATGCAGCCATGCAAAAAAATAAGGACCTTCAGTACTCCCATGACCAAACAAAAATCAAATAAAAATCCAGGTTGAAGTCGGGTATCATCTTCTGAGTTATAGTAAGGGGTGGTCGGCTTACGGCCAGTTCGCAAGCCCGTTGCATTCATTATAGGTCCGAACGGTGGGCTGACGCCTTGCAATATCTTTATGTGCGCAAGTAAAGGCGGCTGCATCAATAATAGGTCCGAGTGGTCTGGCGCTTTGCAACACCTTTCTGGTCGCAAACACAGGTGGGTGCCCTGTTCGCAGGGGTTAGATCTATTATATGTCCAATTAGTTGACTAACGCCTTGCAACACTCATCTTAGTAAACTGGAGGATTTTTTTGAGGTCATGGTGATACTAATGATCACATTTTTTATATGGCTACAACTGCCCATTACTGAACAAGGGCGTGGTATGAGCCTTTTTAATTTTTTTGTTGTACCATTTTTGGAAAATTATGTTTTTTAAAAATTTAGTGGCATGTGAAGTTCTCAATCCCGGGCAATTATTTTGAAAATTGTTGATCTTTGAAATACACTTGAAAAACAGTTTTTACACCCAATCGTTTTTAATTTGTGGGGGCTTCCAGGGGAGAGACGGACACAATTTATTTGAACTTATATTTTTTTTATTTAAAGGGGCATGTCGAATTTTTATTCGGTTTGGTGAGGTGGCCGGTAAACTGCAGTTCAGCTGATTTTTCAACTTTGGTACATTTCACAGAAAAGTGTACTTAAATAAATGTACAATTTAAACAAATAAATAAACAATATCAAAAAAAAAAAAATTCAAATAAATAAATGTACAATTTTCCGTTTTTTTTTTTTACTATTAGCCACACGTGTTTCGGGTTTGTTTGTAAAAATTTTCAGAATTTGTGATAAATGGTGTGATAAAGTTAGTAAAAATTATAAAAGATTAATACATACGTGATAATGTATGCGAGTATCGTTAAAAATGGACCAGTGGTCACTACGGCTTACGAATCTTGAAAATACCTATACCAAACTTGCAATCTTGAAAGAATGTCCTTTGATTTGCTCGTAATTTATCTTTTTTGAAATAATACATATTATTAATAACATATAAAAACAAGTGATCGCCACAATCGTTAACTAAAACAAATTGAGAGAGTTAGGACACCTGGGTAAGTTCGGTCACATGGGACGAACTTCTATATTTGGTCGGGCCCGACTATGGAATACCCTACACTCTTGTTGAATATATTAGTGGTATAATTTGGTGGGATAATTTTTAATAATTGACGACTAAAATCTACAATACAAAAAATCGGTAAGTAATGAAAAAAATCAAATGTGGTCGGATAACGCCCATTTTTGGACCACATATTTTTAGATGAATTCTAACAATACGTTTTAAGTTTTATAACTATATATTGAATATTTTTCGAGTTATTAGTTCATAAAGAGTTATTTAAAAGTGACTTGTATGGGATGTGGGCGTGTCCTTTGATCGATTTGGCTCATTTTTCAGCTCAGAACCACTTTTTGCCTAAAACATATTGAAACAAAATCGCATTCTGACTAAAGTTATTATCTTGTAGTCAGATGGACACCCTTTGTACACAATGCTGTTCTGCCTTCAAAATCACATTTTTGAAAAGGTATACCATAGATAACTATCATGAAGGTAGATAATCACATACAGTTACTATCAAGTCGGAACCTTTTTTAAGTCAGCTGCAGCAATTCAAACAGAGTTAGGAGTATAAATTTCAATTAGAGCTATAGCGTCTATTAGTCGGAAAAAATCGTTAACGTTATCGTCAATGTTTTGTTTTATCCAAAATATCGTTTGGTGTCCGGACCAAGAAAAACATCCGCACACCATTATATTACCACCTCCATGCTTGAAAGTTCTTGTGGTATAATATGAGTAGCAATTCCACTTTCATATGACGCCTAGCCCATTTTAATGTAGTAGTTGGCCATCACAATCCTTATGCGTTTTGTTAAATATTATACGAATCTTCCGATGTTCCGATTCGACTAATAGATGCCTCAAAGTTCTAGTTAAAATTTGGACTCCTATCTCTGTTTAAATTGCTGCAGCTGACTTAAAATGGTCCCGAATTGATAGTAACTTTATGGGATTATCCGACATCATGACAGTTTTCTATGGTCTATCTTTTGATAAATATTGTTTTGGACCCAGAAAAGCAGTGTGTACAAAGTTATGAGACTTTCCGATAGATTTGTTTGTTTTGCGATGGCTTTGACCATCATTTTATAATATTTAAATGAGGGAACGTTCGACATTTGAACAATTCATTGCCAATCCACATTTCTAAAGTCATATATTTTATTTTTAAAATTTAATTTTATGTAATATATTGGGTCGAGTAAAAAGTTCGTGGCCTTTTACACCAATTTTGCGTCAATTGCACACACTTTAACGTCAATTGCACACTTTAATTGCATTAGTTTTTCATAGTTGAGAGTATAATCAATCCTAGGTCATGAGTAGGTCATGATGCACGATTCCTTTCCAAGCACATCGAACACATAGCTTTACGTTATGAGCATCTTCATCCTTTATGGTTCATGATATTTTTCGCAAATTATTGTCGTATGTGATCCACCAACTTTTTCTTCGACCCATTATTTACGGAGACAAATTAATTTGCTTTGAAAAGCAAATTAATGCGGAAATCAGTCAGCAACTAGCGGGCCGTAAAATATAATATCTCAAGTCATAACTTATTTTATATTAGTTTTACTTTTAGATGTTAACTTTATAATGCAACCTTTTTTATTAGTGTCAATCAAAGGTTTACTTAATGGTCGATGTCTATATATAATTAGAAGCTTTTTGCATTAAACATATTTTATATCTATAAAATCACTCAATTTTTGATGAAACACCTATATTTTCAATGACTATTTGCCATCTGTGTGGCATATTTGCAATTAATTTAATGCTAGCTTATTTTGTAGCCGCGGTAGCTCAGTGGTTAGTGCGTTGGACTGCGAGCCGAAAGGTCCCCGGTTCAAGCCTGGACTGGGGCTAACAACATCTTTTCATAGAAACATTTTTCTATACCGCGCTACCTCTCGTCAGTAAATGGCAAACCTACGAGAGTAAAACCATTGCCTATGAAAAAGCTCTCACCCGCCGTTCGGATTCGGCAATAAACTGTAGGTCCCACCACTTTGAGTACAAATATAACACGCACAGCTCAAAATGGTGAGAGAGCTCGGCCGAAGTTCTACACAGGACTGTAGCGCCAAACTATTATATATTATTATTATTATTATTTTGGAATAGCACCCGATTCTAATTTTGCCTTTTCGTCAAGATCAACAAAAATTCCCATTTTATTCTTGGTAATATTTATTATTCAATGCTCCCACAAATTTTATATAGAATTTAGTTTTCGACTACATGAATGCCAGTCTAATAATTTAACCATTTTGACCTGAAATCACTTTTTTTGTACCGTGTCCCATATGTTTAAGATCGTTATCCTGAGATCCTAAGATAAAACAAGGAGGTTTTTCTCAGTGAATGATTACATTACGTCATTTAATATGGAAATATACAGGAAATGGTCCATGCAATCGTCAATTGTATGAATGGGTCTAATATCAAATTACGACATAGCACCCCAAAACATTATGGTTCCACCACCATATTAAAGTGTACAGCGGGTATACCTGTGTGTAAACGCTTTTGGCTCCGGTTGTCGAAAATATGATTTTTCAACTGCAGGCACAAAATTATACTTTGGCGGAAACATTATACTTTGGAGTGCTTAGTCGTGGTCCGGTATTTGATACATTATTAAAATTGACAGTTCTATCGACCATGTCCAATATATTTATACACTAAACTATGTAATATAAATCTTTGACTGACGAAAACCTGTTGATTACATGCATTTTTTAAGAGGATAACGATTCTAAACATACGGTACGTGGTTCAAAAAAGTGTTTAAGGTCATAATGGTTGACTTATTGGACTGGCCTTTATGTAGTCCGGACCATAATTCTATATAAAATTTGTGGGGGCATTTAAAAATGAAATTTAGCCAAAATAAAGTGGCAAATTTTGCTGATCTTGACGAAATGGCAAAAATGGATTCGGGAGAAATTCTAAAATAAGTTAGAATTAAATTAATTGCTAATATGCTACACATATGGGACGTCGTCCTTAAAAATATTGGTTTTTCATCAAATATTTAGTGATTTTACAGATATAAATGCGATTCACGCAACAAATGTAACGCAAGTTTAACTCATGGTTATCTAAAAACTGATCCCAAGTACGACTGGGGATTTTCATATATATAAAAATAAATAAGCGATTAACTAAAATGTATCGCACATTTTGTATTTTCTAATTAGGGATTAATTAGGGTAATGTAGTGGAAAATAGTGCGACTTGTAAAATTAATAGTGCCCGAACAATTTCTTTAACGGAAGACATCGAGTGATTCCAATGAGGGCGGAGTACTTAAACTTGCTAAGTCAAAGTTTGGATTTTGGATTTTTTTTTTTGTTTGGATTTTGGTGAAGTTCTCAATCCCATGTCCTTTTTAATTTTTGGGGGGTTCCAGGGGGGAGAGAGAGGGACAAAATTTGATTGAACTTATATTTTTTTATCTTTTATTTAAAGGGGCGTGACAAATATTTTTCGGTTTGGTGAGGTGGCCGGAAAACAGTGTACAACTCAAACTTTTAGGCACACGTTTTTCGGGTTTGTTTGACAAAATTATCGCCCCCATAATTTTGAAAGCGCCAAGTGGGGAAATTGTGATTGATGGTGTGACGAAGTTAGTAAGAATTATAAAAAAAATATTAATACATACGTGATAATATGTGCGGTTATCTTTTAATGTGTACCAAGGTCACCACGGCTCCAATCTTGAAAATACCTGCAACAAAAAACAAATATTGAATAAATGTCCTTTACATATGGGTAGATGTACCGAATTTCTATTTTTTTTTTTCACTTTTTACTCACTTCTAGTGTAAGAACAAAATGTATTTAAATTTATAACTTTTCAAAATTTTTTAAGCACAAATAAAAAACAATTAAAACCACAGAACTATTTCGATTGAATCCACGCACTTGAATGACGCTTGGCATAGCGGACATGCTTAGAATGGTTGCTTTCGTTATGAAACTTAACGAACAATGGAATACCATAAGCAAAAGAAACGAAGAATGAGTGTGTTGACTATGATAGAATGCTTGCCTTGTTGCACTCGTTCTGTGCAATTGTAAGAAACAAAACGAAAGCAACACGACGAAAGCATGTTCGCCTTGTTGCACTCATTCTGTGCATGCATAGGAATGGAAATATATCGATAATTTTCAGCCGATAATTAAACAGAGCGGACCAAATTGAACATCATTTCTATAATGAGAATATGCACCCGGAATTATGTTGAATACAATTAGTAATTCTAATGAATTTATGATTTGATTTAATAAAATATATATAAAGTGATGGTCAACTAAATAGGGCCGAATATATTTTTATTTATAAAAACATTTTTATTTATAAAAACATTTTGATTGTAGTATGACACTTTATACACATGTATGGTAATTTTAATTTAATTTTTATAGTAATTTAGTTTGGACAATGCTCTGGATAATCATAAATCATTTTCTGGTTTATCGTTAGATCATAAATTATAAATGAATAATTTAACACTTTCTTAAATACTCAGAATTGGAGAGTTTAATCCTAAAAACATATGAGAATATTAACATACATTAATACATTATAATTAGCCTGGACAGTTATAATTGTGTGTGTGTTTTTTTTAAAGTTATTTTTCAACATATACGTGAGCAATTTTCTTGAAAACGTTACTTAATATGAAAATACTGAGTATGCAGTTAAAATCAACTCCACCGAGTAATTATAAATTGTAAATTCTCAATACATTCGTAAAGTTTTAAGAAAATTGCAATCTTCATTTTAAGCCATTTTCATCCGCTACGTATATATAAAAAAATAATATAGTACTGTTGAAAAATGGTTTCCCAAAAAGTCAAAGCAATTTTTTTTTTAATCGTCCAGACTATTTGGTTGCAGTATGATAGATTAGACAGTTTGTTTGCATACAGAGTCCTGACAATGTTACAAAAAAAATTTAAAATAGAAAAATTTATTATCATTTTAAACTCAATTTAAAGGTTAGTTTATTTGCATTAAAATTTCACTGCTTTTTTTAAATTTCATTGTACCAACTCAAATTTACAATATGTTGGATTTATTTAAAAATTTTGAAAGATATGTATGTATACTTTAACAATGTTTCTAATGTTTTGCTGATTTCCAAAGATACACTTCTCCATGTAATAGAAAATGTTAAAGTTGGAGGCTAAACTAGATATGTAGCACGAACAAAAAGAAAAATTAAAATAATAATCGTAAAAACTTCATAATTTGTTTATTTATTGATGAAAAATTATGAAAAAATTGTATTTTTATACAAATATATCCTGAAATTAATTTAAATTACGTGTTGGTAAAATTTGTATACGTATTTTGTTCTCAGGTGAAAACAAAAAACGATATATTTTTGATATATTTTGTTGTTGTTGTATTCATATAATTTTCAGATTGAATAATTTGGCAATATGTTTTCATGTTTTTGTATAAATAAAAAAATATTAAAATCGAATACGATTTTATCACGTTATTGCTGATATGTAATACACAATGGTGTCAAAATTGGAAATAAAACGTCTAAGTCCATTTCGGAAACAAAATGTTTAAACCTGGATTCTTATTTTAGAGCGGTTGTATTCATTCATTTTTTAATAATATTGTTAATATTGATATTCAATTAAAACATAAAAGTATGCATCCAAATTGGACAAAAAGTCTAATTAAGTTTCTAATTAATAATTAAGTTTCTAAGTTAAGTTTCTTTTAATTTATAGCTCCCTGATTTTAGGAATATGTTTTGAAAACTGTTTAATTTTATTGTCTGCACAATCCTATAAAACATTTTAAATTTCCGTTTGTTTAGTACATAACATGGACTTAGCCTATTTAGATTTCCAACGATTAATATTTATCAAATATTGGGCAAATACAAATATAAATACTGTATCTGTATGCGTAAATGCCCGATTTTTACCGTTAGTCCATTCTATTCCATATTAAAATAAAAATGGCCTTGAAACAAAACGGAGAGTGTAAATGTTCGAGCGATAGAAGCAAATTACTCAACGAAAAGATTTAATTTGACGAACTAACTAACGTAGCGACGAAAGCAATAAAAAAACTCAACGAAATCATGCTCGCCTTGTTGCTCTCATTCCGTGCAATCGTAACAAATAACAAACTGGTCGATGAAAGTTTTGACGATTATAGCATACTCTCCTTGTTGCACTCATTCTGTGAACACATAGGAATGGAAATATATCGATAACTTTTATTGTGCCAAACGACAATTAACTGAAATCCAAAAACAATTATCGTCTTGTTTCGTACATTAGTTTGGTCTCTGAGTATATATACTAAAATATATCGATTAATTTATTAGGATGGTTGAATCGTTATGTAGATATTTTTGATCCTTTTTTTTTGTCAACATTGAAAATTTGAATATTTTCTTTAAAAATTAGAATATTCTTCTTTGACAAAAATTTGTTGTTGAAATAGAAAAATTAGGATAACGTCATAAATTTTGTAATAATTCTAAACCCTTTTTAAATCATTTAATACTTTGATAACATTTAGAATTTAAAACAGTGTGTATTTTCAACGTGTATATATACATTTTTATGAAAATCGTAAATTTTAACTTTGTTGGTTAATATTACAAAAAGTAATTGATATATTTTTAAAGTTGAAATACCAATTTATAGATTCACTTTTTTTATCATTTGGTATAAAAATTGAGCTCTTCGATTAGAATTTGTAAGATATATCACATTTTTGTAAATGAATAATTGGCATTCTGAAAATGTAGTTGGTGACTTTTAGTTCTACAACGACGATATATACTTTTCCATACCAGATATACTTTCTTCAGGGTGTTATTGTAACACAGTTTCGACATCAGCCACGTCAAAAAACTATAAAAATATATATTTTAACATTCCTAAAAAAAGAAAAAAAGTGGTTTTTATTTATTTAAAGGGCTGCGTCAGTTTTTTTTATATTTAATATGACCGGAAAACTGCAGTTTCTGTCTAATTATATGTACTGCATATTTTGAGGACCTCTTTTTCATGGTCCTCAAAGAATGCTTTACACATAAGATATGTGGTCCTCAAAAAATACCTTACGCATAAGTTTAATTTTTAATTCGAAATATATATATTTTTTTGGAAAATGTGACAACCCTGTCCTTAAAAAATGCTTTAGACTGAAAAATTGTTATATAGAAGAGGATCGCATATTTTGAGGACAAAATTTTTTGGATGTAAAGAATAGTTTAGGCTCCGGTCCCTAAAGTATGCTTTCTGCAAAAGTCCCTGAAATATGCCATACATACAAGAGTGGTAATATTTCCGGAAAAATTCATCGTAAAATGGCCGCGGTTTGAGAAAAAGATGGCAGAGACCCAGATCTACGAAATAACGGTGTCAAAATATGTGGTCCCCAAAATATGCCTTTGACATACATATATATATATATATATATATATATATATATATATATAAATATATATATATATATATGTATATATATATATATATATATATATATATATATATATATATATATATATATATATATATATATATATATATATATATATATATGTATATATATATACCCTAGTATAAATTTGGTTAGGGCAATGCTCATGTACTGATCATGTCATTATTTGAGATGATCGGGTTATGACGAGGCCCAAACGAGGTACAAATCATGGGCACGATGTCCTTGTAACGCAGTGCCCTGATCATGTACTCACCTCAGACCATGATCATGTACTGATCGGGTAATACCCCATTTCATTGTTTACCCGGCCATTGCCTTGGCAGAACATGAGCATAAAAATGTTTTCCTTATGAAAGGCCTGCAAATACCCTATGAAATAAAATACAGTATTTTATTTTATAAATTGTATTAATCAAATACATACTAACAAATACAATGGACTAAACATACATTTTAAAAATATTACTTATATACAATTTAGAATATATTATAAGTACAACAAATAATAAATGGCTCTTATTCATAATCAATTTAAAGTCGACTTTAAAATTAAAATCAGCTTTTTGACATTTTATTATTTGCGAAAATTGTAAAAAAGTTGATTTTAAATTGATTATGGTTATGCGTCAATAAGATTATAAATAATTAAAACATTGGAATAATAAAAACAAATGATGGCGTTGCAAGTGGTGGCGACAGATCTTCATCGCTCATTAAATTGGCCACTAGCTCGCTGGTGCTACGCAGCTGCAGCCTCATACATAGACATTGCCTTCACACACATTCACATTCTATATTTTAACTTAAAATGAATTTTTTGTTAAACTGGACCAAACGCTGCAGACATAAGGTAGCGAATCTTTGTGCTTGTTCTAGCAAATGTATCTCTTCGCCATTGTTGTATTGCTGCATGACAGAACGGTTGGATCCACCTGTGCCGCCCACCGATGACGTCACCTGCAACCATTTATGTTGCAGGTGCATCACACCGCCGGTTTCGGGGATCCGCTTATCAGCAGTTGTTCATCCCGATGTGTTATGTGCGCGCGTTCACACGACATGGCCAACTCGATAACGCATAACTACGTGGTCAGTAATTTGTCGTTTTTGATTCCGGCAGTGTTGCGATGCCATCAAGGAGAGAGCGAAAGGAGAAGCACAACGATCGATGAGAATTGAACTTCCGCATCGAATAGCACTTACATGCGCCCACTCAACACTGTTCAGCGCTCCAATCGTGGTGTGATAGAGTCGGCTTGTCTTTTGATTGCCATTAGGCTCAAATGTTTGCAGTCACGACTCCTAATTGTACCGCCGTCGATTCATCCGCTGCTGTTGTTGCTTTAATGAATTTTATCAAATATTATATTACATTAATACAATTATTAATATTTTTAGAATTTACCTTTAAATCGTGTTGAAAATAAGAATTCAATGAACTCAGTTAAAATGTATTATGTTATGTTATATGTAATATTTCTTGCGGAGGAACGTCATAACCAGCTGTGTGTGTTCCGATCATGGTTGACTGCGGTTTCAGAAAGTACTTTGAATACTACCATTGAAGATATTTTACGTATATATTAATAAATATGGTTATTTTAAATTTTTGCTTCAATTTTATTTTTGTTGATTTTTAGAATTTAATTAGGGAATGGAAATTTTTAAGAATAATTTATTAAAAATTATTTAAAGTAAACCAATACTAATTGCTTCAGACTTTTGCGTCAAAAACATGGAAAATTAAATTTAGAGAACATGAAATAGTATAGTTGGTTAGTTGGTTTTCCAAATTTATAAATGTACCCACAACTTTAGAAATACTAAATTATTTTGAGTTCGGATTAAAATTGAAGAAAAAAAGAATGTCTTCTGACAAATAAATATGGAAATTGTATGTGAATAAACAAAATAAAGTAAATTTTTATACCCTACACTAAGAGTGAAAGGGTATATTCAGTTTGGTACGCCGTTTGTAACACCCAGAAGGAAGCATCTCCGGTATGGAAAAGTATATATATTCTTGATCAGCATGACCTCCTGAGTCGATTTAGCGATGTCCGTCTGTCTGTCCGTTGTGTCTGTCTGTCTGTTGAAATCCCTAAGACTTTTAAAATTGAAGAGCTAGATAAATGAAACTTATAACTTAGATTACTAATATACCTACGCTGTATGTGCGAAAAAATTGGCGAGATCGGTCCATTGTGACCTATGATCCGACCACTTATGTTCAAATACATCATATAAAATGTACATATAAAGATCAATTTTTATGTATACGTGCTTAGGTAAACTTTTTTGGTCAAATATATATTGACATCATGCTCAAATACATGATAATAATGTTTTCCGGCGAAAAGACTTGTGGTTCACAAAAAAAAAAAATCGAAATTCGGTACACCTACCCATTTGTAAATATGGGTATCAAATGAATGGAAATTCTTCAGCGATTGAATGTTTGTAGTTATTTTCAGGATTCGTATACCTTGGTGATCTATATATCACTTTGAGTGGTAACCACACATATGTGTAGGGTATTTATAGTCGGCTTAGACCGACTATAATTTTGATAATCCTAACTATCATAATTACACCTACTTTAAAATTTCCCATGTGATCTTACCTTCCCAACTGGTTTTTAACTTAATGTTGCTATATTTATCCAACCATTTGGTCGATTCACCCCGATGCATTAATAACTCGCTGGTCTGACTGAATTATAAGACCCATGAATGCGTCCGTGTGACACAATTGGCTACATAGCCGCACGGATAGAAAAGATTAGTTTGAATATGTTTGAATGTAATTTAAAAGTAATACGAAATTACCATACATGTATTAGGAAAGAAGTGTAATTAAATTATAATCGAAATTGAATTTATTTTTGTTCAAGTGTAAACATTATTATATTGTCCAGCAGAATCTGTCAAATTTACCATAGATATGTTACAATACCAATGTAAAATTTTAATTGCATTTGAATAAACTATTTCTTGGAAATTTACTTGGTTAAAACTATGTTTCGAAACACAGAAAATGCTAAAGAAAATACAACGTATGTCTTAATTCGATAATTTATCGACTGACGAAGTTGGCAACGTTGTGCAGCATTTTCTACCTACGCCATCTTTTGCCAACGTTTGAACATATTGATGTTTAAAAACAAACAAAAAAGAAATTGGATTTAAATAAGTGTATTCTTGCAACATTCTTCTTGTATACGAAGTTGGCACTCGGTGATCGGCATTTTCTGCGTACGTGCCTTTTGTTGTTCGTTGAGAAATCGTGTTCGCGTCGGTAATAATTTTGTTATTTGTAAATTAAATAAATATATAAATTTGTTACAACAAGTACAAATAGTAACATAGTATAATATAGTGCAGTATATAATTTCAGAAGCTAATGTGAAAAAACCACAAATAAAAATCTGTGTTTCGATTTTCAAACACAATTCTGCATGTTTTTTTACAAAAGCCTCCGTGAATTCCTTGCCTACGCTATGTGCTGTACTGAGATCAACTAGAACTGTACCAAATATAAAGCGAGCCTGGATCGTCTGGTTTAGCGTCTGCTGGTGCAATTGTGCATTCATTGATGCTGTCACTTGTAATATTGGTAAGATATTTTCGATGGTTTACTGTTTAACAAAATAATTTTGTAGGGTTTTTCTCATAAAATCCGGATCATTACCCGATGAAAATTTCCTTATGAGGAACAACTAATGTGGCTATGATCGGGACCATTCACTATTTAAATAATGTAACCCCTGGTATGGAGAACATGATAAGGGCATGACAAGGAAATGACCATGTTTGCTCTAATAGGGCTTACCCGATAAAAACCCGACCATTTCCTGATGACGCATCGGATTATTTTCCACTAGGGTATGTATATATATGTATATATGTATATATATATATATATATATATATATATATATATATATATATATATATATATATATATATATATATATATATATATATATATATATATATATATATATATATATATATATATATATTGTTTTTATCAAGGTGTTTTTAACAAGGTGAGGAAAGTATAAAAACTCTTCTAACTTTTTATTTTTCAATTTTAATTTTTTTTTGTCATTCGTTTGTTGATTTTCCTCGTTTCCGGTTAATAAATTAGGTGATTAAATTAAAAAACGAATATCGCGTATAAAACTAATGCCGAGATCATCTTATTCTGCCTGTGACCAGTTGCGCACATTTCCCGCAATCTCGAGATGAAGAAATATGGGGTTCACACTATCATAGCGAATTTATTGAACCCCCGGAAAATAGTTCGCATTCACATCCGTCTGGTGTACCAAAATGTTGTCCTCATTGTCGCGTGTCTCAAATATATTAATGTTAAATCTACCGCACCAATAAAGTTGCATCTCAAAAATAGCCACATGATCGTTGAGGTGTCACCTGTTCCGGAACTCCCGTTTATGCCCATTTTTATGCCCCCAACTGCCACGACATCTGCTGCTGCAGTTTTTGAAGTGGGGGTTCAGACATGTCCGTGGCGTGGAACATCCCATATAACCAATATTTTTAAAATTAAAACTACATGAAGTAGTTACAAATATCGATGAAAAAATCATGTTAATCGCCAAGTAGAGTGTGGGCGAGCTTGTCCAAGATTTACTAATTATGAACCCTTGCACACTTGGCTGAGGGGAAGGGATATTCAAAAATTTCGAGCATGTGTATTTATACGCCGCATGACCGATTTAACACATTTGTACACATCAAGGGGTACATCCTCGCTCAAATGTGCGACGGGTCTGAGTGTGCCTTATTGTCCTCATTGTCTCTATTAAAAAATATAGCCAAAATATAGTTTGTAGACAAATTTTATGTCATTTAAATTATTTAATAAAGGCAAATCAGAAAAAAAGCATTTGAAATGTAAACAAAAACAAATAAATTGACTTTAATATACAGAAAACTTAAATAAAAACAAATATCGCACTGACTTTTGTATACAGAAAATATTTCAAAATTTGAAATATGTGTACAGAATTACGCTCAAATTTTTAGCTTCTCCAAATTTTCCTCACCTTCCTTAATACACCTTGGTTTTTATATTAAAATTGTATTTTGAGGAATTTGAGAATTTTAAGAGCAATACAAGAAGTATTTCGCAATGAAAACGGTAAGTGCGAGATACAAATTAAGTAAGTAAAAATTGTTTATTACCCTATGATACATGCAAAAAATAAAAAAAGATAAATAAAATATTAGATACAAATTTTAAGAAAAACTGGGTTTTATAAAAAAAAAAACTTTGAAATAAAATATTTATTTTTTTACTTTGATGAGAAAAATCTCATGGCGCACCACATAAAATGATAATATTAAAATTTTATCAAAACTATGATTGATTATCTTTAAAATGAATGTAATATTTTTGATTTGAGCTATAAATTGTAGAAATTAAAAATAAGTATACGGTTTAATAAACATTTGTAAAGTAAAGTTTGAAAACACCCTGTATATCATTAGGTGTTCCAAATAGATCCTAACTCAAGAACCATTTTTTTCATGAAATGAACCAAGGAATTAGTCCCGAAAATATTTGCACCCAAAAGCGGACCACCCGTATATATACAGTCATTTTATGTGGTGTGCTAGGAGATTTTTCTCATCAAAGTAAAAAAATAAATATTTTATTTAATTTTTTTTTTATAAAACTTCGTTTTTCTCGAAATTTGTATATATTATTTTATTTATCTTTTATATTATTTGAATGTATCATAAAGTAATAAACAATTTTTTCATACGCAATTTTTATCTTGCATCTATTCTTAATACACAGAACAGATTTGTTTGAATATGTTTGAATGTAATTGAAAAGTAATACGAAATTATCATACATATATTAGGAATGAAGTGTAATTAAATTACAATCGTAATTGAATTTATTTTTGTTTACGTGTAAACATTATTATATTGTCCAGCAGAATCTGTCAAATTTACCATAAATATGTTACAATACCAACGTAAAATTTTAATTGCATTTGAATAAACTATTTCTTGGCAATTTACTTGGTTAAAACTATGTTTCGAAACACAGAAAATGCTAATCAAATTTAAATACAACATATGTTCGCCACGCTCGTCTTAATCCGGTAATTTATCGACTGACGAAGTCGGCAACGTTGTGCTCCATTTTCTACCTACGCCATCGTTTGAACATATTGATGTTAAACGAGTTGGGAAAGTTAGGTCACATGGGGCGGATTTTTATAGTCGGTCGGGCCCGATTATGGAATACCCTACACCTTTGGTGGGGATATTAACCCTCAGAATATTATTCATATATCAGAAATTTACGTCTTATATACCCATAAATTAAAAAAAAATTATATAAAGTATAAAAAACTAAAAAAAAAAATTTAAAAATGTAATTGGGCGGACCACGCCTATATTTAAAATTTTGAAATGCTAATATTTCATAGATTTGATTTTAATAATTTACGGATCAAATTTCCACTATGAAAACCCGGGAAATAATGAAAAAAAAATGTGGGCGGATCACGCCCATTTTTGGACCACATATTTTTAGCTGAATTCTAACAATACGTTTTAAATTTTATAACTATACCTTGAATACTTTTCGAGTTATTAGTTCCGAAAGAGTTATATAAAAGTGACTTGTATTGGAGGTGGGTGTGTCCGTTGACCGATTTGGCTCATTTTCAAACTCAGTTCCTACTTTTGGCTAAAATATATTGAGACGAAATTTCATCGCATTCTGATCAGTATTTCTCAAGTTATTCTGTATTCGGAGAGCAAGACAGCAAGACAGCAAGACGGACAGACAGACAGACAGACGGACATGGCTAAACGGACTCGGGTAGTGATGCTGATCAAGAATATATATACTTTTCCTTACCGGACACGCCTCCTAAGGGGCGTTACAATATCTGCACAAAGTTAATATACCCTGTACCTCATAGGTGTAGGGTATAAAAACAAACAAAAAAAAAGGAATTGGATTTAAATAAATGTATTCTTACAACATTCTTCTTGTATACGATGTTGGCACTCGTTGAGCAGAATTTTCTAACTACGTCTCTGTTACAAAAAGTACAAATAGTAACAGAGTATAATATAGTATACTGCACTATAATTTCTGAAACTAATGTGAAAAAACCACAAATAAAAATCTGTGTTTCGGTATGTGCTTCGGAATTTGGCATGTTTTTTTTCAAAAGCCTCCGTAAATTCCTTGCCTACGCTATGTGCTGCACTGAGATCAACTGTACAGCAATTTATATTGTACCAAATATAAAGCGAGCCTGGATCGTCTGGTTTAGCGTCTTCTGGTGCAATTGTGCATTCATTGATGCTGTCACTTGTACTTGCAGTTTTAAACCAATTATTTATTTATGCATTTAAAAATTTTTATATGAATTCAATTATTATAAATTCCCACTGTACACGTTTAAAGATTTTTAATAAAAATTAATATAAAAACAACATTTTATTTTTATTTTATTTTCAGAATTTCTTTCCAAAAATATTTAAATATGTTTCTATGCAAACATACTACTTTTTGAACTATTACAACTGATATGTTTCACTGGAAACATATTTATGTCCAGGTCGTTCAAAATCATGTTTTAAATTGAACATATTTATGTTTCTGTTCAAATATTTATTTTATTTGGATGTAGATTATTATGTTTCCATTAGAACATACTCCATTTTAAGGGGAAACATTAAAATGTTCCCGGGATATTATAATGTAAGTCATAGCTCATTACAACACTGTTCAAGTCTCAATACAACCCTGTTTACAAAATATTTATCAGTCAATTATATATATATGTTTTATATAAAAATCCACACATACATGTTAATGCCTGCAAAATTATGTTTGGGAGAGCCCTTCTTTTTGCTGCGTGCGGAAAGAAGGTTTTGGGAATCAATCATGCCACCATGGAGACGACAGGTCTGCCAAGGATTAAATTATTTTATTATTCGAGACCATTATGCGATTATGGTGAGTATGTAATTAATATAATGAATATAAATGTATTCTACTACGCTCACTATCGTAGATACTGATGCCGCGAAAACACACATGTTTTTCATGTGGACGGAAGTTTCTTCGGGAATCTGCAGCAAAAACTGTTGTTGAATCCAAACGCTACAAGGACAACGGAGTGCGCTGTACATATCCCTGAGGCTATGCATACCGTGCAGTTCTTGTACTACGGACACAAGGCTTCTATACATTTTGGCCTCGTTATGCCATTTTCTCAGATGCCAGAAGGTACCGTCATCTACATCTCGGAAAATACTGGCGATCGCGTCTATTTGGAGGGCACATCCTGCAAATGCGACACCGCCATTGCTCACAACCTCAACTCCAAGAAAACTCATGTTAAGAAACTGGTGCTGGAGTCAAACTCTGCAACCTTGTACGATGGCGGCGAGAGCTTTCGAACAGATGTATTCAGAAAAAGAGTTCTGGATCTGGAGTTGTAGGATCAATGCAACGCCGTAGCACTTCAAATATGCGTCGCAGCAGTTTATCTATGCATGCCAAGTCGCTATTACAACAGTGTTTTTTTGGAGATTTTTTGTCGCACGTTTATTGTTTATTATATTTATAAAGTTTATACTGGATTAAAAATAATAAAAATTTATTAATATATTTGGACTTGTTTCTATTTTATTTTTGAAAAAGACCAATTTCAGACAATATTCTGCTATATAAAGGCTCATATAGCCGAAAATGATCCAATTTCAGAAGCTATTTTCGATCAAAAAAAAAAATATTATAAGATTTATTTACAAGAGTATTTCTAGATAATTTGTAGATTCCCCTGATGGATTGTTTTAGGCTCCGACACAGGACTCATAAAAATCCTTCTACCTGATGTCGGAATGATCCATTTTATCAGAAAATATATATTTCTATGCGCTTTTCAGAATGAAATTTGATCCCATTTATTTTGTGAATACGATTCGGTGTTCTACCATTGGCTGAAAATATAATTACATTTTGTAAATCAATAATTATATTTAAAATTTAAAATAACATCTAATGAATTATCATTATATGTACATATGGTGTAAAGTGACCATTAAAAGTAAAGATTTCATAACAATTCCATCTTGAAATTTTGCATGAACATAAATTGGCAAAAACTTAGAATTTTTTTCAGAATGTTCAAAAGGATCCTTTTTAAGGACATCAATTTTGAAGCCACATATTTGCGTTTACAAGTTACAACTTAATTTTTTGAAAGCGTGTTCATTAGCTTTAAAAAGAGCCATCAACGTAGTTTCAAGCATTTTTATGGCCCTAACCAAATATATATATATATATATATATATATATATATATATATATAGATATATATATATATATAGATATATATATATATATATATATATTTGGTCATAATATATATTTGGCGACAAAAATGCTTGAAACTACGTTGATGGCTCGTTTTAAAGCTAATGAACACGCTTTCAAAAAATTAAGTTGTAACTTGGTTAGGGCCATGCTCATGTACTGATCATGTCATTATTTCAGATGATCGGGTTATGACGAGGTCCAATCGAGGTACAAATCATGGGCACGATGTCCTTGTAACGCAGTGCCCTGATCATGTACTCACCTCAGGCCATGATCATGTACTGATCGGGTAATACCCCATTTCATTGTTTACCCGGCCATTGCCTTGGCAGAACATGAGCATAAAAATGTTTTCCTTATGAAAGGCCTGCAAATACCCTATGAAATAAAATACAGTATTTTATTTTATAAATTGTATTAATCAAATACATACTAACAAATACAATGGACTAAACATACATTTTAAAAATATTACTTATATACAATTTAGAATATATTATAAGTACAACAAATAATAAATGGCTCTTATTCATAATCAATTTAAAGTCGACTTTAAAATTAAAATCAGCTTTTTGACATTTTAATATTTGCTAAAATTGTAAAAAAGTTGATTTAAATTGATTATGGGAAAGAAATCCTGATAATAAAATAAAAATAAAATGTTGTTTTTTTTATTAATTTGTATTAAAAATCTTTAAACGTGCACAGTGGGAATTTAGAATAATTGAATTCATATACAAATTTTTAAATGCATAAATAAATAATTTGTTTAAAACTGCAAGTACAAGTGATCGATGAATGCAATATTGCACCAGCAGATCGAAACACAGATTTTTATTTGTGGTTTTTTCACATTAGTTTCAGAAATTATAGTGCAGTATACTTTATTATACTCTGTTACTATTTGTACTTTTTGTAACACATTTATGTATTTATTAAATTTACAAATAACAAAATTATTACCGACGCGAACACGTTTTCTCAACGAACAACAAAAGGCACGTGCGCAGAAAATGCCGATCACCGAGTGCCAACTTCGTATACAAGAAGAATGTTGCAAGAATACACTTATTTAAATCCAATTTCTTTTTTGTTTGTTTTTAAACATCAATATGTTCAAACGATGGCAAAAGATGGCGTAGGTTGAAAATGCTGCACAACGTTGCCAACTTCGTCAGTCGATAAATTATCGAATTCAGACGAGCGTGGCGAACATACGTTGTATTTAAATTTAATTAGCATTTTCTGTGTTTCCAAACATAGTTTTAACCAAGTAAATTTCCAAGAAATAGTTTATTCAAATGCAATTAAAATTTTACGTTGGTATTGTAACATATTTATGGTAAATTTGACAGATTCTGCTGGACAATATAATAATGTTTACACTTGAACAAAAATAAATTCAATTTCGATTATAATTTAATTACACTTCATTCCTAATACATGTATGGTAATTTCGTGTTACTTTTTAATTACATTCAAACATATTCAAACAAATCTTTTCTATCCGTGCGGCTATGTAGCCCATTGTGTAACACAGACGCATTCATGGGGCTTATAATTCAGTCAGACCAGCGAGTTATTAATGCATCGGGGTGAATCGACCAAGTGGTTGGATAAATATAGCTACATTAAGTTAAAAAAAAAAAAAAAAAAAATATATATATATATATATATATATATATATATATATATATATATATATATATATATATATATATATATATATATATATACATTTTTTTTAAACAAAATAAAATAACTTACAAAAAATTTCCTTTTTTGTTGACATCAAAATCACTTGTCATGTGTTCATACAGTGTTGCATAAGTACGCATTTATAGTACGTTTACAATAGTACTATTTATATTACGTTTTATTTTGTGTTGAGAAATTATTTGTTTTGTGATTCATACATATCCAAAATGCAAACTAATTCTCAAATAACAAATTACCAAAGTTTAATCATCCAATAAACAAAATAAAGACGACTTTGAAGATATCAACTTTATGACAAATAAATATAAGAGAAAATTGTAAAAAAAGATGATACAATTTTAAAAATTTACTTTATTTTGTTTATTCAAATACAATGTCCATATTTATTTGTCAGAAGACATTCTTTTTTTCTTCAATTTTAATCCGAACTCAAAATAATTTATTATTTCTAAAGTTGTGGGTACATTTCTAAATTTGGAAAACCAACTAACCAACTATACTATTTCGTATTCTCTCAATTTAAATTTCCATGTTTTTGACGCAAAAGTCTGAAGCAATTAGTATTGGTTTACCTTAAATAATTTTTAATAAATTTTTCTTAAAAATTGCCATTCCCTCATAAAATTATAAAAATCAACAAAAATAAAATTCAAGCAAAAATTTAAAATAACCATATTCATTAATATGTACGTAAAATATCTTCAATGGTACTATTCAAAGTACTTTCTGAAACCGCAGTCAACCATGATCGGAACTAGAGATGGGCACGTGAGTGAGTTTTGCCTCACACACACTCACGCTCACGAAATAATTTTTCTAATCACGCACACTCACTCAGGGCCTATTTTGCTTTACTCATACTCACTCACAATCACGTGAGTAAAATTAAGATTCAATCTGGAAAAAAATATCTCTGGAAAACAATTATCATCAAAAGAATAGTCCGGCATAGAATTTACGATGGATGAATTTGCGAAAAACTATTTTTGAAGCGATTTTTTGGTTACTTCATTTATAACTCGAATAAAATATGTGAGGTGCCGATTTTATTCGAACAAATTAAACTTAATAAACAAAAAGAAGTAAATACAGAGTTATCATATGTATAGTTGAAATGGAAAATTCAAGTTTTTATAAAAATGGGTATATCGAAAGAAAAATGCGTTCTATATCTATGTCTATGAACGGTCATACCAAGCAAAAACTATTGACATGACCCCAGTTCGGCCGGTTCAGGGGTTAGATCAATTATTGACTGAAACCTTGCAATTTATTCTGAGTTGAAGAAGGGGTGTGTATATGACGGTCGTTAGAAAGGGTTAGAATGGGTTTGATCGCAAAAAATTAAAGATTTTTTTATTTTATGAATTATTCGACTTACGCCACACACTCACGAAAAAATTGTACTCACGCACACTCACTCACGGTACTTTTTGGTCTACTCACACTCACTCACAATCACGTCACCAAAATTAGGATTCAATCACAATCACGCGTGATTCACGTGAATCACGCTGAATCACGCTCACATGCCCAACTCTAATCGGAACACACACAGCCGTTTATGACGTTCCTCCGCATGAAATATTACATACAACATAACATAATACATTTCAACTGAGTTCATTGAATTCTTATTTTCAACACGATTTAAAGGTAAATTCTAAAAATATATTTTATAAATTGTATTAATCAAATACATACTAACCAATACAATGGACTAAACATACATTTTAAAAATATTACTTATTTACAATTTCGAATATATTATAAGTACAACAATTAATAAATGGCTCTTATTCATAATCAATTTAAAGTCGACTTTAAAATTAAAATCAGCTTTTTGACATTTTATTATTTGCGAAAATTGTAAAAAAGTTGATTTTAAATTGATTATGGTTATGCGTCAATAAGATTATAAATAATTAAAACATTGGAATAATAAAAACAAATGGTGGCGACAGATCTGCATCGCTCATTAATTTGGCCACTAGCTCGCCGGTGCTACGCAGCTGCAGCCTCATATATATTCACTGCCTTCACACACATTCACATTCTATATTTTAACTTAAAAAGAATTTTTTGTTAAATTTTCAACTGGACCAAACGCTGAAGACATAAGGTAGCCACTGTTGTATTGCTGCATGACAGAACGGTTGGATCCACCTATGCCGCCCACCGATGACGTCACATACAACCATTTAGGTTGCAGGTGCATCACACCGCCGGCTTCGAGGATCCGCTTATCAGCAGTTGTTCATCCCGATGTGTTATGTGCGCGCGTTCACACGACATGGCCAACTCGATAACGCATAACTACGTGGTCAGTAATTTGTCGTTTTTGATTCCGGCAGTGTTGCGATGCCATCAAGGAGAGAGCGAAAGGAGAGGCACATCGATCGATGAGAATTGAACTGCATCGAATAGCACTTACATGCGCCCACTCAACACTGTTCAGCGCTCCAATCGTGGTGTGATAGAGTCGGCTTGTCTTTTGATTGCCATTAGGCTCAAATGTTTGCAGTCATGACTCCTAATTGTACCGCCGTCGATTCATCCGCTGCTGTTGTTGCTTTAATGAATTTTATCAAATATTATATTACATTAATACAATTATTAATATTTTTAGAATTTACCTTTAAATCGTGTTGAAAATAAGAATTCAAAGAACTCAGTTGAAATGTATTATGTTATGTTGTATGTAATATTTCATGCGGAGGAACGTCATAAACGGCTGTGTGTGTTCCGATTAGAGTTGGGCATGTTTGCGTGATTCAGCGTGATTCACGTGAATCACGCGTGATTGTGATTGAATCCTAATTTTGCTGACGTGATTGTGAGTGAGTGTGAGTAGACCAAAAAGTACCGTGAGTGAGTGTGAGTAGACCAAAAAGTACCGTGAGTGAGTGTGCGTGAGTACAATTTTTTCGTGAGTGTGTGTGCGTGAGTCGAATAATTCATAAAATAAAAAAATCTTTAATTTTTTGCGATCAAACCCATTCTAACCCTTTCTAACGACCGTCATATACACACCCCTTCTTCAACTCAGAATAAGTTGCAAGGTTTCAGTCAATAATTGATCTAACCCCTGAACCGGCCGAACTGGGGTCATGTCAATAGTTTTTGCTTGGTATGACCGTTCATAGACATAGATATAGAACGCATTTTTCTTTCGATATACCCATTTTTATAAAAACTTGAATTTTCCATTTCAACTATACATATGATAACTCTGTATTTACTTCTTTTTGTTTATTAAGTTTAATTTGTTCGAATAAAATCGGCACCTCACATATTTTATTCGAGTTATAAATGAAGTAACCAAAAAAATCGCTTCAAAAATAGTTTTTCGCAAATTCATCCATCGTAAATTCTATGCCGGACTATTCTTTTGATGATAATTGTTTTCCAGAGATAATTTTTTCCAGATTGAATCTTAATTTTACTCACGTGATTGTGAGTGAGTATGAGTAAAGCAAAAAAGGCCGTGAGTGAGTGTGCGTGATTAGAAAAATTATTTCGTGAGCGTGAGTGTGCACTCACGTGCCCATCTCTAGTTCCGATCATGGTTGACTGCGGTTTCAGAAAGTACTTTGAATAGTACCATTGAAGATATTTTACGTACATATTAATGAATATGGTTATTTTAAATTTTTGCTTGAATTTTATTTTTGTTGATTTTTATAATTTTATGAGGGAATGGCAATTTTTAAGAAAAATTTATTAAAAATTATTTAAGGTAAACCAATACTAATTGCTTCAGACTTTTGCGTCAAAAACATGGAAATTTAAATTGAGAGAATACGAAATAGTATAGTTGGTTAGTTGGTTTTCCAAATTTAGAAATGTACCCACAACTTTAGAAATAATAAATTATTTTGAGTTCGGATTAAAATTGAAGAAAAAAAGAATGTCTTCTGACAAATAAATATGGACATTGTATTTGAATAAACAAAATAAAGTAAATTTTTAAAATTGTATCATCTTTTTTGACAATTTTCTCTTATATTTATTTGTCAAAAAGTTGATATCTTCAAAGTCCTCTTTATTTTATTTATTGGATGATTAAACTTTGGTAATTTGTTATTTGAGAATTAGTTTGCATTTTAGATATGTATGTATCACAAAACAAATAATTTCTCAACACAAAATAAAACGTAATATAAATAGTACTATTGTAAACGTACTATAAATGCGTACTTATGCAACACTGTATGAACACATGACAAGTGATTTTGATGTCAACAAAAAAGGAAATTTTTTGTAAGTTATTTTAATTTGTTTAAATAAAATGTATATATATATATATATATATATATATATATATATATATATATATATATATATATATATATATATATATATATATATATATATATATATATATATATATATATATTCTTTTTTGACAATTTTCTCTTATATTTATTTGTCAAAAAGTTGATATCTTCAAAGTCCTCTTTATTTTATTTATTGGATGATTAAACTTTGGTAATTTGTTATTTGAGAATTAGTTTGCATTTTAGATATGTATGTATCACAAAACAAATAATTTCTCAACACAAAATAAAACGTAATATAAATAGTACTATTGTAAACGTACTATAAATGCGTACTTATGCAACACTGTACTGAACACATGACAAGTGATTTTGATGTCAACAAAAAAGGAAATTTTTTGTAAGTTATTTTAATTTGTTTAAATAAAATGTATATATATATATATATATATATATATATATATATATATATATATATATATATATATATATATATATATATATATATATATATATATATATATATATATATATATATATATATATATATATTTTTTTTTTTAACTTAATGTTGCTATATTTATCCAACCATTTGGTCGATTCACCCCGATGCATTAATAACTCGCTGGTCTGACTGAATTATAAGCCCCATGAATGCGTCTGTGTTACACAATGGGCTACATAGCCGCACGGATAGAAAAGATTTGTTTGAATATGTTTGAATGTAATTAAAAAGTAACACGAAATTACCATACATGTATTAGGAATGAAGTGTAATTAAATTATAATCGAAATTGAATTTATTTTTGTTCAAGTGTAAACATTATTATATTGTCCAGCAGAATCTGTCAAATTTACCATAAATATGTTACAATACCAACGTAAAATTTTAATTGCATTTGAATAAACTATTTCTTGGCAATTTACTTGGTTAAAACTATGTTTGGAAACACAGAAAATGCTAATCAAATTTAAATACAACGTATGTTCGCTACGCTCGTCTGAATTCGATAATTTATCGACTGACGAAGTTGGCAACGTTGTGCAGCATTTTCAACCTACGCCATCTTTTGCCATCGTTTGAACATATTGATGTTTAAAAACAAACAAAAAAGAAATTGGATTTAAATAAGTGTATTCTTGCAACATTCTTCTTGTATACGAAGTTGGCACTCGGTGATCGGCATTTTCTGCGCACGTGCCTTTTGTTGTTCGTTGAGAAAACGTGTTCGCGTCGGTAATAATTTTGTTATTTGTAAATTTAATAAATACATAAATGTGTTACAAAAAGTACAAATAGTAACAGAGTATAATAAAGTATACTGCACTATAATTTCTGAAACTAATGTGAAAAAACCACAAATAAAAATCTGTGTTTCGATCTGCTGGTGCAATATTGCATTCATCGATCACTTGTACTTGCAGTTTTAAACAAATTATTTATTTATGCATTTAAAAATTTGTATATGAATTCAATTATTCTAAATTACCACTGTGCACGTTTAAAGATTTTTAATACAAATTAATAAAAAAAACAACAATTTATTTTTATTTTATTATCAGGATTTCTATCCAAAAATATTTAAATATGTTTCTATGCAAACATACTACTTTTTGAACTATAACAACTGATATGTTTCACTGGAAACATATTTATGTCCAGGTCGTTCAAAATCATGTTTTAATTTGAACATATTTATGTTTCTGTTCAAATATTTATTTTATTTGGATGTAGATTATTATATTCCATTAGAACATACTCCGGGAACATTAAAATGTTCACGGGATATTATAATGTAAGACATAGCTCATTACAACACTGTTCAAGTCTCAATACAACCCTGTTTACAAATGATTTATCAGTCAATTATATATATGTTTTACCTAAAAATCCACACATACATGTTAATGCCTGCAAAATTATGTTTGGGAGAGCGCTTTTTTTGCTGCGTGCGGAAAGAAGGATTTGGGAATACTTCGCTCCCTATCGTAGATACCGATGCTTCGGGAATCTGCAGCAAAAACTGTTGTTGAATCCAAACGCTACAAGGAAAACGGAGTGCGCTGTACATATCCCATGCATACCGTCCAGTTCTTGTACTACGGACACAAGGCTTCTATACATTTTGGCATCGTTATGCCATTTTCTCAGATGCCAGAAGGTACCGTCATCTACATCTCGGAAAATACTGGCGATCGCGCCTATTTGGAGGGCACATCCTGCAACTGCGACACCGCCATTGCTCACAACCTCAACTCCAAGAAAACTCATGTTAAGAAACTGGTGCTGGAGCCAAACTCTGCAACCTTGTACGATGGCGGCGAGAGCTTTCGAACAGATTTATTCAAAAAAAGAGTTCTGGATCTGGAGTTGTAGGATCAATGCAACGCCGTAGCACTTCAAATATGCGTAGCAGCAGTTTATCTATGCATGCCAAGTCGCTATTACAGCAGTGGTTTTTTGGATATTTTTTGTCACACGTTTATTGTTTATTATATTTATAAAGTTTATACTGGATTAAAAATAATAAAAATTTATTAATATATTTGGACTTGTTTCCATTTTAAGAATATTATAAGATTCATTTACAAGAGTATTTCTAGATAATTTGTAGATTCCCCTGATGGATTGTTTTAGGCTCCGACACAGGACTCATAAAAATCCTTCTACCTGATGTCGGAATGACCCATTTTATCAGAAAATATATATTTCTATGCGCTTTTCAGAATGAAATTTGATCCCATTTATTTTGTGAATTCGATGCGGTGTTCTACCATTGGCTGAAAATATAATTACATTTTGTAAATCAAAAATTATATTTAAAATTTAAAATAACATCTAATGAATTGTCATTATATGTACATATGGTGTAAAGTGACCATTAAAAGTAAAGATTTCATAACACTGGGTAATATTAGTAAAAAATAGTATTTACATTTAGCAAACAATACCATCTTGAAATTTTGCATAAACATTTATAATAAATTGGCAAAAACTTAGAATTTTTTTCAGAATGTTCAAAAGGACCCTTTTTAAGGACATTAATTTCGAAGCCACATATTTACGTTTAGAAGTTACAACTACATTTTTTGAAAGCGTGTTCATTAGCTTTAAAACGAGCCATCAACGTAGTTTCAAGCATTTTTATGGCCCTAACCAAATATATATATATATATATATATATATATATATATATATATATATATATATATATATATATATATATCAGAGCTCTCGATTACCCGGGTGCCCGGGTTTTTCGAGCTACCCGGGTAATACCCGGGTTGTTCAAATACTCGAAAAACCCGGGTATTAAATGTTCGAGCTACCCGGGTAATTTGTTCGAGCTATTCGAGTAGCTCGTTTGATCGAGTAGCTCGATTGCTCGTTCGTTGTTCGAGTAGCTCGATTGCTCGATCGTTGTTCGAGCTTCGAGTAGCTCGTTCGTTGTTCGAGTAGCTCGATCGTTGTTCGAGCTTCGAGTAGCGTTCGTTCGTTTGTTCGATTGACGATTGTTCATTTGATCGCTTGTTAATTTGTCTGTCCGTTCGTTTGCTTTATGTGGGAGTTGGTCGGAAGTGGTTGGAAAAATGTAGGTGGACAAAAGTGGGTGGGTGGGCAAAAGTGGGCGGAAAGTGATAAAAAGACCGAAATAATTTTTCTAATCACGCACACTCACTCAGGGCCTATTTTGCTTTACTCATACTCACTCACAATCACGTGAGTAAAATTAAGATTCAATCTGGAAAAAAATATCTCTGGAAAACAATTATCATCAAAAGAATAGTCCGGCATAGAATTTACGATGGATGAATTTGCGAAAAACTATTTTTGAAGCGATTTTTTGGTTACTTCATTTATAACTCGAATAAAATATGTGAGGTGCCGATTTTATTCGAACAAATTAAACTTAATAAACAAAAAGAAGTAAATACAGAGTTATCATATGTATAGTTGAAATGGAAAATTCAAGTTTTTATAAAAATGGGTATATCGAAAGAAAAATGCGTTCTATATCTATGTCTATGAACGGTCATACCAAGCAAAAACTATTGACATGACCCCAGTTCGGCCGGTTCAGGGGTTAGATCAATTATTGACTGAAACCTTGCAATTTATTCTGAGTTGAAGAAGGGGTGTGTATATGACGGTCGTTAGAAAGGGTTAGAATGGGTTTGATCGCAAAAAATTAAAGATTTTTTTATTTTATGAATTATTCGACTTACGCCACACACTCACGAAAAAATTGTACTCACGCACACTCACTCACGGTACTTTTTGGTCTACTCACACTCACTCACAATCACGTCACCAAAATTAGGATTCAATCACAATCACGCGTGATTCACGTGAATCACGCTGAATCACGCTCACATGCCCAACTCTAATCGGAACACACACAGCCGTTTATGACGTTCCTCCGCATGAAATATTACATACAACATAACATAATACATTTCAACTGAGTTCATTGAATTCTTATTTTCAACACGATTTAAAGGTAAATTCTAAAAATATATTTTATAAATTGTATTAATCAAATACATACTAACCAATACAATGGACTAAACATACATTTTAAAAATATTACTTATTTACAATTTCGAATATATTATAAGTACAACAATTAATAAATGGCTCTTATTCATAATCAATTTAAAGTCGACTTTAAAATTAAAATCAGCTTTTTGACATTTTATTATTTGCGAAAATTGTAAAAAAGTTGATTTTAAATTGATTATGGTTATGCGTCAATAAGATTATAAATAATTAAAACATTGGAATAATAAAAACAAATGGTGGCGACAGATCTGCATCGCTCATTAATTTGGCCACTAGCTCGCCGGTGCTACGCAGCTGCAGCCTCATATATATTCACTGCCTTCACACACATTCACATTCTATATTTTAACTTAAAAAGAATTTTTTGTTAAATTTTCAACTGGACCAAACGCTGAAGACATAAGGTAGCCACTGTTGTATTGCTGCATGACAGAACGGTTGGATCCACCTATGCCGCCCACCGATGACGTCACATACAACCATTTAGGTTGCAGGTGCATCACACCGCCGGCTTCGAGGATCCGCTTATCAGCAGTTGTTCATCCCGATGTGTTATGTGCGCGCGTTCACACGACATGGCCAACTCGATAACGCATAACTACGTGGTCAGTAATTTGTCGTTTTTGATTCCGGCAGTGTTGCGATGCCATCAAGGAGAGAGCGAAAGGAGAGGCACATCGATCGATGAGAATTGAACTGCATCGAATAGCACTTACATGCGCCCACTCAACACTGTTCAGCGCTCCAATCGTGGTGTGATAGAGTCGGCTTGTCTTTTGATTGCCATTAGGCTCAAATGTTTGCAGTCATGACTCCTAATTGTACCGCCGTCGATTCATCCGCTGCTGTTGTTGCTTTAATGAATTTTATCAAATATTATATTACATTAATACAATTATTAATATTTTTAGAATTTACCTTTAAATCGTGTTGAAAATAAGAATTCAAAGAACTCAGTTGAAATGTATTATGTTATGTTGTATGTAATATTTCATGCGGAGGAACGTCATAAACGGCTGTGTGTGTTCCGATTAGAGTTGGGCATGTTTGCGTGATTCAGCGTGATTCACGTGAATCACGCGTGATTGTGATTGAATCCTAATTTTGCTGACGTGATTGTGAGTGAGTGTGAGTAGACCAAAAAGTACCGTGAGTGAGTGTGAGTAGACCAAAAAGTACCGTGAGTGAGTGTGCGTGAGTACAATTTTTTCGTGAGTGTGTGTGCGTGAGTCGAATAATTCATAAAATAAAAAAATCTTTAATTTTTTGCGATCAAACCCATTCTAACCCTTTCTAACGACCGTCATATACACACCCCTTCTTCAACTCAGAATAAGTTGCAAGGTTTCAGTCAATAATTGATCTAACCCCTGAACCGGCCGAACTGGGGTCATGTCAATAGTTTTTGCTTGGTATGACCGTTCATAGACATAGATATAGAACGCATTTTTCTTTCGATATACCCATTTTTATAAAAACTTGAATTTTCCATTTCAACTATACATATGATAACTCTGTATTTACTTCTTTTTGTTTATTAAGTTTAATTTGTTCGAATAAAATCGGCACCTCACATATTTTATTCGAGTTATAAATGAAGTAACCAAAAAAATCGCTTCAAAAATAGTTTTTCGCAAATTCATCCATCGTAAATTCTATGCCGGACTATTCTTTTGATGATAATTGTTTTCCAGAGATAATTTTTTCCAGATTGAATCTTAATTTTACTCACGTGATTGTGAGTGAGTATGAGTAAAGCAAAAAAGGCCGTGAGTGAGTGTGCGTGATTAGAAAAATTATTTCGTGAGCGTGAGTGTGCACTCACGTGCCCATCTCTAGTTCCGATCATGGTTGACTGCGGTTTCAGAAAGTACTTTGAATAGTACCATTGAAGATATTTTACGTACATATTAATGAATATGGTTATTTTAAATTTTTGCTTGAATTTTATTTTTGTTGATTTTTATAATTTTATGAGGGAATGGCAATTTTTAAGAAAAATTTATTAAAAATTATTTAAGGTAAACCAATACTAATTGCTTCAGACTTTTGCGTCAAAAACATGGAAATTTAAATTGAGAGAATACGAAATAGTATAGTTGGTTAGTTGGTTTTCCAAATTTAGAAATGTACCCACAACTTTAGAAATAATAAATTATTTTGAGTTCGGATTAAAATTGAAGAAAAAAAGAATGTCTTCTGACAAATAAATATGGACATTGTATTTGAATAAACAAAATAAAGTAAATTTTTAAAATTGTATCATCTTTTTTGACAATTTTCTCTTATATTTATTTGTCAAAAAGTTGATATCTTCAAAGTCCTCTTTATTTTATTTATTGGATGATTAAACTTTGGTAATTTGTTATTTGAGAATTAGTTTGCATTTTAGATATGTATGTATCACAAAACAAATAATTTCTCAACACAAAATAAAACGTAATATAAATAGTACTATTGTAAACGTACTATAAATGCGTACTTATGCAACACTGTATGAACACATGACAAGTGATTTTGATGTCAACAAAAAAGGAAATTTTTTGTAAGTTATTTTAATTTGTTTAAATAAAATGTATATATATATATATATATATATATATATATATATATATATATATATATATATATATATATATATATATATATATATATATTCTTTTTTGACAATTTTCTCTTATATTTATTTGTCAAAAAGTTGATATCTTCAAAGTCCTCTTTATTTTATTTATTGGATGATTAAACTTTGGTAATTTGTTATTTGAGAATTAGTTTGCATTTTAGATATGTATGTATCACAAAACAAATAATTTCTCAACACAAAATAAAACGTAATATAAATAGTACTATTGTAAACGTACTATAAATGCGTACTTATGCAACACTGTATGAACACATGACAAGTGATTTTGATGTCAACAAAAAAGGAAATTTTTTGTAAGTTATTTTAATTTGTTTAAATAAAATGTATATATATATATATATATATATATATATATATATTTTTTTTTTTTTTAACTTAATGTTGCTATATTTATCCAACCATTTGGTCGATTCACCCCGATGCATTAATAACTCGCTGGTCTGACTGAATTATAAGCCCCATGAATGCGTCTGTGTTACACAATGGGCTACATAGCCGCACGGATAGAAAAGATTTGTTTGAATATGTTTGAATGTAATTAAAAAGTAACACGAAATTACCATACATGTATTAGGAATGAAGTGTAATTAAATTATAATCGAAATTGAATTTATTTTTGTTCAAGTGTAAACATTATTATATTGTCCAGCAGAATCTGTCAAATTTACCATAAATATGTTACAATACCAACGTAAAATTTTAATTGCATTTGAATAAACTATTTCTTGGCAATTTACTTGGTTAAAACTATGTTTGGAAACACAGAAAATGCTAATCAAATTTAAATACAACGTATGTTCGCTACGCTCGTCTGAATTCGATAATTTATCGACTGACGAAGTTGGCAACGTTGTGCAGCATTTTCAACCTACGCCATCTTTTGCCATCGTTTGAACATATTGATGTTTAAAAACAAACAAAAAAGAAATTGGATTTAAATAAGTGTATTCTTGCAACATTCTTCTTGTATACGAAGTTGGCACTCGGTGATCGGCATTTTCTGCGCACGTGCCTTTTGTTGTTCGTTGAGAAAACGTGTTCGCGTCGGTAATAATTTTGTTATTTGTAAATTTAATAAATACATAAATGTGTTACAAAAAGTACAAATAGTAACAGAGTATAATAAAGTATACTGCACTATAATTTCTGAAACTAATGTGAAAAAACCACAAATAAAAATCTGTGTTTCGATCTGCTGGTGCAATATTGCATTCATCGATCACTTGTACTTGCAGTTTTAAACAAATTATTTATTTATGCATTTAAAAATTTGTATATGAATTCAATTATTCTAAATTACCACTGTGCACGTTTAAAGATTTTTAATACAAATTAATAAAAAAAACAACAATTTATTTTTATTTTATTATCAGGATTTCTATCCAAAAATATTTAAATATGTTTCTATGCAAACATACTACTTTTTGAACTATAACAACTGATATGTTTCACTGGAAACATATTTATGTCCAGGTCGTTCAAAATCATGTTTTAATTTGAACATATTTATGTTTCTGTTCAAATATTTATTTTATTTGGATGTAGATTATTATATTCCATTAGAACATACTCCGGGAACATTAAAATGTTCACGGGATATTATAATGTAAGACATAGCTCATTACAACACTGTTCAAGTCTCAATACAACCCTGTTTACAAATGATTTATCAGTCAATTATATATATGTTTTACCTAAAAATCCACACATACATGTTAATGCCTGCAAAATTATGTTTGGGAGAGCGCTTCTTTTTGCTGCGTGCGGAAAGAAGGATTTGGGAATACTTCGCTCCCTATCGTAGATACCGATGCTTCGGGAATCTGCAGCAAAAACTGTTGTTGAATCCAAACGCTACAAGGAAAACGGAGTGCGCTGTACATATCCCATGCATACCGTCCAGTTCTTGTACTACGGACACAAGGCTTCTATACATTTTGGCATCGTTATGCCATTTTCTCAGATGCCAGAAGGTACCGTCATCTACATCTCGGAAAATACTGGCGATCGCGCCTATTTGGAGGGCACATCCTGCAACTGCGACACCGCCATTGCTCACAACCTCAACTCCAAGAAAACTCATGTTAAGAAACTGGTGCTGGAGCCAAACTCTGCAACCTTGTATGATGGCGGCGAGAGCTTTCGAACAGATTTATTCAAAAAAAGAGTTCTGGATCTGGAGTTGTAGGATCAATGCAACGCCGTAGCACTTCAAATATGCGTAGCAGCAGTTTATCTATGCATGCCAAGTCGCTATTACAGCAGTGGTTTTTTGGATATTTTTTGTCACACGTTTATTGTTTATTATATTTATAAAGTTTATACTGGATTAAAAATAATAAAAATTTATTAATATATTTGGACTTGTTTCCATTTTAAGAATATTATAAGATTCATTTACAAGAGTATTTCTAGATAATTTGTAGATTCCCCTGATGGATTGTTTTAGGCTCCGACACAGGACTCATAAAAATCCTTCTACCTGATGTCGGAATGACCCATTTTATCAGAAAATATATATTTCTATGCGCTTTTCAGAATGAAATTTGATCCCATTTATTTTGTGAATTCGATGCGGTGTTCTACCATTGGCTGAAAATATAATTACATTTTGTAAATCAAAAATTATATTTAAAATTTAAAATAACATCTAATGAATTGTCATTATATGTACATATGGTGTAAAGTGACCATTAAAAGTAAAGATTTCATAACACTGGGTAATATTAGTAAAAAATAGTATTTACATTTAGCAAACAATACCATCTTGAAATTTTGCATAAACATTTATAATAAATTGGCAAAAACTTAGAATTTTTTTCAGAATGTTCAAAAGGACCCTTTTTAAGGACATTAATTTCGAAGCCACATATTTACGTTTAGAAGTTACAACTACATTTTTTGAAAGCGTGTTCATTAGCTTTAAAACGAGCCATCAACGTAGTTTCAAGCATTTTTATGGCCCTAACCAAATATATATATATATATATATATATATATATATATATATATATATATATATATATATATATATATATATATATATATATATATATATATATATCAGAGCTCTCGATTAACCGGGTGCCCGGGTTTTTCGAGCTACCCGGGTAATACCCGGGTTGTTCAAATACTCGAAAAACCCGGGTATTAAATGTTCGAGCTACCCGGGTAATTTGTTCGAGCTATTCGAGTAGCTCGTTTGTTCGAGTAGCTCGATTGCTCGTTCGTTGTTCGAGTAGCTCGATTGCTCGATCGTTGTTCGAGCTTCGAGTAGCTCGTTCGTTGTTCGAGTAGCTCGATCGTTGTTCGAGCTTCGAGTAGCGTTCGTTCGTTTGTTCGATTGACGATTGTTCATTTGATCGCTTGTTAATTTGTCTGTCCGTTCGTTTGCTTTATGTGGGAGTTGGTCGGAAGTGGTTGGAAAAATGTAGGTGGACAAAAGTGGGTGGGTGGGCAAAAGTGGGCGGAAAGTGATAAAAAGACCGAATTTTTTTTCAGAAATCGGTAGCAGACATCAAGGGAAATCGAATGGTACCACTCTCAGTGGTCTCTGACCCCCAAAAGGGGGTCAAAAACCACTTTTTTCCAAAAAAATTTTATTGCGGAAACGGATAGCGAACCTCATTAGAAGACTAATGGTACCCTTTGGAGTGGTCCCTGACCCCCAAAAGGGGGTCAAAAACCCATTTATGACCCAAAAATTTTGATTTCGGAAATCGATAGCGGACATCATTAGAAGGCTAATGGTACCCTTTGGAGTGGTCCATGACCCCCAAAAGGGGGTCAAAAACCCATTTATGACCCAAAAATTTTTATCTCGGAAATCGATAGCGGACATCGTTAGAAGGCTAATGGTACCCTTTGGAGTGGTCCAGGTCCCCCCAAAGAGGGTCAAAACCCCCATTTTCGAAAAAAAATGTTTATGCAGAAATAGATAGCTGACGTTATGAAAGGCATTTTGACTACCTATTTCTGCAAAAAATTTTTTTTTTCGAAAATGGGGGTTTTGACCCCCTTTTGGGGGTCATGGACCACACCAAAGGGTACCATTAGCCTTCTAATGATGCCCACTATCGATTTCCGAGATAAACATTTATGGGTCATAAATGGGTTTTTGACCCCCTTTTGGGGGTCATGGACCACTCCAAAGTGTACCAATAGCATTTTAATAGTGTCCGCTATCGATTTCTGAAATAAAAATTTGTGGGTCATAAATGGGTTTTTGACCCCCTTTTGGGGGTCAGGGACCACTCCAAAGGGTACCATTAGTCTTCTAATGAGGTTCGCTATCCATTTCCGCAATAAAAAAATTTTGGACAAAAAGTGGTTTTTGACCCCCTTTTGGGGGTCAGGGACCACTAAGAGTGGTACCATTCGATTTCCCTTGATGTCTGCTACCGATTTCTGCAATAAAAATTTTTTCCGTCTTTTTATCACTTTCCGCCCACTTTTGCCCACCCACACACTTTTGTCCACCTACATTTTTCCAACCACTTCCGACCAACTCCCACATCAAGCAAACGAACGGACAGACAAATTAACAAGCGATCAAATGAACAATCGTCAATCGAACAAACGAACGAACGCTACTCGAAGCTCGAACAACGATCGAGCTACTCGAACAACGAACGAGCCATCGAGCTACTCGAACAAACGAGCTACTCGAATAGCTCGAACAAACGAACGAACCAACTACCCGGGTTTTGCGAACTACCCGGGTAGCTCGAACATTTAATACCCGGGTTTTTCGAGTATTTGAACTACCCGGGTATTACCCGGGCTTTCGAGCGCCCGGGTACCCGGGCTACTCGAAAATACTCGTATGAAATCGAGAGCTCTGATTTAAAGTCGACTTTAAAATTAAAATCAGCTTTTTGACATTTTATTATTTGCGAAAATTGTCAAAAAAGTTGATTTTAAATTGATTATGGTTATGCGTCAATAAGATTATAAATAATTAAAACATTGGAACAATAAAAACAAATGGTGGCGACAGATCTGCATCGCTCATTAATTTGGCCACTAGCTCGCCGGTGCTACGCAGCTGCAGCCTCATACATAGGCACTGCCTTCACACTCATTCACATTCTATATTTTAACTTAAAAAGAATTTTTTGTTAAATTTTCAACTGGACCAAACGCTGAAGACATAAGGTAGCCACTGTTGTATTGCTGCATGACAGAACGGTTGGATCCACCTATGCCGCCCACCGATGACGTCACCTACAACCATTTAGGTTGCAGGTGCATTACACCGCCGGCTTCGAGGATCCGCTTATCAGCAGTTGTTCATCCCGATGTGTTATGTGCGCGCGTTCACACGACATGGCCAACTCGATAACGCATAACTACGTGGTCAGTAATTTGTCGTTTTTGATTCCGGCAGTGTTGCGATGCCATCAAGAAGAGAGCGAAAGGAGAGGCATAACGATCGATGAGAATTGAACTTCCACATCGAATAGCACTTACATGCGCCCACTCAACACTGTTCAGCGCTCCAATCGTGGTGTGATAGAGTCGGCTTGTCTTTTGATTGCCATTAGGCTCAAATGTTTGCAGTCACGACTCCTAATTGTACCGCCGTCGATTCATCCGCTGCTGTTGTTGCTTTAATGAATTTTATCAAATATTATATTACATTAATACAATTATTAATATTTTTAGAATTTACCTTTAAATCGTGTTGAAAATAAGAATTCAATGAACTCAGTTGAAATGTATTATGTTATGTTGTATGTAATATTTCATGCGGAGGAACGTCATAAACGGCTGTGTGTGTTCCGATTAGAGTTGGGCATGTGAGCGTGATTCACGTGAATCACGCGTGATTGTGATTGAATCCTAATTTTGCTGACGTGATTGTGAGTGAGTGTGAGTAGACCAAAAAGTACCGTGAGTGAGTGTGCGTGAGTACAATTTTTTCGTGAGTGTGTGTGCGTGAGTCGAATAATTCATAAAATAAAAAAATCTTTAATTTTTTGCGATCAAACCCATTCTAACCCTTTCTAACGACCGTCATATACAACTCAGAATAAGTTGCAAGGTTTCAGTCAATAATTGATCTAACCCCTGAACCGGCCGAACTGGGGTCATGTCAATAGTTTTTGCTTGGTATGACCGTTCATAGACATAGATATAGAACGCATTTTTCTTTCGATATACCCATTTTTATAAAAACTTGATTTTTCCATTTCAACTATACATATGATAACTCTTTATTTACTTCTTTTTGTTTATTAAGTTTAATTTGTTCGAATAAAATCGGCACCTCACATATTTTATTCGAGTTATAAATGAAGTAACCAAAAAATCGCTTCAAAAATAGTTTTTCGCAAATTCATCCATCGTAAATTCTATGCCGGACTATTCTTTTGAAAAAAGGTCGTGAGTGAGTGTGCGTGATTAGAAAAATTATTTCATGAGCGTGAGTGTGTGTGAGGCAAAACTCACTCACGTGCCCATCTCTAGTTCCGATCATGGTTGACTGCGGTTTCAGAAAGAACTTTGAATAGTACCATTGAAGATATTTTACGTACATATTAATGAATATGGTTATTTTAAATTTTTGCTTGAATTTTATTTTTGTTGATTTTTATAATTTTATGAGGGAATGGCAATTTTTAAGAAAAATTTATTAAAAATTATTTAAGGTAAACCAATACTAATTGCTTCAGACTTTTGCGTCAAAAACATGGAAATTTAAATTGAGAGAATACGAAATAGTATAGTTGGTTAGTTGGTTTTCCAAATTTAGAAATGTACCCACAACTTTAGAAATAATAAATTATTTTAAGTTCGGATTAAAATTGAAGAAAAAAAGAATGTCTTCTGACAAATAAATATGGAAATTGTATTTGAATAAACAAAATAAAGTAAATTTTTAAAATTGTATCATCTTTTTTGACAATTTTCTCTTATATTTATTTGTCATAAAGTTGATATCTTCAAAGTCGTCTTTATTTTGTTTATTGGATGATTAAACTTTGGTAATTTGTTATTTGAGAATTAGTTTGCATTTTGGATATGTATGAATCACAAAACAAATAATTTCTCAACACATAATAAAACGTAATATAAATAGTACTATTGTAAACGTACTATAAATGCGTACTTATGCAACACTGTATGAACACATGACAAGTGATTTTGATGTCAACAAAAAAGGAAATTTTTTGTAAGTTATTTTAATTTGTTTAAAAAAAATGTATATATATATATTTTTTAACTTAATGTTGATATATTTATCCAACCATTTGGTCGATTCACCCCGATGCATTAATAACTCGCTGGTCTGACTGAATTATAAGACCCATGAATGCGTCCGTGTGACACAATTGGCTACATAGCCGCACGGATAGAAAAGAATAGTTTGAATATGTTTGAATGTAATTTAAAAGTAATACGAAATTACCATACATGTATTAGGAAAGAAGTGTAATTAAATTATAATCGAAATTGAATTTATTTTTGTTCAAGTGTAAACATTATTATATTGTCCAGCAGAATCTGTCAAATTTACCATAAATGTGGCTACATAATAATAATAAACTATTTCTTGGCAATTTACTTGGTTAAAACTATGTTTCGAAACACAGGAAATGCTAAAGAAAATACAACGTATGTCTTAATTCGATAATTTATCGACTGACGAAGTTGGCAACGTTGTGCAGCATTTTCTACCTACGCCATCTTTTGCCAACGTTTGAACATATTGATGTTTAAAAACAAACAAAAAAGAAATTGGATTTAAATAAGTGTATTCTTGCAACATTCTTCTTGTATACGAAGTTGGCACTCGGTGATCAGCATTTTCTGCGTACGTGCCTTTTGTTGTTCGTTGAGAAAACGTGTTCGCGTCGGTAATAATTTTGTTATTTGTAAATTAAATAAATATATAAATGTGTTACAAAAAGTACAAATAGTAACATAGTATAATATAGTGCAGTATATAATTTCTGAAACTAATGTGAAAAAACCACAAATAAACATCTGTGTTTCGATTTTCAAACACAATTCTGCATGTTTTTTACAAAAGCCTCCGTGAACTCCTTGCCTACGCTATGTGCTGTACTGAGATCAACTAGAACTGTACCAAATATAAAGCGAGCCTGGATCGTCTGGTTAGCGTCTGCTGGTGCAATTGTGCATTCATTGATGCTGTCACTTGTAATATTGGTAAGATATTTTCGATGGTTTACTGTTTTGTACTGTTTTGTAGGGTTTTTCTCATAAAATCCGGATCATTACCCGATGAAAATTTCCATATGAGGAACAACTAATGTGGCTATGATCGGGACCATTCACTATTTAAATAATGTAACCCCTGGTATGGAGAACATGATAAGGGCATGACAAGGAAATGACCATGTTTGCTCTAATAGGACTTACCCGATAAAAACCCGACCATTTCCTGATGACGCATCGGATTATTTTCCACTAGGGTATGTATATATATGTATATATATATATATATATATATATATATATATATATATATATATATATATATATATATATATATATATATATATATATATCGTTTTTATCAAGGTGTATTTAACAAGGTGAGGAAAGTATAAAAACTCTTCTAATTTTTTTATTTTTCAATTTTAATTTTTTTTGTCATTCGTTTGTTGATTTTCCTCATTTCCGGTTAATAATTAATGCCCCCAACTGCCACGACATCTACTGCTTCAGCTTTTGAAGTGGGGGTTCAGACATGTCCGTGGCGTGGAACATCCCATATAACCAATATTTTTAAAATTAAAACTACCTGAAGTAGTTACAAATATCGATGAAAAAATCATGTTAATCGCCAAGTAGAGTGTGGGCGAGCTTGTCCAAGATTTACTAATTATGAACCCTTGCACACTTGGCTGAGGGGAAGGGATATTCAAAAATTTCGAGTATGTGTATTTATACGCCGCATGACCGATTTAACACATTTGTACACATCAAGGGGTACATCCTCGCTCAAATGTGCGACGGGTCTGAGTGTGCCTTATTGTCCTCATTGTCTCTATTAAAAAATATAGCCAAAAATTTTATTGCGGAAACGGATAGCGAACCTCATTAGAAGACTAATGGTACCCTTTGGAGTGGTCCCTGACCCCCAAAAGGGGGTCAAAAACCCATTTATGACCCAAAAATTTTGATTTCGGAAATCGATAGCGGACATCATTAGAAGGCTAATGGTACCCTTTGGAGTGGTCCATGACCCCCAAAAGGGGGTCAAAAACCCATTTATGACCCAAAAATTTTTATCTCGGAAATCGATAGCGGACATCGTTAGAAGGCTAATGGTACCCTTTGGAGTGGTCCAGGTCCCCCCAAAGAGGGTCAAAACCCCCATTTTCGAAAAAAAATGTTTATGCAGAAATAGATAGCTGACGTTATGAAAGGCATTTTGACTACCTATTTCTGCAAAAAATTTTTTTTTTCGAAAATGGGGGTTTTGACCCCCTTTTGGGGGTCATGGACCACACCAAAGGGTACCATTAGCCTTCTAATGATGCCCACTATCGATTTCCGAGATAAACATTTATGGGTCATAAATGGGTTTTTGACCCCCTTTTGGGGGTCATGGACCACTCCAAAGTGTACCAATAGCATTTTAATAGTGTCCGCTATCGATTTCTGAAATAAAAATTTGTGGGTCATAAATGGGTTTTTGACCCCCTTTTGGGGGTCAGGGACCACTCCAAAGGGTACCATTAGTCTTCTAATGAGGTTCGCTATCCATTTCCGCAATAAAAAAATTTTGGACAAAAAGTGGTTTTTGACCCCCTTTTGGGGGTCAGGGACCACTAAGAGTGGTACCATTCGATTTCCCTTGATGTCTGCTACCGATTTCTGCAATAAAAATTTTTTCCGTCTTTTTATCACTTTCCGCCCACTTTTGCCCACCCACACACTTTTGTCCACCTACATTTTTCCAACCACTTCCGACCAACTCCCACATCAAGCAAACGAACGGACAGACAAATTAACAAGCGATCAAATGAACAATCGTCAATCGAACAAACGAACGAACGCTACTCGAAGCTCGAACAACGATCGAGCTACTCGAACAACGAACGAGCCATCGAGCTACTCGAACAAACGAGCTACTCGAATAGCTCGAACAAACGAACGAACCAACTACCCGGGTTTTGCGAACTACCCGGGTAGCTCGAACATTTAATACCCGGGTTTTTCGAGTATTTGAACTACCCGGGTATTACCCGGGCTTTCGAGCGCCCGGGTACCCGGGCTACTCGAAAATACTCGTATGAAATCGAGAGCTCTGATTTAAAGTCGACTTTAAAATTAAAATCAGCTTTTTGACATTTTATTATTTGCGAAAATTGTCAAAAAAGTTGATTTTAAATTGATTATGGTTATGCGTCAATAAGATTATAAATAATTAAAACATTGGAACAATAAAAACAAATGGTGGCGACAGATCTGCATCGCTCATTAATTTGGCCACTAGCTCGCCGGTGCTACGCAGCTGCAGCCTCATACATAGGCACTGCCTTCACACTCATTCACATTCTATATTTTAACTTAAAAAGAATTTTTTGTTAAATTTTCAACTGGACCAAACGCTGAAGACATAAGGTAGCCACTGTTGTATTGCTGCATGACAGAACGGTTGGATCCACCTATGCCGCCCACCGATGACGTCACCTACAACCATTTAGGTTGCAGGTGCATTACACCGCCGGCTTCGAGGATCCGCTTATCAGCAGTTGTTCATCCCGATGTGTTATGTGCGCGCGTTCACACGACATGGCCAACTCGATAACGCATAACTACGTGGTCAGTAATTTGTCGTTTTTGATTCCGGCAGTGTTGCGATGCCATCAAGAAGAGAGCGAAAGGAGAGGCATAACGATCGATGAGAATTGAACTTCCACATCGAATAGCACTTACATGCGCCCACTCAACACTGTTCAGCGCTCCAATCGTGGTGTGATAGAGTCGGCTTGTCTTTTGATTGCCATTAGGCTCAAATGTTTGCAGTCACGACTCCTAATTGTACCGCCGTCGATTCATCCGCTGCTGTTGTTGCTTTAATGAATTTTATCAAATATTATATTACATTAATACAATTATTAATATTTTTAGAATTTACCTTTAAATCGTGTTGAAAATAAGAATTCAATGAACTCAGTTGAAATGTATTATGTTATGTTGTATGTAATATTTCATGCGGAGGAACGTCATAAACGGCTGTGTGTGTTCCGATTAGAGTTGGGCATGTGAGCGTGATTCACGTGAATCACGCGTGATTGTGATTGAATCCTAATTTTGCTGACGTGATTGTGAGTGAGTGTGAGTAGACCAAAAAGTACCGTGAGTGAGTGTGCGTGAGTACAATTTTTTCGTGAGTGTGTGTGCGTGAGTCGAATAATTCATAAAATAAAAAAATCTTTAATTTTTTGCGATCAAACCCATTCTAACCCTTTCTAACGACCGTCATATACAACTCAGAATAAGTTGCAAGGTTTCAGTCAATAATTGATCTAACCCCTGAACCGGCCGAACTGGGGTCATGTCAATAGTTTTTGCTTGGTATGACCGTTCATAGACATAGATATAGAACGCATTTTTCTTTCGATATACCCATTTTTATAAAAACTTGATTTTTCCATTTCAACTATACATATGATAACTCTTTATTTACTTCTTTTTGTTTATTAAGTTTAATTTGTTCGAATAAAATCGGCACCTCACATATTTTATTCGAGTTATAAATGAAGTAACCAAAAAATCGCTTCAAAAATAGTTTTTCGCAAATTCATCCATCGTAAATTCTATGCCGGACTATTCTTTTGAAAAAAGGTCGTGAGTGAGTGTGCGTGATTAGAAAAATTATTTCATGAGCGTGAGTGTGTGTGAGGCAAAACTCACTCACGTGCCCATCTCTAGTTCCGATCATGGTTGACTGCGGTTTCAGAAAGAACTTTGAATAGTACCATTGAAGATATTTTACGTACATATTAATGAATATGGTTATTTTAAATTTTTGCTTGAATTTTATTTTTGTTGATTTTTATAATTTTATGAGGGAATGGCAATTTTTAAGAAAAATTTATTAAAAATTATTTAAGGTAAACCAATACTAATTGCTTCAGACTTTTGCGTCAAAAACATGGAAATTTAAATTGAGAGAATACGAAATAGTATAGTTGGTTAGTTGGTTTTCCAAATTTAGAAATGTACCCACAACTTTAGAAATAATAAATTATTTTAAGTTCGGATTAAAATTGAAGAAAAAAAGAATGTCTTCTGACAAATAAATATGGAAATTGTATTTGAATAAACAAAATAAAGTAAATTTTTAAAATTGTATCATCTTTTTTGACAATTTTCTCTTATATTTATTTGTCATAAAGTTGATATCTTCAAAGTCGTCTTTATTTTGTTTATTGGATGATTAAACTTTGGTAATTTGTTATTTGAGAATTAGTTTGCATTTTGGATATGTATGAATCACAAAACAAATAATTTCTCAACACATAATAAAACGTAATATAAATAGTACTATTGTAAACGTACTATAAATGCGTACTTATGCAACACTGTATGAACACATGACAAGTGATTTTGATGTCAACAAAAAAGGAAATTTTTTGTAAGTTATTTTAATTTGTTTAAAAAAAATGTATATATATATATTTTTTAACTTAATGTTGATATATTTATCCAACCATTTGGTCGATTCACCCCGATGCATTAATAACTCGCTGGTCTGACTGAATTATAAGACCCATGAATGCGTCCGTGTGACACAATTGGCTACATAGCCGCACGGATAGAAAAGAATAGTTTGAATATGTTTGAATGTAATTTAAAAGTAATACGAAATTACCATACATGTATTAGGAAAGAAGTGTAATTAAATTATAATCGAAATTGAATTTATTTTTGTTCAAGTGTAAACATTATTATATTGTCCAGCAGAATCTGTCAAATTTACCATAAATGTGGCTACATAATAATAATAAACTATTTCTTGGCAATTTACTTGGTTAAAACTATGTTTCGAAACACAGGAAATGCTAAAGAAAATACAACGTATGTCTTAATTCGATAATTTATCGACTGACGAAGTTGGCAACGTTGTGCAGCATTTTCTACCTACGCCATCTTTTGCCAACGTTTGAACATATTGATGTTTAAAAACAAACAAAAAAGAAATTGGATTTAAATAAGTGTATTCTTGCAACATTCTTCTTGTATACGAAGTTGGCACTCGGTGATCAGCATTTTCTGCGTACGTGCCTTTTGTTGTTCGTTGAGAAAACGTGTTCGCGTCGGTAATAATTTTGTTATTTGTAAATTAAATAAATATATAAATGTGTTACAAAAAGTACAAATAGTAACATAGTATAATATAGTGCAGTATATAATTTCTGAAACTAATGTGAAAAAACCACAAATAAACATCTGTGTTTCGATTTTCAAACACAATTCTGCATGTTTTTTACAAAAGCCTCCGTGAACTCCTTGCCTACGCTATGTGCTGTACTGAGATCAACTAGAACTGTACCAAATATAAAGCGAGCCTGGATCGTCTGGTTAGCGTCTGCTGGTGCAATTGTGCATTCATTGATGCTGTCACTTGTAATATTGGTAAGATATTTTCGATGGTTTACTGTTTTGTACTGTTTTGTAGGGTTTTTCTCATAAAATCCGGATCATTACCCGATGAAAATTTCCATATGAGGAACAACTAATGTGGCTATGATCGGGACCATTCACTATTTAAATAATGTAACCCCTGGTATGGAGAACATGATAAGGGCATGACAAGGAAATGACCATGTTTGCTCTAATAGGACTTACCCGATAAAAACCCGACCATTTCCTGATGACGCATCGGATTATTTTCCACTAGGGTATGTATATATATGTATATATATATATATATATATATATATATATATATATATATATATATATATATATATATATATATATATATATATATATATCGTTTTTATCAAGGTGTATTTAACAAGGTGAGGAAAGTATAAAAACTCTTCTAATTTTTTTATTTTTCAATTTTAATTTTTTTTGTCATTCGTTTGTTGATTTTCCTCATTTCCGGTTAATAATTAATGCCCCCAACTGCCACGACATCTACTGCTTCAGCTTTTGAAGTGGGGGTTCAGACATGTCCGTGGCGTGGAACATCCCATATAACCAATATTTTTAAAATTAAAACTACCTGAAGTAGTTACAAATATCGATGAAAAAATCATGTTAATCGCCAAGTAGAGTGTGGGCGAGCTTGTCCAAGATTTACTAATTATGAACCCTTGCACACTTGGCTGAGGGGAAGGGATATTCAAAAATTTCGAGTATGTGTATTTATACGCCGCATGACCGATTTAACACATTTGTACACATCAAGGGGTACATCCTCGCTCAAATGTGCGACGGGTCTGAGTGTGCCTTATTGTCCTCATTGTCTCTATTAAAAAATATAGCCAAAATATAGTTTGTAGACAAATTTTATGTCATTTAAATTATTTAATAAAGGCAAATCAGAAAAAAAGCATTTCAAATGTAAACAAAAACAAATAAATTGACTTTAATATACAGAAAACTTAAATAAAAACAAATATCGCACTGACTTTTGTATACAGAAAATATTTCAAAATTTGAAATATGTGTACAGAATTACGCTCAAATTTTTAGCTTCTCCAAATTTTCCTCACCTTCCTTAATACACCTTGGTTTATATATTAAAATTGTATTTTGAGGAATTTAAGAATTTTAAGAGCAATACAAGAAGTATTTCGCAATGAAAACGGTAAGTGCGAGATACAAATTAAGTAAGTAAAAATTGTTTATTACCCTATGATACATGCAAAAAATAAAAAAAGATAAATAAAATATTAGATACAAATTTTAAGAAAAACTGGGTTTTATAAAAAAAAAAAACGTTGAAATAAAATATTTATTTTTTTACTTTGATGAGAAAAATCTCATGGCGCACCACATAAAATGATAATATTAAAATTTTATCAAAACTATGATTGATTATCTTTAAAATGAATGTAATATTTTTGATTTGAGCTATAAATTGTAGAAATTAAAAATAAGTATACGGTTTAATAAACATTTGTAAAGTAAAGTTTGAAAACACCCTGTATATCATTAGGTGTTCCAAATAGATCCTAACTCAAGAACCATTTTTTTCATGAAATGAACCAAGGAATTAGTCCCGAAAATATTTGCACCCAAAAGCGGACCACCCGTGTATATACAGTCATTTTATGTGGTGTGCTAGGAGATTTTTCTCATCAAAGTAAAAAAATAAATATTTTATTTAATTTTTTTTTTATAAAACTTCGTTTTTCTCGAAATTTGTATATATTATTTTATTTATCTTTTCTATTATTTGAATGTATCATAAAGTAATAAACAATTTTTTCATACGCAATTTTTATCTTGCATCTATTCTTAATACATAGAACAGATTTGTTTGAATATGTTTGAATGTAATTAAAAAGTAATACGAAATTATCATACATATATTAGGAATGAAGTGTAATTAAATTACAATCGTAATTGAATTTATTTTTGTTTACGTGTAAACATTATTATATTGTCCAGCAGAATCTGTCAAATTTACCATAAATATGTTACAATACCAACGTAAAATTTTAATTGCATTTGAATAAACTATTTCTTGGCAATTTACTTGGTTAAAACTATGTTTCGAAACACAGAAAATGCTAATCAAATTTAAATACAACATATGTTCGCCACGCTCGTCTTAATCCGGTAATTTATCGACTGACGAAGTCGGCAACGTTGTGCACCATTTTCTACCTACGCCATCGTTTGAACATATTGATGTTAAAAAACAAACAAAAAAAAAGGAATTGGATTTAAATAAATGTATTCTTACAACATTCTTCTTGTATACGATGTTGGCACTCGTTGAGCAGAATTTTCTAACTACGTCTCTGTTACAAAAAGTACAAATAGTAACAGAGTATAATATAGTATACTGCACTATAATTTCTGAAACTAATGTGAAAAAACCACAAATAAAAGTCTGTGTTTCGGTTATCAAACAGTATTTGGCATGTTTTTTTTCAAAAGCCTCCGTAAATTCCTTGCCACGCTATGTGCTGCACTGAGATCAACTGTACAGCACTTTATATTGTACCAAATATAAAGCGAGCCTGGATCGTCTGGTTTAGCGTCTGCTGGTGCAATTGTGCATTCATTGATGCTGTCACTTGTACTTGCAGTTTTAAACCAATTATTTATTTATGCATTTAAAAATTTTTATATGAATTCAATTATTATAAATTCCCACTGTACACGTTTAAAGATTTTTAATAAAAATTAATAAAAAAAACAACATTTTCTTTTATTTATTCTTTCCAAAAATATTTAATTATGTTTCTGTGTAAACATACTACATTTTGAACTGAAACAACTAATATGTTTCACTGGTAACATATTTATATTCAGGTCATTCAAAATCATGTATTATTTTGAACATATTTATGTTTCGGTTCAAATATTTATTTTGTTTGGATGTGGTAATTATTTTGTTTCCATTAGAACATACACCATTTTAGGGGCAACACCATTTTAAGGGGCTAACAACATCTTATCATAGAAATATTTTTCTATACCGCGGTACCTCTCGTCAGTAAATGGCTACGAGAGTAAAACATTGCCTATGAAAAGCACTCACCCGCACTCACCCGCACTCACCCGCACTCACCCGCACTCACCCGCACTCACCCGCACTCACCCGCACTCACCAGCACGCACTTACCCGCACTCACCAGCACGCACTCATATATATATATCAGAGACGGGACTAGTTCATTATTTTTCAAATTAAATTTGTTCATGAATTGAAATTGCTTTCAAATAATTTCATTTCTATTTATTTAAATGGCATTTGAAAAAAGTATTTCAATTCGAAAAATATTTCATTTGAATTGAGTAAACAAATTCCAATTCAAAAAAATTTGAAGTGAAATACTTTTATTCAATTCAAATTTTTGAAATTGGCATTGATCAATTTCAATTCAACAAACATGAGTTGGAATTGATCAATTCTATTTAAAATACAAAAGCATTGATATTGAAGTGGCACGCACCGTCATTGGACATTTTTTTGGACAAATAGGTTCCATTCGGATTTGGCCAGAATCCGCTTGCGTTATTGGACATTTTTTTGGAACAATTGGACGCAGTTGGTTTCTGCCCAAATCCCAATGGAACTAATTTGTCCAAAAAAATTCCCAATGTCGCAGTTGGGTTCTGGCCAATTCCCAATGGAACTAATTTGTCCAAAAAAATGCCCAATGACGCACTTGGGTTCTGGCCAAATCCCAATGGAACCTATTTGTCCAAAAAAGTTCCAATTACGCACTTGTGTGCTTCTGTAATCTCACTGGAACAGATCCATCCAAAAAAAGTTCCAATGACGCACTTGTGTGCTTCTGTAATCCCACTGGAACAGATTCATCCACAAATGTTTCAATAACGCACTTGGCTGTGAATCTATGCCCATTGGAACAGACGCACATAAAATTCCAATGACGTACTTGAATGTAATCTCTGTCCATTTGAACAGATGCACCCAAAAACTTCCAATGACGCATCAGGATGTGAAACTGTGTACATTGGAACAATTTCAACCAAAAATGTCCAATGATGCATCGGAGTGCGAATTTCACATGGAGATTATCACCACTTGAACTTTTACTGCAGGGATCTCTGCTAAAACTCAAATTAATTCAAATAAATTCAATTCAAATCAATTCAATTCATAAATTTTTTGATGGCATTGAGTATTTCTAAGCAATAAGTTGAATTGAGTATTTATAATTCAAATTTTTTTAATTTGAAATACTTTGTTCAATTTATTTCAAAACAAATTTGAATTGAAATAAAATTTCAAATTTATTTATATTTTTTTTTGAAGTGAATTACTTTGCTTCAATTCTAATTTTTTATTTTTGAAATAGAATTTGTTTTGCTCAATTCAATTCAAAATCAATTCTCAATTACAAAGTCCCGTCTCTGATATATATATATATATATATATATATATATATATATATATATATATATATATATATACATTATATATACATAAGTGGTTTATATATATATATATATATATATATATATATATATATATATATATATATATATATATATATATATATATATATATATAGGTCAATATCAATAAGTTATGTTAGTTTTTCCTGATTTCTACCCCCTTAAATGCATTTTTTTGTCATATTATTAATGGTCTCGAAAAATTATAAAACTTTACCGTTGAAAATGTTTAGATTGCTTCATAAACAAAAAAGTTACAAATATAGTGCTTAAGTGAAAACGATTTTGGCGGTTTTTAGAAGATAAAACATTTTTTTTGTTTTTGGTTTCGACTTTTTCTCGATGTAAGCTTTAAATTTAGGACAGAACTTCAATAAAAATAAAATTTTATTTAATATTTTTCAATAACGTCTTTATTTAAAAACGAGTTTTTTGCAACTTTTTTGTTTATCAAGCTAACTAAATACTTTCAACAGAAAAATTTAATAATTTTGGAGATCTTTAATTATATGAGAAACAAAATTGCATTTTGTGGGGTAGAAGTCTGAAAACAGTGATGTTACTCATCGAAGGTGACCTCGGAGGTCAATTCAACCTATGGGACAAATGTGTTAACCGCTGAAACATTGTGTATAAAACTTCATGATCGGACATCAAATAACAAAGCTATAATGAAAAACCTGTGTTTCTGACACTTTTAAGAAATAATCTTTCATTTTAGGGGCGGACTTTCAAAATTTGTTTGCTTGTATGGAGACCGACCCGGCCTACTGTATATAAACATATTGTTACGAAAATTCAGTCTACGGAAAACTGTTCTACGAGTTCGTATCGCTGGATTGTGTACAAAATAAAAATGCACTTATATTTGGTTTTAACTAGTATTATTTCAACTAGTATTAATTAGCTTTATTAATTTAAATAACAACTTAAAGAATAATTACTTATATCAACTGCTGAATTACTACAATTTATCTTTACAATGTTCACTCATGAGACGCATTAGTTCACTATCAAATCACAACTGAAGTACAGTGCCTCAGATGCGCGGCCTTATATACTGCATGCATCAGTTCGACACGTTTCGACAAGCTTCGACTTGTTTCGAGAACCTTCTACTCGTTTCGTGAATGACGCATGCTATTGGTATCTCATTCGCACTCATGTGTTTTAATGCGCTGATCTTCCATCTCTTTCTCGCACACTGCCTCAGTGCGCTGAATGATCTTCCGTCTCTTTCTAACACATTGCTTAGTGCGCTGAATTGTCTTGCGTCTCATTTATTATTGTTGATTGCTTGCACCGTGTAGCAAATTACCTCTTTTCGTAACACTGCCGTCCACCTAAATCTGTTCGTCCCGAACAGATGTTAATCCTCTCTCTCTATACGGCGCCAACCTTTCTAAATGTACCACTTTCATTTTTCTTCTAACGCCTGCAGTATTCTGAATCCGATACACGACATCGTTAATTCTTTTAATTATCTTGTATGGTCCTTCCCAGTGTGTTTGTAGCTTAGGGGATAAGCCTTTCTTCCTTTGTGGGTTATAGAGTTGACCTTCCGTAAATCTCTCTGAATTTGTGCGCAAGTCGTATCTGGCCTTCATCTTATCACTCGCAAATTGTGTACGTTGTCTTACAAACCGATGCACTTCGTTCATTTCTTCTCTTTTTCTGAAAATATAATTGTGTACAGGAATTCCAGCTGAAGGACTCGCACCAAACTTTAAATCCGCAGGTAATCTTAAGTCTGTTCCAAAAACAATTTTAGATGGTGAAGCTGCTGTGGTATCATGAACCGCCGTTCGATAAGCCATGAGGAATAGTGGTATGTGTGTATCCCAATCTTTTTGATTTTTATCAACCACTTTTCTGAGATACTCTTCCAAAGTCCGATTGAATCTCTCCACCATGCCGTCTGATTGCGGGTGCAAAGGCGTCGTTCGTGTTTTGTGTATGTTGAGGACTTTGCATACTTCTTTAAATACAGCAGACTCAAAATTTCTTCCTTGATCTGAATGAAATTCCAACGGTACTCCAAAACGGCTTACCCAGTTGTTAACTAATGCATCCGCAACTGTTGTGGCTTCTTGATTCGGCATGGGATACACTTCAGGCCACTTGCTGAAGTAGTCAATGACGACAAGCACATACTTATTCACAGCATCACTGATTGGAAACGGCCCGGCGACATCCATGGCAATACTGCTCCCACGTTGTATTGATGCATCCTGCCGCGACTTCTGACTGTTGGTCCTTTTGCTGGTACACATTGTGGGCAACTGCGAATCCAATCTGCGACCAATCCAATAAAAACGTTTCTTTACCTTCTCGACCGTTTTATTAATGCCCAAATGACCACCACTAGATCCACCATGGTATTCCGCTAATATCTCTTTTATTTTTGACTTGGGAACAACAATCAAACTTCGAGCGGATGTGCCATCTTCATTTTCCCATACACGATATAAGCAACCATCTTGTAGCTTTAAGCTCTGCCACTGTGCCAAGTAAGCTTAAGTTATGGCACTGTCGGCAGCTATATCTCCCATGATGGTTTTCTTTGCTGTTCCTTGAACATCATGATTTTTGTGAGGTCGGGATCACTCTTTTGATCAATTTTAATTTTTTCCGGAGTCCATTTTTCATCGGGCAAAACATTTAGCAAACGAATATCAATTATGTTTCTTTTCCTTCCGCTCTTGAACAATGCCTGCATTCTAGTTTACATGGGCGTCGTGACAGAGCATCTGCATTTCCATGATTTCCTCCTTTACGATGTTCGATTGAGAAATCGTAGCTCTGCAATCGCTCTATCTAACGCGCAATTTGGCCTTCCGGATCATTGAACTGAAGTAACCATCGTAGTGCTGCGTGATCGTTTCTTAAGTGAAACTGTTGTCCGTACAGATACTTATGGAAATTTTTCACACTTTTAATTACAGCAAGAAGCTCCCTCCTGGTGACACAGTAATTTCGCTCGGGCTTGGACAATGTTTTACTACAGTAAAACATTGTCCAAGCCCGAGCTTGCGATCACTTTTTCTTGTCCATTGATCACTTGCGAGAGAACTCCGCCGATTCCGTATCCACTCGCATCCGTATCAAGTATAAATTTCTCACCTGGAATTGGATACGCAAGAATTGGTGCCGAGCACAGCAGAACTTTTAATTTCAAAAACGCCCTTTCTTGATCATCGCCCCATTGAAATGCGCGGTTCTTTCTTGTCAACTCGTGAAGACTGCTAGCAACATTGGCAAAACCTGTAACAAATCGCCTGTAGTATGTACATAGCCCCAAGAAACTTCGTAGGTCATGTACGTTTTGCGGTCTGGGCCACTCCTTCACTGCAACTATTTTATCTTCATCGGTATGCACTCCTTCCGTAGTAACTCGATGGCCCAGATACTTTACTTCTTTCTTGAAAAGTGAGCATTTCTTTTGGCTAAGTTGTAGACCCGCATTTTTCAATCGAAGGAATACTTCCTTTAGATTTCTTAGATGTTCGTTGAAATCCTTGCCCATAACAATTATGTCATCAAGGTATACTACGCATGTTTTCCAGTGTAAACCTTTTAATACGTGCTCCATTAACCGCTCGAATGTTGCTGGGGCATTGCATAGTCCAAACGGCATTACCAAAAATTGCCATAGTCCATCTCCCGTACTGAATGCAGTCTTCTCTCGATCTTTCTTATCGATTTCTACTTGCCAGTAACCGCTTTGCAAGTCCAACGTAGAACACCACTTAGCATTAGATAGTGTATCCAATGTGTCATCGATTCTTGGCAATGGATAACTATCTTTCTTTGTGACATCATTAAGTTTTCGGTAATCAACGCAAAACCGAGTACTACCGTCCTTCTTTTTCACCAATACTACTGGTGAACTCCATGGACTCTCAGATGGTTCCACCACGCCATTTGTGTGCATTTCTTCAACCAAATGTGATACTTCGTCTCTTTTCGCAAGTGGTACCCACTTGGTGCTTGACGAATTGGGTTAGAATCACCAGTGTCTATTCGATGTTTTACAATGGCAGTTCTGCCATCCTTTTGGCCCTGTTCAGCAAACATACACCGATATTTGTCAATTAGCTGTTGCACTTGACTCTTTTAAATGGCAGTCAAATCCTTCGTCCACTCATTTATAAACTTGTGAGTAGATTGTTTGTCTATTTGCAATGTGCCGTAGTCCCTTGATGGATTTGACTCACAATTTATAATCGCTGATGCCTCTTGACACTGGCCTATCACTGTTCCCTTTTTAATTAATTTGGACGAGTTTTCCATGTTGAGAACTCTTATTGGAACAACTTTTTCTTTTGTCGCTTCTACTATTGTTCTTCCTACAACAATATTACTTCTGCTTAATTGCTCATCATTCGGTTCTATAACCCACAACTTGCTTATCCCACAATCTTCATTTAATTTCGCCCAAACATTTGCTTTTGAATTAGGTGGTATTTTTCTATTTTTATGAGCAATAACTTGTTTAATTTTCGGGCTCTGATCACAATCAATGTTTAGTTGGATCTCCGTGTTGGCATAACTCAAAATTGTTCTTGTTAAATCTAGTGTGAAACCGTTTCTTAGCATGAAGTCCATGCCAAGTATTATTTCGTCTACTATTTCCGCCACTATAAAATCATGCCTAACTGTCGTAGTGCCATTAGTGATTTCCTTGGTAATTTTTCCTCTGATTGGAGCCTCTTCACCTGTCGCTGTTTGCAATCTTATTCCGATAAGCGGCTCTATATCGTCCCTAACAAGGTTACTTCTTATAATTGAGTGTGAAGCTCCTGTATCCAACGTTACCATATTTGCTGTACAATCAATAAGTCCTTCGACAGTTAAACTATTTGGCTTTCGAGCAATTTGTGAAATGGAGATTTTGGGGCAATCGGTTATGGGAGTCAGATCGTGCCCCGCAGAACTGACTCGTTTTAGTTTAAAGATTGATTAAAATTTAACATATTTTGGACATGTTCCTGGGTTTCTTCATGTCGGGGTTCATTTGCAATGGATTCATAGAGCGCTTGCATTTTTTACGACAATCACGTGCCATATGCCCATATGTATCACACTTGTAGCATTTACCTTTAAATTGGGTGTCTCGGTTGGCAGCAGTGTAATCTGGTTTAACTCCACTTTTTAACGCTTGGCAAATTACCTGAAGTAGGTCTTCATACTCCACGTCTAGTTTACGGACCTTTGGCGCTGTGGTTACAGTTTCCGTAAATGTCACTTTCGGCATTGTCACAGTGGCACGTCTTGTTTCCGGATCACGTATGCCGTCAACAAAGGCTTCGATCTTGCACTTTTCTATGAAATCACTCGTTGAATCTGCATACGACAAATGCGTAAGCCTCTCGACGTCCGCTGCATACGCCTGCAATGTTTCACCATTTCTTTGCATTCGGCACTTTAGTTCCATTCTGTAGATTTGCTTCATGTGATCACTGCCATATTTTCTCTGCAGTGCAGCCATAACCGCTAAATAACTGTTTCTATCACTTTCTGGAACAGTCTGCAATACTTCGGCTGCGCCTCCTTTAAGCGCCACGATAAGTGCGGCTACGCTGTCCTCATTATTCCATCGATTACTTACAGCCGTGGTCTCCAATTGCAGCTTGAAAATGTTGAACGATGTCGTTCCATCGTAAATCGGCGATTTTAGCCTCGTACCAGTAACAACATGCTGTGTAGGTCCACTTGTCTGTAGTAAACTGACATCTTCTTGTATTTTCTGTAGCTTTTTGTCGAAACCATTTTCCAACTTTTCAAATTTGTCATCAATGTCCACTACAATGTTATTTACAAGTGCCTCAAGTTCGATTACTTTGCCATGGAGTGTATTAGAAACTTCCAGAAGCTGCTTCGAATGTTCTTGAAGCTGTTCGGTATTTTCCTGAAGTTTCTGTTCTATTCTGGTCGAATTTTCTTGGAGCTGTTTTGAATTTTCTAGAAGTTTCTGTTCCATTCTGGTAGAATTTTCTTGGAGCTGTTTTGAATTTTCTAGAAGTTTCTGTTCCATTTTGTTGGAATTTTCTACAAGTTTCTGTTCCATTTTGTTGGCATTTTCTTGAAATTGTTTGGAATTTTCTAGACATTTTTGATCTAATTTGTTGGAATTTTCTTGAAGGTGTTGTTGTATTGCTCCGAGCAACTGGCTCATATCAAAACTTTGCGACTGTACTTTTTGCTCCGTGTCCACACTTTTCGATGACGCTGTTGTAGCTTCCACTTCAAACTCGTGCTCTGCGAGGTCAATGCCTTGATTCTCTAATTCTTCCATTAAACGCTTTTGTAGCTCTACTTTCGTACCTACAGTTGGAAGATTATGAATCGCCAGCTCCTTCTTTAGCTGGTCGACTTTAAGTTGTTCGAATTTAACCATTTTGTACCACAATCCCACTTCTGACACCAATGTTACGAAAATTCAGTCTACGGAAAACTGTTCTACGAGTTCGTATCGCTGGATTGTGTACAAAATAAAAATGCACTTATATTTGGTTTTAACTAGTATTATTTCAACTAGTATTAATTAACTTTATTAATTTAAATAACAACTTAAAGAATAATTACTTATATCAACTGCTGAATTACTACAATTTATCTTTACAATGTTCACTCACGAGACGCATTAATTCACTATCAAATCACAACTGAAGTACAGTGCCTCAGATGCGCGGCCTTATATACTGCATGCATCAGTTCGACACGTTTCGACAAGCTTCGACTTGTTTCGAGAACCTTCTACTCGTTTCGTGAATGACGCATGCTATTGGCATCTCATTCGCACTCATGTGTTTTAATGCGCTGATCTTCCATCTCTTTCTCGCACACTGTCTCAGTGCGCTGAATGATCTTCCGTCTCTTTCTAACACATTGCTTAGTGCGCTGAATTGTCTTGCGTCTCATTTATTATTGTTGATTGCTTGCACCGTGTAGCAAATTACCTCTTTTCGTAACACTGCCGTCCACCTAAATCTGTTCGTCCCGAACAGATGTTAATCCTCTCTCTCTCTATACGGCGCCAACCTTTCTAAATGTCCCACTTTCATTTTTCTTCTAACGCCTGCAGTATTCTGAATCCGATACACGACATCGTTAATTCTTTTAATTATCTTGTATGGTCCTTCCCAGTGTGTTTGTAGCTTAGGGGATAAGCCTTTCTTCCTTTGTGGGTTATAGAGCAAAACATGTTGACCTTCCGTAAATCTCTCTGAATTTGTGCGCAAGTCGTACCTGGCCTTTATCTTATCACTCGCAAATTGTGTACGTTGTCTTACAAACCGATGCACTTCGTTCATTTCTTCTCTTTTTCTGAAAATATAATTGTGTACAGGAATTCCAGCTGAAGGACTCGCACCAAACTTTAAATCCGCAGGTAATCTTAAGTCTGTTCCAAAAACAATTTTAGATGGTGAAGCTGCTGTGGTATCATGAACCGCCGTTCGATAAGCCATGAGGAATAGTGGTATGTGTGTATCCCAATCTTTTTGATTTTTATCAACCACTTTTCTGAGATACTCTTCCAAAGTCCGATTGAATCTCTCCACCATGCCGTCTGATTGCGGGTGCAAAGGCGTCGTTCGTGTTTTGTGTATGTTGAGGACTTTGCATACTTCTTTAAATACAGCAGACTCAAAATTTCTTCCTTGATCTGAATGAAATTCCAACGGTACTCCAAAACGGCTTACCCAGTTGTTAACTAATGCATCCGCAACTGTTGTGGCTTCTTGATACGGCATGGGATACACTTCAGGCCACTTGCTGAAGTAGTCAATGACGACAAGCACATACTTATTCCCAGCATCACTGATTGGAAACGGCCCGGCGACATCCATGGCAATACTGCTCCCACGTTGTATTGATGCATCCTGCCGCGACTTCTGACTGTTGGTCCTTTTGCTGGTACACATGGTGGGTAACTGCGAATCGAATCTGCGACTGACTCTTGGCATCCAATCCAATAAAAACGTTTCTTTACCTTCTCGACCGTTTTATTAATGCCCAAATGACCACCACTAGATCCACCATGGTATTCCGCTAATATCTCTTTTATTTTTGACTTGGGAACAACAATCAAACTTCGAGCGGATGTGCCATCTTCATTTTCCCATACACGATATAAGCAACCATCTTGTAGCTTTAAGCTCTGCCACTGTGCCCAGTAAGCTTAAGTTATGGCACTGTCGGCAGCTATATCTCCCATGATGGTTTTCTTTGCTGTTCCTTGAACATCATGATTTTTGTGAGGTCGGGATCACTCTTTTGATCAATTTTAATTTTTTCCGGAGTCCATTTTTCATCGGGCAAAACATTTAGCAAACGAATATCAATTATGTTTCTTTTCCTTCCGCTCTTGAACAATGCCTGCATTCTAGTTTACATGGGCGTCGTGACAGAGCATCTGCATTTCCATGATTTCCTCCTTAACGATGTTCGATTGAGAAATCGTAGCTCTGCAATCGCTCTATCCAACGCGCAATTTGGCCTTCCGGATCTTTGAACTGAAGTAACCATCGTAGTGCTGCGTGATCGGTTCTCAAGTGAAACTGTAGTCCGTACAGGTATTTGTGGAACATTTTCACACTTTCGATTACAGCAAGAAGCTCCCTCCTGGTGACACAGTAATTTCTCTCGGGTTTGGACAAGGTTTTACTGTAGTATGCGATCACTTTTTCTTGTCCATTGATCACTTGAGAGAGAACTCCGCCGATTCCGTATCCACTCGCATCCGTATCAAGTATAAATTTCTCACCTGGAATTGGATACGCAAGAATTGGTGCCGAGCACAGCAGATCTTTTAATTTCAAAAACGCCCTTTCTTGATCATCGTCCCATTGAAATGCGCGGTTCTTTCTTGTCAACTCGTGAAGACTGCTAGCAACATTGGCAAAACCTGGAACAAATCACCTGTAGTATGTACATAGCCCCAAGAAACTTCGTAGGTCATGTAGGTTTTGCGGTCTGGGCCACTCCTTCACTGCAACTATTTTATCTTCATCGGTATGCACTCCTTCCGTGGTAACTCGATGGCCCAGATACTTTACTTCTTTCTTGAAAAGTGAGCATTTCTTTGGGCTAAGTTGTAGACCCGCATTTTTCAATCGAAGGAATACTTCCTTTAGATTTCTTAGATGTTCGTTGAAATCCTTGCCCATAACAATTATGTCATCAAGGTATACTACGCATGTTTTCCAGTGTAAACCTTTTAATACGTGCTCCATTAACCGCTCGAATGTTGCTGGTGCAATGCCCAAAGTCCAAACGGCATTACCAAAAATTGCCATAGTCCATCTCCCGTACTGAATGCAGTCTTCTCTCGATCTTTCTTATCGATTTCTACTTGCCAGTAACCGCTTTGCAAGTCCAACGTAGAACACCACTTAGCATTAGATAGTGTATCCAATGTGTCATCGATTCTTGGCAATGGATAACTATCTTTCTTTATGACATCATTAAGTTTTCGGTAATCAACGCAAAACCGAGTACTACCGTCCTTCTTTTTCACCAATACTACTGGTGAACTCCATGGACTCTCAGATGGTTCCACCACGCCATTTGTGTGCATTTCTTCAACCAAATGTGATACTTCGTCTCTTTTCGCAAGTGGTACCCACTTGGTGCTTGACGAATTGGGTTAGAATCACCAGTGTCTATTCGATGTTTTACAATGGCAGTTCTGCCATCCTTTTGGCCCTGTTCAGCAAACATACACCGATATTTGTCAATTAGCTGTTGCACTTGACTCTTTTCAATGGCAGTCAAATCCTTCGTCCACTCATTTATAAACTTGTGAGTAGATTGTTTGTCTATTTGCAATGTGCCGTAGTCCCTTGATGGATTTGACTCACAATTTATAATCGCTGATGCCTCTTGACACTGGCATATCACTGTTCCCTTTTTAATTAATTTGGACGAGTTTTCCATGTTGAGAACTCTTATTGGAACAACTTTTTCTTTTGTCGCTTCTACTATTGTTCTTCCTACAACAATATTACTTCTGCTTAATTGCTCATCATTCGCTTCTATAACCCACAACTTGCTTATCCCACAATCTTCATTTAATTTCGCCCAAACATTTGCTTTTGAATTAGGTGGTATTTTTCTATTTTTATGAGCAATAACTTGTTTAATTTTCTGATAAAAATCTGATCACAATCAATGTTTAGTTGGATCTCCGTGTTGGCATAACTCAAAATTGTTCTTGTTAAATCTAGTGTGAAACCGTTTCTTAGCATGAAGTCCATGCCAAGTATTATTTCGTCTACTATTTCCGCCACTATAAAATCATGCCTAACTGTCGTAGTGCCATTAGTGATTTCCTTGGTAATTTTTCCTCTGATTGGAGCCTCTTCACCTGTCGCTGTTTGCAATCTTATTCCGATAAGCGGCTCTATATCGTCCCTAACAAGGTTACTTCTTATAATTGAGTGTGAAGCTCCTGTATCCAACGTTACCATATATGCTGTACAATCAATAAGTCCTTCGACAGTTAAACTATTTGGCTTTCGAGCAATTTGTGAAATGGAGATTTTGGGGCAATCGGTTATGGGAGTCAGATCGTGCCCCGCAGAACTGACTCGTTTTAGTTTAAAGATTGATTAAAATTTAACATATTTTGGACATGTTCCTGGGTTTCTTCATGTCGGGGTTCATTTGCAATGGATTCATAGAGCGCTTGCATTTTTTACGAGAATCACGTGCCATATGCCCATATGTATCACACTTGTAGCATTTACCTTTAAATTGGGTGTCTCGGTTGGCAGCAGTGTAATCTGGTTTAGCTCCACTTTTTAACGCTTGGCAAATTACCTGAAGTAGGTCTTCATACTCCACGTCTAGTTTACGGACCTTTGGCGCTGTGGTTACAGTTTCCGTAAATGTCACTTTCGGCATTGTCACAGTGGCACGTCTTGTTTCCGGATCACGTATGCCGTCAACAAAGGCTTCGATCTTGCACTTTTCTATGAAATCACTCGTTGAATCTGCATACGACAAATGCGTAAGCCTCTCGACGTCCGCTGCATACGCCTGCAATGTTTCACCATTTCTTTGCATTCGGCACTTTAGTTCCATTCTGTAGATTTGCTTCATGTGATCACTGCCATATTTTCTCTGCAGTGCAGCCATAACCGCTAAATAACTGTTTCTATCACTTTCTGGAACAGTCTGCAATACTTCGGCTGCGCCTCCTTTAAGCGCCACGATAAGTGCGGCTACGCTGTCCTCATTATTCCATCGATTACTTACAGCCGTGGTCTCCAATTGCAGCTTGAAAATGTTGAACGATGTCGTTCCATCGTAAATCGGCGATTTTAGCCTCGTACCAGTAACAACATGCTGTGTAGGTCCACTTGTCTGTAGTAAACTGACATCTTCTTGTATTTTCTGTAGCTTTTTGTCGAAACCATTTTCCAACTTTTCAAATTTGTCATCAATGTCCACTACAATGTTATTTACATGTGCCTCAAGTTCGATTACTTTGCCATGGAGTGTATTAGAAACTTCCAGAAGCTGCTTCGAATGTTCTTGAAGCTGTTCGGTATTTTCCTGAAGTTTCTGTTCTATTCTGGTCGAATTTTCTTGGAGCTGTTTTGAATTTTCTAGAAGTTTCTGTTCCATTCTGGTCGAATTTTCTTGGAGCTGTTTTGAATTTTCTAGAAGTTACTGTTCCATTTTGTTGGAATTTTCTACAAGTTTCTGTTCCATTTTGTTGGCATTTTCTTGAAATTGTTTGGAATTTTCTAGACATTTTTGATCTAATTTGTTGGAATTTTCTTGAAGGTGTTGTTGTATTGCTCCGAGCAACTGGCTCATATCAAAACTTTGCGACTGTACTTTTTGCTCCGTGTCCACACTTTTCGATGACGCTGTTGTAGCTTCCACTTCAAACTCGTGCTCTGCGAGGTCAATGCCTTGATTCTCTAATTCTTCCATTAAACGCTTTTGTAGCTCTACTTTCGTACCTACAGTTGGAAGATTATGAATCGCCAGCTCCTTCTTTAGCTGGTCGACTTTAAGTTGTTCGAATTTAACCATTTTGTACCACAATCCCACTTCTGACACCAATGTTACGAAAATTCAGTCTACGGAAAACTGTTCTACGAGTTCGTATCGCTGGATTGTGTACAAAATAAAAATGCACTTATATTTGGTTTTAACTAGTATTATTTCAACTAGTATTAATTAACTTTATTAATTTAAATAACAACTTAAAGAATAATTACTTATATCAACTGCTGAATTACTACAATTTATCTTTACAATGTTCACTCACGAGACGCATTAGTTCACTATCAAATCACAACTGAAGTACAGTGCCTCAGATGCGCGGCCTTATATACTGCATGCATCAGTTCGACACGTTTCGACAAGCTTCGACTTGTTTCGAGAACCTTCTACTCGTTTCGTGAATGACGCATGCTATTGGCATCTCATTCGCACTCATGTGTTTTAATGCGCTGATCTTCCATCTCTTTCTCGCACACTGCCTCAGTGCGCTGAATGATCTTCCGTCTCTTTCTAACACATTGCTTAGTGCGCTGAATTGTCTTGCGTCTCATTTATTATTGTTGATTGCTTGCACAGTGGAGCAAATTTTCGTAACAATATATATATATATATATATATATATATATATATATATATATATATATATATATATATATAAATATATATATATATATATATATATATATATATATATATATATATATATATATATATATATATAATATATATATATATATATAGATATATATATATATATATATATTTGGAAATATTCTTGAAATTCTTTAAATTTTCTATTGTAGTATAATTATATTTGATTCTAAATTACACAAAAAATACACAAGGAGATCAAAAATGTACTGTTTTTGTGGAATTACACAAAAAGTGGCAACACTGACACAACTACATTTCTTTACAAAGAGAACGAAGTGAAAATCAAATCTGCCTACTTTTGGTGGCAGATGTTGATTCCACCCGTTCCTGTTGTTGAATCAGTGTTGTTAACTTCACGCATATCTGCAGGGATGTTTTTCAAATTATTTATGTATTAGTGAGAAAATATAGTTTTGTCTTTATGTTGGAGTTTCGTCATATCTTGCTGGGTTATATCCTTATATTTAAAAATTGATATAAAAGTATAAAAAAACTAATCGAAAAATAAAAATGGGAGGACCACGACTATTTTTAAAACATATATGCATATATTTATAAGACTAATATTTCATAGATTAGATTTCAATAATTTACGATTAAAATTTCCACAATTAAAACCAGTTGGGAAGGTTAAATCACATGGAAAATTTTAAAGTAGGGACATTATATAGTAGGTGTTATTATGATAGTTAGAATCAAGGATTGAAACCGTAACCGAAACCGATATCCGTTTAAAACCGATTCATTTTTAAAACAGAAACGGTAACCGAAACCGTTATATGAAAATCAGAAATAAACCGATATCCAAAACCGAAATAAACGGTTTCGGTTTTATACCGGTTTAAAACGGGTTTAAAAAAAGTATAAAAAGGAACAGGAAAAAATATTTTATTTTATATAGAAGATCTTACAGACAAGGCATGTTTTAATGTCATTTAATATAATTTGGAGTTACCGAAATAAAAATTTCTTGTTGTACAAAAATATTCACGTTTTTTTTTTTGAGAGACAATATTTCCAAAACAACGGTCTTTGGTATAAAATTTGTTTTTTTTTCTTTCATTAATTTGTGTAGCGGCAGAACAAGAGCAAATGCAAGACTAATACTGCAAGAAAAGCGTTTTTTTATCATTATAATGTATTTATTATGTTTTTAAGGTAATAATGAAATTCAAAAGAATTCATGATATTACTAAATATTGAACAACAAGTAACAATGGAAAGAGTGCAAAATATTTATGAAGATGTGTGGTTTTATTTTTTTTATTTTTGTTTTTCAAGGCTAATTAATATAAGCATCTTACTTTGAGTACAAATATAACACGCACAGCTCAAAATGGTGAGAGAGCTCGGCCTATGTGCATTATTTCATTTAACTTATAAAACCAAAAAAAAAAAATGATATATGAACATTTTCAAAGTGTACCACATTTAGCTGATATTGCTTTTTGTGTTTTTGTTTTTTTTCACAAATCTGCTGATTCGTTTGAAAGTTCAACAACATCAAAAATGCGAATCCAAGCTTTTGATAGAATTTTTGGCGGGTTTTTACCACAAAGAAAACTCGTTGTTGTTGCCAACTAGATAGCTGTACTAGATACAATCATGTAGCAGGATAGCAACGAAGAATTGTCGTTGTGAAAGTGTGTGGATGCGCATCGTAATTCGTTCCCAATAAACATTTATGCTTGGAAATACGCATATGGTACGCTTACTCATGTAAATATTTCATTGAATATAAGCGTACGATTTTCTTTGGAAAACGGCTCTTAAATATAGCAATATTCAAGATATAGGAGCTTCACAAGTACATGTGCGCTTTTTTGTATAAATAAACATTTCATAAATGTTTTTAAAACATGTTTTTTATGTTTTGAATTTTCATAAATTGCACATGATTTACAGGTATATATCAAAATGAAATATACGGGTTTTGAATATGGTTTTATATATTATATTAAGAATGTATTATCCGTGTATTTTTGTGCAAACTGTAAGGGTTTTATTGATGTTTATATACATTTATTTAAAAACGTATATTAACTGTTTTAAATAACCATAGCTGGGTTTTAAAAATATGTTTTTATAAATGTGTTTTAAAACTTGTTGTCAGATGAAAAAAACTATATAAAAAAAGAAATATATATTGGTTAGTTCGGAGGCACTCGGAGCATTTTGGTGCTCTTCGAGATCAGAGTGCACTGCCGGAACGCATATCGCCATGAAGATTTCATACATAGCAACATCAGATGAAAGCACCATGACATTCGCTACATTTTCGGGCATAATATGGGCTTTTCGCCGATGCGAAGCACCAGCATCGGATGACATACTGCGGTCAAAATCAAGTAAACTTATAAACGCACGTATATTCCAAATACAATAAAAATGCGTTGAAAAGTATTTGGAAGAAAGTGTATTTCTAAATCATATTCTAAATTGAAATCGACATTTATAAGAATACTTATTAAAGAAGAATTAAGTCAGTATATTCCAAATGCGTTGAAAAGTATTTGTAAGTACGTATATTTCAAAATGTTGTCGAAATTTATTTATTAGTAAGTTAATTTCCAAACATTTTTACTATTCGCTTATAAAAATGTTTATTGGGTTATTGTTGACGAAAACAGAAATATGCCTATACGAAATATTCCTTATATTTATTATGAACTAGCTGGACCCGTGCACGACTCGTGCCAAGATTTTCTGAATTCAAAAATATGGAGCGATTTTATTAATATAAAAAACATTTTATTATTTATATGAGGGGCCCATGCTTAGCTGTTGAAGTCTTTTTATTGGTTTTATATATGTGATAACCAAATAAATCTCCGCCAAAACAACTTTTCTCAAAGACAATTCTTTCTCAGACTGCGCTTCTCCGCAGAATTATTCCCAGTAGAAATCTTCCCCGTAAAATCCACATAGAACGCTTTCCCGTAGAATTCTCCACGTAGAATTCATCACGGTAGAATTGTTCCCGGTAGAATTCTTCCCCGTAGAATTCTTCCCCGTAGAGTTTTTCCCAGTAGAAGTTTTAGTGTGGTGGGTTTTAATGTAGTAAGTTTCGGTGTGGTAAGTTTCGGTGTGGTAAGTTTCGGTGTGGTGAGTTTAGATGTGGTGAATTTTGGAGTGGTGAGTTTAATTGTGGTTAGTTTTGGTGTGGTGAGTTTTAGTGTGGTGAGTTTTAGTGTATTGAGTTTTAGTGTGGTGAGTTTTAGTGTGGTGAGTTTTAGTGTGGTGAGTTAAAGTGTGGTGATTTTTAGTGTGGTGAGTTTTAGTGTGGGGAATTATAGTGTGGTGGGTTTTAGTGTGGTTAATTTTAATGTGGCGTGTTTTAGTGTGGCGTGTTTAAGTGTGGCGTGTTTTAGTGTAGCGAGTTTTAGTGTGGGGAATTTTAGGGTGAATTTTATTGTGGTGGGTTTTAGTGTGATGAATTTTAATGTGATGAATTTTATTGTGGTGAGTTTTAGTGTGGTTAATTATAGTGTGGTGGGTTTTAGTGTGGTGAATTTTAGTGCGGTGAGTTTTAGTGTGGTGAGTTTAAGTGTGGCGAAATTTGAGTGTAGTGAGTTTTAATGTGGTGAGTTTTAGTGTGGTGAATTTTAATGTGGTGAAATTTTAGTGTAGTAAGTTTTTGTATGGTCAGTTATAGTGTGGTGAAATTTTAGTGTGGTGAGTTTAAGTGTGGTGTTTTTAAGTGTGGTGAGTTTTAGTGTGGTCAATTATAGTGTGGTGGGTTTTAGTGTGGTGAATTTTAATGTGGCGTGTTTTAGTGTGGCGTGTTTTAGTGTAGCGAGTTTTAGTGTGGTGAATTTTATTGTGGTGAGTTTTAGTGTGATGAATTTTAATGTGATGAATTTTATTGTGGTGAGTTTTAGTATAGTGAATTTTAGGGTGGTGAGTTTTAGTGTGGTTAATTATAGTGTGGTGGGTTTTAGTGTGGTGAATTTTAGTGCGGAGAGTTTTAGTGTGGTGAGTTTTAGTGTATCGAAATTTAAGTGTAGTGAGTTTTAATGTGGTGAGTTTAAAAGTGGTGAATTTTAATGTGGTGAAATTTTAGTGTAGTGAAATTTTAGTGTAGTGAGTTTTAGTGTGGTGAGTTTTAGTATAGTGAATTTTAGGGTGGTGAGTTTTAGTGTGGTTAATTATAGTGTGGTGGGTTTTAGTGTGGTGAATTTTAGTGCGGAGAGTTTTAGTGTGGTGAGTTTTAGTGTATCGAAATTTAAGTGTAGTGAGTTTTAATGTGGTGAGTTTAAAAGTGGTGAATTTTAATGTGGTGAAATTTTAGTGTAGTGAAATTTTAGTGTAGTGAGTTTTAGTGTGGTGAGTTATAGTGTGGTGAAATTTTAGTGTGGTGAGTTTAAGTGTGGTGAGTTTTAGTGTGGTGAGTTTTAGTGTGGTAAGTTTTAGTGTGGTGAGTTTTAATGTGGTAAGTTTTAGTGTGGTGAGTTTTGGTATGGTGAGTTTAAGTGTGGTGAGTTTTAGTGTTGTGAATTTTAGTGCGGTGAGTTTTAGTGTGTCGACATTTGAGTGTAGTGAGTTTTAGTCTGGTGAGTTTTTGTGTGGTGAGTTTTAGTGTGGTGAAATTTTAGTGTGGTGGGTTTTAGTGTGGTGAATTTTAGTGTGTTGAATTTTTGTGTGGTGAGTTTAAGTGTGGTGAGTTTTAGTATAGTGAGTTTAAGTGTGGTGAGTTTTAGTGTGGTGAGTTTTAGTGTGGTGAGTTTTTGTGTGGTAAGTTTTTGTATGGTGAGTTTTAGTGTGGTGAGTTTTAGTGTGGTGAGTTTTAGTGTGGTGAGTTTAGGTGTGGTGAGTTTTAGTGTGTTGAATTTTTGTGTGGTGAGTTTAAGTGTGGTGATTTTTAGTGTGGTGAGTGGTGTGTTTTAGTGTGGTGGGATTTTAGTGTGGTGAGTTTTTGTGTGGTGAGTTTTAGTGTGGTGAGTTTAAGTGTGGTGAGTTTTGGTGTGGTGAGTTCTGGTGTGGTGAGTTTTAGTGTGGTGAGTTTTAGTGTGGTGAATTTTAGTGTGGTGAGTTTTAGTGTGGTGAATTATAGTGTGGTGGGTTTTAGTGTGGTGAATTTTAGTGTGGTGAGTTTTAGTGTGGTGAGTTTTAGTTTGGTTAGTTTTAGTGTGGTGAGTTTGTTTTTCTTTCCTTTTTTTGTTTTTCATTTAGTTTGGATTGTGGTTTTATGTGATTGGTTTTGTTTTTGTATTTTTGCTTTTGTTTTGTGTTGTGCTTTTGCTTTTTTGTTTTTAATTTTTTTTTTGTATTTGAGTTTTTTGTTTCATATTCGTAGCTGGTGAAAGTGCCGAGTTATATCGTGTTTAGGTCGCATGGGAGGTGCCACGCCTATTTGTCCAACCCCTCCCATATATAGCCTATCATTCCTTCCAGACCATACCGCATCTGTGGTAAAAATTTCAAGACAATCGGATCAGCCGTTTAGACGGAGAAGCGGAACAAACGTGATTGCTTTTGTTTTTGTATTTTTGCTTTTGCTTTTGTTTTGTTTTGTGCTTTTGCTTTTTTGTTTTAAATATTTTTTTTGTATTTGAGTTTTTTGTTTCATGTTCGTAACTGGTGAAAGTGCCGAGTTATATCGTATTGAAAGTTTAGGTTGTATGGGAGGTGCCACGCCTTTTTGTCCAATCCCGCCTATATATAGCCTATCATTCCTTCAAGACCATACCGCATCTGTGGTAAAAATTTCAAGAAAATCGGATCAGCCGTTTAGACGGAGAAGCGGAACAAACGTGATTGCTTTTGTTTTTGTATTTTTGCTTTTGTTTTGTTTTGTGCTTTTGCTTTTTTGTTTTAAAATTTTTTTTCGTATTTGAGTTGTTTGTTTCATGTTCGTAGCTGGTGAAAGTGCCGAGTTATATCGTATTGAAAGTTTAGGTTGTATGGGAGGTGCCACGCCTTTTTGTCCAATCCCGCCCATATATAGCCTATCATTCCTTCCAGACCATACCGCATCTGTGGTAAAAATTTCAAGAAAATCGGATCAGCCGTGTAGACGGAGAAGCGGAACAAACGTGATTGCTTTTGTTTTTGTATTTTTTGCTTTTGTTTTGTGCTTTTGCTTTTTTGTTTTTAATTTTTTTTTTTGTATTTGAGTTTTTTGTTTCATGTTCGTAGCTGGTGAAAGTGCCAAGTTATATCGTATTGAAAGTTTAGGTTGTATGGGAGGTGCCACGCCTCTTTGTCCAATCCCGCCCATATATAGCCTATCATTCCTTCCAGACCATACCGCATCTGTGGTAAAAATTTCAAGGAAATCGGATCAGCCGTTTAGACGGAGAAGCGGAACCAACGTACAAACGTACAAACGAACAAACAGATTTATTATATTAATAGGATGTATATGTTCATTTTATTATGGCCTTGAGATTTTGAATTGTTTAAAATTATAAACATCTTAGTAACTACTTGAGAAAATTATTAAGTGACAATAGTGTAGTTGCTGGGCATCAACTTCGTACATTTTAAGTATACAGTTTGCAGATATTGCAGTTCACTGAATTGTGGAAATTTACTTTCTCTGGATGGATATTGTACAAAATTCTTCTTATTCTTAAAAAGTTTAAGAATATTTACCGATGTATTCTTGTTGATCTAGTTTAAGGTTCGCTTCTCGGCTCTCTTCTGCAATTCAGATCATATCTGAGGTGAAGTCAAAATATTGCTTTTTATTGGTTTGTGGTCACGATTGAAGTTTTTTTATTGGCGAAATCAATCAAATAATTCATATAACACAATAGTTGCACTAACATTACGTTTGTTGCTTAAATTACGTTTCCCACTTTATCCCAGAAAATTATTCTTACTTTACCCCAATATAACAATTTGAACATAACTTAGCACCATATAAACAATGTTAGATTATTTCCAAACCAGTTTATATTTCAAAAGATATACAATATTCGATCATTTTAAAAACCACCAGCACTCTTAAACATTTTTTTTTCACTTGGTTCGATATGCAGAAAAAATATATTAATTTGATTACCGTCAACTGGGGTGACTTTGACCCGAAAAACTGTATATGTTGATTTTGTAATGTTTTTAATTCGCTATTTTGTAATGGAATTAATATTTCATTATTTTATAAAATATTGTAAGTATGTCCTCTTTAAGCATCCGCAATCAAAATTTCATGGTGTAATAACAGTAATTATAAAAAAATAAAAATAAAAATGGTTCAAAGTCACCTCGCGCGTGAGGTGACTTTGGCCCAAACATGTTTATCACCAATTTCATCTATGTTATTATGGAACTATAAGATGACTATGATACTATATCATCATAAATGTTTTACTGAAAATTCAGATCACTTGAAACCCATATATTTCGAATTATAAGCATGGTAATAAGGATTAATATGAAAAAGATAACAAATATTTTCTATTTTTCATTAGAACAAGTTTATTAAATGGAATTAATCAAGTAAATTAGTCAATTGATATGTAATATCAATTACAAAAACTAAATTCTGACTATTTTACACTTCTTTTTTAGTAAAGGGCTTATGTGGATCTATTTTTTTAATATTTCTAGATAAATAATGGTCACTTCCAGTTTGTACCCGCCTTAGTTTGGCAATTAACTTAACTCCGTTGTTTTTCATTTATATTGTTATGTCAATATCTGCCATTAAATAAACAAACTAACTAAAATTCAAACACGTTTATTTTAAAAATGGGAAAATATAGTATATATTTGGAAAAGAATGGAACAAATAAGCCCACAATTTCACATGAGTTATTTTAACATTGGGTATACACGTTCGAATTATTTGATGTGGGTTTTAACCGCGACTTTAACTCGGGCCAAAGTCACCCCAAAAACATTAATTTTAAGAACGATTAAATAAAATAAATAATTAACAATAGTAATGAACTAAAATGACAATGTATATTTAGTTTATTAGAAAGAAAATATATTATTTTTTCTAACATAAACAATGTAACGAATTAATTTGATTTTGTTCGTAAATAAAATTAATGATTTTTAGCTACATTTACAAAGATATTAATATGTTGTAATATGAGTGTTAAAAGTTAAGGAAATAGCATAACGCAGATAGAAAATGCTTCAAAGAAAATTATTGTAAAAGAAATGAAATCTGTAAGTCACTTGGATGCTAGGAAAATTTGATTGCAAACATTATTTTTTGTTTGGCCAAAGTCACCTCTGGAAGTCTAAAGTCACCCCAGTTGACGGTATAACTATGGATGAAAAAGTTGATGCCATATTGAGAAGCACTTGACAATTGTTTTTATTTTTGAAATGCAAAAACATGGTCAAAAATTGCAATTGCCGACATTAATTTCCCCATTTTCCACTTTACCCCAGGTTTTTTGTTGAAGACATTGAAAAATATGAAATATTTAATACAAAAACCGAAATCAAAACCGAAACCGTAACATGGAACCGGTATACCGAAACCGTTTCGTTATAAAAACTTTAAACCGAAACCGTAACCGAAACGCGAAAAAACCGAAACCGAAATCGAATCCGTTATTCGTTTAGGTTTAAATCCTTGGTTAGAATTATCAAAATTATAGTCATTATAGTAGGTCTAAGCCGACTATAAATAGCCTACACATATGTGTGGTTACCATTCAAAGAAATGGTAATAACTACACACTGAAAATAACTACACACTTTCAATCGCTGAAGAATTTCCATTCATTTGATACCCATATTTTCAAATTGGTAGGTGTACCGAATTTTGATATTTTTTTTTGGGAACCACAAGTCGTTTCGCGGGAAAACATTATTTTCATATATTTGAGTATGAAGTCAATATATATTTGACCAAAAAAGTTTACCTAAGCACGTATACAGTAAAATTCATAGTAAAATCACAGGTCACAATGGACCGATTTTTTCGCACATACAGCGTAGATATATAAGTAATTTAAGTTATAAGTTTCATTTATCTAACTCTTCAATTTTTCAAGTTGTAGTGATTTCAACAGACAGACAGATAGACGGATAGACAGACGGACAGACGGACAGACGGACAGACGGACATCGCTAAATCGACTCAGGAGATCATGCTGATCAAGAATATATATATACTTTTCCATACCGGAGATGCTTCCTTCTGGGTGTTACAAACGGCGTACCAAACTGAATATACCCTTTCACTCTTAGTGTAGAGTATAAAAACGGAAAATAATAAAAAGAAATTTAGGCGGATCACGCCCATTTTTGGAACACCTATTTTTAAGTGTATTCGAACAATACGTTTTAAATTTTATAACTATGTCTTGAATACTTTTCGAGATATTCTTTCCTAAACAGTTACATAAAGGTCACTTGTATGGGATGTGGGTGTGTCTGTTGACCGATTTCGCTGATTTCTATACTCAGACCTTACTTTTTGCTAAAATATATTGTGACATATTGTTTCATCCAGAATGCGTTGTTTTCAAGTGGAAATGGATATTTGCTAAGGTTAGCCTTATTTTGCATCCGTCCCTGATCAGAATAAGATATGGCATCCCTACCAAATACCACCTGAATTGATACTGAATATGAATATTTACTAACATATTTTTAGTGAATTGTAATTGTATTTTCATTATAGTTTTATTAGTGTCTTAACAATCACTAAATGTCCAGTCGTACATTTAATTTTACAAATTTTATGTATTAATTATATTGAAAAATTTCTGTTGCATGTGCATTTTTGCATTTAATTTGTGTCTTTTTTGTGATATATTTGTTTATGCTAATCTAGTGTTGTGTTGTTAGTGTGTTTAAAACTTACACAATTAACCCTTACTTGCCTTATAAAATTATTTGGATATAATTTTTTTACTTTGTGTTCTTTTCGATAGTTTGAAACTATGGATTGTTTATCAGTGGAAAACTTTGCTGCCTGTTCACTGAGAGATAAATGCAAGAGTAAAAACATTTTAAATTCAATGTTTTCTTGTTCTGGCCCTTGTGGTCAGCTGTATCATGTTACTTGTGCAAATATTTCCATTTCATTTACAAAATACTGTGTTCAGTGCATTCTAGTCTACTGTGGTATTGTCCGCCTTGTAGATCTCTTTCTCCATCTGATTTTGCGTTAAATCACAGAACTTATCACTTGTTCTCTTGCTTCTTCTATTAGTCCCTGTACACTAATAGCAGCACCCTTGATCACAGAAACCATCAATACTAATGCACCTGTAAGTTCAAATTTAAAGACGATTCCAAAAATAAAAATCATTTTTATTTTTCGGTTGATGCCTGACACGACAACAGATAATATTACAAATTTTATAAAAACATATTAACTCGTGCCGCTTGATGCTTACATTTCATGTAAAAAAATCGGAAACATGCATACACATGCATCTTTTATAGTATCTACTGCAGAAGAATATGCTGAGGCCGTTATCAGTTCAAATCTTTCAAATTCAGTTTTCGGCAAATTCAGCTGTCAGTTTTCAGTTTTTCTGCAAATTCAGCTGTCTGCAACGCTAAAACGCAGACACAATTATGAGTGCTGTCTACAACGCTAGTGCTGCATCGAGCGAATAATCTTGTATCTACCACGTCACGTGAAGACTGCTGCAATACAATAATACCATACAATGACACAGAAACGTCTATTTGTTGTACATTCCCTTATGAAAGTTAAATACCACAAGTCTTGTATTTGTGAGTAGCCCTGAGGCATGTTTTTTTGGTGTCATATTCTGTGAAATGAAGAAAAATTGTGAAATTAAACACAAATAGTGCACTTAAAATGTTAATTTGTTTGTTTTATTTTGCAAATCGAGGAATATTTATGATTATTTAAAAAATCCTAATTTTATAAGGATCAGCTGCATTTATTTGACAAAATATTTTGACAAGCACAAAAGTAGAGCTCACAGTTCAATTGCCGTACTGTCGTATTCGTACAATGTCGTACCAATACCATGAAACTGTGAATACGCTAATTATATTTTTGGTTAAAAATTCGTCTGTCCGTCAGTTTGCTTAATGTGGGAGTTTTTCCGAAGTGAGTGGGCAAAAGTGGCAGGAAGGTAAAATACTAAAAAATGAGTTATTGCGATAGCAGACATCATGGGAAATCGAATGGTATCCTTTGGAGTGGTACGTATCCCCAAAATGGTTCCAAAAACTATTTTTTTTGTCAACAAAAATTTGTCTTAATAAATGTTGGATCATAAATAGAGTTTTTCCCCCCTTTTGAGTCATGGATCACTTCAAAGGGCCAACTCATATCCGCTATCAATTTACAAAATTTTACAAAATTTGAGGTCATAAATAGAGTTTTTATCCCCTTTTGGGGGTCATGGACCAAAGGATATCGTTTCGCATCCCACGATATGTGCTACCGATTTCTGCAAATTTGACGATATGAAAAAGATTGTATAAATTCACACAAAAAAAAAATTGTTCATTAATGGAATGAACGCCGTTAACTGAGACACCGTTCTTGATATACATGGAAAAAATCATTCTATTTATGAACAATTCTTCGTATATGCGAATCGCACAATTTGAGCGAAATTGATATAATAAACGCGTTCATAATTGTTATGAATTGCGTTCATTGAGGTATTCATATTAATTTTTTGCGGCAAAGCAGCGTTGCCTCCACGTCACGTGCAATTCAGCCGAGCATAAAGGCGATACTGAAAAATAAAAAATCAGTGCACCAAAAGGAGAATAAAAATACAACACAAATTAGGTAGGTATTTGAGTATTTGTGTATGATCGTATGTGTTCAACTGCAGCCATTTTGACCATTCTATAAATAGATATTTTTATTTTACTGTCGCGTCATACATCATGACGGGCAGTGATTATTTTCACTACTCGTCGCAACGCGTCGATAGTCGATGATGGCAAATCCACTTCATAGTTTTTTATTCGTATGTCATTTCGTAATTATAAAGGAAATCGTTTCCTTTGTTGTTTATAACACAAAAAAAAACATGAGCAAAATTTTCAAAAAAGCATAAAATTGCAGATGCGCCTAATCTACAAAACTTGTGCGCCTCTACAGAAGGGCGCAAAATATAGAGAAAGGCGCAAAATTTTCAAAAAAGCATAAAATTGCAAATGCGCCTTATTTACAAAATTTTAAAGAAGGGCGCAAAATATACAGAAAGGCGCAAAATTTTCTTAAAAACATAAAATTGCAAATGCGCCTAATTTGAGGCGCATTGCAGATGCGCCTAATCAAAAAAGCATAAAATTGCAAATGCGCCTTATTTACAAAATTTTATAGAAGGGCGCAAAATATACAGAAAGCGCAAAATTTTCTTAAAAGCATAAAATTGCAAATGCGCCTATTTTGAGGCGCATTTGCTTTATTTATTTGCGCCTCTATAGAAGGGCGCAAAACATAGCAAAAGTAGCAGAATTTTCAAAAAAGCATAAAATTTCAGATGCGCCTAATCTACAAAATTTGTGCGCCTCTACAGAAGGGTGCAAAATATAGAGAAAGGCGCAAAATTTTCAAAAAAGCATAAAATCGCAAATGAGCATTATTTAAAAAAAGTTTACGCCTCTACTGAAGGCGCAACATTTTGAAATATAGAGAAAGGCGCAAAATTCTCAAAAAAGCATAAAATTGCAAATGCGCCTAATTTACAAAATGTTTGCCCCTCTAAAGAAGGGCGCAAAAAATAGAGAAAGGCGCAAAATTTTCTAAAAAGCATACAATTGCAAATGCGCCTTATTTACAAAATGTTTTGGCCGCTACAGAAGGGCGCAAAATATAGAAAACGGCGCAAAATTTTCAAAAAAGCGTAAAATTGCAAATGCGCCTAATTTAAGGCGCATTTGCTTTATTTACAAAATGTTTGCGCCTCTATAGAAGATCTAAAATATAGAGAAAGGCGCAAAATTGCAAATGCGCCTTATTTACAAAATGTTTGCACTTCTACAGAAGGGCGCAAAATATAGAAAAAGGCCCAAATTTCCAAAACATTACAAAATGGAAAAGGCTCATAATTTATAGAAATTTTGAGCCTGTCGTAAAGATCGCAATATATAGAGAAAGTCGAAAACTTAAAAAAAAATACAACCCGTTAGCGTAAAATATAGAAAATGCGGAATTTTTTTTTAAAAAGCATAAAATTGCAAATGCGCCTAATATTCAGAATTTTTAGGCCTTTTTAAAAGACCGGAAACTACAGAGAAACGCGCTAAATTTTCAAAAAAATAAGCACAAAATGGAAAAATGCAGAATGTTTGCGGCTTTTAAAAAGATCGCAAAATATAGAAAAAGGCGCCAAATTTTCAAAAAAAAAAAACACAATTCATTTATAGAGTAAATATGCGTCATTTTCATTTTGTGTTTGTTTTGATAATTTTGCGCTTGTAAAGACGATAAAATTCTGTAAGTTATGCGCTGTTTTAATTTTGATTGTTATTTGAATAGTTACGCCTTTTTGAGCTTTTATACATTGCGCCTTTGTGTAAAAATTACTAACTATCTCCAGATTACTAATATTCTATAAATTACCTTTTTAATTGTTCCCTTTTTTTAAATTTTGCGACTTATAAAAAAACTTTTTTGACATTTTAATCTTTGTTAAAATTGTCCAAAATAGCGGGTAACTTTTATTTTAAAGTTAACTGTCTACGAATATGCATTGTATTTTGACAAAGATTCTGAAGAATACACAATTCGAGTTTTAAATATTTTGAGATCTATATCAAAATGTCCCAATACAAAAATTCTGGGCAGGGTCGCGGCAGTTTAGAAACATTTTTTCGACATATTTTAAAAAGAGATAGGCGGAGTTTGTATCACAAGCTGTCTGCCCGAACTGCCCGATCCCAAAATATGCCGTGAATCTGTCATTAAAATTCCAAAAAATTTTACAACCCGCTATACACTTCCCAAAATATTCCATTTATCTTTGTGTTGGCCGGAAATATTCCTGAAAAATGACATAAATTTTGTCGGGGTATCAATATTAAATCGAATTTAAACATTATAGGCGCGTAACCATAGACAATTTTATACAATTTTAATAATTCGACTTAAAAAAATTCGACTTTTTTAGAATTATTGTATAGAATAAATTGATTTTGAATTTAAATATGACTTTAAATTGTCTATACTAATGCGCCATAGTATTTAAAAAATATACATATTTTTTTGTATGTCTTCGATGTACAACTATAATTCCAAATACCATTTTTGAAAGTTTGATAAAAGTTCGACAATTCATAGTTTTAGATGTGTTGGTGTATTTTCATAATTTAAAATCAAATATTCACAAAATATAGTTTTTAAGTATGTCCAATCGGCACTACGCTAAAAGGTTATGATTGTTTCAAATTATAATTGAAGAAGTTATTAACAAAAAAAAATCGATATTGAAACAAAATTATTTGATGACTTTTAGTTCTATAACGACGATTTATAATCCGATTTTTACGTTTTTAGTTTTTTGAAATTAGTTTTTTGTAAATTAATTTAATAATTGGTGAAGTAACTATTACCTTTTAATTCTTGAATAAATGGTACAAAAAACTAGCTTAAATATCAAACTTAAATTTATTACAAATGGTAAAGTATTTTTGGTTTTCGAAATCGCTGACTTGTTAAGTGAAAATAATCATTAAAATAAATTGTGTATATCTGAAGTAGTTTTCCAACGAGATGTCGGTATTGATCACCTTTAATATAATACACAAATTGAATTTTGTTTCCAAAGGGTACTGAGATATGTACACCTTCCTAAAATCAGAGACCAAAAATAATTATTTTTTCAAATTTGTATGTAAAAAGTCATTGTAAGAAATGATGGTACTGTAAAACAAAGGGTTCCAGATAACATTTTTAATTTAAGGTCTTATTTTTACTATAGGACTGGTTAAATTTTAAAATATTTTCTAATAATAATATTTGAGAAATATAAATAAAAGTTTGATTAATATTATTAAAGTCAAAAAAAAATAATTTTTGATAAATACTTTCAAAATTCAAATATAATTTTTATTTTAGATACATATTTATAAAAATCACAATTAATTATTATTTTTGATATATATATGGAAAAAAGTCGTTACTCCTACCAAAAAATCTCCAAACAAACAAACAAATAGGCTGAACTTTAGATAACCATATGAAGTGAAATATTTTTTCGTCAAACTATCCCCCATGTTTGGGTCCCAGACTAAATTAGGGATGGGTCGGACTTGTGGTACCCTAGATACATCGAAAACTTATACACCTACCTATATGAACATGTAGGTACTGAAATGAAATATATTGATCTCACGATTAATATTTTATTTTGTTCATGATCCGATAACCCCAGTAACCTCAGGACCCTTTTTAGTTCTAACAACTTTATACACGAATAATATATAGGATACAAGTGTGGGTACCCAAACGAAAAGAAATTTAATCACGAGTCTATTATACACTTTTGTATTTATGTTTTAAAAAATAAAAAATTTAATATTTTATAAAAAAATTTCGACGCGGAGCTTCTTTGATATAACTTCCTAACGAAATATTATAATTAACTGGCCACTTCAAATAAATTTAAAAAAGGGTTTCAGCGTTACATATTCATTTCAAAATTTTCTTCGTCATTTTGATAAATAATTAAATATTTTTCTCAACAATCAACATTTAATTTTAATTTTATTTTTTACATAACTACAAATCCTAATCGCTATGGTCATTAGATCATAACCATATAATTACAAATGTGGCATTATTACCTTTCATTTGAGTACCTATATGACCAAATATTTAGGTGCACTGGATTTCGATTTTTCTAGGCTACCACAGATCCGACCGCACCCTATATTTTTATTTGTTTTTTAAGCAAATAAAACGGTTGATTTAATGAAAAAAGTTGGTTTAAAGTAGTACAGTTGTGTATAATTCATTGTTCCCTGCATTTGATGAGAAAATATAAAAAAAGGCGCAAAATAAACTTTTGGGGCGCATTTTAGAAAAAATTGGAAAAAAGGCGCAAAAAACTAAACCCCCCCCCCCCAAGACATACTTCTGGATCCGCCCCTGAACAAGATAAGATATAAAATAAAATGTTAGTAGTTAAAAAATAAATAAATTGAAATAATAAAAAAATAAGTAATATAATAAAATAAAAAAAATACATGAAAATAAAAAATAGATTTTTTTTATTTTATATAGTTCAAAAGTTCATAAAAATCATGATTTTTTTCGTAAATATTATGAAAGCGTTCAATATTATGAACTTTTTCATTACAGTTTTATGAACGATTCCTAAATTGTATGAATTTTGTCATTGGTTGAGTCGTAATGAAAAATTCATAAAATTGATGAACAAATTCATAAATAGTATGAACATTTTTTTCTGTGAATGTCAGGATTGTATATTGTACCGCCACCAAAATGTTTGTATAAGTACAATAATTATATTATCGTTGGTATCACTGCATTAAAGCAATTATGAATTTATGTATATTATTGAATAGTAGTAGCTATATACTAAGTAGTACTAATTTGTTTGTACTAATATTGTATGCGTCGACATAATTGCATAAAATTTCATTATATTGCATTTTATAAATATCTTTACAGCATAGTATACAAATTTGGAAAATATTTCTATTATTCAATACTAGTTATAAACAACAGTTTTACAGATAATTGGTTCCTGATCGTGACCGCGCATCATCGATACTATCCTGCAATGTTTATTAACTTTAAGTTAACTTATAAGAAAGACTAATGGCAAGATGCAATATAAATAAGACTAGTTCTTTTGGTAAATTATTGAGTATTATTTTAACTATAAGATAGATTTAACTTTAATTACTTTTCACTAGAATGATAAGTTATAGCAGGCACAAATGATATAATTTTAAATAATTAGCCAATAATCATAATTAATGGTAATGATTGACCATTATAATTAGCGAAAATTATTATGGTTATAATTATTATTATTATTAATTACTATTTTAAATATTCCTTAAGATATTTTAACATGAATTTTTGTAAGATTTTAAAATGAATACTAAAATGTTACATGTAACTACAAACGAATACCGGTGATGTGCATGTCAAATAATTTGAATAGTCTGATGACCTGATTTCCTAATTTGAGGATACAAAATAGGGGTCGTTAAAAAAAAGAGATCGCATAACGGCCGTGGATCAATAATACCTGGTAGCGTGGGTGGGTATGATCTTAAGGAGTGCACAACATCTTTTTCACTCCTGATAACAGGTCGCAGCCAAAGTGTAAAAACCAATAATAGGAACCTTGATGAACAATATAAATATACAATTTGTTATAGTCATTGAATGAACACCACGAGTCGGACAAACTGATCTGGCACCATCGTCAGAAAACAACCACATAACAACTTTTAAACAATGGGCATACCATTATTAAACATTTTGTGTTTAATATCACACACCAAAGGTTTAAAAATGCAAATAAAATGTCTATGTATATGTAAATATATGTAATAATAAACAATAATTATGTAATCCTAATTTGAGGACACAAAATCGAGTGCTTGGCGACGGGTATCTAAGGGCAGAAGTGAGCGGGGATTGCAACGCAGAAATGAGCGGGGATTTTAGTGTAGCATTTTTAGAAATTTCTGGAAATTTAAATGTCTATTTAAGAATTCAATTATTTTAGATTGGTTTTAATGGACCTATATATATTGCTTATTATTTTGAAATACTAACTATACAAATTTTATATTTAAATAATTATAAAAAATATGTTCATAACATTTATGTATATAATTTTCGCATGCAAAAAGAAAATTTAATTATTTTTTTATTATTTTGTATAATGTTTTAGGAAATAAAATGTGTATCTAAAGCAGAGCTCTCGATTACACGTGTGCCCGGGTACCCGGGCTACCCGGGTTTTTTCGATCTACCCGGGTAATACCCGGGTTGTTCAAATACTTGAAAAACCCGGGAATTAAATGTTCGAGCTACCCGGGTAGTTTGTTCGTTCAAACGAACGAACAAACGTTCGAGCTATTCGAGTAGCTCGATTGCTCGTTCGTTGTTCGAGTAGCTCGATCGTTGTTCGAGCTTCGAGTAACTCGTTCGTTCGTTTGTTCAATTGACGATTGTTCATTTGATCGCTTGTTAATTTGTCCGTTCGTTTGCTTGATGTAGGAGTTGGTCGGAAGTGGTTGGAAAAATGTGGGTGGGTGGGAAAAGTGGTCGGAAAGTGATAAAAAGACCGAACAAAATTTTATTGCAGAAATCGGTAGCAGACATCAAGGGAAATCGAATGGTACCACTCTCAGTGGTCCCTGACCCCCAAAATGGGGTCAAAAACCACTTTTTGTCAAAAAAAAAAATTATTGCGGAAATGGATAGCGAACCTCATTAGAAGACTAATGGTACCCTTTGGAGTGGTCCCTGACCCCCAAAAGGGGGTCAAAAACCCATTTATGACCCAACAAATTTTATTTCTGACATCGATAGCGGACATCATTAGAAGGCTAATGGTACCCTTTTGAGTGGTACAAATGGGTTTTTGACCTCCTTTTGGGGGTCCAGCAAAAGGGGGTCTAAAACCCATTTACGACCCAAAATTTTTTATTTCGGAAATCGATAGCGGACATCATTAAAAAATCATTTTCGAAATGATAGCTGACGTTAAGAAATGCATTTTGACATTCACAAAATTTTTTTTTCGAAAATGGGGTTTTTGACCCCCTTTGGGGGGACCTGGACCACTCCAAAGGGTACCATTAGCCTTCTAATGATGTCCGCTATCGATTTCCGAAATAACATTTTTGGGTCATAAATGGGTTTTTAACCCCTTTTTGGGGGTCATGGACCACTCCAAAAGGTACCATTAGCCATCTAATGAAGTCCCCTATCGATTTCCGAAATAAAAATGTTTGGGTCATAAATGGTTTTTTGACCCCCTTTTGGGGGTCAGGGACCACTCCAAAGGGCACCGTTAGTCTTCTATTGAGGTTTGCTATCCATTTCCGCAATAATTTTTTTTTTTTGACAAAAAGTGGTCAGGGACCACTGAGAGTGGTACCATTCGATTTCCCTTGATGTCTGCTTCCGATTTCTGCAATAAAATTTTGTTCGGTCTTTTTATCACTTTCCGACCACTTTGCCCACCCACCCACTTTTGTCCACCCACATTTTTCCAACCACTTCCGACCAACTCCTACATCAAGCAAACGAACGGACAGACAAATTAACAAGCGATCAAATGAACAATCGTCAATCGAACAAACGAACGAACGAGCTACTCGAAGCTCGAACAACGATCGAGCAATCGAGCTACTCGAACAAACGAGCTACTCGAATAGCTCGAACAAACGAACGAACAAACTACCCGGGTTTTGCGAACTATCCGGGTAGCTCGAACATTTAATACCCGGGTTTTTCGAGTATTTGAACTACCCGGGTATTACCCGGGCTTTCGTATACTAGTATGAAATCGAGAGCTCTGATCTAAAGTGATTAAAATCTCAAAATTAACTAAATTCTAAAATAATTATTTATGAAACACTGATGGAAAGAGAGTGCGATGAGAGTGCGGGGAGAGTATGGTGTAACAAAGTAAAACGAAACCTGACAAAAATATAATTCGTGGTTTTGGAAAAAAATTTAAATAGAATTATCCAAAAATACTGTATTTTGTGCAAAATTTATTATTTTTGATAATACCTATCTTATATGTTCTTATTCCGTTAATAAAACAAGACAAGTGGAAAAAATGCTATTGCAAATGTGTCAAGCAAATTATTAGTTAAGGTTTTTTAATATTTATTATACTATACATTAATCATTCTTATATAAAGTGAACAATAATGAATAACAACATAAATATTTAAATCATACTTAAAATACTATGTTCCACTGTGTATAGTCGACTTCAATTTTACGCATGCAATCCCAGTACAAAATAAAAATTGTTGGCCAATTCTTAAATTGACTTTATTTTTATACCTTTAATTAAACAACTCATGATTTAAATGCATCTAATAAAAAAACAACATAAACATTACATTTTTAAGGGTACTAGAAGTTTTTTTTAAACTGTACGTTGGAATTGTGAATGTAAACATCTCAAATTTTATTACTGAGTATTTACAATACCTCTTACACTCTAAGAAATCTGATTTAGGAGTAGTGAATTCGCTACATTTATCGCAGTTGATTTACTTATTTTTATACCCTACACTAAGAGTGAAAGGGTATATTCAGTTTGGTACGCCGTTTGTAACACCCTGAAAAAAGCATCTCCGGTATGGAAAAGTATACATATTCTTGATCAGCATGACCTCCTGAGTCGATTTAGCGATGTCCGTCTGTCCTTCTGTCCGTCCGACTGTCCGTCTGTCTGTCCTTCTGTCTGTCTGTTGAAATCACGATTACATAAAAAGTTGAAGAGCTAGAGCAATGAAACTTTAGATTTAGATTACTTATATATCTAAACTGTCTGAACAAGAAAATTGGCATGATTGGTCTATTGTGACCTGAGAACCGATTACTTATGTTCAAATACATCTACAAATCAATTTTACTGTATACGTGCTTAGGTAAACTTTTTTGGTCAAATATATATTGACATTTTGCTCAAATACATGAAAATAATGTTTTCCAACGAAACGACTTGTGGTTCCCAAATAAAAAACGAAATTCGGTACACCTACCCATTTGTAAATATGGGTATCAAATGAAAGAAAATTCTTCAGGAATGGAAAGTTTGTAGTTATTTTCAGGATTCGTATACCCTGGTGACCTATATACCACTTTGAATGGTAACCACACATATGTGCAGGGTATTTATAGTCGGCTTAGACTGACTATACTTTTGATAATCCTAACTATCATAATAACATCAAATTTAAAATTTCCCATGTGATCTAACCTTCCCAACTGGTTTCAAATAAAAACACTTATACGTCTGTAAAAAAAACATCTGACGTGTTTTTCATGAAAAATATGTTATTTCACACAAATGAACTGTTTTGAGAAGAATCTCACTTTTAAAATGGTAAATTTACAGATTCTGCAATGTTTTGTATTTAAACACATTGAAATGTGCAAAAATGGCGTCTAGCACATACATATATGTGTAAAAAGATCATTAGCTGACGCGAACGCTCTTGTCTGCGCCATTTTAGAAGACTCTAAAAAAAAGAAAACTTACATATTTTAAATAAACTATGCAAGGGGGCGGATTAATGATGAATAAAAGTGTGTAGTTAATTTATTTATTTATTTCTTTTATTTATTATAATCAAGCCTTAAAGGCCGTATATGATTACAAAGCATACTAATAATAACTATGTGCTATATATAAAAAATAATAATTCTATACAATTTTTCTTCTTGTGTAATTAATTCATACATAATATATAAAAACATAATAATAATTTTAAATATAAAAAAAGGGTTTCATTGCAATAGATATCAATGGGTAACAAATGTTAATAACCAATATAAAACGCGCATAATTCAGTTTAGATGAGGTAAAAATAGTCTTTTAATAGTCTTTGTAGGTAATGAAATTTTTTTTAGATTGTTAGGAAGTGGATTCCAAATACGTGCTACTCGTACAAGAAATGATCTCTCAAATGTAGAATTAGATTTGTTTGGGATAATTATTTGTTTAGTTCTTGTTGATCGAGAAAAATGAAATAAATTCAAAAGATATGGTGGATTCCCGAAGCAAATATTTTGTAAAACATTGAAAAGAGTCTAGTGCTTTCGTATACTAGTATGAAATCGAGAGCTCTGATCTAAAGTGATTAAAATCTCAAAATTAACTAAATTCTAAAATAATTATTTATGAAACACTGATGGAAAGAGAGTGCGATGAGAGTGCGGGGAGAGTATGGTGTAACAAAGTAAAACGAAACCTGACAAAAATATAATTCGTGGTTTTGGAAAAAAATTTAAATAGAATTATCCAAAAATACTGTATTTTGTGCAAAATTTATTATTTTTGATAATACCTATCTTATATGTTCTTATTCCGTTAATAAAACAAGACAAGTGGAAAAAATGCTATTGCAAATGTGTCAAGCAAATTATTAATTAAGGTTTTTTAATATTTATTATACTATACATTAATCATTCTTATATAAAGTGAACAATAATGAATAACAACATAAATATTTAAATCATACTTAAAATACTATGTTCCACTGTGTATAGTCGACTTCAATATTACGCATGCAATCCCAGTACAAAATAAAAATTGTTGGCCAATTCTTAAATTGACTTTATTTTTATACCTTTAATTAAACAACTCATGATTTAAATGCATCTAATAAAAAAACAACATAAACATTACATTTTTAAGGGTACTAGAAGTTTTTTTTAAACTGTACGTTGGAATTGTGAATGTAAACATCTCAAATTTTATTACTGAGTATTTACAATACCTCTTACACTCTAAGAAATCTGATTTAGGAGTAGTGAATTCGCTACATTTATCGCAGTTGATTTACTTATTTTTATACCCTACACTAAGAGTGAAAGGGTATATTCAGTTTGGTACGCCGTTTGTAACACCCTGAAAAAAGCATCTCCGGTATGGAAAAGTATACATATTCTTGATCAGCATGACCTCCTGAGTCGATTTAGCGATGTCCGTCTGTCCTTCTGTCCGTCCGACTGTCCGTCTGTCTGTCCTTCTGTCTGTCTGTTGAAATCACGATTACATAAAATGTTGAAGAGCTAGAGCAATGAAACTAGATTTAACTAGATTTAGATTACTTATATATCTAAACTGTCTGAACAAGAAAATTGGCATGATTGGTCTATTGTGACCTGAGAACCGATTACTTATGTTCAAATACATCTACAAATCAATTTTACTGTATACGTGCTTAGGTAAACTTTTTTGGTCAAATATATATTGACATTTTGCTCAAATACATGAAAATAATGTTTTCCAACGAAACGACTTGTGGTTCCCAAATAAAAAACGAAATTCGGTACACCTACCCATTTGTAAATATGGGTATCAAATGAAAGAAAATTCTTCAGGAATGGAAAGTTTGTAGTTATTTTCAGGATTCGTATACCCTGGTGACCTATATACCACTTTGAATGGTAACCACACATATGTGCAGGGTATTTATAGTCGGCTTAGACTGACTATACTTTTGATAATCCTAACTATCATAATAACATCAAATTTAAAATTTCCCATGTGATCTAACCTTCCCAACTGGTTTCAAATAAAAACACTTATACGTCTGTAAAAAAAACATCTGACGTGTTTTTCATGAAAAATATGTTATTTCACACAAATGAACTGTTTTGAGAAGAATCTCACTTTTAAAATGGTAAATTTACAGATTCTGCAATGTTTTGTATTTAAACACATTGAAATGTGCAAAAATGGCGTCTAGCACATACATATATGTGTAAAAAGATCATTAGCTGACGCGAACGCTCTTGTCTGCGCCATTTTAGAAGACTCTAAAAAAAAGAAAACTTACATATTTTAAATAAACTATGCAAGGGGGCGGATTAATGATGAATAAAAGTGTGTAGTTAATTTATTTATTTATTTCTTTTATTTATTATAATCAAGCCTTAAAGGCCGTATATGATTACAAAGCATACTAATAATAACTATGTGCTATATATAAAAAATAATAATTCTATACAATTTTTCTTCTTGTGTAATTAATTCATACATAATATATAAAAACATAATAATAATTTTAAATATAAAAAAAGGGTTTCATTGCAATAGATATCAATGGGTAACAAATGTTAATAACCAATATAAAACGCGCATAATTCAGTTTAGATGAGGTAAAAATAGTCTTTTAATAGTCTTTGTAGGTAATGACATTTTTTTTAGATTGTTAGGAAGTGGATTCCAAATACGTGCTACTCGTACAAGAAATGATCTCTCAAATGTAGAATTAGATTTGTTTGGGATAATTATTTGTTTAGTTCTTGTTGATCGAGAAAAATGAAATAAATTCAAAAGATATGGTGGATTCCCGAAGCAAATATTTTGTAAAACATTGAAAAGAGTCTAGTGCTTTCGTATACTAGTATGAAATCGAGAGCTCTGATCTAAAGTGATTAAAATCTCAAAATTAACTAAATTCTAAAATAATTATTTATGAAACACTGATGGAAAGAGAGTGCGATGAGAGTGCGGGGAGAGTATGGTGTAACAAAGTAAAACGAAACCTGACAAAAATATAATTCGTGGTTTTGGAAAAAAATTTAAATAGAATTATCCAAAAATACTGTATTTTGTGCAAAATTTATTATTTTTGATAATACCTATCTTATATGTTCTTATTCCGTTAATAAAACAAGACAAGTGGAAAAAATGCTATTGCAAATGTGTCAAGCAAATTATTAATTAAGGTTTTTTAATATTTATTATACTATACATTAATCATTCTTATATAAAGTGAACAATAATGAATAACAACATAAATATTTAAATCATACTTAAAATACTATGTTCCACTGTGTATAGTCGACTTCAATTTTACGCATGCAATCCCAGTACAAAATAAAAATTGTTGGCCAATTCTTAAATTGACTTTATTTTTATACCTTTAATTAAACAACTCATGATTTAAATGCATCTAATAAAAAAACAACATAAACATTACATTTTTAAGGGTACTAGAAGTTTTTTTTAAACTGTACGTTGGAATTGTGAATGTAAACATCTCAAATTTTATTACTGAGTATTTACAATACCTCTTACACTCTAAGAAATCTGATTTAGGAGTAGTGAATTCGCTACATTTATCGCAGTTGATTTACTTATTTTTATACCCTACACTAAGAGTGAAAGGGTATATTCAGTTTGGTACGCCGTTTGTAACACCCTGAAAAAAGCATCTCCGGTATGGAAAAGTATACATATTCTTGATCAGCATGACCTCCTGAGTCGATTTAGCGATGTCCGTCTGTCCTTCTGTCCGTCCGACTGTCCGTCTGTCTGTCCTTCTGTCTGTCTGTTGAAATCACGATTACATAAAATGTTGAAGAGCTAGAGCAATGAAACTAGATTTAACTAGATTTAGATTACTTATATATCTAAACTGTCTGAACAAGAAAATTGGCATGATTGGTCTATTGTGACCTGAGAACCGATTACTTATGTTCAAATACATCTACAAATCAATTTTACTGTATACGTGCTTAGGTAAACTTTTTTGGTCAAATATATATTGACATTTTGCTCAAATACATGAAAATAATGTTTTCCAACGAAACGACTTGTGGTTCCCAAATAAAAAACGAAATTCGGTACACCTACCCATTTGTAAATATGGGTATCAAATGAAAGAAAATTCTTCAGGAATGGAAAGTTTGTAGTTATTTTCAGGATTCGTATACCCTGGTGACCTATATACCACTTTGAATGGTAACCACACATATGTGCAGGGTATTTATAGTCGGCTTAGACTGACTATACTTTTGATAATCCTAACTATCATAATAACATCAAATTTAAAATTTCCCATGTGATCTAACCTTCCCAACTGGTTTCAAATAAAAACACTTATACGTCTGTAAAAAAAACATCTGACGTGTTTTTCATGAAAAATATGTTATTTCACACAAATGAACTGTTTTGAGAAGAATCTCACTTTTAAAATGGTAAATTTACAGATTCTGCAATGTTTTGTATTTAAACACATTGAAATGTGCAAAAATGGCGTCTAGCACATACATATATGTGTAAAAAGATCATTAGCTGACGCGAACGCTCTTGTCTGCGCCATTTTAGAAGACTCTAAAAAAAAGAAAACTTACATATTTTAAATAAACTATGCAAGGGGGCGGATTAATGATGAATAAAAGTGTGTAGTTAATTTATTTATTTATTTCTTTTATTTATTATAATCAAGCCTTAAAGGCCGTATATGATTACAAAGCATACTAATAATAACTATGTGCTATATATAAAAAATAATAATTCTATACAATTTTTCTTCTTGTGTAATTAATTCATACATAATATATAAAAACATAATAATAATTTTAAATATAAAAAAAGGGTTTCATTGCAATAGATATCAATGGGTAACAAATATTAATAACCAATATAAAACGCGCATAATTCAGTTTAGATGAGGTAAAAATAGTCTTTTAATAGTCTTTGTAGGTAATGAAATTTTTTTTAGATTGTTAGGAAGTGGATTCCAAATACGTGCTACTCGTACAAGAAATGATCTCTCAAATGTAGAATTAGATTTGTTTGGGATAATTATTTGTTTAGTTCTTGTTGATCGAGAAAAATGAAATAAATTCAAAAGATATGGTGGATTCCCGAAGCAAATATTTTGTAAAACATTGAAAAGAGTCTAGTGTTTATATAATCCATAAATGAACAGTTTATAAATTTAATTGAGTACTGTGAAACATGATCGTGAATACGTAAATTAAAAATATATCTTAAAATTCTATTATATACGAGATTTATTTTTTTTTACATTAGTCGCTGTGGTTCCAGAGTAAACTTCTAATCCGTATACATTATACGACATAAGCAAAGCATGCGAAACGCGTATCCGAGTTTTTAGTGGCAAATAACAATTTAAGCTATGGAGTTTACGTAGGGTATTACTAACCTTAGAAGACAAACAATCAATATGTTTATCAAAAGATAGTTTATTATCAATGATAATACCAAGACATTTTATATTCTCAACGAACTCGATTTGAATATTTCCAAAACGTAAGTTAAGTGAGGCAGATTCACTTGTTGTTCTATTAAAGAGCATAGCTTTGGTTTTTCCAGCGTTAAAGTTGAGACGGTTATTATCTGCCCAGCTTTCAGCATTTTCTAATCCGAATTTTATATTTTATAAATTGGTGCTTTCCAAAAAACAATAGATTAATATCATCTGCAAAAAAAAATATGTCCGTGTTTGGGATTGCAACTGACTCTACAAAATCATTTAAATAAAGCATAAATAATAACGGACCCAACACTGACCCTTGTGGGACACCACTTGTGCAACTTCTGGTTTCGGATATATTATCGGTAAAAATAACGAATTGCTTGCGATCAGAAAGATAAGAGTGAATTAATTTACAAGCATTGGACAAAAAAGAAAAAAGTGCTTTTAGTTTGTGTGTTAATATGTTATGATTAACGGTGTCGGAAGCCTTAGATCTAGAGAGATAAGGGCTCAAGTTTTTTTTTCATATTAATGTTTTCCCGAATTCTTTCTGTATCCCTAATAAAAGAGTGGTCGTACTAAATCCTGTACGAAAACCAGAGTGACAATCACTTAATAGTCGTTCGGTGTTTAAAAAATCTAACATTTGGAATTGCATAATGTATTCCAAAACTTTAGATAAGCATGGTAAAATAGAAATAGGGCGGAAGTTTTTTAAAAGATTGAATTTCCTCGTTTTTTAATTGGCATCACTCTAGATGTTTTCGAACATTTGGGCACACAAAATGACGTTAGTATTGTGTTAAAAATATGAAGTAAATGCTTTTCTATGAAAGGATAAATTATTTTTACAAATTTAATAGAAATGTTATCTGCACAAACCGAGTTTGATTTGACTATAAACAGTGCACTGACGAGTTCATCATCACATATATTTCTAAATGAAAAACTATTGGATGACTCCTCAAAGTCAGGAAGCAAAACATTTTCATTCCTTTGGAATGAAACAAAATAATTATTTAATAGATTTGCATCAATATTTACATCCGTGTGAGAATTATCAATGCAACCATTATTTTTTAAAATTTTCTACATTTCATTATTACATGTATTGTTAAATTTATTGCTCCACATTAATATTTTAAATTTCTTCATTACGCTTTTTACTTTATTACGATAAGTACAATATGTTTTCCAAGTAGTATCACACATATTTTCTTTGTACGCTCTGAAGGCTAGATCTCGTAAATTTTTAGCTTCTTTAATCGAACTCATGTCCTTTAAATTTCTATCATAATCTATATATTTTTTGGTAGTAGGAACACTTTGGTACAGTTCAGTAATAATTGTATTTAATTGATTAAGTTGAATATCAACATCGTTGCTAATATAAATCGGTTCAAAACTAGCGTTTCTTATTTTTTCATCAAGCTCATCGAGGTTAATTGCTGCATAATTTTTAAATTCAACATGGAATTTTCTTCTTTTGATAGGAATTTCAAAACTTATACAGATGACAGCATGTTTTATCTTTTCAATATCATTTACCAAAAAAATAGTCAATCAGAGAAACCGAATTATGATGTACGTCATAATGTGTGGGAGCAAAGTTGTGGACATATGACAAGTTATAACTAGGGTCTTGCCAACAAGAGATACCATTTCAATAAACAATGCTTCAATATTATTGGTATCAGATATTTAAAAAACAATGTTTGATTTTACTTAATTTTTTAACGTATGTCGCAACTCCCCCACCCCTCACATTCGAACGATCATTTCTGTATCAATAGTAGCCAGCAGAGCTGTGAATGATTCAATCTATTGCTGATTCAATCCCATAAATATATGCATATGATTTGGTAATGTTAAAAAACAATCATTGACACCAATTCAGTAACTGATTGGAACAAAAAAATCATTATTTCTTTTGCACAAGTGATTGCAATCTCTGTTATTGAAATCTTAAATGAAATTCAGTTTAATTCATTTTGTTCAAATCTTTTTTAAAATCTCTATTAAAATCATTTACAGATTGAATCATCTTAAGTTCCAATCACCTTTCAAATCATTGGTTTGCTGGATATATTAAGTAAAATCTTTGAATCGATTCACAAGATTTTGCAATCAATTTTTAATTCAGTGATTTAAATCATTTGTTCATTTTAGTCTTAAGATTGAATCACAAAAAACATTCAATCATTTTTCAAGTCAAATGATTCAATCCCAAAAATAAAAAATCATTTGTCAAATCATTTGGTTGAAGCATAAACGACTGAAACGCAAACGATTTTGCAATCACTTTGCTCAAATCATTTTTCTCACTCATGATTGGAAGCAAAACACACTCAAATCATTTTTTACATTCAAGATTGGAAGTAAAACAAATTTAAATCTTTAGTGATTTGAAAATTTTCGATTTATTTTTCTAAATCTTTGTGATTTAAAACAAGTTTTTGACAATTCAAAAAATATGTATTGAAACATTCTTGTCAAAAGAAGTAGTAAGCTTGCTCAAGTGACTCACGCAGCAACAAATGACCGACAGCATCGACTTATGAGTAGAGTACAGTGGGGCAGCGAGTACCTAGTGTTGGCGAAATCCTCAAAACCATACAATTTTTTATTGTAATAGAGCCATCTACTTCTGGCATTTATAAAGCTTTTACTATGTCATTGATATGATGATATAGTAAAAAGTGATGACATAGTAAAAACTAAACTAAAAAAACATGAGATATGAAGCAAAATTTTTTCGAGCACGCTCCGGCAAAACTGATTATATTGTTATTTATTACACAATTTTAACAATTTTTTGTTGTACCACACCCACTTGTCCAATCAAGATGAAATTTTGACAACTGCATTATATTAATGAAAAACATTTCATATTCTTCCTGAAGTTCGCAACATATATTAATTTAGTCATTTCAGTTGTATGGGAGGTACCGCACCCATTAAATTGTTGTAATACTTTTTTATAAATTTTTATTTCGTATATCATTTGCATATTTGTTAGAAAAATATTTAAAACTAATTATTTTTATCTTGGATAAAATTTGAATCTATAGCGATTAAAAAATCAACAGCTATATTCAAAAAACAAAATAATTTCATATTTCTACTTTAATTTACATAAGTTTTGATGAAACACTGTATGTGCAATAGAATGGAATGTCCCAACAAATAAAAAATGTATGCCAAAAAATATGATTAATAATTTCAAAAAAATGTTTTGTGTGATTAAATTTGTATATGCTCTAAACCAATAATACCAACCAATAATAATCCAATAATTAAATGAACGTGAACATAAAAAAATATATACTAACTTTTTATCTTTTATTTATTCAAAACATTACAATACCGTGTACAGATAATTTATCCAATAATAAATATAAATAATTAAACTATCAAGAAAATACGATTTTCCACCGTGCGCAGTATAATTCACATGTGTGCATTCAACCCCAATAGAAAATAAAAATTAAACATTTATATCGATAAGTGTATAAGCATTTTTTTAATCTAAAATTAGCGCACAAAATAAATTTCCGATAAAAAAAAAAAACGTATAATATTCTACGATATATTATATTAAAATTCATCTTATACGTGAACGACGTAATTGAAACATCAGACAATTTATACTGGGTATTTAGTACAAATTAATGGATGTTTACACTGAATAAAATCTTTTGTTACAAAAGAGGGATAACCTTTTAAATAATGATTATAATTTATATTAAACGCCATACAATACTAATAACAAAATATATAGTAAAAAATATATTAAAATTATTAAATTAGTGCTATTCTATATATCTATTGATATTATATAATTAATAACTTTTTAATTGATAATGCCTTTCTATACATAACCAATTAGATCGATTGAACATTCCTTACCACAATGCATATATTGCGATTTCCTGAAAAAGTTTGACAAACAAAAATTTATCTCTTTACATCAAATATTTAATTTATTTAGTGTATGTACGAAACGAAGCAGTATAATCCTGCTCACATGAGCAGGTTCGACTGATACGATCGACATACTTATATTTCAGTGTTGCCACTTTCTGATTAATTCCACAAAAGCGTGCATTTTTTATCTCATTGTATAAAGTTTGTGTAATTTTATTATGTAACTTGAATTTGAATTACAATTATTATAATCTGATAATAATCAAATAGAAAAATGCATCTTGTATTTTTTTTTTTAATTATATTTGTTTTAATTACATAAAATTTATCTAATGATGATTTCATATCTAAATTTATTTTTGAGTATACATTTAAAAGAAAATGAATCTGTTGATAAAGATTTGTTATCTGGAACAAAAAATCGATAAACATATTGTTACGAAAATTCAGTTTACGGAAAACTGTTCTACAAGTTCGTTTCTCTGGAATGTGTACAAAATAAAAACACTCTTATGTTTGGCATGCTATTGGATCTCATTCGCACTCATGTGTTTTAATGCGCTGATCTTCCATCTCTTTCTCGCACATTGCCCAGTACGCTGAATGATCTTCCGTCTCTTTCTAACACATTGCTTAGTGCGCTGAATTGTCTTGCGTCTCATTAATTATTGTTGAATGCTTGCACAGTGGGGCAAATTACCTCTTTTCGTAACACTGCCCTCCACATAAATCTGTTCGTCCCGAACAGATGTTAATCCTCTCTCTCTATATACGGCACTAACCTATCTAAATGTACTACTTTCATTTTTCGTCTGACGCCTGTAGTATTCTGAATCCGATACACAATGTCATTTATGCTTTTAATTATCCTGTACGGTCCTTCCCGGTGTGTTTGTAGTTTTGGATTTATCAAATTCACTCGTGGCGGGCTACAAAGCATAACCAGATCTCCGTCCTTAAATCCCTCAGAGTTTGCTCTCAAGTCGTATCGGGACTTCATCTTATCACCTGCAATTTGTATACTCTGCCTTAAAGACTGAAGCAACTCGTCTTGGTCTTCACTTTCTCTCTTATTCAAAACACTTTTTGGAATCGGCTTTTGCCCATCCCTTGCAGTACGTTCGCAATGTGCTTCTACGTTGTATTGATTTATCTTACCGCAACTTCTGACGGGTTTTCTTTTTGCGGATACACATTGCTTACATCTATGAATCCAATAGGCGACTGACTTCTGATATCCGACCCAATAGAAACGTTTTCTGACTTCTTCAACCGTTTTATTAATGCTCAAGTGACATCCATTGGAACAATAATGGCATTTCAGTACTATCTCTTTAATTTTTGATTTGGGAACAACAATTAAATTTCGTGCAGATCTGCCATTTTCAATTTCCCAAACACGGTACAAAAAACCATTTTGTAGCTTCAGGCTTTGCCATTGCGCCCTGCTTATTGGACTGTTAGATTCTAACTCTTTCCATAATGGCTTTCTTTGTTGTTCCTTGAACGTCCTAATTTCTGCGATGTCGGGGTCCTTCTTTTGATCATTTCGTATTTGCTCTAGAGTCCATTGATCATCTGCCATGACATTTAACGAACGAATGTGAATTATGTTCGTCTTTTCTTCTTCCGTCGAGCATTCTTTGGATTCCATTTTACACACTCGTGCCGACACAGTGCACGAATTGCCATGATATTCCCTGGCGTTATTTTGGCCATCCTCAGGTCTCTTTTCTGGTCGGTATCCTTTAGGTGGTTGCAGATTTACACATTTACGTCTATCACGACAGTCGCGTGCCATATGCCCATATTTTCCACAGTTGTAGCATTTACCTTTCAATTGGGTGTTTCTGTTGGCAGCACAATGTCCGGATTTAACGCTGGCTTTAACTGCTTGGCACACTACTTGAAATAAATCATCGTTCTCCACATCAATTCTACGCGCCTTTGGAGCCGATCGGCACAACGCATTTGCTGTCTCCTGTGTTAGAGCGATGGTAACCGTTTCCGTAAATGTTACCTTGGGCGCAATCACTGTTGCACGTTTTGTCTTCTGATCGCGTATGGCATCAACAAACGCTTCGATTTTGCACTTTTCTATGAAATCACTTGCTGTATCTGAATACGATAAATGCGTAAGCCTCTCGACGTCCGCTGCATACGCCTGCAATGTTTCACCATTCCTTTGCATTTGGCCCTTTAGTTCCATTCTGTAGATCTGCTTCATGTGATCACTTCCATATTTCCGTTGCAGTGCAGCCATAACCGCTGTGTAACTATTTCTATCGCTTTCTGGAACAGTCTGCAATACTTCGACCGCTCCACCTTTCAGGGTCACAATAAGCGCTGCTACGCTATCTTCATTGTACCATCGATTACTTACAGCCGTTGTCTCAAATTGGAGCTTGAAAATGTTGAACGCTGTAGTTCCATCGTAAATCGGCGATTTCAGCTTCGAACCACTAAGAACATGCTGTGTAGGTCCACTTAGCTGTAACGCACCGAAATCTTCTTACATTTTCTGGAACTTTTTGTCGATGCCATTTTCCAATTTTTCAAATTTGCCTTCCATGTCATTTTCATGTGCCTCAAGTTCGTTTACTTTGCCATGTAGTGTATTAGAAACATCCAGAAGCTGTTTAGAATGTTACTTACAGCCGTTGTCTCAAATTGGAGCTTGAAAATGTTGAACGCTGTAGTTCCATCGTAAATCGGCGATTTCAGCTTCGAACCACTAAGAACATGCTGTGTAGGTCCACTTAGCTGTAACGCACCGAAATCTTCTTACATTTTCTGGAACTTTTTGTCGATGCCATTTTCCAATTTTTCAAATTTGCCTTCCATGTCATTTTCATGTGCCTCAAGTTCGTTTACTTTGCCATGTAGTGTATTAGAAACTTCCAGAAGCTGTTTAGAATGTTCCTACATCTGCTGCTCAATTTTTACTTGGTTTGAATTCTCTAGAAGTTTCTGTTCCACTCTGGTCGAATTTTCTTGGAGCTGTTTTGAATTTTCTAGAAGTTCTGTTTTAAGTTGATTGGAATTTTCTTGAAGCTTCTGTTCCATTTTGCTGGAATTTTCTTGAAGCTGTTGTTGTATTGCTCCGAGCAACTGGCTCATATCAAAACTTTGGGACTGTACTTTTTGCTCCGTGTCCACACTTTTCGATGACGCTGTTGCAGCTTCCACTTCAAACTCGTGCTCTGCGAGGTCAATGCCTTGGGTCTCTAATTCTTCCATTAGACGCTTTTGTAGCTCTACTTTCGTACCTACAGTTGGAAGATTATGAATCGCCAGCTCCTTCTTAAGCTGGTCGACTTTAAGTTGTTCGAATTTAACCATTTTGTATCACAATCCCACTTCTGACATCAATTCAGTTTACGGAAAACTGTTCTACAAGTTCGTATCTCTGGATTGTGTACAAAATAAAAACACTCCTTTGTTTGGTTTAAATTATAACAATTAACTTTAATAATTCACTTTAATAAACAACTTTACTAATAACAAATTCTAACAACTGCTGCATGTCCACAATTCAACTTGACATTTATCACACGAGATGTACTCGACCACTTTACAATCACTACTGAAGTGAAGTACCTCAGATGGGGCTCCCTTATATACTGCATGCATCAGTTCGACACGTTTCGACAAGCTTCGACTCGTTTCGTGAATGACGCATGCTATTGGCATCTCATTCCCACTCATGTGTTTTAATGCGCTGATCTTCCATCTCTTTCTCGCACATTGCCCAGTACGCTGAATGATCTTCCGTCTCTTTCTAACACATTGCTTAGTGCGCTGAATTGTCTTGCGTCTCATTTATTATTGTTGAATGCTTGCACAGTGGGCAAATTACCTCTTTTCGTAATAATATGGTATATTTTTGGTATCGAACAATTTGAAAATATGTTTTAAAAACATGTTTCGGATTAATATTTTAAAAGTGTTTATCTCAATTTAAGTATATATTCTGTTCTGTTACTATTATTAAGTATTTTAGGATTTAATGTATAACTCAAGTATGGAGATGGCAACACTGTTATATTCTCACTCATTCTCGTTTTCCCCTCGTCAAACACCGAAGGAACAGGCTTCAACTGGAGCAAACCGCAAGAAGCTTGATGATGGGAACAGCGGTGAAGCGGAAAGGGTGAGAGGATTTTTAGAGTTTGAGCGAGCATAACGAATATAAGTTCGTGTAAACTGCTAAAACTCTCAGTCGATCAGGGTGCCTCCGTTTCCCGCACTCCCTTTCCAACAGTTTTGCATTATTTCTTAAGTAAAATAGGGCAGATGTGAAATAAATAATTATTTTAAAATTTAGTTAAGTTTGAGATTTTAATCACTTTAGTCACAAATTCTATATCCCAAAAAATTGTACAAAATAATAACATACATTTTTTTTTTGCATGCGAAAAAAATATAAATGTTATTAAAAAAAATATATAATTATTTAAAATGATAAAATTTGTATATTTTAGTAATTCAAAATAATAAGCATTATAAATTGGTCCGTTGAACCCAATATAAAGTAATTAAACTCTTAAATAGACATTTATATTACCCGGAATTTCTAAAAATGCAACACTATAATCCTCGCCGCGAGGTGGTAAAACTTAATAAATACCAGATATTAAAAAAATATATGATTTTTTAAATAAACGATTTAAATAAACGAATTTTTTGGATACATATGGCATACATTGAGTGATGCCACATTGTAAGCAAATTAATTTACTATACTAGGTACTCGCTGCCCCACTGTACTCTACTCATAAGTCGATGCTGTCGGTCAATTGTTGCTGCGCGAGTCACACTCAAATCTTTTTTTACACTCAAGATTGAAAGTAAAACAAATTTAAATCTTTAGTGATTTGAGATTTTTCGATTTATTTTTTAAAATCTTTGTGATTTAAAACAAGTTTTTGACAATTCAAAAAATATGTATTTAAACATTCTTGTCAAGTAAGCTTGCTCAAGAATGTTTAAATACATATTTTTTGAATTGTAAAAAACTTGTTTTAAATCACAAAGATTTTAAAAAATAAATCGAAAAATCTCAAATCACTAAAGATTTAAATTTGTTTTACTTTCAATCTTGAGTGTAAAAAAAGATTTGAGTGTGTTTTGCTTCCAATCATGAGTGAGAAAAATGATTTGAGCAAAGTGATTGCAAAATCATTTGCGTTTCAGTCGTTTATGCTTCAACCAAATGATTTGACAAATGAATTTTTAATTTTTGGGATTGAATCATTTGACTTGAAAAATGATTGAATGTTTTTTGTGATTCAATCTTAAGACTAAAATGAACAAATGATTTAAATCACTGAATTAAAAATTGATTGCAAAATCTTGTGATTCGATTCAAAGATTTTGCTTAATATTTCCAGCAATCCAATGATTTTAAAGGTGATTGGAACTTCAGATGATTCAACCTATAAATGATTTAAATAAAGATTTTAAAAAATATTTACATCTATTGATTTAAATCTAAAAATATATTAACAAATGAATTTAAAAATGATTGCAGTCTATTTCTTTTAAAAGATTTGTGATTTGCTCAAGGTCAAGGAATTGAATCATTTTCGTGGATTTGCAAATGAATTAAATCCAAAAAAGATTCAATCGTTCACAGCTCTGGTAGCCAGGCACTTGAATTGCAATATTAGTTACATGTGATTTAAGCCATGTTTTAGAAATTCCAACAACATCTAAATAATTGGCATTAAGCAGGCATTTAAATTCATCAAATTTGGACGTTCTTAAGGAAGGTCTAATACTCTGAGCGTTTATGTGCGCTATATTTAAATAGTGACGATTATTAAAAAGATTATTTTTTATAAAGGAGTTAAGTTAAAGTCCCTATTTTATCACATAAAAATAAGACATTTAATAAATAATAACACTTACTCCATTTCAAGTTTATCCTTTTTATAATTTTTTTTTACTGTTCCATTTCTTGGACTCACTTCTTAATCTAATAACAACTCCCTTAAAAACTAAATAACTACAGCTTATATACTAATACTTAATCTAAGTTTCAATGCTACTTTTCCAGTGTCTTTTGCTGCTTCAGCCTAGAAACATAATTTTGTCCAATCACAGTGTGTTTTGCTGCTTATGCCCAGAAGCATAATTTTAACCAATCACAAGTTCCGTAAAGAACTCAAGTTCGATCCACAACTCGACTTCTTAACGCTGACCGTGAAAGCAACTCTTGCATAATCAGCAACCCGCGATGACATTGAATTTAGACCATCGCAAAGTCATTGAATTGATGTCATCTTTGTTTACAAACAAATTGCACAACGTGCTTATTTTCTTCAAGCTAGCAACTTGACGCTGCTGCGAATTTGATTTATAGTTACAATTGCTGACTAAGTAAATTGTCGCCGCTTATTTTGGCAACGACCAAAAGGTGTGTCATCCAACCAACATCATTTACTTTTTGTTTTAACAACAATTAGAATGCATATAATATTATTTAAATATTTAGCAACAGCAAATACCCACTAGAAAAATATCAATGAACTGTCATGCTATGAGTGACTGTCATAATGCTAACTGTCAACATTCCTCCCCCCTTACAAAAAAAAAAAAAAAAATTTTCGACTTACAACAATCTTATACTAGCATCTCATACCAATACCTTACACTACTGTACAATACAAACATACTACCGATACTTAATACATACATAACCGCATACTTCTGCTCCGCAATCACCTTGTCTATGTATTACAGATGTTGTTGTCAAGATATCGTGGTTGGTCTCCGTTGGTATATTGGCGGGCTCTGCTGTAAACATAACTCTCGTCACTATTGGCATGGTTAATCGATATTCACATATGGTAGCGATACTGGTTCTTCAAGTTCCAGATATGAGTTCTTGTACTTGTCTTCTTTCCTTCGGACTGCGGTTCGCACCATCTTATTTGTTAGTGAAGCCGTCATCGATCTCACAGATCTAGGAGCCCCTGAGTAGAATACTTCTCGGGGTCCCGACTGCTCATGACTCCGTCTAACTTGCTTCCGACACTACATTGTGATGTCGCTTTAGCTTCGATGTGTAAATTCAATATGTTCTTTAAGAACCACTCTGATTCGTACATTATCTTCAGTTCCACTGTCAATTCGCTCAGCAACGCTTGGCCCAAAACGTCCGGGTGCAACATGCTATGCTCAGATTCATTCTAACTAACTTTATGGTTCTGTTTCTGGAGCTTTTTCAGGTTTGTGTTCACAATCTTCTTTATTTCAACACTATGATAGCGAATTCAATTGATGCCATCTCCTTATGTGATTGTGTTTAATTCTGGCGAGTTCCTCTAGTGTAGCGTTCATTCCAAAACGCAACCCCTCTATCTCTTTAATGGTTGCTTGCAACGTTCTGGACAACCTGTCGTAATTACTGGCCATCACCGTTACTTGTTGCTCTATCATATGTTTTACGTAGTTTAACGCATATGTTTTCCGTATGTTTTACGCGTATCGTAGGTTTTCCTCAACCGTTCGTTTCTTGTGCATGAACTCTGTACCCTTGACACGAAGTCATCTGTTAACTACAATTGTTCGCTTGAGTCAGTTACAACAAATTTCGTGATTACTGTTCACTCCGCCCTGTAGATCCCTATATCTGTTTTCCGATCGAACACGAGTGAGTGCTCCTCCAACGCTGTCGGTCTGTGAATTGAATCTACCTGGACCTAGCCATATTATTTCTAATAAAACTATATCTAATTACTGTCACAATATTTTTAGTATTCAATGAGATTTCGTTGCTATAATTATTTTTACTTAAATCTAATCATTTTCGTGTATTCATCATTACAATCACTCACATATTTAAGTGTCTATAAAACATAATTATATTCATATAATAACACGTTATATCTCTATCAAAATTATCATTCATATATTACCTTATATAATATTGTACTTTAAAATTTTATAAAATAAAAAAAACACATTTTTCTTATAAATTAACATTCTCTTATATTACGAAGTTTGACATTATCTTATAGTTTGTGTTAATATTTTACAATATAAGTTGTGGTATGTACAAAATACATGTGTCATATAACATATTTATTTAAGTTTATATTTTTATATTTTAATATCTATTAAACTAATCAGCATAATAAATACGTATATTGGTTTTGTTGTTTCATAAACATTTTTCCAGAAGAGAAAAAAAAATATTAATTTATTCATAATTCTAACAGAATTTATTTTATCTGAATAACATATTCTACAAGTAAAACATCTTCCATTTTTTTTTTTTGTTTTAAACCTTGTGAAGTTTAGCTTATTTTTAAGCTGTTTATTTTAAAAAATGCTCATTCGACATATGTGCAATTTTTATTTTTATTTATTTTTCATTCTATCGCAATCTCTAACGAAACTTAAGTGATCATCTTAAGTTTTCGCTCGAGTTCACCTAATACGATTCGTAATACACGTATGCAATTGATCAAGTTGCAGACTAGTATTCGTCGTATTTAGTGAAATGCTTAAAAACAATTTGCTGCTATTCTTTTCAAACTATTTAAGATTAAGATTACCATAAAGTCTTACGGATGTCGACTCTTTTCGAAGAGTACATCGAATCCCTACATAAAATGTAATTTCCGTTCTCATTTGTTTCTATCCTTAATACAATTATATTATTTAATAATTTATATCTTTTAACTATATTTTTGTTTTATATATATTCATTTCCTCAACTTCAATTTCTATATTTATACCCTACACTAAGAGTGAAAGGGTATATTCAGTTTGGTACGCCGTTTGTAACACCCAGAAGGAAGCATCTCCGGTAAGGAAAAGTATATATATTCTTGATCAGCATGACCTCCTGAGTCGATTTAGCGATGTCCGTCTGTCTGTCTGTCCGTCTGTCCGTCTGTCTGTCCGTTGGCGAGATCGGTCCATTGTGACCTATGATCCGACCACTTATGTTCAAATACCTCATATAAAATGTACGTATAAAGATCAATTTTTATGTATACGTGCTTAGGTAAACTTTTTTGGTCAAATATATATTGACATCATGCTCAAATACATGATAATAAAGATTTCCGGAGAAAAGACTTGTGGTTCACAAAAAAAAAATTGAAATTCGGTACACCTACCCATTTGTAAATATGGGTATCAAATGAATGGAAATTCTTCAGCGATTGAATGTTTGTAGTTATTTTCAGGATTCGTATACTCTGGTGACCTATATATCACTTTTAATGGTAACCACACATATGTGTAGGGTATTTATATTCGGCATAGACCGACTATAATTTTGATAATCCTAACTATCATAATTACACCTACTTCAAAATTTCCCATTTGATCTAACCTTTCCAACTGGTTTTCTTTTTTTTTTTCTTCCATTCAACATAAACTCATAATTTATTGCACAGGCTAGTAAATTACCCGAAGTAATACTTAGCTGCTTTAATAAAATAAATATCAACATAACAATTGGATCATTTGCTAACTCTAAAAAGTCTTGTATGCATTTTGCAACTGTTGTATGCATTTTCTCATAATTTTTATAATATTTCTCTAATCAATTAAGTCAATCATAATAATCTCTTTTGGAGCATATTCTAGCTCTAAAAACCTATTTTTCATTCGTTGTAAACGTATTTATATATTTTTTATAATATTATTTCTTGTCTTTTAATTCAATCATATTTTTCCTATATATCATTTGGAGCATTTTTTAGCTCTAAAAAAAAACCTACTTGTCATTTATTTGCTCGTCAGCAATTAACATATATTAATAATTCTTTATTTATTCAAAATTCAATTCAATAAAATCTTCTTTTCATTATATTTTAATTTAAAATTAATAATTCAACCATAATTTCATAATTCACTTTACAATTCAAAATTTGTATGCTAGTTATCTACGCTCAGCAGTACTTAGCTATTTGTTCAATATCTCAATTTCGTACAAATATATTTAATCGCATTTTTATCGTATAAAAAAAACTCGTGTTATCATTTATAATTCTTTCTTATTTATATTTTTCCTAATATTTCTTGTTTTCATAACCTTTAAATTTGGTCCGCCACATGCTAGTAAATTAACCCTAAGTAATACATAGCGATCTGAGGGTACCGTTTTCTTCTGTTTTCCTATTTCCTATTCATTATCACACAATACTAAACTTTTCGCAATTTATTTATAAATATATTTCCGCATTTTAACAATTAATACACCAATTTCTAATTATGGTATTTTTTCAACAAATTATTGTGTATTTTCTTTCCCTTTCCTTTTATTAATATTGTCGTTGTCACGGGGGTAGTGACGGACAAAACCTTATAGGGCCCTACCCAAATTGGTGAACATTTATTTTTCCTATTTTGATTCTTCATTACAACCATTTCCCCAATTTGAAACTCAATGGGATTTAATGATTTATCGTAGCTTGTTTTAGATTTTTCTTTTACCTTTTCTTGATTTTGCCTCACTATTTCATGCGCCCGCTGTATTTGATATTTTAATATTTTGTTATAATCATCGGCATTATATAGTGTTGAAACTTTACGTTTCAAATTAGTTGGCATATCAGAATCATAACCATATAGTGTTCGGAAAGGTGTTTGCCCAGTTGACACAAGCATCGTATTATTATGGACATGCATTGCCGAATTTAACCATTGATCCCAATTGGATCCATCCTCCTTAGCAAAACATCTCAAATATTCTGCTAATGGTCTGTGACTACGTTCTAATGATCCATTGGCCTGTGGGTGATAGGGTGTAATGTGCCTTTTTTTTAATACCCAATAATTTGCATGTATCAGAAAATAACTTTGATACGAAATTAGAGCCATTTTCAGTTACTAGAATTTTCGGAATATTGTGGCGTGTTATAATTTCATCATAAAATGCTTTAGCCACTGTGCTTGCCTCTGCGTCTGGTATTGCTACACAGCACATATATTTTGAAAAATCGTCTTGAAATGTTAAAATGTATTTATTGCCAGATACTGTCTCGGGTAAAATTCCTACTAAGTCCATATAAACATTATCAAATGGGCGCGTTGGTGTATCTGTCAAGACCATTGGCATTTTTGTTAGCTTAGAACTTTTGTTAACTTGACATTTAGGACAATTTTTTACATACTATTTAATTTGTTTTTGCATACCCTTCCACATATATTGCTTTCTTATTCGAAAATATGTTTTCAGTGTGCCCTGATGACCCCCTAACGGCGAGTCGTGAAAGTCTCTAATAACTGTTTTAAATTCTTCAGGATCAGTTAATACTTGACTCAAGATTGTTTCACCATCCATATCCGTTACTGTGTCGTCGAAGACTGGCTTACTGACGTCCGGTTGTGGATCTATTGGCTTTGGTGTATTTTTAGAACGGGTTTGAACTGCCGCAATTTCTGTTTCTAATTGTGGAATCCTACTTAATGCGTCAGCATTTAAATTCTTTTTGCCAGGTTTATAAATTATTTCGAACTCGTATTCTGATAATTTGTGCCTGAACCTGGCTAGCCTTGACGTTTGATCCTTTAAATTCGCTATGCTACGCAGTGGTTGATGATCCGTATAAACCGTGAACGGACGCCCCAACAAATACGCTCTATAATTTTTGTGGCCCATACTATTGCCAAAAATTCTCGTTCAATTGTTGAGTACCTTGTTTCTGCTTCATTCAGAGCTCTACTTGCAAATGCGATTGGTCGATCAGAACCTGGCTCGCCCTGTGACAGCACTGCTCCTATAGCTTCTCCACTTGCATCTGTTGTCAATACAAATGGTTTTGAAAAATCTGGGTATGCTAGAACATTAGATGAAATAATTGCTTCCTTAAGTTTTATAAATGAGTCCTGGCACTTGTCTGTCCATACAAAACTGGCATCCTTCCGCAACAGTTTATTAATCGGTAGTGTTAACCTTGCCATATTCTTAACGAATTTTCTGTAATAATTTACTAAACCTAAGAAGGCTTGTACCTGTTTATTGGTCCTGGGTACCGGAATATTTTTGACACATTCTATTTTATCGGGATCTGGCATTGCGCCTGACTCCGTGCATTTGTGCCCTAAATATACTACTTCACGCCTTAAAAAATTGCATTTTTCCGTATTTAATTTCAAATTATTTTCCCTCAATTTTTCTAACACCTTACATAGTCTAATTTCGTGCTCCATTATGTTTTTTCCATACACCACTATATCATCCAGATATACGAAACAATCAAGTCCCTGCAATCCTGTTAAAATGTGGTTCATTATTCTTTGAAACGTAGCGGGTGCCCCCGTCAATCCAAATGGCATCCTATTAAATTCAAAATGTCCCAAGCCCGTGCTGAACGCTGTTTTTTCTCTGTGGCGTTCATCTACTAGCACTTGGTGATAACCACTTGCAAGATCTAATGTTGAAAAATACCTTCTGTGACCTAATTGATCCAAAATTTCATCAATACGAGGTATTGGAAATACTTGTTTAATTGTTGCGTCGTTCAATTTTCTGAAATCTATTACCAGTCTCCATTTTTTCTGTCCGTCCTTGCCACTCTTTTTAGGTACCAACAATAGTGCTGAATTCCAAGGCGACGTGCTTGGTGATATAATATCGTCGTCTAATAACTTCTGCACCTGTTTGTTGATTTCTTCTCTGTGAATATGTGGTAATTTATATTGTTTTCGGTTGATCGGAGGTTGGCCGTCTATTGTGGGGATTTCATGTTTTAAAATAGGTGTATACGATAGCTCATCCCCCTCTAACAGAAATATATCATGGTATGACGCACATATTTTTTCTATGGATGCCTTCTCTTCAACATTTGCATTTGGATCCAATTTTAATGAGTCAAATAGTTTGCATATTCTGTGTCGTATGTTTATGCTTTGTACGCTATTCATTGTGCCACTCACTGGTTCCATAAATTTATTTATAATTTGAAAATTTGAGCTGTATGTTCTTATTCAATATTATATCTTTTTCTGTTGAGTTTAAAACTGAAACGTAAACACTATTTTTTCTCACATTTGATATGGTTTCTCCGATATAGACTCCTGTTGAAATTTCCTGTTTTTGAATTATTACTACGGGGATCTTGGTTCGTAGTGGTAATCTGGCGATACCTTTAGATCTTGCTGTTATTTTTATTTCTTCACTGTATAATATTTTGTTTATTTCATCTAGTGATCTGAGTGGTAGTGTTACAATTTTATTTTTGTTTCTGTCTATAAAGGTTAATCCCTTTTCCACTGCATTGATGATTGCGTGCTTCCATAGATTATCTCGTCCAAGTATACCGTCTGCCGGAACTCCCTGATCCTGCATTATTGTATGTAACGTCAGACTGAGCCTTCTATGTTCCATATGTTGAATTTTAATTGATCCTGCGGTGGTCACATGTTCCCCAAATGCTCCGCTCAGATCTTTTGTGTCTTTTAAATTTCTCTCTAGTTTACTATCTAATGCACTCCACTTTACCAAGCTAGAGTCTGCACCAGAATCTACTAGTAATATTAGTTTCCCATTTTTCGCTTCCTTACAAGGAATTTCTATAAAGACATCATTTAATTTTGATATCTGTCTGAATTCCTCATGTCTACTATAAATAATGCGATTTTTCTTTGATTTTGTATATAAACTTAATTTTAATTCCTTTTTCAATATATTTACTCATATTTTTATTTATGCTATCCATTCCTGAAGTAATCAAATCATTTAATTTCTTCTTATTTTCTTCTATACATATCCTATTTATTATGCAATCATAAAAATTATTTTTTGCAGTTAATGCTACTATGCCGAAAACGTTCAACGTTAATACAATTAGTGAAATAAAATTATCTACCATTTTCCTACCATTGATAGCGAACGTATCCACTGCCGCGCACGGCGTCTGATTCACAATTCCTATCTTTTTTGGCCTGATTTCGCAATTTGTCTTGGGTTCCCAGATTATTGGCCTATTCTGGGCCCCTAACAGTTTCCCTGGTTGCGGGTAGACTCAAAATATCTCTTCGCAAAACAGTTTTCTAACGTATTCCCAATTCATGCACACCATTTACATTTATTTAAATCCCCATTATTATTATTAGTATGAATATTATTCCGATAATTACTATTTCTATTTTCATTATTATTGTTGTTATTGCTATTGTAATTATTTTCTTTGTTATTATTATAATTACGATTATTATTCCGATAATAATTATTATTATTATTGTTATTATAATTATTATAATTATTATTATTGTTATTGTTATTATAATTATTAGTTCTATTTTCATTATGATATTCCCAATTATTGTTGTTATTATATCTTCGAACATTGTTATTCCTATGATTGGCTTGCGTATTATTCTCGTAGCCATCATTGTAATCGTAATTTATTGTTTGTTGTCAACGCGTACAGTTTTGCTCCGGTTCAGGCTCCGGTTCATTATTTGCACTATTACACGTCCACTTTGTATTATCTCAAACGTTTCTACTGCTTCCTGTATCAGTGAATCTAGTGAGTTTGACTTATTATTTAGCTTGTGTATTTTCAGTGAGCTGTCTTTAAGACCTACTTTAAAAGTCTTTTGTATGGATTTGTCCAGTTCCATTAACATTGCCTCGTCCCTTTTGCCGTTATATTTTTCTTTTATTAACTCCACCGCCTTTGTTTTCAGGACATTTAGGCGTCTTACAAAAGGTCTAATTTCTTCCGTGGATGTTTGATAGGCATGATTTATATCATTTATCACTGAGTCTAATTTTATGGTTTTAAGATATGTTCGCTTTATTACAGTATATAATTCATCTAATCTGCTAAATTGAATTCCATTAACTAGTTCAAATGCGTCTCCAAACATTCTTAACTTAACACATGATATACATTCTTGTAACTCTGTTTCCTTCGTAGCCTTTACCGCTAAATCACATCCTTGTATGAATCTACATACTTCAGAGGGCAGATCATTGGAATCCGTGCCTGAGAACATCGGAACCAAACGGTTCACTGTCTTTGCAATATGTTGGATACTCATTTTAAAATCTAGGAAATTAACTTTCTCAATATTATTGGTATCACTAGTGAATTTCGATTTAACTTCAGATTTTCCTTATTTATTTAAAAATTTATTAATTGTTTACACCATGTTTTCATTATTTTCCTCAAAACTCACTACAATACGATATATTTTATTTCGTCCAATTTATCCATTTAATTTTGTTGTTTCATGTTGTGTTTTCTTTAATTTTCATTGTAGGGCTTCCATTAAAAATACCAGTTAAGATTTCATTTCCAACAAAATTATTTAAATTACCAATATTAGATTTTATTTAAATTATTGGCTATTTATTTTAAAAACATATTTTACAAAAAAATTCTATCTTCCATCTAGAGCGGTTGTTTTTGGTTCTAAAACCGGCTGCGCCAATGTTAAAGTCCCTATTTTATCACCTAAAATTAAGACATTTAATAAATAATAACACTTACTCCATTTCAAGTTTATCCTTTTTATAATTTTTATTTCCTTTTACTGTTCCACTTCTTGGACTCACTTGGCGCAGCCGGCTGCGCCAATGTTAAAGTCCCTATTTTATCACCTAAAAATAAGACATTTAATAAATAATAACACTTACTCCATTTCAAGTTTATCCTTTTTTTAATTTTTATTTCCTTTTACTGTTCCACTTCTTGGACTCACTTCTTAATCTAATAACAACTCTCTTAAAAACTAAATAACTACAGCTTATATACTAATACTTAATCTAAGTTTCAATGCTACTTTTCCAGTGTCTTTTGCTGCTTCAGCCTAGAAACATAATTTTGTCCAATCACAGTGTGTTTTGCTGCTTATGCCCAGAAGCGTAATTTTAACCAATCACAAGTTCCGTAAAGAACTCAAGTTCGATCCACAACTCGACTTCTTAACGCTGACCGTGAAAGCAACTCTTGCATAATCAGCAACCCGCGATGACATTGAATTTAGACCATCGCAAAGTCATTGAATTGAAGTCATCTTTGTTTACAAACAAATTGCACCACGTGCTTATTTTCTTCAAGCTAGCAACTTAATTATTAAAAAAAAAACACACAAAATTATACACAAACGGCTACAGTTAGTTTGTACATTATGCAGTTCAAATACGGAAAGATGTAATTATATTCCAGTAATATTTGAAATACCGCACTGGCATAAAATACGATCAGTCTAATAGCTGATAGCTTTACGCATTATTTACCCATGCAAATAAACATTAAAGAATTAAGGGCTAAATCGATAGGGTAAACAAATACGGCTAATTAAATAAAGTTTGCAAAAATCATTGACCAGCAAGGACCTTGAAAAAGATTAAAAAAAAAAAAAAATATATATATATATATATATATATATATATATATATATATATATATATATATATATATATATATATATGTGATTCAAAATCGGATCGATTTTTTATTTTCCCACGAAATCGCTCACCATACGATAAGAAAATTTGAAAAATACACACATGTGCCTTTTTTCCTAAATCGATTGATGTTTTGAGGTCGCGCACTTGGATTTTCTGTTTTTGGTGATCTGAAAAACGTAAGTTGGCTTCATGGGAAAAGTTGAATATCTCCCAAAGTTTAAGGTGTAAATTCACAAAATTTTGGGAAAAGTGCTCTATATATATAATTGCTCTAAAAAATATTTTTTTTTTTTTGGAATATCTACTAAGATCCACAGCACTCAGACAGACTATATTCATTGTACTGTGAAGTCGCACGATACGTTTGTGGAACAATCTCCCTGCGTCTGTTTTTCCCGACATTTTTGATATTGGCAAGTTCAAAACAAACATTCACCGACACTACTCCATCTTTCCCCCCTCCATTTAACCTATCATCCCTTCTTACGATCAACACTGTGCATTGCATGAATAGGGGGCATCCCCTGAGCATTGGTTAATTTGTAAAAAAAAAAAAAAAAAATATTGTCAAAAAATACATAACTTTTATACATTTTTATTTTAAATATAATTACTCAACAGAACAAAAATAAAATTCTATAATAGTGAAATGCTATATTTTTTACGTATTTAACAAACAAATGTTATGGTAAGGAAACAACCGAGTCGATTATCCAAAATACAATAACACTACTCAACAAAATGAGAAATAAAACAAAACGGAAACTATCAACAACGCATATTTTAAAACGTAGTAAATATGGAAAAAAGTTTCTAATTTTAGTTAAAGTTATCAAGAGCATTCATAATCATATATCGCTTTCTTATTTATCATTAGATCCGAAATTCTAAAAAAATAATCCATAAGTAGTCTATAAAATAAAAAAAATCGTTTTTTTTTTTACATACATTTTATTGCAATTTTAATTTAACAAGACATCGAGATTTTCTAACAAGTTATCCAATGTATATCTAACATTATACAATTGTTACATTAACGATACAACATGTTGAATCAAACAGATAATCCATGTTCAGTTAACAATTTTTACTATTTATAATTTACATTATGAATAATAATAATAATTAAATTAATGTACCATATTAAATACTAACAATATCAGCGTTACCAATAATCCACGTTACCAATAAAAATAATGTCCAACTTAAGATAGTAGTCGATTTTGACATACATTTATATGGAAGATTTGTCAAAAAGACGACTATTTGTTAAAGCTGTACAGTATTTTTTGATTATTGGTAGCGCTGTAGGAATCTTTTTGAAAAAAAAAATAACATGAAATCTGTTTAATTTTTGTTTAAAGTTACATGATATTCTTTCCGTGGTCAAAGTGGCTTGAAATTAGAAATTTTCAAAATTATGTTACGTAATTGGAAAAAACTGAGTATGCAGTCAAAATCAGCATACACGATTTATATTACATTGAAGTTTGGGATATCTCCATACGAATATTTTTGCTCGTTTCTTGAGTAAAGTGTTATGGAATTGAATAATCGTCTCTAATTTGGGTTTTTCCTAACCAAATGCAATAAAATATATTTTATTAAATCAGTAATAAATGAAACATTTCACGATCGTACAATTATATATTTGATTTGTTGAGTACATATTTTTTAATTAAAAATGTATGAATAAAAAATCATTTTTCAACTATATAATCACCTATAATTACGGTATACCTTTGCCGATTATGGTTTTATATTTTTTTTTGAAAAGATTACGACGTTTTCTTTCGACTTTATTTAAAATTTTGGAAACCATACTCGCAATACTAATGTTATAAATAAATCAATCTCTGAAAACGTGCGTTTTATACGAATTTCTGAATGTAAATGATCTGTACCGCTACTTTTTACCTAGGCCCGCGATTAAATTATATTTATTAGATACATTGGATATGTAAGAAACAATTATTGGATGTATCGGATGCAAACTGATTAGCGGAATTTTTGTTATTAACTGAAATTAATTCATGAATTTAGAATTAGTTCCTGTATTAATAAGTCGATGTTCAAAATTTTTATCAACAGTTTTGGGAACTGCATTATACTGGGGCACTTTTCCCAAAATTTTGTTAATTTACTCTTTAAACTTTGGGAGATATTCAAATTTTCCCATAAGGCCAACTTAGGTTTTTCAGATCGCCAAAAACAGAAAATCCAAGTGCGCGACCTCTAAACATCAATCGATTTTGGAAAAAAAGGACGTGTGTCCTTATCATTATAGAGTGTATGTAAAGATAATCGTGATCGCATTCAGCCAAAGAAAACAGTTTATCAGTTCCATCGCAAAACGCAATTTTTACTTTTGGTGTATCCGTATGCAGCAGTCGAAACGTGGTTATTTTCTTGTTTTTTCGCAAATTACGACAAAAGAAATTCAGCTAGGGAACTAAACTAGAGTTGCAGAAAATCCGAAAGCTTTAAAGAACGTGTCTTGAAATAATTTTTCATAATGAGATCTCTTTTATGTATGGAGTTCATTTTTACAAGAACAGCCTTTTTGTTTCTTATAAAACAACATTGCTGGATGTCGCTTTCCAAAACAGTCACATTTAAAGATTGGCACAATTTCACGACGTTATCCACCAAATTATCCTCAGCATCTTCCAGTGCAGCTATTTTTTTAGTTTATGATTCGTTGATGAGGTTAATGACCTTCCTAAAATTGTCTTTTTCGTTTTTAAGATCACATATCTTTGAAGACAAAGTGGCGTTCATTTGCTCAACGATAGAGTCGAATTTCGTTTGAATCCACGCCAATCCTGCGTAATTCTTCCCGAAATCCTTGGACACCATTATCAGACGAAGTGGCTGAACTAAGAGGATTTTCATTGAATTTAGTACATACATATCCGAAGTTTTGCGTGCTTTTCGACATCAGTTTTAGTTGCTCAGCAGATATATTTGCACAAGTAGTGTGGAACCATTTGCTGTATAATAAACAACGAACGCTTCCCTGCGATTTAGTTATATTTTTCAAACATTTGGCTTCGCTACATGTAAATACTTCAGTACGCGGTGACATTGTTTAAATTTTTGCAAATAATATTATAATAATTTCATATATAATATTATAGTAATTATATGTTATATATAATATATAATTTCGTGCTATTAAAATGACATCTCCCAAGGTGTACATTTATGTTACTGACATTCGGTAATCAGTTGTGAACTTTTTCATTTTGTGTACAGGTTTTTTTCACATTTGCTGAATCCGTCCCCGTTGACGATGATATAAAGTTTTCTTATAGTATTTAACCTTAAAAAACTAATTTAGAATTTAATGAATTTCCTATAAAATACCAGTTCTGTTGTGCTTTTTTTAACACACATTATTTGAATAAATACAGGGTACTGTGTGTATATTTTACACACATAAAAATGTATTTTGACACTACAGATGTGTACTCGTTGTATATACTTTTGTGTGTAAATTTTATTTTTACACATTCTTTGGAATTTACTACATTAATAAGAGAAAACATTTATTATAGTAAATTTTTCTTAGAGTGTACTCTCATTCTACTAATTCTTTAAAATAAAAGAACTACAAACATAAGCCAGTGCACTACCCTGGAATATAAATACTTTAACATTATGTATAAATATTTTGTAATAATTTTATTTTAGATTCAGATAAAAACAAATTTAGTCAAACATTCAATTTCACTATTTCTACTGGGTTGTTTACTACAAATGACTGTAAGTTTACACTAAAAAAAATATATTTTTACGATAAATAGTTGAGATTTATTTAGTCATATAATTCATTATTATAATTCATAAAACATTATACGAATAGTGTTGTATTATAAATACACCCAGAAAAAAATTCCCTCAAATACCATTCAAATTGGTCAATAGGACAATTATTGATTTAATAGTGTACGAAAAATAAAAATTTTCATATAAACTTAATGGCAATGTCATGGTATTTTCTAGTATTTAATGGTATTTTCCGATTAAAATAATAATTTATCCTATTGAATATTTTTAATAGTAAAAAACTATTATTTATATAGTATTTTTTTCTGGGTGTATATATATGATAAATATATAGTTCAAAAATATGTATTTTTAAAATGAGTGCATTTGCTTAATATATGGTTTATTAAATTTATAATCCTAGCTATCGTCTATAATTATTTTTGGTCCAAAAATAAATTTAAAAATTGTCACGCCCTCTTAAATGATTCTAAATTGACGAAACAATTTTTTTTTCGCAAATTGATCCTCTGGTACCCCACAAAAATCAATAACTAACCGACGCAACTCGTTTCATCAAGTACTGTTTTGAATTACGCGAAAAATGCACCAAGAATAAAAAATAAAAAGACAGTACTGTGCGCAATAATAATCTATGTGTGATCGAAAAAAAAATTGACCAAATGGTCTCATGGTTTCCTCCAAAAATAAAAGCTCTTTCGGTCGATATTTAGTTCTCTATTTTTAGGCGGGAACACGAAACCACTCTGCACAAAATATTGTTAATTTTGTCATTTGCCGTCAATTTAAAGTACCAATGGCAATTATTATTTTTTTAATTACAGCCGCGGTAATGATAAATAAACATAGACATTCTCAAGGAATCTTGCAAACACTTTTTATACCCTACACCTATGAGGTACAGGGTATATTAACTTTGTGCATATATTGTAACGCCCCTTAGGAGGCGTGTCCGATATGGAAAAGTATATATATTCTTGATCAGCATCACTACCCGAGTCCGTTTAGCCATGTCCGTCTGTCTGTCTGTCTGTCTGTCTGTCCGTCTTGCTGTCTTGCTGTCCGAATACAGAATAACTTGAGAAATACTGATCAGAATGCGATGAAATTTCGACTCAATATATTCTAGCCAAAAGTAGGAACTGAGTTTGAAAATGAGCCAAATCGGTCATCGGACACGCCCACCTCCCATACAAGTCACTTTTATATAACTCTTTCGAAACTAATAACTCGAAAAGTATTCAAGGTATAGTTATAAAATTTAAAAGGTATTGTTATAATTCACCTATAAATATGTGGTCCAAAAATGGGCGTGATCCGCCCACTTTTTTTTTCATTATTTCCCGGGTTTTTATAGTGGAAATTTGATCCGTAAATTATTAAAATCAAATCTATGAAATATTAGCCTCTCAAAATTTTAAATAGAGGCGTGGTCCGCCCAATTATATTTGTCAATTTTTTTTAGTTGTTTATACTTTTATATAAATTTTTTAATTTATGGGGATATAAGACGTAAATTTCTGATTTATGAATAATATTCTGAGTGTGGGGAGGTTCAGCATAATTAAATACTTTAAAATTAAGGTATGCAATTAAATATCCCACATTAATATCCCCACCAAAGGTGTAGGGTATTCCAGAGTCGGGCCCAACCGACTATAAAAATCCGCCCCATGTGACCGAACTTACCCATGTGACCTAACTTTCCCAATTCGTTTTTAATTTGTTTTATTTTTATTTTGATTGTCAAAGATATGTTTTTTGAGTTGCCAAATACACAAATTATCAAAAAAAAACGTTACATTAAAATTGTCTTTGCTAAATACATACATTGATTGGAAACGCGAAATTGAGAACATTGATAGACTACGCAACGGCGCGCCGTAAGTAAATAAGTAAGGGTCAAAAATACGCAAATGACTTTAAAAATAACATTTCTGCAGGGGGGTCAAAATAAAAACCAGTTGGAAAGGTTTTAAAAGTAGGGACATTTTATAGTAGATGTTATTATGATAGTTAGGATTATCAAAATTATAGGCGGTCTAAGCCGACTATAAGTACCCTACACATATGTGTGATTACCATTCAAAGTGGTATATTGGTCACCAGGGAATTCGAATCCTGAACATAACTACAAACTTCCAATCGCTGAAGAATTTCCATTCATTTGATACCCATATTTACAATTGGGTAGGTGTACCGAATTTCGATTTTTTTTTTTGGGAACCACAAGTCATTTCGAGGGAAAACATTATTTTCATGTATTTGTGCATGAAGTCAATATATATTTAACCAAAAAAGTTTACCTAAGCACGTATACAGTAAAATTGAGCTGTAGATGTCAATTTTATATGAGGTATTTGAATATAAATGGTGAGATCACAGGTCACAATGGACCGATCTAGCCAATTTTTTTGCACATACAGCGTAGGTGTATAAGTAATTCAAATTATCAGTTTCATCTAACTCTTCAATTTTTTAAGTAGTAAGGATTTCAACAGACAGACGGGCAGACAGACAGACGGACATCGCTAAATCGACTCAGGAGATCATGCTGATCAAGTATATATATATACTTTTCCATACCGGAGATGCTTTCTTCAGGGTGTTACAAACGGCGTACCAAACTGAATATACCCTTTCACTCTTAGTGTAGGGTATAAAAATATGGAAATTAATTCAAATGATTCAACAAATTTTGATCATGCCACAGCAGAATTGAGTATGCAGCAAGAGCAGCAACTACAGAATAATGTTCCTTAACATCAACAGCATCAACATCAACATCAACAGCATCAACAACAACATCATCAGCATCAAAAACAACAACAACAGCAACTACATAAACATCAGCAACATCAACCACTTTTTCAACAATAGAAAGCAGCAGCAACATTCAATTCAAAATTTTTTAAACAACAACAAAAGCAGTTAAAAGTGACGAATGCAGGCAGCGCTTGCACTACACGCTGCAAAAAAAAAGGGCTCTCCCAAACATAATTTTGCAGGCATTACATATATCATTGGAGCTTTATGCAAACAAAAGTATTATTTCATTGATCCGTAAATTATTAAAATCAAATCTATGAAATATTAGCCTCTCAAAATTTTAAATAGAGGCGTGGTCCGCCCAATTATATTTGTCAATTTTTTTTAGTTGTTTATACTTTTATATAAATTTTATAATTTATGGAGATATAAGACGTAAATTTCTGATTTATGAATAATATTCTGAGTGTGGGGAGGTTCAGCATAATTAAATACTTTAAAATTAAGGTATGCAATTAAATATCCCACATTAATATCCCCACCAAAGGTGTAGGGTATTCCATAGTCGGGCCCAACCGACTATAAAAATCCGCCCCATGTGACCGAACTTACCCATGTGACCTAACTTTCCCAATTCGTTTTTAATTTGTTTTATTTTTATTTTGATTGTCAAAGATATGTTTTTTGAGTTGCCAAATACACAAATTATCAAAAAAAAAACGTTACATTAAAATTGTCTTTGCTAAATACATACATTGATTGGAAACGCGAAATTGAGAACATTGATAGACTACGCAACGGCGCGCCGTAAGTAAATAAGTAAGGGTCAAAAATACGCAAATGACTTTAAAAATAACATTTCTGCAGGGGGGTCAAAATAAAAACCAGTTGGAAAGGTTTTAAAAGTAGGGACATTTTATAGTAGATGTTATTATGATAGTTAGAATTATCAAAATAATAGGCGGTCTAAGCCGACTATAAGTACCCTACACATATGTGTGATTACCATTCAAAGTGGTATATTGGTCACCAGGGAATTCGAATCCTGAACATAACTACAAACTTCCAATCGCTGAAGAATTTCCATTCATTTGATACCCATATTTACAATTGGGTAGGTGTACCGAATTTCGATTTTTTTTTTTGGGAACCACAAGTCATTTCGAGGGAAAACATTATTTTCATGTATTTGTGCATGAAGTCAATATATATTTAACCAAAAAAGTTTACCTAAGCACGTATACAGTAAAATTGAGCTGTAGATGTCAATTTTATATGAGGTATTTGAATATAAATGGTGAGATCACAGGTCACAATGGACCGATCTAGCCAATTTTTTTGCACATACAGCGTAGGTGTATAAGTAATTCAAATTATCAGTTTCATCTAACTCTTCAATTTTTTAAGTAGTAAGGATTTCAACAGACAGACGGGCAGACAGACAGACGGACATCGCTAAATCGACTCAGGAGATCATGCTGATCAAGTATATATATATACTTTTCCATACCGGAGATGCTTTCTTCAGGGTGTTACAAACGGCGTACCAAACTGAATATACCCTTTCACTCTTAGTGTAGGGTATAAAAATAAGGAAATTAATTCAAATGATTCAACAAATTTTGATCATGCCACAGCAGAATTGAGTATGCAGCAAGAGCAGCTACTACAGAATAATGTTCCTTAACATCAACAGCATCAACATCAACATCAACAGCATCAACAACAACATCATCAGCATCAAAAACAACAACAACAGCAACTACATAAACATCAACAACATCAACCACTTTTTCAACAATAGAAAGCAGCAGCAACATTCAATTCAAAATTTTTTAAACAACAACAAAAGCAGTTAAAAGTGACGAATGCAGGCAGCGCTTGCACTACACGCTGCAAAAAAAAAGGGCTCTCCCAAACATAATTTTGCAGGCATTACATATATCATTGGAGCTTTATGCAAACAAAAGTATTATTTCATTGCCAAACATTGTTATAATAACAGTCAAACATATTTTTTTTTCGTTCAAACATATTTATGTTCATAATGAATAATTTTCGGCGTTCTTGCAAACATATATATGTTTGAATGTGAAAAACATTTTTTACATGTAAACATATTTATGTTTACATTTAATTTTAATGTAAAAAAAATTAAATTTAGTTCTAATAACTTCTGTATACAATATTCATTTTTCCCTTTTTTTAAATTACATTTTTTTTATATTATATAATTATAAACTTTTTTTTTATAATTACACATATAAATTACTTAATAATTTCATTTCCATCTATTGTTCTTATGTTGAGTTCAGTGAATTACGGATGAATTGAATATTTCACAAACAGCCAATATCTGGTATTAACAGTAATTGGCAGTACTTAAACAAATTCTTTCACCAAAGATAACTTTTGAACTATATGAATAGTATTAATGTGAGTGATACTGAGTGTTAAAAGTAGGCAGCGTTGTTATTTAATTCTGATTTCGTAATGTCAACCATACGTATAATCAAAATAATACTATTTTTTTAAATTCGTTGTCACCCATTAACAAGCACGAATAACCAAATACATATAATTCAAAGAACATTTTATTGACGTTGGGTGTGTTATATAGCGGACATATCAAACATACATATAATAATATCTGATGAAAATATATATATTTCTACAGAAACATTAATATAGTAAATTCATGTAAAGCAATTTATGTTTAAAAATGGTATAATAATATTTCAATATGAACCAAATAATTATACAATTCAATTATAATATAATTAGATTTTAATCCTAATATTTATATGGTGATTTCGAATTACGTTATAATTACATTCAATCATGTTTAAACAAATCTTTTCTATCCGTGTAGTAGTAGGCTACGTGCGGTAGTCAGCAGGGTCAGTGTTCATGTGTCAAATTTACACAGAGATACCTCAACCTCTGATTTTACGACTTATGTTGCCACACTATCACTGAAATCAGATAAGATTCAATGTTATCGCTTAACAAAGCGCGATGCAGATTTATCAGCACTCAAATCAATAAGTTTTTTGCTTATTGTTCCTTCAAACCACTTTGAAAAATTTCCCAAAAAAAGATTTGCCAGCTCATACTCCCGAAGTCAATTAATGGCGAATGATAAAATACATAGTGCAGTAAACTGTGCAATTTACCACACAGTTACCACCAATGGTAACTTCACCTCACCCACTATTTATTGAGGAGCAGCAATCTCTCTCACTATCAACATTAACACTGCAAGTGTCGCTTACGCCTACACTGTCGCTGCGCAACCAAGAGCACTCTCATTGTTCTTTAAATTTTGCAACATATTTCATTTCTTCTCATTCTTTTCATCGTGGGACCAGCCATTTTATGGCAAGATTTAGCCATTAAATTCTAAAAATACTATTAGCCGGAAATTTAGACACTTTTTTATTTTTGCCATTTTAGCTATTTTTTATACCCTATATTCAGTTTAGTACGCCGTATGTAACACCCAGAATTAAGCATCTCCGTTATGGAAAAGTATATATATTCTTGATTTCCTGAGTCGATTTAGCGATTTCCGTCTGTCCGTATGTCTGTCCCTCTGTCTGTCTGTTGAAATCACGATTACAGAAAAAGTAGAAGAGCTAGAGCAATGAAACTTTAGATTTGGATTACGTATATATCTTATCTGTCTAAACAAGAAAATTGGCATGATCGGTCTATTGTGACCAGAGAACCGACCACTTATGTTCAAATACCTCATATAAAATGTATATCTACAGATCAATTTTACTGAATACGTGCTTAGGTAAACTTTTTCTTGGTAAAATATGTATTGGACTCATGCTCAAATACATGAAAATAATGGTTTCCGGCGAAACGATGCATGCAGTATATAAGGCGCCGCATCTGAGGCACAGCACTTCAGTAGTAATTGTAAAGTGCTCGAGTACACCTCGTGTGTTAAATGTCAAGTTAAATTGTGGACATGCAACAGTTGTTAGAATTTGTTATTAGTAAAATTGTTTATTAACGGGAATTAATAAAGTTAATTGCTATAATTTAAACCAAACATAAGAGTGTTTTATATATTGTACACAATCCAGAGGTACGAACTTGTAAAACAGTTTTTCGTAGACTGAATTTTCGTAACAATATATTTATTTATATATATATATATATATATATATATATATATATATATAAATAAATATATTGCTAAAATGGCAAAAATAAAAAAGTGTCTAAATTTCCGGCTAATAGTATTTTTAGAATTTAATGGCTAAATCTTGCCATAAAATGGCTGGTCCCACGATGAAAAGAATGAGAAGAAGTGAAATATGTTGCAAAATTTAAAGAACAATGAGAGCGCTCTTGGTTGCGCAGCGACAGTGTAGGCGTAAGCGACACTTGCAGTGTTAATGTTGATAGTGAGAGAGATTGCTGCTCCTCAATAAATAGTGGGTGAGATGAAGTTACCATTGGTGGTAACTGTGTGGTAAATTGCACAGTTTACTGCACTATGTATTTTATCATTCGCCATTAATTGACTTCGGGAGTATGAGCTGGCAAATCTTTTTTTGGGAAATTTTTCAAAGTGGTTTGAAGGAACAATAAGCAAAAAACTTATTGATTTGAGTGCTGATAAATCTGCATCGCGCTTTGTTAAGCGATAACATTGAATCTTATCTGATTTCAGTGATAGTGTGGCAACATAAGTCGTAAAATCAGAGGTTGAGGTATCTCTGTGTAAATTTGACACATGAACACTGACCCTGCTGACTACCGCACGTAGCCTACTACTACACGGATAGAAAAGATTTGTTTAAACATGATTGAATGTAATTATAACGTAATTCGAAATCACCATATAAATATTAGGAGTAAAATCTAATTATATTATAATTGAATTGTATAATTATTTGGTTCATATTGAAATATTATTATACCATTTTTAAACATAAATTGCTTTACATGAATTTACTATATTAATGTTTCTGTAGAAATATATATATTTTCATCAGATATTATTATATGTATGTTTGATATGTCCGCTATATAACACACCCAGAGGTACGAACTTGTAAAACAGTTTTTCGTAGACTGAATTTTCGTAACAATATATTTATTTATATATATATATATATATATATATATATATATATATATATATATATATATATATATATATATATATATATATATATATATATATATATATATATATATATATAAATATTATATATATTTCCAGTTTTTCTCAGTTGCAATTCGTTTTATTTTGGGACGCTCAATTTGTTTTTTTTCGACCAAAACTCCTGCTCTGCGGGGACACTAGTGTCTATCGCTTTTGGTTTCGATGTGCAACGATTTATTGGAATTTTACATTCGATTTACAAATAAAGAAAATCGATTTAATTTTAAAAATTTTTTGTAAATCGAGCAACTTTAATGGAAAGCTTTCCAATGTTTATATTCACTCCCGATGCAGTAGTATTTATATGGATGAAATTACTCTCAATTCTCCCATTTGTAATATACTCATTTCTAAAATTGTAATACTTTCAATCATTAAATATATAACACCATAATGGTAAGTACGGTAAATATCTATTTATAAATATGTTTAAAACTGAGGACAATAGTTGAGATTTTTAATAATTTTATAAACACTTTTTTTATATTAGTCTCTTGAACACCGTTATACATACTTATATAAAAATTCTTTACACTTATTTCGCTCGTAGATGCGTTGGCATTGTCTTTACCTCTAATTGTGATGTCGTCTTCGACACATAACTTTGTTAATGTCATTAGTATTTCTTTGGTACTTGTATCAAACTACTAAGAAGCTTATAAAAATGTTCAAACCAAACTTTAACCTTTTTATAATCATTATTTGTTTGCAACATATTTCTGTACGAAAATTGTAAAATTACTTAATAACCCCAAATAAACTACACTCTACACTTGCAACAACTATATTATATTATATTATATTATATTATATTATATTATATTATATTATATTATATTATATTATATTATATTATATTATATTATATTATATTATATTATATTATATTATATTATATTATATTATATTATATTATATTATATTATATTATATTATATTATATTATATTATATTATATTATATTATATTATATTATATTATATTATATTATATTATATTATATTATATTATATTATATTATATTATATTATATTATATTATATTATATTATATTATATTATATTATATTATATTATATTATATTATATTATATTATATTATATTATATTATATTATATTATATTATATTATATTATATTATATTATATTATATTATATTATATTATATTATATTATATTATATTATATTATATTATATTATATTATATTATATTATATTATATTATATTATATTATATTATATTATATTATATTATATTATATTATATTATATTATATTATATTATATTATATTATATTATATTATATTATATTATATTATATTATATTATATTATATTATATTATATTATATTATATTATATTATATTATATTATATTATATTATATTATATTATATTATATTATATTATATTATATTATATTATATTATATTATATTATATTATATTATATTATATTATATTATATTATATTATATTATATTATATTATATTATATTATATTATATTATATTATATTATATTATATTATATTATATTATATTATATTATATTATATTATATTATATTATATTATATTATATTATATTATATTATATTATATTATATTATATTATATTATATTATATTATATTATATTATATTATATTATATTATATTATATTATATTATATTATATTATATTATATTATATTATATTATATTATATTATATTATATTATATTATATTATATTATATTATATTATATTATATTATATTATATTATATTATATTATATTATATTATATTATATTATATTATATTATATTATATTATATTATATTATATTATATTATATTATATTATATTATATTATATTATATTATATTATATTATATTATATTATATTATATTATATTATATTATATTATATTATATTATATTATATTATATTATATTATATTATATTATATTATATTATATTATATTATATTATATTATATTATATTATATTATATTATATTATATTATATTATATTATATTATATTATATTATATTATATTATATTATATTATATTATATTATATTATATTATATTATATTATATTATATTATATTATATTATATTATATTATATTATATTATATTATATTATATTATATTATATTATATTATATTATATTATATTATATTATATTATATTATATTATATTATATTATATTATATTATATTATATTATATTATATTATATTATATTATATTATATTATATTATATTATATTATATTATATTATATTATATTATATTATATTATATTATATTATATTATATTATATTATATTATATTATATTATATTATATTATATTATATTATATTATATTATATTATATTATATTATATTATATTATATTATATTATATTATATTATATTATATTATATTATATTATATTATATTATATTATATTATATTATATTATATTATATTATATTATATTATATTATATTATATTATATTATATTATATTATATTATATTATATTATATTATATTATATTATATTATATTATATTATATTATATTATATTATATTATATTATATTATATTATATTATATTATATTATATTATATTATATTATATTATATTATATTATATTATATTATATTATATTATATTATATTATATTATATTATATTATATTATATTATATTATATTATATTATATTATATTATATTATATTATATTATATTATATTATATTATATTATATTATATTATATTATATTATATTATATTATATTATATTATATTATATTATATTATATTATATTATATTATATTATATTATATTATATTATATTATATTATATTATATTATATTATATTATATTATATTATATTATATTATATTATATTATATTATATTATATTATATTATATTATATTATATTATATTATATTATATTATATTATATTATATTATATTATATTATATTATATTATATTATATTATATTATATTATATTATATTATATTATATTATATTATATTATATTATATTATATTATATTATATTATATTATATTATATTATATTATATTATATTATATTATATTATATTATATTATATTATATTATATTATATTATATTATATTATATTATATTATATTATATTATATTATATTATATTATATTATATTATATTATATTATATTATATTATATTATATTATATTATATTATATTATATTATATTATATTATATTATATTATATTATATTATATTATATTATATTATATTATATTATATTATATTATATTATATTATATTATATTATATTATATTATATTATATTATATTATATTATATTATATTATATTATATTATATTATATTATATTATATTATATTATATTATATTATATTATATTATATTATATTATATTATATTATATTATATTATATTATATTATATTATATTATATTATATTATATTATATTATATTATATTATATTATATTATATTATATTATATTATATTATATTATATTATATTATATTATATTATATTATATTATATTATATTATATTATATTATATTATATTATATTATATTATATTATATTATATTATATTATATTATATTATATTATATTATATTATATTATATTATATTATATTATATTATATTATATTATATTATATTATATTATATTATATTATATTATATTATATTATATTATATTATATTATATTATATTATATTATATTATATTATATTATATTATATTATATTATATTATATTATATTATATTATATTATATTATATTATATTATATTATATTATATTATATTATATTATATTATATTATATTATATTATATTATATTATATTATATTATATTATATTATATTATATTATATTATATTATATTATATTATATTATATTATATTATATTATATTATATTATATTATATTATATTATATTATATTATATTATATTATATTATATTATATTATATTATATTATATTATATTATATTATATTATATTATATTATATTATATTATATTATATTATATTATATTATATTATATTATATTATATTATATTATATTATATTATATTATATTATATTATATTATATTATATTATATTATATTATATTATATTATATTATATTATATTATATTATATTATATTATATTATATTATATTATATTATATTATATTATATTATATTATATTATATTATATTATATTATATTATATTATATTATATTATATTATATTATATTATATTATATTATATTATATTATATTATATTATATTATATTATATTATATTATATTATATTATATTATATTATATTATATTATATTATATTATATTATATTATATTATATTATATTATATTATATTATATTATATTATATTATATTATATTATATTATATTATATTATATTATATTATATTATATTATATTATATTATATTATATTATATTATATTATATTATATTATATTATATTATATAATATTTATTATTACTTTACTGTTTACGAATTATTACTTTACTGTTTACGAATTATTACTTTACTGTTTACGAATTATTACTTTACTGTTTACGAATTATTACTTTACTGTTACTTTATTGATATTGCTAATCGATTGCCGAAAGCAATCCCCTCCCCCATTGTCGCCTTCCGCTACATAATGGAGTTGTACCTGTCCAAAACCCCAACTACACATGGTTTCGTTTCATGTGATCATTTGTTACACACGTACGAAAATATGTGTCTGAATGTACTGTGTATAGACATCGTTGGTAGAAAGTATGCTGCGTTGTTCCGTGATTTTGGATATATACCGTGACGACACTTTACCAATGAGAAAATAAATTTCAATATTGATATTAAATAAATGCTGGCGCAACCGTTACCAGTTACTTACACCTTTTACCGCGCTATAACAGTTCGGTTGGATTTGCTGAAGGGCACAGACATCGTAATAAATCCGTTTGTTCGTCAGGTGCAAGAGTGTGACAGGAAATTTAAATTACAAAAAATATATTAAATTTTGGTGTTTTGTTATTTAACTTATGATATAACATTCGGTATGATCATCATTAGCATATTGTATAGTTTCGTTTATATATTTTAAAACTGAGTGCTTGTAAATATTAGTGGTATTTGAATACATATTAATAGTATTTGAATATATTATAATATTTGAATATATTCAACGATCAGGTTAAGACAATGCCACACGTTACTTGGAACAGAACGGACGAATGATAATTATTCGATGTTGCTTGCGCAAACACAACATTTAGCTGTTACGCTTTAAAGGACATTAGCATATTTCATTTTAAATTAACAAAACATAAGCACTTCCTCTGTGAAATTGATAAAATTGTGCATGACAAAAAAAATGTTGTTGTTGTCTTTATTCATAACATTTGTGTTAAATTGCATAGGCGTATTGGTTCCAGAATTATAAATAATGTGAAATCAAGTACAAATTTTGAATATTATTTGTGTTTTTGTTTGAATATTATGTTAGAAAATAAAAAATTAAATTAGTTTTAACACACATATTTCTATTTTAATTAATAGCTCATGAACCAATGAAAATTTTAAAAATTTGTTTTTTCCTGGTTTGAAGAACGGAATTCATCAATATGATGTAAAATTTTTTTCTGTGTATATTTTGGACATATATATATATATATATATATATATATATATATATATATATATATATATATATATATATATATATATATATATATATATATATATATATATATATTTATATATATATATGTATATTTATATATATATATATATATATATATATATATATATATATATATATATATACGAAAAATTTTTTTTTTTACATTTTTTTTTTGAACAATTTTTTTTTGTTTTTTTTGTTTTTTTTTCTGTGTAGATCATGATATAATGCTCAAATCATATGTCATATGAAAGGCCACCTTTCAAATAATACCTCAATTGACCTTGTATGTAAACTATTTATTATAAACACTGAAATACAAAATCTTAATGCATTGTTCTGTTGAGAACCGAGTAAATAACGAAGGGGTTCGATTCTGGTTAGATTCCCGAGTAGAACGAGAGAACACATAACATAGTGGGATCCGCCCATGTATTTCCTTCGAACACTTACCATGGTAATACCTACCGGCTTACACACCATACGGTTCTTCGGTGCTCATGAAACCCAGTAGAGGATAAAATAAAAACAATATATATGATTTTTTAAACTATTTGTTTTAACTTTTTAAGCCGCGATATTTTTGAAACCATACAAGCTAGTGGTTTGTACGTTATTTTGAGGGGGTATACTTAAGGAAAAAGTAATGATATTATATAAAAGTAAAAAATTTAATAACTCTCGACATTTAAAAAAAAATATGAGATAAATACTTTTTATTTAATTTTATTACCTAGATAAAAAAAATTGAAAGAAATATTATTTATTTAATTTTATTATGTAAATAATAAAATTTGAAGTTAAAATAAAGTGTTTTTAACGTAAAATGCTAAAAAAATAGTTGGTGGTACGTAAGACTACGAGCCGAAAGGTCCCGGATTTGAAAACATTTTTCTGTACGTCGCACGGTGAACAAAAAAGAACTTTTTTTGAACAAAATTATATAACTTCAAAACAAATCGGTAGATGTCGTTTACTGAATTTAAAAATATCGAGGTATAGTTATGCTTTACAGAGTGTCTTCTATTAATTCACAAAAGTTATATAAAAATATTTAAACTTCAAGAATATTGTGGAAATTTTTGAGCTGGAGCCGATATTGGTATGATTAATTTTTTATTTTTGACCACATTGATAGTGATCTGAAAAAGTTAGTCGTAATGAAGGGTATCATTTGCAGTTCATGGAATAATTTTAAAAAAGGCGCATATGTATGAAATTAGAATAAATAAAGCTATTTTTGACACGTAATTTCTCCTAAGCCGGGAACGATATCGGGATGAATTTTTTTTTTATTTTTTATCAAATTGATTGTGATTAGAAAAAAGTTAGTGCGAACGAAGGATATGGTTTTAGTCCTTTGAACAAATTTACAAAAAAAAGGAATAAATGTATGAAAAATCGGGATGATATTTTTTTTTATTTTTATCCACATAGAATGTGATTAAAAAATTTATTGCGAATTAAGAATATCGCTTGCAGCCCTTGAAATAAATTTACGAAAAAAAGCACAAATGTAAGAAAAATGGTAATATTTGCAATGAAATTTCTCCTAATCCGGGAAGATATCGGGTTGATATGTATTTCTATTTTTTATCGCATTGATTGTGATTAGAAAAAAGTTAGTGAGAATGAAGAATATCTCTTGCAGTCCTCGGAATAATTTTACAAAAAAGGCAGAGATGTATTTAATTAGAATAAAAATGGAAATGTTTGCCATGTAATTTCTCCTAATCCGGAAATGATATCGGGATGATATTTTTTTTATTTTTTACTGCATTGATTGTGATTAGAAAAATGTTTAATTGATTTAAACTTATTTAAACTTATTATTTTGACATAATATTACTCAAATTGAAATTTTTGACGTGAAATTTTATGAAATGTGTATGAATGAATAGATTTTGTATATTTTTTTATACACTATGGATATAAATTTGTGTGAATATAAACTTTGTATTATTCGTCTGTGTTGAGTTATGATATGAAATACTAAACACTTAAAATCTAATTAATAAATTTCCAACGAGAATGGTAGTATTTCACTACAATTTTCTTGTAAACCGGAACAAACCGGAAGCTATGTATTTTGTAAAAGCCGAAATGCAATTTTAAGGATTTGAGAGGATAATTAAGGATATTTTAGTTATGTTCTAATATGTATTTTCATATAGTTATGCATGGTATGGAATTTTTTCCTATCTTTGAATATCTAGGGAATACAATCCCGGGATTCGGGATCCCGGGATCTCGATCATTTTCTAGTCCCGAAAATCCCGGGATTAAAAAGTACTAATCCCGGGATTTTCGATATTGGCAAAAAATCACTATTTTGTAATTGTACTGCAAACGACACGATATAAAATTCATTGCAGAGCTCTCAATACAAAGCATGATAGAAAATTTAGTATAAAATCAATGAATGTAATTTATCCCAATTTTGAGAAGCTAAAACCAAAGTCTTATATACGAGTTAAATCAATGAGATTAAAAAATTAGGTACTAGATACCAATAATTACTTAGAGAAATTTTGACATTGCATTATTATACGTTTTATTTGATTCGATTTATTATAAATTTTTTTAAGAATAATAACTTTTAACCCAATTGTTATTTTACTGTGTAGACAAATTTTAATATATACAGCAATGCTAAAATTCTAATAAGTTTTTAAATACATATTTGAAAATAAATACGAAAATTTTTAGACCATTTTTGAAATATTTTGTTTGTATTTAGGACATCATAATATAAATAGTTTATGGGGGTTTGAACATAGTCAAACTCACAACTAAACGCTGCATAAAAAAGGGCTCTCCCAAACATAATTTTGCAGGCATTAACATGTATGTTTGGAATTTTATGTAAACATAATATATAACTGACGGATAAATCATTTGTTATCGAATTAAGACGAGCGTAGCGATCTTACGTTGTATTTAGATTTGATTAGCATTTTCTGTGTTTTGGAACATAGTTTTAACCATGTTAATTGCCAAGAAATAGTTTATTGAAATGCAATTAAAATTTTATGTTGATATTGTAACATATTTATGGTAAATTTGACAGATTCTGCTGGACAATATAATAATGTTTACACGTGAACAAAATTAAATTCAATTTCGATTATAATTTAATTACACTTCATTCCTAATACATGTATGGTAATTTCGTATTACTTTTTAATTACATTCAAACATATTCAAACAAATCTTTTCTATCCGTGTGATATTATAAACTTTTTATCGATTGTTTTTTAAATATTCGGTCCCTTTACCTAATTTGTGTTCTGTTTTTTTTTATAAACATAATGCAAACAAATTATTATTGCTTACTAGTTTCTTTTTCGTAACTTTTTGAGAAGAAATCCGATAAAGACTATCTTGTGTATAAAACTCATTATATGTAATTTATTTTGTTTTTCGACAAAAAATGGTTTAAATAGCAAATTTCAAAATATAGAAAACTACCAGAAGTTTAGTTATTTTTATCGTTAGTTTAGACAATATCTATTATCTTTAAACTAAGTTCCTGTTAATCATTAACTGTGTTCCCGTGGCGAATGATCTGGAGCCAAATCTCTATTTTCTATAAAAAAAAACTCCAAGAAACAACTAGAACCAGATCAAAAGCTAGTTCTATCCAGTTCAATCAAATGCTGTCAAGTTTTCTCAAAATAGAACCGTTGGCGTTCCAGCTATTATATCATAAATGCGTAAACATTGCCTATAAAAAATCCCACACCGCCGTTCGAAACCGGTATTAAACAGTATGTCAAATATTTTGTGCACTGATTCCTTGGTTTATTTGGGTGTTTTCAAAATTGATTGTATAAAAGTAGATTGCAACTTCTATTTAATTGTATCTACTAAAAGTTAAATCTCCGATGAATAAGATTTGATTCACTTTAGGGGCAATTGACCGGAGTTATTAGAGTTTTTTAAATATTTACATTTTGTATATAAAATATATATTTTTTAAGCAATATATTTTTTTTTAAATTAGGTTTATCTTTGAATTATAATTTAATATATATTTTATTTTTCATTATTTGAATGAACCATAATATAGCAAAGAAATCAGCTTACAACATTTTTATGTAACTCTTACCGATATTATAGACGAGCAATTTTTATAGGTAGTGTAATTGTTACTATAGAAATGTTATTTGAACTAACAAAAGGTGATCCACGATAAAATAGGTAAGTGTTAGATAAAAATTATGTTTACTGAATTTGTTTGTCAAATCATAGTTCTTCAAATATTAAAAAAAATAATACATCAACTAAAAATTTAAACAAAAACTGCATTAAGAAAAAAAGTTTTTTACTACTTAATTTTTTTTTTTAATTTGATGCAAAAAATCCTAAGGGTGTAATACAAAATGTCAATGTTATTATTTTTTTAATAATTCTGATCAATTTTCTGTAAAGTGAATATAATATTATTCGACTAAATATACATTATAGAAGATACAATTAAATACTAATTTCTAAATGCTTTTATAAAATCAATTTTGAAAACACCCTTCATATCTGATACACCCCATCTTCGTAACATTTTTGTTCATGAAATGAACCAAGGAATCAGTGCACAATATATTTGAATCCTGAAGCGCACCACCCTGTATACATAAAACTATATATAACTCATAATCTTCCCAGGATTATCGACATACATAGCAGTAAATACGTTAATAAAAAAAAAAACGAGTTGGGAAAGTTATGTCACATGGGGCGGATTTTTATAGTCGGTCGGGCCCGACTATGGAATACCCTACACCTTTGGTGGGGATATTAATGTGGGATATTTAATTGCATACCTTAATTTTAAAGTTTTTAATTATGCTGAACCTCCCCACCCTCAGAATATTATTCATATATCAGAAATTTACGTCTTATATCCCCATAAATTAAAAAATGTATATAAAAGTATAAAAAAAAACTAAAAAACTTAAAATTTTGAAAGGCTAATATTTCATAGATTTGATTTTAATAATTTACGGATCAAATTTCCACTATGAAAACCCGGGAAATAATGAAAAAAAAATTGGGCGTATCACGCCCATTTTTGGACCACATATTCTTAGGTGAATTCTCATAATACGTTTTAAATGTTATACTTATATCTTGAATACTTTTCGAGTTATTAGTTCCGAAATAGTTATATAAAAGTGACTTGTATGGGAGGTGGGCGTGTCCGTTAACCGATTTGGCTCATTTTCAAACTCAGTTCCTACTTTTGGCTAAAATATATTGAGATGAAATTTCATCACATTCTGATCAGTATTTCTCAAGTTATTCTGTATTCGGACAGCAAGACAGCAAGACGGCAAGACAGCAAGACAGCAAGACAGCAAGACAGCAAGACAGCAAGACAGCAAGACGGACAGACAGACGGACATGGCTAAACGGACTCGGGTAGTGATGCTGATCAAGAATATATATACTTTTCCATACCGGACACGCCTCCTAAGGGGCGTTACAATATATGCACTAAGTTAATATACCCTATACCTCATAGGTGTAGGGTATAAAAATTATATTTTAATTATTTTTACATGTATTCGCCTTAATGTATCATATAATATCAAAATATATTTTTAAAGTACGCAAATAACTTACAATACGTACATTTCATGGCATAAAAATTGGATTACAATAAAGTATGCCACGTGTTCAATTTCTTTTTATGTTAATTATGTTTATTGAATATTTAAGAAAAGTTATCGACACATTTAAAATATGTAGCAAGATGGCGAAAATAGGTGTGAACTATCTAAGAAAAGTAAATGTATAAATCGGCGAATAAATACGCAAATAACTTAAAATACGTACATTTCATGGCATAAAAATTGGATTACAATAAAGTATGCCACGTGTTCAATTTCTTTTTATGTTAATTATGTTTATTGGCTATTTAAGAAAAGTTATCGACACATTTAAAATATGTAGCAAGATGGCGAAAATAGGTGTGAACTATCTAAGAAAAGTAAATGTATAAATCGGCGAATAAATTTTTTATGGTCGAATCGAAATTTTGATAATTCCAATGTAATCTGTAGTGAATTATGTTCAAAGTTCCAAAATTTGATCAAAATCCAACCAAAAACGAAAAATTGTTCAACTATAATCAGACCTACCTACTAACGATTTTAAATGGGCTAAAAACAGAAAATCGCGATGCGCGACCTCTAAAAGTTTTTCGATTTGTCAAAATTTTTTTATAAATTACTTTTTTAACGAGCTCAAACTTTTTGAGGGGGGTCTCGTGGGAATTTCGAAAAAGTCGTTTTTTTTTAACCACTCTATTATAGAGATATATTTGAATATCGGTAAAATTTTAAAATATTAATTATTATAACGATAAGGGTATTAATTTAATTTGTTCATATATATATAGTTAATTTGTAACTATAACGGTGATAAATTGAATAGGAAATGATTTGATACAGAAAATATCACTTATTACAATTGAGGTCAAAATATTATATTACCCTAGAAAAAATTATACATACAGGAACTGATAATTATATTTGTACCCTATCATAATCCGACAAACAAAATCTGGCCATAATAATGTTCTCTATAATAGGGCAAATTTCTAATTGACTATATAACAATAGTATTTAAAAAATAAAAATGGTAACAATTTAGTTGCATTTAAGCCAGTTAGTTTTTTTTTTGTTTTAAACGAATAAGACGTTGTAGGCGCTATTTGAATTAGAAAAGCATAACAATATTTGTTATTCTAATAACTTTTTAATGGGGAAAGATGTTTAATATTTGCACAAAAAAGACAATAAAAACCATATGCGATAACAGCTTTAACATATTGCGAAACATGAAATATATGAACGATATGCTGAGCTCTTGGTAGGCAAAGTGAAAGTGATTATATTAAAAAAAAATACAAATTTTAACGAGTAGATAACATGATGTAAGTTATGTAAAACATGATTTAATATAGGGATGTGTAATTTATTAAAAAAAAAACCTGTAGATTAAAAAATAAAAAATAAATTGTATAATAATAAAATTTGCAATGTCTTTACGTCTTTTTGAAATATGTTATAATGTCAATAGAGTCGCTACTCCGTTAGGGTATTTTTGACATTGTATCAATTTCAAAGAATTTAAGTATTTTTAGGCTGTTATTTTAATTTTATATTTGCTGTTCCATTAACATTTTTGGTTATTTAGAAAAGTATTTTTAGCCATACATTTTAATAAAGAATTCTCTAAATATATGAAGTTTATTTAAAGTGAGATTATGGTCTATGATCAGTATCCTATTTCTTCACTTTTTGATGAATCACAAAAATATATACGTTAAAAGTTCAATAAATTCTCTACAGATCCTAGAATATTTGACATTCGTACCATAACTACAAAATTAATAACAAATCTTAGAAGCAGTCACTACATTCAAACAATACGATTTTATTCCGCTCTTGTACTCGATAACTGAATCACCAACATGCCTCATATGCGTACTTAACAAAACTACAAAAAATTTCGCATGGACATCCCATACATTAATTCTATATAAATCTCGATTGCTGATTTTGATATACTCCGGTTGTCTATTACATAATGTTTTTAAAAAAAATTGCTATCGAAATATTAGGCCCAGACTGATGTATATACTTTTTCATGCCGAGCACACCTCCTGAGGGGCGTTGCATATACATGCACACACTTAATATGCGCTCAGTGGTCAAATAAAATAATATAAAAAAACAGGTCAAAATTTAAAAATCGTCTATATGGATAAAAGACAAGTAATCGTTAAATGTATGATGTGTGATTCAAATTCGGTATAAAAATTGCAATGGTCTACCCGTTTTTTAAGGTAAAACATATATTTATTTAGCCACATATGTACATACAATTTATAATAAATTAGTTTAAAAGGAACAATTTCAAAAGAAAGAAGATAACGCAGATGACAAAAATGAATACAAAGAATATCCATAATTTAAATGTTTTTTTTTTCAGAAAAGCAAAATTTATAAACTGATTTGGTAACAATACTACATTAAAAGTATATTGAATGATATCTTATTGGTCATTTAGACTAGTTCCGTTTTATGTTGTATTATAAGTTCCTAAAACATATATTTATGTATTTACCATTAAATATTAGGAATATAAGTACTGGTAGAGATAATTCTGTCATTATTATTTCCTAGTGAAGAGAACAATCCCTGTTTTGTGAGGGTTAACGGAAAGTCCGTTTGCAGTACACCAGCAGTCAATTCGGTTCAATGAGTTTTGTGTTTTAACACAGACCTCATTGAGGGAATAGCCTGTAGCAAGAATGACTACATCGTCTGCATAGGCCTGGAAATAGACACCTAGTCCATCAAGATCGTTGAGCAGAAAGTCAACCAGCATACACCAGAGCAGGGGGGAGAGAACGCTTCCTTGAGGACAACCTCTTTTCACCCCTGCCATAATATACTGACCGCACTCCGCCTCAGAGGTGATGGTCATAACATTAGCATTGACCAATGTTTCATCTATTCCATGCCTTCTAGCTGCGTTACACATTCCATCAAAAGTTGCATTTTCAAATGCACCATCGGTGTCAACAAATATGTCCATGACGTATATCTTACTCTGAAAACCATGCTCAATCCGGCCAACCAGATGTTGCAATGCTGTTTCACAGAATTTTCCAGGTTGGTAGGCATGTTGTCTTGACGATAGTGGGTGCAACTCAACTAGTCTTTCTAGATACTTTGGTATGAACGACATCATACTAATGGGTCTGAAGCTCTTGGCTATGGAATAGTCTTTTCTTCTAACTTTAGGAATGAATTCCCATGCGAGACTTGCTCTAAAGATCTTCTTTAGGCATGGTAGCAATTGGGTTATACCTTCCTGTAGCATGACTGGGTAGATGCCATCCGGCTCAGGTGACTTGAAGCCAACAAAAGAGACCACTGCGTATTGGATAGCTTCATCGTACACAACCAATCTGTCAACCTGCCAGTCATGTTTTGTCACATTAGAGAGTCCCCAGTGCTGAGATTACAAAGTGGCCCTATGTGGATTTGATTTCCCGGAAAGTGAGTCTCAACTAGGACACTGAGTGTCTCTGTTTTAGACTCAGTATACGAGCCATCAGGTCTCCGCAGTGAGGCCAGTCGGGCTGTTCGGTCTCTTTTAAGAAACTTGACCAATCGGCTAATCTCACAGCAGGATTCGATGCTACTGCAGAAGTTTTATAAGAAACTCTTTTCGATTTACGAATTAGTTTCCCATACTTTTTCTGCTTAGCTCGATAAAGAAACCAGTCAGAGTATAAATTGCTCCTTAGGACCCTATTTAGAAGCTTTCTGGAATCGTTGCGCAATGTTTCAAGACAAGCGTTTCACCAAGGAATGGGAGGTCTAGATATCGTTTTTCGTACCGGACATGCTCGTACAAAACTATAATTTATGACATCGTTCATAGCTTGAACGGACGCCTCAATAATTTTTTTGCTACGAATTTTGATGTCAAGGAGTCTGGTACCTCGTGCGTTGCATTTGCTGCTGCACCACACAGTGTGTTGAGCATTAGCGTCACAGCAAAGAATAAGGCCAGTCTCCTTAAGATCACAGTACTCTATGAACTCAACAATAGACTTTGGCGGAGGAGGCAGTAGTGAGTCATAGGAAGTAGCTTGAGGCGACAATCAAATGTTTCCATCCACTATCACTTTCATAGCTCATTTTGGCTGCCACCAGGTCTTGTCCACAGAATTGGGTTAACTTGGTGACAGCAAAGTGTTTCGATACTATAAAACAGCTTCTAGGCCTTACGGCTTGCTCATCGTATAGTATGGTTTCACCACGTAGTTCACTAAGACCACAGATGCGTTTCTTATACACACATGGTTCTTGAATAGTTGTGATGTGAGGTAATGTATGCAACATGGAGAGCCGCTTACCTAGTAAAGCGGTAGCAGCTTTAAAATGTTGCAGATTGATCTGAATAAATATCATGACAGGATAATTAACTCGTTTCTCATCATGTGCCTATTCATTTGGAATTGATTCGAAATTTGAACCGTCCAAAGAATATGTTTAGATGACTGTCGTACTTAGATAGCATGACATCTAACAACTTCTGGTCTAAGCCAACAACCAGGGTTGAGCCCTCCTTGCCCTCCGGACCTCTCTCTGATTTATGGCTATAGAATTTTTATCCGTTCGTTTTGATGCCCTTGTTCTGAGCACGTAGGCAGGCAAGCACTTCCGCTGTTTTCGTGATAGGATCAGGTATCAAGCATACTGCTCGCCTGCGTTTGGGTTCGTCTCCGCTGAAAACAGCGAAGTGCGATTTGCCCAAAAGGGGGATTTTAGCAACGGCTGTGGCAATCCAACCGAAATTGGCTTGAGACGAGCATAGCATCTTCATGATGCCATCTCTCGTCTCATAGCATTTTGCGTTTGCACTGACACCGCCGGTGCTGACTAGCCGCCAAAGATGATGTGCAGAGTTTTACTTCTGCATCATTCATCTTTTGCTTCTTCCCCAGTTTGCCAATAATCACAACCGGAAAAGCTTAGCGAGCAGCATCAGGATATGATACTGCTTGCCTACATCTGCCAGTTGAAGGCAGTTGATCTTGATCTTGCTTGTGGAAGCAATATCACTGGAGACTGTCGAGTTCTGGGAGAGCTTTTCGGGGTTTCGCAGTAGCTGTGAAGGTTTGAAACTTCTTGCCATTGCGCTTCTCAGGTGCATTGACAGCCACCACAGCAGCAGCGGATAGTCCGACTTCAGTCGGAGTAACCTCCACCGATCTATCGCGTTTTGCTGGAAGTTTAGCTTCCAGTTGGGCGTCGGTCTCTCTAGGATTAGATTCTGGTAAGACACCGCTTTCCTACGATCGACCCATGTTTCCAAATATGTGACAGAAAGGAGCTTGGAGAATCTGCATTTCGTCTCATTCAGCCATCTGCTCTTGTGTGAAGAGGCGACCCAAGAGCTGATGACGAATTTTCCCGTAGATGCAGGTAGTCCAAGCACAGGTTCTGGTCCAAATGGATTATCCTCAGATCCAGCACGTGCTAGTTCGTCAGATGTTTCATTGCCCGAAACTCCATTATGGCCCGGCACCCAAATCAGTTTCAGTGTATTGTATTTACCAACACAATTGAGACGTGATCTGCATTGACGTACAATTTTGGATGTGATGACCTGGTTGTTCAAAGCCATAAGAGCAGCCTGACTATCGCTGCAAACTGATATAGCCCTGTTCTGCCATCTATTATCCGCAATGTAGTCCATAGCCATAAGTATAGCATAGACTTCGGCTTGAAATACCGAGGCATTGTCGCCTAAGGCGGAGTGAAGTCTGCGGTCATCCGGTTCCACAAACACTCCAGCACCAGATCCCTGATCGGTTCTGGAGCCGTCTGTGAAAATGCGGTGTGACCCTCTACCTGGCTCACAGTCAGGCGTTAGCCAGTCTTGAATGTCATGCATTTCTTCAACCAAATGTGCACTTGACTCTTTTCTTTGGCAACCAAATCCTTCGTCCACTCATTTATAAACTTGTAGAGTAGATTGTGTATTTATTTGCTATGTGGCATGGTCCCTTGATGTATTTGACTCGCACTTTATAATTGCTGATGGCTCTTGACACTGGTCTATCACTGCTCTCTTTTTGATTAATTTTGACGAGTTTTCCAAATTGAGAACTCCTATAGGTATAATTTTGTCTTTCTCCGCCACAACAAGTGTTCATCCTACAACTATATTACTTTTATAATGTTCTTAATTTGCTTCAATAACCCACAACATGCTTATTCCACAATCTCCATTTAATTTCGGATCAAAATAATTCGGGGTCAAAATAATTGCTTCTGAATTATGTGGTATTTTTATTAGTTTTTAGGCTCTGATCACAATCAATGTTTAGTTGGATCTTCGTGTTGGCATATCTCAAAATGTTTCTTGTTAAATCTAGTGTGAAACCGTTCCTTATCATGAAGTCCTTGCCAAGTATTATTTCGTCTACTATTTTCGCCACTATGAAATCATGCTCAACTGTCGTAGTACCAATCGTGATTTCCTTGGTAATCTTTCCTTTGATAGGGGCCTCTTCACCTGTAGTTGTTTGTAATCTTATTCCTACAAGCAGCTCTACTTCATCCTTAACAAGGTTACTTCTTATTATTGAGTGTGAAGCTCCCGTATCCAATGCTACCATATATGCTGTACAATTAATGAGTCCTTCGACAGTTAAGCTATTAGGCTTTCGAGCAATTTGTGAAATGGAGATTCTGGGGCAATCGGATATGGGATTCAGATCGTGCCCCGCAGAACTAACTCGTTTTAGTTTAAAGATTGATTCATATTTACGATATTTTGAACATGATCCTGTCTTTCTTCATGTCAAGGTTCATCAGCAGATTGATTTATTGAGCGCTTGCGTTTTTTTACGACAATCACATGCCATATGCCCATATGTATCACAGTTGTAGCATTTACCTTTAAATATGGAGTTTCGGTTGACAGCTGTGTATTCGGAATTAACCGCTTGGCACACTACTTGAAATAAGTCATTGTTCTCCACATCAATTCTACGCGCCTGTGGAGCCGGCACAACGCATTTGCTGTCTCCTGTGTTAGAGCGATGGTAACCGTTTTCGTAAATGTTACCTTGGGCGCAATCACTGTTGCACGTTTTGTCTCCTGATCTGGCATACGCGATCAGGAGACAAAACGTACGAACTCATCGATCTTGCACTTTTCTATGAAATCACTCGCTGAATCTGCAAACGACAAATGCGCAAGCCGCTTAACGCAATGCCTGCAATGTTTCACCATTTAGTTACATTCGTCCCTTAAGCTCCATCCTGTAGATCTGCTTCATGTGATCAAAGCCGTATTTGCGTTGCAGTGCAGACATAACCGCTGTGTAACTGTTTCTTTCGCTTTCTGGAACAGTCTGCAATACTTCGGCTGTGCCTTCTTTCAGGGACACAATAAGCGCTGTTACGCTGTCTTCATTGTTCCATCGATTACTTACAGCCGTGGTCTCAAATTGCATCTTGAAAATGATGAACGCTGTGGTTCCATCTACTTTCGTTCCTGTAGTTGGAAGATTATGAATCGCCAGCTCCCGCCTTAGCTGGTCGACTTTAAGTTGATCAAATTTAACCATTTTGTATCACAATCCCACTTCTGACTTCACTTCAGTCTACGGAAAACTGTTCTACGAGTTCGTTTCGCTGGATTGTGTACAAAATCAGTTCGACACGTTTCGACAAGCTTCGACTTGTTTCGAGAACCTTATACGTTTCGTGAATTACGCATGCTATTGGCATCGCATTCGCACTCATGTGTTTTAATGTGCTGATCTTCCATCATTTCTCGCACATTGCTCAGTACGCTGATTGATCTTCCGTCTCTTTCTAACACATTGGTTAGTGCGCTGAATTGTCTTGCGTCTCATTTATTATTGTTGAATGCTTGCACTATGGGGCAAATTACATCTTTTCGTAACAATATTAACGAAAAACATTATTTTATGAAGTTTCATCACTGTTTCTCTCGTAATTCCCAACATATATTAATATAATCATTTCAGTTGTATGTGAGGTATCACGTCAACTTTTCAAAATCTAAATGTTGATTATTAAATTGTCATACAATATTAATTAATCCTCATAAGAATTTTTCTAAATATAACACAATTTGATGTTTTCACCTACTTTTGGTACTCCCAGTCCCACTGTGCGACGCTCAGCTGCCAAGACAAATTACTATATACCAACAAATACTTTTCTTGAAAAATGTATTTTGCCAGGGTGTTCTTCTTCTAACGCACACTAGTCGAAATGACTGGTTTAGCGGCATTTATTTCAAAAATTAAAACTTTTGAATCGATAAATGCTTTGCATTGTATCGATGACCGATACTCCACTGACCAAATTAACGTTCTTACATTTTTTACGTTTACTTTCAATATTCTCACAGCTGTTAGTTGTCAAGTGTAACATACTTTGCAGTAAGTGCATTTAAAGAATTTTGCGTCTAATTACTCAGTGAATGTTTTTGTGAGTATTAAAAAATTTGATAAATAATATAATGAGTTAAAGTTTTTATTGAAAGTGGATGGTATGTATTTACTAAAAAAAGAAATGTTTGTGGCCTGTGTTAATCTAGTTTATTAGGAATAAATCATAGGAGTTAATATTTGTGATGGCATATTTTCGGTGCTATATACTTTCGTGGAGTGCAACATTTGAGATTCAATCGGATTCAACTTAATTCTTGTTTTGTTTATTAATTTGATTTATTGTTGTGGTAAATCGTCCAAAATAATCTGCCCGTATTATTATACAGCATAATGAATAATTCCAAAATTTGATTTGGCACAATGAAACCGTCCCTAATTTATAATTTTCGGCTGTGGAGGCTCACGTATTTAATAATATACGAAACAAAATATGATAAAGAAAAATAGCTAGACAAAAACAAATGTAATTTTATAAGCAGAGTAGTGAAAAAGTGGAAGAACTCCAAAAGAACGTTATCTAACATTGAAAACTGTAATAATGGTTGAACAGTGAAATTATATTAGTTGAGCCGATAAGTAGTAATAAATCAACTCATTTTAACTCTCCTACTCTACTTGCAATTTTTATTCTAGTAACATATTTTTTAAAAAACACTGTTCCGAATGCAATCAAATTTAGTTCCAATATATTTTGATTAAAAATTTGTCCTGATTTAAATAATATACGAAATAAATTAAATTTTATTCAAATTATATTTAGATATACTTTTATAGGCAATAAATTTTAAAATTTATTAAGAGGTTTCAAATACAAAAATATTGAATATTACAGTCCAACTTTGCAGTAGTTTTCAGTATTATTTTTGAATAGGGGTATATCTGTATCGAAGTATCTATGAGTTTTGTAGGCAGTGCTGATTTCGGAAGCACAATGGTATTTTTTTGAAATGTGTTATGTTTTTACCTCAGGATAATCTTGCAAAACTGAACTTTTAATTAGAAATTTTAATGTACTTAATTTAGGTCATGGAATTTAGCTAAATGATGCAGATTAACGTTAGTATATATTTCCTTGCCAGAAAGGTTCGTAATTTTGATAAAACTGTTCCAATGACCATAGAATAGCATTTCCAATGTCGAACCTTAATTGATTATGTGCCCATTGCAACAGTTTAATAAAAAAAAAAATGTTCTAATGACGTAAGGTACGTCATTAGAACTTTTTTATATTATATTATTATTTATTATTATAAAAATTACTATACGCTTTTCATGCACTCTGCCGATGAAATTGTTTTCACTCTAGCATATGCTAAATTGGTTGCGCCAAAGACTATAAGACGTGCGACTGCGCCAAAATCGAAAAAAATGGCGCTGATCGTAGTGTTTATACCCTACACTAAGAATGAAAGGGTATATTCAGTTTGGTACGCCGTTTGCAACACCCAGAAGAAAGCATCTTCGGTATGGAAAAGTATATGTATTCTTGATCAGCATGACCTCCTGAGTCGATTTGTTCGTCTGTCCGTATGTCGGTCTGTTGAAATCTCTACTACTTAAGAAAATGAAGAGTTAGATTAACAAAACTCATAACTTTGATAACTTATATACCTACGCTGTATGTGCGGAATTGGCGAGATCGGTCCATTGTGACCTGTGATCTTATCATTTATATTCAAATAACTCATATAAAATTTACATCTATAATTTAAGTTTACTGTATACGTGCTTAGGTAAACTTTTTTGGTCATTGACCTAATGGTCATGAGTTAATGCTCAAATCCATGGAAATAATGTTTTCCCGCGAAACAACTTGTGGTTCCCAAAAAAATCGAAATTCGGTACACCTACACATTTGTAAATATGGGTATCAAATGAATGGAAATTATTCAGCAATTGAAAGATTGTAGTTATTTTCAGGATTCGTATACCCTGGTGACCTACGTACCACTTTGAATGGTAACCTCACATATGTGTAGGGTATTTATAGTCGGCTTAGACCGACTATAATTTTGATAATCCTAACTATCATAATAACACCTACTATAAAATGTCCCTACTTTAAAATTTCCCATGTGATCTAACCTTCCCAACTGGTTATGATATTTTTTGGTACACGGATTGTGTACATGAGCTCTGTCGGCATGGTAGTTGTTTCATCGTGAAAAAAATTTAACAACTCAAAACAGCTGTTTGTTATTTCAGATGCTGAAAAAATTGTAAAATTTGACAACTTTACACATTTTTTGCAACTGAACTACTCAAATGCAGAAGTTTGGAGTTGCACACAACGAGTCTAAAAATGAGCAATAATTTTTTAAAACTATGCCGAAAATTCATAGTTTAACCAAAAAGTAATGAAAAATTTGCATTTTCTCATAAAAATTGTTTAATTAACGAGAAAAAAAACACAAAGTGGTGAATAAAGACAAGTGTGTCCTACTTTCCCTCTTCTAAGGAAAAAGGGACAAAACTTTGTCAAATATTACAATTTAAAAATAACTACTTATATTATACATTCATTTTAATATTTATAATATTATAAAACGTTTTTTTTATAGTATCATACTTTTTTAACAATACATACTGATCATGCATTTCTCCTTCAGAACGATATCGTCCACAATTCGTTTCGAAATCGCTTAAATATCGAGTGACTGAACTTTTTGAGTAATACTAAATTAGTATATAAACTATTAAAATTCTGTTTGGCAAACATTTAAAGCAGTGGTGAATATGTCGCATAAATAGGGATTATAACCTCTAGATTGAGAAGTCTAAGGCATTATTGTCCAAGTTGAATAAAAGTTTTCCAAGTTGAACAAAAATTTGTCCAAGTTGCGACTGCGACGCACACTAACAAAACGATTTTTACAACTACATCGACGGAGTCTACGGGTTGCGCGAAGGTCACTGTATCAAGTTCTGCATATATCAGCTTACCGGTTACCGAGTTATAATTTTTGCCCTCAACACCCTCTGTCGATGGAATTTAGAACAACTTTCTAGCCTTCGAAAATATCAGTGCCCGAAGGTTTTCCTTTACCAAGCATTGTCGAGATCAGTTAAGTGATTACCGAGATATAATATTTTGATCTTAACGCCCCCTTACTTACTTATTTGGCCATTACAACCCATAATGGGTTTCGGCCGCAGCAATTACCCCTCGCCAGTCGCGTCTGCATTGCGCGCGCTGGCGCCAGTTTTGCACTCCAAGTGTTGTCAGGTTGTCTCGCCATTGGTCATTCTACCGGAAATTCGGACGCCCTCTCCTACGTTGACCACCACTGGGTACAGAATTGAACACCTTTTTTGCTGGAGCGCTTTCATCCATTCGTTCGACATGTCCAAGACAGCGTAGGCGCTGGATCTTAATGCGCCTGACTATGTCAATGTCGGCGTAGAGCTCATACAGCTCGTCGTTCCATCTGATTCTGTACTCGTTTTTAACGCATATCGGGCCATAGATTTTCCGAAGAATATTTTTCTCGAACGCTTCTAAAGCTCGCTCATCGGTGTTGGCAAGCGTCCATGCCTCAGCGCCATATAGAAGGACTGGCATGATGAGCGACTTATAGAGCGTAATTTTTGTCCGTCGAGAGAGGCCTCTGCTCCTCAATTGCCTACTGATCCCAAAGTAACACCTGTTGGCAAGAGTTATTCTTCGGCTAATCTCCAGGCTGACATTGTGTTCCTTGTTGATGCTGGTACCTAGGTAGACGAAGTGCTTCAAACTTCGAAGTTGTGGTTGTCAATAGTGACGTATTGTCCAAAACGACGGGATTCTTTGTTTGTTGACACTAGGTACTTCGTCTTGTCCTCGTTCACCGTAAGACCCATTCCACGCGATTCCCTCTCTAAACTGGAGAACCGTAAGCTCTGCCCAATTATGTCGATATCATCAGCGTACCCGAGCAGCATGGAAATCTTGTTGAAGATAGTGCCATTGTGATGAAGTTGTGCAGCACTTACAATCTTCTCCATTATTAGGTTAAAGAAGTCACACGATAGAGAATCGCCTTGTCTGAAACCTCGTTCGGTATTAAGCGTATCGGAGAGGTTGTTCCCAATTCTCAGTGAGAAACGTGTGTCGCTCAGGGTAATCCTGAAAAGCCTTGTAAGTTTCGCAGGTATTCCGAACTCGGACATGGTGGCGAATATGCGACTACTTATCGGACTGTCGAAGGCAGCTTTGTAGTCGACGAAAAGGTGGTGGGTGTCGATCTGCCCTTCTTTGGTCTTTTCCAGGATTTGACGCAATGTGAAAATAGGTTCTATGGTGGACTTACCAGGTCTGAAGCCGCACTGATAAGTTCCAATCAGTCTGTTGACGATGGGCTTCAGTCTTTCACATAATACTTTCGTTAGAACTTTATACGCGATATTGAGGAGACTTATCAGACGGTAGTTATCGCGTATCGTGGGATCCCCCTTCTTAAGGATTGGGCAGAGTATTCTGAGATTCCATTCGCTGGACATGCTTTCTTCTGACCATATTCTGCTGATGAGCTGGTGCATGCTCGTTATGAGCATATCGCCTCCGGTCTTAAACAACTTAGCAGGCAGACCATCCGATCCTGTGGCTTTGTTGTATTTCAGCCTGTTGCTGGCTGTGCAGATCTCATCGCGGTCAGGCGCCGGTATGTCAACGCCGTCGTCAGCAACTGTGGATGTCTTCTCTATCTGCGGTGTAGTTGTCATCATCGCTTGGAAGATCGGAGAAGTGCTCTCTCCATAATCTCAGTGTACCCTGAACATCTGTTACTAGATTCCGGTCATCGTCTTGACCGGTCTTTAAACCTCCGGTCAGGTGTCTTATCTTTTGAAAGAATTTTCGAGCGTCGGTTCTGTCGCCATGCATCTCAATATCTTCACACTCGCGTCTTTCTAATTCTCTTTTCTTGCGCCTGAAAAGATGTTTCTCTTCCCTCCTCTTCTCTCTGTATCGCTCCTTTGCGGCTCGCGTAACTACCGACTACAGGGTAGCTCTATATGAAGCGTCTTTCTCTGCAGTGGCTGCGTGACACTCTTCGTCGTACCACTTGTTCCGTAGTGGACGTTGAATCCAAGCACCTCTTCGGCAGCCGTACGCATTGAGCCTTAGACGTGTGTCCACTGCGCGCATATATCATCGAAAAGGGGAGTGCCTTGGGCAAGTAGGTGTGAGAGTCGAGCGACATAGGCTTGTTCGGTCTATTGTGTGTGCAGCTTACTGACGTCTAGATTTCATGTCTGTGTTTCCGGGCATTTTTCGCAGCGCATAAGCGTGTGCGAACTTTGGCTGCTACAAGGAAGTGATCCTAGTCGATGTTGGCATTTCGGATCGAGCGTACATCCATCACACTAGAAGAGTGCCTTCCGTCAATCACAACATGATCAATTTTGTTGCGCGTGTTCTGATCGTGTGACCGTCACGTGGCTTTGTGAATATTGAGATGCTTCAATCTAGTACTACTAATTAGAATGTTTCGTGCTGCGGCGAAGTCGATAAGCCTCATTCCATTATCGGAGGTGTTGTCGTGGAGGCTAAATTGTGCAACTGTCGGACCAAAGATATCCTCATGGCCTACCTTGGCATTAAAGTCGATAATCACGATTTTGATATCGTGTCGGGGGCAGCGCTCATAGGCTTCATGGAGGCGCTCATAGAAGGTCTCTTTGGTTTCATCGTCCTTCTCATTCGTTGGAGCGTGCGCACAAATAAGACTGATGTAGAAGTATTTAGCCTTGATGTGGATTGTAGCTAGTCGTTCGTTCACGGGTGTGAACCTATTTATGATTTTCTTTAATTTTGAAAATTTTTGATTTATGATTTTTCAAATTATTTTGAGTGTAATTTTTTCGCTAAAACGGTCGGAACTTAAAAAATAAAGTATGAGGAACTATTATTTTTTTGATTTTCTGTAATTTTGAAAGAAATATTTGATTTACGGTTTTTCAAATTATTTTGAGTGTATTTTTTGTGGCTAAAACGGTCGGAACTTTTTAATAAAAGTATGAGGAACTACTGCATGCGAAGAGAACTTTCTTTTTTTTTTTGATTTTCTGCAATTTTCAAACATTTTTGATTTACGGTTTTTCAAATTATTTTGAGTGTATTTTTGTGGCTAAAACTGTCGGAACTTAAAAACAAAGTATGAGGAACTATAGAACTCAACTTCATGCGAAGATAACTTTTAAACTTTTTTGATTTTTTGGAATTTTGAAAAAATTTTAATTTACTGTTTTTTCAAATTATTTTGAGTGTATTTTTTGTGGCTAAAACGGGTGGAAATTTAAGAAAAAGTATGAGAAACTATATAACTCGACTACATGCGAAGAGAACTCTCAAAATTTTTTTCTGTTTGGTACATTTTTTTTTATGTATAATTTACCCTAGTGGAAATTTGCCCGATGCGCCATCAGGAAATGATCGGGTTTTTATCGGGTAAGCCCTATTAGAGCAAACATGATCATTGCATTGGCATGCCCTTATCATGCTCACCATAGCAGGGTTTACATGATCTAAACAGTCAATGGTCCCGATAATAGCAACATTAGTTGTTTCTGATAAGGAAATTTCCATCGGGCAATGATCGGGTTGTAATGAGCAAATCCCTAAATATATATATTTTTTTATTAAAGGAGAAACTCAGAAATATCTTACCATTATTATGAACATATTTTATGAAATATTTACATTTAAACATCATTTTACACCATATTTAAAACTTATCTTCCTTTTTCCTATTTTATATTTAAAATATTTTTAATTTTCAAAAAGTAAAAAAAATATGAAATGTTAGTAAATAAACAAAATCAATAAAGTAATAATAAAGTAAATATAATCATGTAAATGATAATTTTATCAGAAGCTATATTTTATAATAAATGTTATCCAATTTTAAAAAAAGCATTTAAGTATATGGGAGAGTAACATTAAACATCAGCGGCACATACGAACCGTTTTTTAAAATCTACTTTTAAGAATTTATTTAACGTACATACGTGCAACTTCGACATAGTTATAATAAATATTTTTGAGCTACTATGCCATAGTCAATTTTAATGAGTTTATAATTTAAAAAATGCAATGAATATTTTTTTTCTTTATTTATTATTTTATTAAAAAAATTAAAAATCTGACTTGAACCGCACTACACTATGTGTTCAATCACAAATCAGCGTTAGGATGCAAAAAATGAAGGGAGAATTTACTCAGCATGAAGTTACATCGTGGGCCATGCGAATGCCATCGAAGTTGCATGTGTGAACTGCGCCCACTCTGCGTCTAGTCGCGGACTACGGTACGCCTTGATTCTGCTTAAATACTGCACGAAAAAATGCTCCATATGTGCGTTGCTGTGTCCAAGGGAATGTACAACACTCATCACTAGCAAAAGAAAGACAAGTAAAATTTAAGATACGCGGCGTTATCAATCATCACATGCAGCGTCTTATTTGCGCCAATGTGTACAAGACACACACGGTCAACGCATCCTTCATCAGAAAATTAGCACATGTTTCAATAACCACTGAATGTGTAATTATCTCCTGTACTCAAAGGTTTGCATATTATGGATGCGAGTCACTGCTCCACTTTAGGCCTTAATTCGAAATGGCCATTTCGAAAACCTTGACATCATGCTTTTCTGTGGCAGATCGCCAGCCAGTTATCGAAGGGACGCTAGGCAACGTCGGCTGTAGCTCCATCTTTTCTGATGGGTACGATAGGCACCCATCAGAAAAGAAGACCATGAAGCTCGGCCCAGCTTTTTAGCTGAATGCTGATTTGCCAGCGGTACCATGGAACTGCGTATCTAATCCCCATATTATTTCGTCATTAAGCTAAAAAATATATATTTAAATCGTTTTTCAATAAATTTAAATACAAAGATATACTTACAATTTTAAACAAAACTGAAAATATATATTTTTGTTGTTGTCATAAAAACGTATGTTCCTTCTGTCACTTTCTGTTGTTAGTGCAGTGTTGCATAAGTATTCCGTACTACAATTATAGTACGTTTTTATTTTGAAACCAGTCTATTTTTGAAAACAGCCGCTACAATTTTAGCCTCAGCTTTTTTACTTTATCAACCAGGCTATTTTTGCTTTTCTTTATAGACATGAACCGAATTTTCAAACTGTATTTTGCCAAAAAATTCAAATTTGTTCGGTGAAAAACTATAACAAATCATATATTTTGAAATTATTTTTTATTTTGACAGCGAGTTGGATATTTTTCAAGGCTAAAAGTTTTAGACGAAAACCGAGCAGTTTGAAATTTTTAGCTCGGGCTAAAATTCAGTAAAGTAAAGTGATATATATTCTAAAAATGCCTATTAAGGCTAAAAATGCCTTATTTAGAAAAGTAAAGTAAAGTGATATATATTCTAAAAATGCCTATTAAGACTAAAAATGCCTTATTTAGAAAAAGTAACACATATGTCAATTTGGACCAAAATGGTCCCTTAGTGTATTTGTGACTACATTTTTTCATATTTTTTGTGCAAAAGTCACAAACTAACTATTTACAATACTTGTAAGGACAGCTGATAAAAAAAAATACTTTCCTTGCGATTATTTGTCAGTATATTGAATTTACTATGTTTTATCGATGTTTGAATATATTCGCTAACAACTGGAAATGTAAAATAGTTATCTTTAATTTTAATTTTTAAAACTTTACGAACATACATAACTCTGTTTATTTGCTCATCACAATTAAATTAAACTCAAAGTAAACCAGTAGAGAAGGTTAGATCACATGGGAAATTTTAAAGTAGGTGTTATTATTATAGTTAGGATTATCAAAATTATAGTCGGTCTAAGTGGTATATAGGTCACCAGGGTATACGAATCCTGAAAATAACTACAAAATTTCAATCGCTGAAGAATTTCTATTTATTTGATACCCATATTTACAAATGGGTAGGTGTACCGAATTTCATTTTTTTTTTTGGAACCACAAGTCGTTTCACCGAAAACCATTATTTTCATGTATTTGAGCATGAGCCAATATATATTTGACCAAAAAAAAGTTTTCCGAAGCACGTATACAGTAAAATTGATCTGTAGATATAAATTTTATACGAGGTATTTGAACATAAGTGGTCGGTTCTCAGGTCACAATAGACCGATCATGCCAATTTTCTTGTTCAGACAGCTTAGATATATAAGTAATCTAAATTTCATTGCTCTAGCTCTTTTATTTTTTTGTAATCGTGATTTCAACAGACGGACAGACAGACAGACAGACAGACAGACAGACAGACAGACAGACAGACAGACAGACAGACAGACAGAAAGATAGACGGACGAACGGACAGGCGGACATCGCTAAATCGACTCAGGAGGTCATGCTGATCAAGAATATATATACTTTTCCATATCGGAGATGCTTCCTTATGGGTGTTACAAACGGCGTACCAAACTGAATGTGCCCTTTTACTTTTAGCGTAGGGTATAAAAATTGACAATTTCCATACAAAACGCCTATTAGACCAAATTACCTTTTTAAGTTGGAATTTTTTTGATGTACTCGAGTTAAAAAAAATGGTCGATCATATTACAAATATCCGAAAATACTTAAGTTATACAACCTGTCGTGACTTTATATAGAATAAAGCACGCGATATCGATAATGTTTAATTAAAAAAATACAATGTGTTCTACAACGAGGGTTTATTATAAAAGTATTACAATAGAATGAATTAATTAATAGAGATGTCAATTGAACATAAGATGACAGTTCATGTTATCGATAACTTATTTTCGATAAAGTTATAATAGTTCTCCCACGCTAATTTAAATATATCAATTTAAACTTTTCTCCAAACATATTCATTTAAATGCTGCGGAGGTTAGCGTGGCCGATTGGATATGCGCACAGTTTGATTTCCAGTTTCGTTCTCTTGTGCTTCTTGTTCCCCAGTATCGTCTGGCTGATTTTTTAGTTCTGTTTCATATCTTGGAATATTTACCATATCTCCATTATCTGGTCCAGGATGTACATGATCATTTTCTGGTTGAGTTACTACTTCAGAATTCCTCGGCATAACATCTGTCGAACGCAATTGGTTGATGTGGAGTTTAAATTCATAACCGTTGTCAAGTTTGACAATGTAATGTAGTTGACCCAGTTTCTTGATAATTGTTCCTAGTTTCCAATTTGATTTGTTATTTGCATAATAGCGAGCTTGTACACGCTGTCCCACGCTTAGTTGTCTTGTCATATTAGTCTGAACTGAAGTTGCCTGGAATTTCGTTGGCTTGAGTACATCAAGATGAATACGAATTTGTCGTTGTAAGTATTGTTCTGCCGGTGTTTTTCCATTATTGAGTGGTGTTGCTCGATATCGAAAAATGATCTCTCGTAATTTATTCTGCATAGATAATGGTTCGTTGCTCATAGCTGCTAGTCTCCTTTTCAGAGTCTGGACATATCTTCCAACCCGTACGTTGCTGGATGACCTGGTGAAATAAATTTTTGAAAAATTTCAGATCCCTTGCAAAAGGCTTCAAATTCTTCGCTGGTAAATAATACATCAGGGAATCCATGCCTGGCGAACACATCAAGCAGTATTTCGATTGTTGTGATTTACGTGGACTACTTTTGATGGTAACGCAGGCTTCGCATCCACGTACTATTCGCTCGAGGTCCTTATCAATAGATTTCCAGTAAACGTAACGACGAGCAAGCTGCTTCATTTTTGAAATTCCGATGTGTGTACGAAGTTCTTGTAAAATTGTAGATTGTAATGATGATGGAATTACGACGCGCTGTCCTCTAAACACAATGTCATCGTTTATAGTAAAATCCAATTCGACTGTATTTGTTCCGCGTAACTCCTTAACAATTTTTGAAAGATATTCGTCTTTTAGAGTCTCGTCACGAAGTGATTTAAACGTCACATTTGGGGAAGAAATTTGATGTACTGATTCTTCACATAGTAAATTAACTTCCTCATTGATTGCACTATCAGTGTGAAGTTTTTATGTAATTAGAGCTCTCGATAAGCAGTCAGCATTAATATAATCCGATCCTTTTATGTATACAACTGCATAGTTGAATCCCGAAAGACAAGCTGCATATCTCCCTAAACGTGCTGATGTCATTCGCGGCAACTTTGCATTTTGATGAAAAATTCTAACCAATGGTTGATTGTCTGTTAAAATTTGAATGGTCTAACAAAACGATATTGATAAAATTGATCAACAGCAAATATGATAGCTAATTCTTCTCGGTCGAGTTGAGAATAATTTTGTTCCGCATGCGCCATCCATTTCTCCTGTCTGTCGATGACATGAGATAACACTCCTGCGATGCCGGTCGGACTTGCGTCGCAGCGTGCGCACAAATTGGGCTGATGTAGAAGTATTTAGCCTTGATGCGGATTGTTGCTAGTCGTTCGTTCACTGGTGAAAACCTAGAGACAAGGTGGCGGAGTCTCTTACCAACTACAAATCGACAACCAAATTCATGTGTCTCTGCATGGCAGCTGTAGTAAATGTTACAGGATGCCAGTTTAGAGTAGCCCTGTCCTGTCCATCGCATTTCCTGGATAGCGGTGATGTAAGTCTTGTATCTTTCGAGGACATCAACCAGCTGGATAGTGGCACCTTCCCTATAAAGTGTTCGGACATTCCAGGCGCATATCCGTAAATCATGGTCCTTTAAACATTTGAGTAGGTTGTCATTTTCGGGTCGGTATCCGAGGCATTTTTTCTGTTTTCATTGAATCATCTTTTTTATATCGCGGATTACAAGCCCAACGCACAACCCCCATTTTGGAGGGTCAATATCCCTGTTCCGTTTGTCCCCGACCAGACATCAACCCGATCTTCAGTTGGTTGCTCGGGTTATACTGGCTTGCGCGTGCACTACACCATTCTGAACCCCTCTATAGATATAATTTAGAACTGCACTCTAGACCAGGCATGTCACACACGCGGCCCGCGGGCGTCATGCGTCCCGCCAACCTTTATCTGCGGCCTGCGAAGACTTTTCAAATAATATTAAAAAAAAATTATGGTTAGTAATTTTTTTGTTGAAGAATTTTATATTTTTTTTTTCAGACGTTAAAATGATTATTATGTGTAGTAGTACATTTTTGTGCAGCGCCATGTATCCAATTTAACATGCCATATAACAAATTAAAATATGGATCTTGGTTAAAAACTTATTAATTCATTTAAAAAAAATCAATATTTTTGTTGGTACATTATTTTCCAAAATTTAATAAAGAGAATTTGATAAGTTTTAATTATACAGTCTTAATTTAATTGTCATTTTAAATATTATACAATGGCATAACATGTTTAAATTTATTGTAGTTTTGAATTTCCCTTGCCTATATTTCGCCGGCATATATAAAAATATATGGTAGTGCATAGTTCTGTACATCTAACACCGAAATGGAAATTACATTATTGTTTGTGGTTCGACTATTAAATATAAAAGGAGAGAAAATAATTAAAACTTCAAAATCTCAAAAACTGGACCCTATTCAAATTAATATAAAATCGTTTTTATTATCGTTTCGAAAAAAAACTGCGATATGTCGCTTTGATCAATTTTTGCTGTTTTAGTACCATTTGGCCTTCGATATTGAAATATACTCCATTATAAATACCTCAGACAAAATTTGTGGCAGGATCAAAGAAGTTCGGTCATTTTTTTTCGATATATTTCATTTCAAACAGACAATAATCGCATCATTTTTTGCAAAAAAAAAAATCGACTGCGGCGCTTTTTACGAAGATCTATGGAAAATTTCATCATCCTTCGATTTTTTTCTTATGGTACACCAATGCGGCTCACCTCATCTTTTGAATTGCCAATGCGGCCCGTGATGCCCAATGAGTTTGACATGCCTGCTCTAGACTATAATAAGTTTGGTGTCCGCAAGAGTAATTATACAAATTTTTTGAATTATGGGTTCAGTAGTTACCGAGATATATTTGTCCTTACCGCCCTCCATCGATATAATTTCGAACTACACACTACTAAGTATATGTTAAAATGGGTTCCCAAAGGAGTCACTTAATGAAGTTTTGCATAGATCGGTTCAATGGTTACCGAGATATAAAATTTTGCATTTAACGCTCGAAAGAATTACTGCACCAAGTTTTACAGAGATCGGTTCAGTGGTCATTGCGATATACCGAAGCTCTTAGTATGTCATATTTATTTCAGTCTTCAATACTATATATATTTTATATTTCAACGTTCTAGGTGAAGAACGCACTTCTGAGGGTCCATTAACAATTAATGTGCCTTATAGCGGAGAAAATTCGAAATTCAGAGTTCGCCACATTTTTCCCCGTCGAGAATACTATACATGTTTTAAATTTCAATTTTCTAGGTGAAGAACGCACTGCAGAGGGTTCATAAACAGTGAATTGGCCCCCTAGCGGACCAAATTTCAAAGTTCTGAGTTTGCCATATTTTTCCCCGTGTCTAAAACTATACATCTGTGCGTATGTAGCACCATTAAGCATCATCAATTTTGACTAGGGTTGCAAACTCAACATCGATGTTTCGAAACATCGAAATTCGAAGCATCGATGTCGAAAAAATAAAACATCGATGCATCGATGTCAGTTTTAGCCGATGTTTTCTGCTTTCTTCAATGAAAATATATTATCTATTTCTAACTTCAGATTTTTTTCGTCATAGAATATTCTATTACTTGAACACTTTTTTTGTTGTAATGGCATTACAAATTTAGTAAGAAAATGACGTCATTATTTTATACAAAACCAATAGAGCAAATTCTGTACTAAAGAGTATTGCATTTATTGTAAGCAGTTGAGGAAAAAATTTGGTAGCATGGGTAATTTTTTGGACTACAAAATTTCTCAAAATTTGCGAATTTTCATGCATTTAATATATTAAAATTTATTAAGATTTTACAAAAATCAAATATTTTGTTTTGTGCTCCATATTCAGTTTAGCTTCAACATGTTCTTACATGTGGATCAAAAATTTGACACGAAAACAATAGAACGAAATGAGTTAGAGCAATGAAACTTGGTATTAAGAGTATTACCAATAGTATATAAATCATACAATTATATAAAATCAATTCCTAACTCCATTAACTCAAAAATGGCGTATCTGAGGTGGATCAATAGTGTGACCTTTGAAATCACGAAACAAAAGAACGAAATGAGCTAAAGCTGTGAAACTTGGTATTAAGAGTAATAATAATATTAATAACAAATCATACAATTATATAAATTCAATTCCTTAATGCATTAACTTAAAAATTGCGTATCCGAAGTGTCGATATCTTCAGATGATTTAATGATAATAAAAAAAATATTTTTTTTAGCTGATTATGAAAAATTAAAAAATCGGAGTCAAAAGTTAAATCGTTATCTGAGAATTTATTTGATGCATACGCCATTGAGTCGGTTTCGAGAAACACAATAAAGGAGATTTACTGCGATGCGAATAATATGATGACCGTTTAAAATTTTAAATTTTAACTTTATAATTATTTGTCCAAAAATGTTAAATTTTCCTTTAAAACCTAGTAAATGCACGTATATGTGCTCATTTTATTTTTTTTAGTAGTTTCATTAAAAAACACAAACATCGAAAAACATCGAGGTTTTTTCCGATGTTTTTTGGTATCGATGTTTATTTATGAAACATCGAAGTTTTTTCTGCCGATGTAAACCGTTGAGTTACTTATACTTACTTACTTACTTACTTACTCACTTACTTACTCACTTACTTACTTAAATGGCCCTTACAACCGTGGGTTGGTTTTGGCCGCTGATATGAAGACGCGCCAGTCGGATCTGCTTTGCGCGCGCTGACGCCAGTTAGAAATACCAAGCGTTGCCAGGTTGTCCTCAACTTGGTCTTTCCAAGCAGATTTGGACGCCCTCTTCTACGCTGTCCACCTTCGAGTTTCGATTCAAGCACCTTCTTGGCTGGAGTGTTTTCATCCATTCGTTCGACATGACCTAGCCAGCGAAGCCGCTGGATCTTGATGCGCTTGACTATGTCAATGTCGTCGAATAACTCATACAGCTCCTGGTTCATCCTGATTCGATACTCGTTAGCAAAGCAAATAGGGCCAAAGATTTTACGGAAAATCTTTCTCTCGAACGCTCCCAGTACTCTCTCATCGGTGGAGGCCAGCGTCAATGTTTCTGCACCATAAAGTAGGACGGGCATGATGAGTGACTTGTAGAGCGTTATTTTTGTCCTGCGAGAGAGGGCTCTGCTTCTCAATTGCCTACTGAGCCCAAAGTAGCACCTGTTGGCAAGAGTTATTCTCCGTTTGATCTCCAGGCTGACGTCGTTGTTGCTGTTTACGCTGGATCCCAGATAGACGAAGTCCGTCACAATGTCGAACTTGTGGGTGTCAAAATCAGCTTTTTGTCCAAGACGCATGGACACTTTTTTGCTTGTTGACACAAGGAACTTCGTCTTGTCCTCGTTCACCGCTAGACCCATTCGACGCGACTCTTTCTCCAATCTGGAGAATGCTGCGCTGACTGCTCGTGTGCTCCTGCCAATGATATCAATATTGTCGGCATATGCGAGCAGCATGACACTTTTGTTGAGGATAGTGCCGCTTAGACGTAGTTCGGCAGCTCGAACTATTTTCTCCATCAATAAGTTAAAAAAGTCGCACGATAGGGAGTCACCCTGTCTGAAACCTCGTTCGGTATGAAATGGCTCGGAGAGGTCTTTTCCTATTCTCACTGAGCAACGTGTGTTGCTCAGGGTCATCCTGAAAAGCCTTATAAGTTTCGCAGGTATACCAAACTCAGACATTGCGGCGTATAATCGTTCCCTTATCGGAGTGTCGAAGGCGGCTTTATAGTCGACTAATGGGTGGTAGGTGTCGATCTGTTTTTCTAGGGTCTTTTCCTGGATTAGACGCAATGTGAAAATCTGGTCTATGGTGGACTTTCCAGGTCTGAAGCCGCACTGATAAGATCCAATCAGTCTGTTGACGATGGGCTTCATTCTTTCACATAATACGCTCGATAGAACCTTGTATGCGATATTGAGTAGGCTGATCCCACGGTAGTTGGCGCAGATAGTGGGATCCCCTTTCTTAAGGATTGGGCAGAGTACACTGAGGTTCCAGTCACTTGGCATGCTTTCATCCGACCATATTCTGCTTACGAGCTCGTGCATGCTCTCTATTAGCTCTTCGCCTCCGGTCTTAAACAATTCAGCAGGCAGGCCATCAGCACCTGCGGCTTTGTTGTTTTTCAGCCAAGCAATGGCTGTTCTGACCTCGTCATGGTCGGGTGGCGGAATCTCAACGTCGTCATCAAGTACCGGGGTGCCGGGTTTGCTTCTCTATCGGCGGAATTGCGGTCATCATCACCGGTCAGCAGTTAAGAGAAGTGATCCCTCCATATTTTCAGTATGCTCTGGATATCTGTCACTAGATTTCCGATCTCATCTTTACAGGAAGAGGCTCCGGATTTTGAACCTCCGGCTAGGCGTCTTATTTTCTCGAAGAATTTTCGAGCCTCATTCCTGTCCCCATGCATCTCCATCTCCTCACACTCACGTCTTCCTGCCTCGCTTTTTTTACGCCTGAAAAGACGTCTCTCTTCCCTCCTCTTCTCTTTGTATCGCTCCTTCGCAGCTCGCGTAGCTACTGAATGCAGGGTGGATTTGTACGCATCATCTTTCTCTGCAGTGGCCGCGCGACACTCTTGGTCATACCACTGATTCCTCAGGGGGCGTTGGAATCCAAGCACCTCTTCGGCAACCGTTCGCATAGAGCAGGAGATATGATTCCACTGCGCACTTATATCATCGAGAGGAGGAGTGCTTTGTCTAAGCAGGTGTGAAAGTCGAGTGGAAAAGGCTTGCGTTGTCTGTTGTGATTGCAGCTTTCCGACGTCTAGCTTTCTCTGCGTTTGGTTCCGTACATTCTTCGCAGCGCTTAACCATGTGCGGACCTTGGCTGCTACAAGGTAATGATCCGAGTCCATATTGGCACCTCGGATAGTGCGTACGTCCATCACGCTCGAAGCGTGCCTTCCGTCAATCACAACGTGATCAATTTGATTTTGAGTTTTTTTGATCGGACGACAACCACGTGGCCTTGTGGATATCGAAATGTTCGAATCTAGTGCTACTAACTACCATGTTTCGTGCTGCGGCGATGTCGATTAGCCTCGTTCCGTTATTGGAAGTGTTGGCATGTAGGCTAAATTTTCCGATTGTGGGACAATAGATGGCTCTCTGCCCACCTTGGCGTTAAAATCGCCTAGCACGATTTTGATATCGTGGCGGGGGCATCGCTCGTATGCGTTGTCTAGGCTCTCGTAGAAGCGCTCTTTCTCGTTCGTCGGAGCGTGTGCACAAATTAGGCTGATATGGAAATATTTAGCCTTGATGTGGATTGTTGCCAGCCTTTCGTCCACGGGCGTGAACCTAGAGACAAGGCGACGAGGTCTCTTGCCGACCACAAATCCACATCCACATTCGTGTCTCTCCGCATGGCAGCTATAGTAGATATCACAGGACGCTTGTTTCGAACAGCCCTGTACCGTCCATCGCATCTCCTGAATAGCGGTGATGTCAGCCTTATATTTTTCGAGGACATCTGCCAGCTGGATAGAGGCACCTTCCCTATAAAGGGTCCGGACATTCCAGGTGCATATCCGTAAATCATGGTCCTTAAAACGTTTGCGTAAGTCATCGTTGTAATCGGTCGTTATCCGAGGCTTCTTTTCTGTTTTCATTGGGCGCATAGGTTTTTTCCGTGGTGGGACCCAAACCCAACGCACGAACCCTCACTCTGAGGGAGATGCTCGCCACTCACTTTAGCCGACTTCTACACCGGATGGTGTAGAGCGCCGTTTCCAGGGACTTCCACGAGGAGGACTTCCACCGAAGTGTAGGTGTCACCATTTGACAATTTGCCAATTCTGGTGACCAGTGAGTTGACTTGAGACGACACCGACAGGGATTGCGCTGGCTTCGCCATGTTGAAGCACTCAGACACGTTGCCTTGTGATAATCGCCCCCATAGTTACTTATACTTAACTTTAATTTTCGCTTTTTTATTTTCAAAACTAACCTAATTCAGCGAGAAACCCAGCGAGAAATTCAGCGAGAAAAGTTCGTTCGTATGCAGTTTGTTCATGCTACCTCAGCAGTTCTCCGTCGACTATGTGAATGTATGAATAGGAAATGGGTTCCGTTTATACCTACTCACTGTTGCAGTCGTCCGTTGTGTATTCGCATGAACATATAATTAAAAGTGCAGAAAACGAAGACTCTGTATAGTTTCGAATTTCTAATACAATGTGTTGGTAAATTATTTTAAATAAATACAAATGTATTTAAAAACGATAAAAATTTATTAGAACTACATATTTTTAAAACAAAGACATAAATTTAGTATAAACAGTAATTTTTTCGGTGTATTTATTTTAGGATTCATATGTATTATTATAATATTGTTCATATTAATGTACTTTAAAACGAGTTGGGAAAGATAGATCACATGGGTAAGTTCGGTTACATGGGTCGCACTTTTATAGTCGGTCAGGCTCGACTACGGAATACGGAATTGGTGGATATTTTAGCAGTATAATTTTGTAGGATATGAAAAAACGGGAATTAAAGTAAAAAAAAATGGGGGCGGATTACACCTATTTTTGGGACACGTATTATTAAGTAAATTCTAACTATACACTGAGGGAAATAGTAATAAAATTAAATAAAAAAGCAATCAATTTAAATACTTGTCGACACGTTTTTCACCCGTTGTCTTTTTTATTTAAATTAAATACTTTTTATTTAAAATTGAAGTAAATACTTTTTATTTAAATTTATTTCGTACGTAATAAAATGTGAAGTAAATACTTTTTATTTAAATTTATTACGTAGGTAATAAAATTTGATGTAAATACTATTTATTACTTTTTATTAAGATTATACAATTTTAATTTAATCACAAGATCAAAAACATGTCAATTAATATTTTGAAACTATTGATAAAATTATTATATATTTTACTTTTATCGAAATTTTTATCACTCACGGTGGTTCTATAGGTTTTATTTAATTTTATTACGTCACTTTTTTCTCAGTGTACGTTTTAAATTTTATAACTATATCTTAAATACTTTTTGAGTTATTGGTTCCCAAAAAGTTATATATAAGTGACTTGTATGGGAGGTGGGCGTGTCCGTTTACCGATTTAGTTCATTTTCAAACCCAGAACCTTTTTACTGCTAAAATACATTGAAACAAAATTTCATCGCATTGTGACAATTATTTTTCTAAATACCGTGTATCCGATCAGACAGCTAGACAGACGGACGGACAGACAGACGAACATGGAACATAGTTTTGATCCGCAAAGCCTCATTTATAACAAATGTTAATATTTATAATACTAACAGTACAAAATTCTACATCCTCGAATTATATTGAATTGATGTATGAGATGACCATAGAAAAATCATGTTGAGTAATGTAATTGGAATTCATTTCTTTCAGATTTTCAATTCTGAATACATTTAATAATTCAGTACTTCGAAGTCAGACCTGAGCACACAAAGTTTAGACCAGGAATATTGGCCTGCATATTCAGGACTGAATTCGGTATCTCGACCAGTGGTTTATTAGTTTTCAAATGACTTTAACAAATCATGTCATTAATAAACTACAATTTTACTGATTCATTTCAGTGTTTACAGTTTGGAATATACAGGGTGGTCCCATCATCAAAGTAAAAAAATAAATATTTTATTACAACTGTTTTTTATAAAGCGCAGTTTTTAACGCAATTTTTATCTAATGTTTTGTTTATCTTTTTTAATATTTTAATATATCATAGTGTAGTTATCAATATCTTCATACACTATTTTTATCTGGCGCTTGCCGTTTTCCTTGCGGTGCACTTCTTGTAGTGTTCTCGGAATTCTCAAATTCCTTAAAATAGAATTTTATTATAAAAACCAGTATTTAGTTTTTGAAGAATTCTAATTTATGTAGTTATTTAAAAAAATTTTGATTTAGAATAGTTGTTTAAATTTTTCTCCGTTAGCCTGAATACAAGCAAAATCTGGTTTTAAAATAACACTTTTACCATTCATTACCATGGTTTAAATCATTCACAGTAATTATTTCAGTTGAATAAACCAATTCCTTTATGGGGAACCATAAAGAAAAATCTATTATTGTTAGATCTGGTGATATTGTTGGTCATTGAAATGGGACATTACAATTCGACGATTGCTGTAATTTTTATTTAACTAATCTTTTAAATTTCGACCATAGTGACCCGAAGCGCCAACGTGTTGGTGGGTAGGCGCCCATTTTTTCTCAATCGGGACATCTTCTAGAAGCCCCGGCAATGTATATCGTAAAAAATTCAAATAAATTATGATTTGTATTCTGAATGAAAATTTTGTAAAATAAATACATCAAATAGTATTCATTAAAAACTACTTAGAAGTTGTTTTTTTATAATAAAATTGCATTTTGAGGAATTTGAGAATACCACAAGAAGTAATCCACAAGGCAAACGGTAAGTGCGATATAAAAATAGTTTATTACACTATGATACATTCAAATAATAAAAAAAGATAAATAAAAAACTTAATAAAAATTTCGATAAAAACGAGGTTTATAAAAAAAAAATTAAATAAAATATTTATTTTTTATTTTTATGACAAAAATCTCCTAGAAACACACTACTTAAAATGCCCATATAAAAATTTTACTAGAAACTATGATCGTAGCCGCGGTAGCTCAGTGGTTGGTGCGCTGGACTGCGAGCCGAAAGGTCCCCGGTTCAAGCCTGGACTGGAGCTAACAACATCTTTTCATAGAAACATTTTTCTATACCGCGCTACCTCTCGGCAGTAAATGGCAAACCTACGAGAATAAAACATTACCTATGAAAAGCTCTCACCCGCCGTTCGGATTCGGCAATAAACTGTAGGTCCCACCACTAGTACAAATATAACACGCACAGCTCAGAAATGGCCTAAGTTCTTATAGGACTGCCAAACTATAGCAACTCGGCCATACATATATTGAATAACAATAAGCGCACTTACACAGAATCGAACAGACATTTAGGTATAGCTATGGATCAACCGCTCATAGATATGCAGCCCGTGTCTGCCTCAACATGTTGCTATCAAATGGAAAGTGTTTCGCTTCGAACAACTCTACAATTTGTATTCAAGTGATGTACGTATTCAAGATACGCAGTGGCATGATATGTACCAACAAATACGATGTATCATTAGTAAGACTCGAATAATTATTCGTATATTTCTATTATACATGTTTTAGGTTTATATCGAATATTTGAACGATTTAAAAAACAATTTCTCAAAACAAACAAATTCTTTTCAAACGAATTCCAATCTAAGTTTCACATTTCGAATACATTACTTATGGATCAAGCCACGTAAATTACTATCACTTACTATCAGAAAAAAACATCAATATACCAGATTCAACATATGTTCTCATTCATAGAATTTAAATCGTAGTTTATGCAAAGGCATAAATAATAGTGTTTAAGCTAATATAGTTTATTAGCTATATTCTATTGAAAAGTGAAAATAATTAGTTCTACTATATGGTAGATAAAAAAGAGTATTCCCATTTCTACAGACATAGAAAAAAAGTTAAATGTTTAATATAAATGAATAAATTGTTTATTATAAAAAAATAAATTATTTTTAAGTTATAATAAATTATACGGTTGCATCAATTTTTGTATAGTAAATTTTGAAAATTCATTATATATATATATATATATATATTTGTGCAAAACTCTAATTTGGGTGACATGTAGTGCGTGTGCTACTGACATCTTAACAGCAACTCGGCCATACATATATTGAATAGCAATAAGTGAATAAATATCTCTTTCGCGCACTTACACAGAATCGAACAGACATTTAGGTATAGCTATGGATCAACCGCTCATAGATATGCAGTCCGTGTCTGCCTCAACATGTTGCTATCAAATGGAAAGTGCTTCGCTTCGAACAACTCTACAATTTGTATTCAAGTGACGTACGTATTCAAGATACGCAGTGGCATGATATGTACCAACAAATACGATGTATCATTAGTAAGACACGAATACTTATTCGAATATTTCTATTATACATGTTTTAGGTTTATATCGAATATTTGAACGATTTAAAAAAACAATTTCTCAAAACAAACAAATTCTTTTCAAACGAATTCCAATCTAAGTTTCAAATTTCGATTACATTACCTATGGATCAAGCCACGTAAATTACTATCAGAAATAAAACATCAATATACCAGATTCAACATATGTTCTCATTCATAGAATTTAAATCGTATTTTATACAAAGGCATAAATAATAGTGTTTAAGCTAATATAGTTTATTAGCTATATTCTATTGAAAGGTGAAAATAATTAGTTCTTATTGTAATATAAATTACCAGGACCAAATAAAACTAAGACAATTGAATTTAAATACAAAAGATGTTCTTTATTGAAAAACAGAAAAGATTTGAATAAAATAATATTTTCACAAGTTATGTAAAAATCAATGATAGAATATAAATTATTAAAGTTTTAGTATTTCAAAATATTTAACAAAGTGTTTTTAACAACATGCCTCCTCACCTTTAACCAATTTTGAATTATACCAAATTTTTTAATACATAGCTGATGTTTTATTTTTGCACGGGTTTTGTTAAAGCATCTGCTGGCATCTCATTAGTTGACATATATTGGAGTTCTATAATTTTCTTCTCAACAACATCTCGGACAAAATGATACTTGTAGTGAATATGTTTTGTTCTTGAATGGTGAGCACCGAATTAAGCCATCTGTTGAGCACTTTGCGAATCAGAAAAAACTTGTATTGGATGTTCATTCTTGTAGCCAAGTTCATCTAATATATACGTCAGATAGCAAGCTTCCTTTAAAGCGACGTATTCGGCTTCTGCACTAGATGTAGCGATTACTTTTTGTTTCCTTGATTCCCATGAAATGACTCCACCTGCCAGAATAAAACAAAATCCAAATTCAGATTTCCTATCATTTACATCTTGCGCCCAGGTTGCATCTACAAAACCCATTATTGGTAATCCTGTCTTTTAATAAGTTAATGTATTATTTTTCGTCGAATTAAGGTATTTTATTATATTAAGTGCAGCATTAAGATGCTGCTTTTGCGGATCTTGTGAGAACTGTGAAAGCATATTCACACTACACGCTATATGCGGTCTACTTTATAATGAAATGTGTAACAAAGATCCAATAATTTCCTGATAATATGTCTGATTAATTTTTTCAGCCTCTCCAGAAATGGTTGGGTCTTTTTCTAGCTTAATTTTTTTTTGCATTGGAATTTTAACTGATTTTGAATGTTGCAGTCCATATTTTGAAACAAGATTTCAAAAATATAGCCGGGTTGTGATAATGTAATGGTTCCTTTTCCAACTTGAATTTCTAATCCTATGCAATGCTTCGGTTCTTTTAAATCGCGAATGTCAAAATTCTATTGTAATTTTCTTTTAAATAATTCAGTATATTCTTCATTATTAGATGATATGACAATATCATCAACATAAAGTGCAACCATCAATGTCATTTCTAATGAATTTATGTAGTATATGCATTGATCATATTTCGACTGCTTTAACCCAAAATATTTGATTACCGTATCTATCCGCTTAAATCATTGTCTTCCCGCTTGCTTTAAGCCATAAATAGCCTTTCGCAGTTTACACACTTTATGTTTAGTTGCTTCTTCAACGAATCCGTCCGGTTGTTCCTCGTCCAAATCTCCATTCAGAAATCGTCCAGCTGCCGCAATTTCAAGTCTTTTTCCACTGCTAATGCGTATAATGACGTATAATGACGTACCACTGGTGCAAAAGTATCCATATAGTCTACTCCATACTGCTGTAAAGAGCCTTTTGCGACCAATCTTGCTTTTCGTTTTTCGATGGAACCGTCGGGCCTATATTTTGATTTAAACACCCATTTACATCCAACAGGTGAGCGTCCTTGCGGTAAATCGGTAAGCTGCCAAGTGCCATTTTTCATCAGTGTACGGCGGCTTGCCATGCTTTTTTGTCGTCTGATGAAAAAGCTTCGGTAATCGTCTTAAGATCTGCCATTTGTTCTTTTACTGCTTGACTTGCCTCTTGATTTCTTCCAAACGTCCATGATCTCAATCGCTGCTTAATTGTATTTACAGGATTTTCCTCTCTTCGTAACGATGTTTGTTCTTCGCCAGTTTCGTTTGTTAAATCGATTTGTTCTGAACTGTCTTCAAAATCATCTTCTGATTCATCAATGTCTACTTCAGTGTTTAGAACTTTTTAAAAATTTTAAAACCCATCAACATTTTTGTCAACTTGACTTCCTTCCATATAAACTTTGACGTCTCTACTTTTTATAACTAGATAATATTCATTGCTTCTAGGTGCCCACTTGGATCTGTTTGGCCTTTTATCTAATACAAAAGCTTTACGACCAATCTTTCGAAAATGGAAAACTGATGGAGTTTTACCATTCCAAATTCCTTCCGGTGTTTGATTTTTATTTAGGTTTGTTGGACACCGATTCCTAATATACGCCGCAGTATGCATCAGCTCTGCCCACAAGTATTGTGGCAGATTCGCTTCTAACCAGAGCTCTCGATTTCATACGAGTATTTTCGAGTACCCGGGTAGTTCAAATACTCGAAAAACCCGGGTATTAAATGTTCGATCAACCCGGGTAGTTCGCAAAACCCGGGTAGTTTGTTCGTTCGTTTGTTCGAGCTATTCGAGTAGCTCGTTTGTTCGAGTAGCTCGATTGCTCGTTCGTTGTTCGAGTAGTTCGATTGCTCGATCGTTGTTCGAGCTTCGAGTAGCTCGTTCGTTCGTTCGTTCGTTTGTTCGATTGACGATTGTTCATTTTATCGCTTGTTAATTTGTCTGTCCGTTCGTTTGCTTGATGTGGGAGTTAGTCAGAAGTGGTTTGGAAAAATGTGGTTGTACAAAAGTGGGTGGGTGGGCAAAAGTGGCCGGAAAGTGATAAATTTGGGTTTTTGACCCCCTTTTGGGGGCCAGGGACCACTGAGAGTGGTACCATTCGATTTCCCTTGATGTCTGTTACCGATTTCTGCAATATTTTTTTTTCGGTCTTTTTATCACTTTCCGCCCACTTTTGCCCACCCACCAACTTTTGCCCATCCACCCACTTTTGTCCACCCACATTTTTCCAACCACATCCAACCAACTCCCACATCAAGCAAACGAACGGACAGACAAATTAACAAGCAATCAAATGAACAATCGAACAAACAAACGAACGAGCTACTCGAAGCTCGAACAACGATCGAGCTACTCGAACAACGAACGAGCAATCGAGCTACTCGAACAAACGAGCTACTCGAATAGCTCGAACAAACGAACGAACAAATTACCCGGGTAGCTCGAATATTTAATACCCGGGTTTTTCGAGTATTTGAACAACCCGGGTGACTCAAAAACCCGGGTAGCCCGGGTACCCGGGCACCCGGGTAATCGAGAGCTCTGGTAGGAATATAAATCAACTAAACATAATTTAAAACTAAATAAAAAAAATGAAGCAAAAAATCAAAAAAAGTTTTTGAATGACCGTATAAAGTAATTAACCGATATTAGCTGTGTTCCCGTGGCGTGTGATCTAGAGCCACAGCTCTAATTTTTATACAAAACATCAACAATAAATTAAAACCAGATCAAAAGCTGGTTCACTCTAGTTCAATCGAATGTTGCAAAATTTTCTTTTAATAAATTAGTTGGCAATATTATTATACTTGACATACCCGAAATTATTTAAATATTTCAAATTGACGGAAAATCTCAAATTGACGGGCGATTCAGTGTTTTTACTGTTTTTATTTGGAAATGATTAGAAAGCCTGCGCACCATAAAATGCAACGTTGCACATTTTGTTTTAAAGATCGTGGTCGGTTTATAATTGGTTCCGTTCGGTAAATTGCAGTTGAAACTGCTGGAAAAGTTCAGTTCGTGCATTGCTTTTTTAGGCTTAAGTTCATCTATTAATGGAAGGAAATGCCCAAGATTCTGCTGCAAGCATTCGTGCAAAATCAATATTTCAGCAAAGTATTTCTTTTCATATTCCAAATTAGGGCCGAACTGCAGTTTACCGGCCAATTCGAAAACAAACCACAAATGATCTCGCTCTTCAAAATAAAATATTAAATAAGTATTAACAAAAGCTCGACGAGCTCCTATGACATAATCAAAATAACCGAATTCCGCTGCATGCTCACATTTTATAGTATTCTTTGAGAGGGTATCGTAAAAATATGACCGCTTCCTCAAAAACCTAATGCAACTTGATTTTGCACTTTGCATGATATTACACTTCGGATATAAAATTGACCTAACACTGCTAAATAGCTATTAGTCGCCCAACCGCCCATATTTCATCGAAATCGGGTTTTTGTATATTCTTAGGAATTATATATTAATTTATATCTCTGTGTCCTTCTTGGGCTAAAGCTGGAGTAGGTCTTTATTTTTTATTTGGCTTTTGGGCATATATAGCTTTTTGTTATGCACTTGTTTTAAATCTACTATTATTATATAAAATAAATAATTTACAAAAATGATTTATATACTCTTATTTCATTATACGAAAAATAAAATTGGGGCTTATAAATATAAATAAAAGATTAGTGTCCATAGTTTAGATATACTTATTGATGAAACTTATTGGTGAAACAACATAACATTAATAAATTGTCCAAATTTCAGCTTAGTGGTCAGTTTTAAACAAAGTATATTTCAAAAGAAAAGCAACCTTTTTAAATTTTTTATGTTCAAGGTGTACTTGTTATCTATTATTTAAGATTTTAACTAGAGTGGTAAAATCATTGGTTCAGAAGTTATGTATAAAAATGTTGTAGAATGTTGAAAATTTTGTTTTTTTTTAATTTTTATCAGTAAAAAATGTTTCTTCGCTACCATCAAATCCTCAATAATAGATAAAAAGTCAACCTTCAACATATATTCATTTAAAAATTTTAAAAAGGTTGATTTTTGAGATATGTTCATTTGAAATATACTTTATTTAAAACTGAACACTATTAAAGCAACATGGTATGGATATTGTATGTTATCTTTTTGCAATTTTAATATCTTTAAAATGAGACCCTTGTGTTTTATTTTGGTTCACTATAGCTTAAGTTATGTTAAATTGATTTGCACCACCTTTATGACGTTTATACAGTTTTTTAAAATTGTAAACCACCAAATTTTTGAAACCACACCATTTGGGAAGCTGAAAATTCTCCAATATCTTCATTTTATGTTGTTTCACTATACTTCCAAATTTTTTCAAATTCTGAGATATCAAATCACTTGGTTGATTTAATATGGAATAACTCATTAGATAAATGAGGTACACTTTGAAAATGTTCATATATTTTTTTTTTTGTTTGTTTTTATAAGTTAAATAAAATAATGAACATAGAACTTAACTTATGAAAAATTTCATGATTTTATAATTAACAAAAAACTATGTATAAAAGAAAAACAAAAACGAGTTGAGAAAGTTATGTCACATGGGTAAGTTCGGTCACATGGGACGCACTTTTATAGTCGGTCGGGCCCGACTATGGAATACCCTACACTTTGGTGTGAATTTTAGTGTGGGGAATTTAATTGTATACCTACCTTTAAAGTTCTTAATTATGCTGAACATTCTTACACTCAGAATATTATTTACATATCAAATTTCTGACGACGTATATTCCATTAATTTAAAAAATTGATGTAAAAGTAACAAAATAAAAAAATCAAAAAATGTTAAAACATGTAGAAAAATAAATGTGGGCGGATTACGCTCACTTTTAAAAAATTTGTAGAGATTTAAGGCTAATATTTCATAATTTTGTTTTCAATAATTTGCGAATAAAATGTCCACTATGAAACAGCGAGAATTTATAAAAAACTCACATGTGGGCGTATCCCGCCCATTTTTAGATCATATATTTTTAGGTGAATTCTAACAAAACTTTTTTAATTTTATAAGTATATCTTGAATTTTTAATTTTATAAGTATATCTTGCATACTTTTCGAGTTATTGGTCGTAAAAGTTATATAAAAGCAGAGTTCGTAAAAATACATTCGCGAATGAAAAAAATTCATTCTTTTCATTCTTATTCATTCGGAGAATGAATTTTAAAATCATAAATTCCTTACGAAAAATTCTCTCGCGAGAACTATTAGCTTTAATTCTTTTCACGAATTAATGAAACGACAAGAATGTTGCATTTATTCTTCAACGATAAGAAAGATACGATAAATTCGCATGATATTAAAATTTGCGAATGAAAACAAATGTAAATAAATGTTCTTTTTCATTCTTTTTATATATAACTTTTATGGATAAAAAAGGAAATACTTGAAAGGTTTCTATGGACAAACTGACTCGATTAGGATTTGGCCAGAACGTCATTGTAACTTTTTCGGGTGAATCTGTTCCAATGGGATTTGGCCAGAACCCAACTGCGTCATTGGACATTTTTTGGACAAATTGGGTGAATCTGTTCCAATGGGATTTGGCCAGAACTCGCTTGCGTCATTGGAACTTTTTTGGGTGAATCTGTTCCAATGGGATTTGGCCATTACCCAACTGCGTCATTGGACTTTTTTTTAGGTGAATCTGTTCCAATGGGATTTGGCCAGAACCCAACTGCGTCATTGGACTTTTTTTTGGGTGAATCTGTTCCATTGGGATTTGGCCAGAACCCAACTGCGTCATTGGACTTTTTTTTGGACAAATTGGTTCCATTGGGATTTCGGCAGAACCCACTTGCGTCATTGGAACTTTTTTGGGTGAATCTGTTCCAATGGGATTTGGCTAGAACCCAACTGCGTCATTGGACTTTTTTTGGACAAATTTAACGCAGTTGGGTTCTGGAATCAATTTGTCCAAAAAAAAAGTCCAATGACGCAGTAAGATTCTGGCCATATCCCAATGAAACCGAATTGTTCAAAAAAATGTCCAATGACGCAGTTGGGTTCTGGCCAAATCCCATTGGAACAGATTCACCCAAAAAAAGTCCAATGACGCAGTTGGGTTCTGGCCAAATCCCAATGGAACCAATTTGTTCAAAAGAAAGTCCAATGACGCAAGTGAGTTCTGGCCAAATCCCAATGGAACCAATTTGTCCAAAAGAAAGTCCAATTACGCAGTTGGGTTCTGGCCAAATCCCAATTAAACAGATTCACCCAAAAAAAAGTCCAATGACGCAGTTGGGTTCTGGCCAAATCCCATTGGAACAGATTTACCCAAAAAAGTTCCAATGACGCAGTTGGGTTCTGGCAAAATCCCAATGGAACAGATTCACCCAAAAAAATGTCCAATGACTCAAGTAGGTTCTGACTAAATCCCTTTGGAACAGATTCACTCAAAAAAGTTCCAATGATGCAAGTGGGTTCTGACCAAATCCCAATGGAAACGATTTCTCCAAAAAAATGTCCATAACGCAAGTGGTTTCTGCTAAATCCCAATGAAATAGGAATATAAAAGAATTATTCGGAATATTCTTTTTTAATCAAGAACATTTATATACATGAATTTATCATTTCAAAAGTTCGCGTGAGAATGAAATTCAAAGAATTTTAAAAACATTCAAAAATTCGCGAATGAATGAAATGACAAATTCCCAGATAGAATATTCTTTGGACAATGAATGTATTTCAAATATTCTACGAACCCTGTATAAAAGTGTCTTGTATGGGAGGTGGGCATGTCCGTTGACCAATTTGGCTCATTTACATTGACAAAACTAACTTTTGGCTAAAAAGTATAGAATCGAAACTCGGGTGGTGATGCTGATCAAGAATATATATATACTTTTCCATACCGGACACGCCTCTTAAGGTGCGTTACAATATATGCACAAAGTTAATATACCCTGAACCTCATAGGTGTAGGGTATAATAATAATGCGAATAGCACAGTGCATATACACAATTGATGTACAAACAGCGCTCTTAAATCGGGTGAAATTCAGTATTGTCGGAACCACTCAACCGATTTTAAAAAATTAAAAAGTGTTGTACAGAGAGAACTTGGAGTTGGTATCTTTAATAGTTATGGTTATTAGTAAAGTTGAACATTTTTTCGTGGAAAATCTTTCATAAATTGTAAAAAATCCAAAAACTATCCGATTTTAAAATTTCTGTTTATGAGAAGCTTACATTGAGATCTAAAAAAAATGTGCTTATATGAGATAATATCTTGTTTAGTTTTAAAGATATAGACTTGAACATGATTTTTTTTTTTAATTTTTGAACACTTTACTTTACATATTTTTACATAGATAGTACATTTTATCATGAAATCAAAATATTTGTATGGGACTTTTATAAACAATTAACACATAAATCATAAACTGAAACTGTTTTAAAATATCTCAAGTAGTTTAGTAAATATAAAATTTTAAAGTCGAATTTATTTTTTATTTTCCATTTTTTCATTTTTTTTTTGGAAAATTTTACTTTTACGGAAATCTCCGTAAGTATTTTTTTCTTCAGTAACATGTACTTTTGTTATATTTTTTTTTTTATAGATAACATTACTGAGAATCTTTGAAATTATAAAACTTATCCAAAATATATTTAACCAATCTGGCAACACTGGTCAAAGTTCAAGTTTTTTAATATTTTTTGCAGAAAAGTTAGGTTAAGAACAGTTAGGGCAAAAAAAAGTTAGGTTAAAAAATGTTTAGAACTAGTTTATCTTTAAAATTGCATACCTAAGTTTTTACGTTGTGCTTTGGAAACTTTTCTGCAGGTGTGCAATATCAAAATAAATTTAAAAAATACTAAATTTTGATGAAACATGATGTTAATTAATATGTCATTTTGCACACATATGTAAAGTAAATATATAAGTGTTTAGCATCATTGAAAAGAAGAGATTTGAAGGAATCTAAGTGGCTAATATAAAGACAATCTGTATATAAATTATGAAAAATTGTTTTTTGAAAAATAAATAATATAAAAAATAAATTTATAAAAAAAAGGTTAAAATTTGATTGAATATATCTAAACAAGTATTAACCTTATCATCATGAAACTTTTACATAATATACAATAGTTTTATGTACTTATGTTTTCTTAAAACATTTTTAGGAATATATTTATTATAAAGTGAGATATACCGGTTTTAATCTGTCCCTTCAAAAAATGAGTATTTTTGGAAAAAATGCTGCCCTGCACATATACTTCGCCGGGAATAAAATGAGTTAGGGTAAAAATACTTACAAATAACTCCTCCTTAAAACTGCTTACTTAAAATTTGACTTTCGACTTTGAAAACTTTTCTGCAGGGGGAAAAAGTAAAAAAAAAATATTAAAAAACTTGAACTTTGACCAGTGTTGCCAGATTGGTTAAATATGTTTTGGATAAATTTAATCATGACAAAGATTCTCAGTAATGTTATCTATCAAAAAAATATTACAAAAGTACATGTTACTGAAGAAAAAAGTACTTACGGAGATTTCCGTAAAAGCCAAAAAAAAAAAAAAAAAATGAAAAAATGGAAAATAAAAAAAAAATCTACTTCACAATTTTATATTTACTAAATCACTTGAGATATTTTAAAAAGGTTTTCAGGTCATGATTTATGTATTCATTTTTTATAAAAGTCCCATACAAATATTTTTATTTCATAATAAAATGTACAATCTATGTAAAAATATGTAAAGTAAAGTCTTCAAAAATTAAAAAAAAAAATCATGTTCAAGTCTATATCTTTAAAACTAAACAAGATATTTTCTCATGTAAGCACATTTTTTTTAGATCTCAATGCAAGCTTTCCATAAAAATCGGATAGTTTTTGGATTTTTTACAATTTTTGAAAGATTTTCCATGAAAAAATGTTCAACTTTTCTAATTTTTATCTCCATAACTATAAAAGATACTAACTCCAATTTCAAAACTTAAGTTCTCTCTGTACAACACTTTTTAATTTTTTAAAATCGGTTGAGTGGTTCCGACAATACTGAATTTCACCCGATTTAAGAGCGTTTGGGCACACTTTAAAATGCTTATATTTTTTTTTCTTGAAAAACAAAACATAACATAAAAAAACACATCTTCATTTATGTTCACGTTCAAAAATATTTTGCACGCTTTCCATTGTTACTTCTTGTTCAATATTTATGAATTCTTGAATTCATGAATTCTTTTGAATTTCGTTATTACTTTAAAAATATAATAAATACATTAAAATGATAAAAAAATGCAAGGTCTTGCTTTTCTTGCATTTCTTGCAGTGTTAGTCTTGCACTTGCTCTTGGTCTTGCATTTCTTATCTTGCTCTTGTTCTTGCAAGAAAATCTCGATCTTGTTCTCGCTCTTGTTCTTGCAAAAAATGCAAGAACAACAGTTGTTAGTTAATGTGAATTAATAAAGATAATTGTTGTAATTTAAACAAACATTAGTGTATTTTTATTTTGTACACAATCTAGAGGTACGAACTTGTATAATAGTTTTCCGTATACTGAATTTTCGTCACAAAAATTACAACGAATATTTTTTATCAGTTATGTTCAAAAAGTTCGGGCATTTAAATATTCGATTTAACCCTTTCAGTAATTTGTTACCATATGGTAACAGCTTTTCAAAGACATTTTTTAAATACTCCCCGCTATAATATTTCGACAGGAACAAGTTAAAGTTTATATAGTTTTTGATATCTATTATGTGTTGGTAAATAAATTTAGTTGAAAAAGTCCGTCCCATGAGACCGAACTTACTAATGTGACCAAACTTTCCCAACTCATTTATTTTAAACCTTAAACTTTCTTAATAAGACAAATTCCACTTTAAATTACAAAAAAATATATATATTTTTTATGATTTTTTGGAATGTAACCTCCCTGAAAACCATTTCAAATGAAGATGAATTGTATGGTTTTTGAAAATCTTGTCAAAAAAGAAAATTTTCTGAACAAATTAAATTTGTTTATGGATAATGAATACTTTTTCTACATCTACTCTATATCTATATCGACAAAAAATAACGATATCGTTAAAGATAGGTTCATTTTTATCAAAAACCCTATCATTCTCGTATCATTTTAGATTATCGATAACGATTATTTGGGCCTATAAACGATATCGTTTCGATAAGGTAAAAATATCGTTTGATTTGCTGTGCTATGGTATGTTTTTAATAAACAATATAAATATAGTATAATTTTTATTTATTTAAACAAATATTCAAATTAATCCATTCGACACTGAATATACTATTATTTAATAAAAAATAAATACACAAGTATAAATGATCATATATTTAAAATAAAGAATTACTTAAAACGGCTTAAATCCTGAATATGCAATTTCTCTTATTTTGCTCAAAATATCACCCCACAGTTCATAAATATATCTCTTTTTCAACTAAATTTATTTACCAACACATAATAGATATCAAAAACTATATAAACTTTAACTTGTTCCTGTCGAAATATTATAGCGGAGAGTATTTAAAAAATGTCTTTGAAAAGATGTTACCATATGGTAACAAATTACTGAAAGGGTTAAATCAAATATTTGAATGTCCGAACTTTTTGAACTTAACTGATAAAAAATATATTTTTGTTACGAAAATTCAGTATACGGAAACTATTATACAAGTTCGTACCTCTAGATTGTGTACAAAATAAAAACACACTAATGTTTGTTTAAATTACAACAATTATCTTTATTAATTCACATTAACTAACAACTTTACTAATTATAAATTCTAACAACTGTTGTTCTTGCATTTTTTGTAAGAACAAGAGCAAGAACAAGATCGAGATTTTCTTGCAAGAACAAGAGCAAGATAAGAAATGCAAGACCAACAGCAAGTGCAAGACTAACACTGCAGGAAATGCAAGAAAAGCAAGACTATTGCATTATTTTTTCATTTTAATGTATTTATTATATTTTTAAAGTAATAACGAAATTCAAAAGTATTCATGTTATTACTAAATATTGAACAACAAGTAACAATGGAAAGCGTGCAAAATATTTATGAACGTGAACATAAATGAAGATGTGTGTTTTTATGTTATTATTTTTTTTTTTTTTTTTTCAAGGAAAAAGAAGATAAGCATTTTAAAAATAAGGTCTGTGAAGCACTTTTGAAGGGGTAAATAGCTTCAACAGTGCTTCAAAAGTTGCTTAAAAATATAAAATAGACAAAACAATGTTGTTTCTCTTTTCTTCGCTACGCTAGTTTGTACATCGATTGTGCATATGCACTGTGCTATTCGCATTATTATTTTTGTTTTTCTTTTATACATAGTTTTTTGTTACTTGCAAAATCATGAAGTTATTCGTCAGTAACGTTCTATGTTCATTATTTTATTTAACACAAAATAAAATATATGAACATTTTCTAAGTGTACCTCATTTATCTGATATTGCTTTTTGTGTTTTTGTTTTTTTCACAAATCCGCTGATTCGTTTGAAAGTGCAAAATCAACAAAAATGCGAATAAAGCAGCATCCAAGCTTTTGATAGAATTTTTGGCGGCAAATTTGTTGTACCACAAAGAAAACTCGTTGTTGTTGCCAACTAGATAGCTGTACTAGATACATACATGTAGTGTGGTGCCATGCGACTGTCTGTTGTCATGCGTCTGTCCATTGTCCTGCGTCTATTTGTTGCCATGCGATAATACAGGATAGCAACGAAGAATTGTCGTTGTGAAAGTGTGTGTATGCATCGTAATTCGTTATTGTTGCATTCTCTTCATTCCGTTAGTGTTCGCTATGCATCGTTTGAGTTTGTATTCGCAACGATAAATGTTATCATGCAAGACATTATTTGTGTTTTCTTGACATACGGTACGTGTTGCATACGGATTATTTTAATCTCTAACGAAAACAGAAATATGTCTATACGAATATTCCTTATATTTATTATGAATGTATATGTTCATTTTATTATGGCGTTGAGATTTTGAAATGTCTCGTCAACATCACTGGATTTATACAATTATTTTTATTAGTTAATTCATGTTAAAATATAATTCAAATTTTTATGTTATTGGATTTTTTTTTGTTAGTAAAGAAACATGTTTTGTTGAAGAAATTGAAAATATGGATAATAAGTAACATAAATACAATTAGGGTTCAAATTCTATTCGTTTTCATACTTAATATGCAGTTTAAGATATTTGTCGTCGATCTTTTATTTAAAATTTAAAAAGTAGAATTTGCAAGATTCTTGCAAGCAAGAGCAAGAAAGGTATTGCAAGAACAAGACCAAAAACAAGATCATATGTTCCTATGCAAGAACAAGAACAAGTCTTAGCGTGCACGAACAAGAGCAATAACAAGATTACCATTTCTTGCCTTGTTCTTGCAAATTATCATCACTACTCAGATGCGGCGCTTTTATATGCTGCATACATCAGTTCTACACGTTTCGCCATGTTTCGAGAATACTCTACACTTATCGTGAATTCTGCATGCTATTTGCAACTCATTTGCACTCATGTGTTTATAGGCGCTGATCTTCCATCTCTTTCTCGCACACTGCCTCAGTGCTAAGGTTGGCAGACGTACCCCTTTCAGGGGGATTTTCCTTCTTTTAAATTTGGTCCCTCGTGCTACGAAAGGCTTCGTAAATCCCTCTTTTTCACCCATAAACACTTTTTAATTAGATATTTTTTAAATCGAAATTTAGTAAAAAATTGTTTACCAAAACTATATTTAATGTTTCTGTTAGACATTATTTAATACTCAATAACATTTTTGCAATTCCTAATAATCAGTCTATTGAAGTGGATCCCAACCTTTTTGGTGTCGCGACCCACTTTTTAACTCCATATGTCGCATGCAACCCCTTAGAAATTATAAAATAGAAATTTTTTGATTACACTGTTTATTACACTGTTTGTTGTTGAGGGTTGTTGGATTAAACCGAAATGAAACTTATAATTTCTAGTAGTTTCACCTAATTCTAGCTACGTACTCAGTATTTACCCACCACGTCGAGATTTTGCAAAAAGTTGAGTCAAAGTAGCAAAAATGGTCGTTTTTGGTAGTTTATATTTGACATTTTTCGCACGATTTCGACATGCTACAGATGCACAAAATAAAATATAAACCACGCCCTATGGATAATTGCAAAAAAATCTGTGTCCAGATATTAGTTTTTTGAAAAAATGTGTTACTTACTTTTTTTTTTTATTAAAATATAGGTTCGCGATATTTTGTTGTCAAATTTTCAAAAAAATGTTTCAAACTTTATCTTAAATTTATCTGACTTTAATTTATTTATCATACTTTATCTTGACATTTTTTCTATTTTTTTTTTAAGTTTGTTTATGAAACATTTGATTAAAATGCAGAAAAATACACGCAGCGATATTCAATTTCTTACTGAAATATTGTAGTGGGGCTAAGTGCAAAGACATACGCATTATTAGGTAACTTTTGTTGTGTATTTGAGTCGGCAGGCTTAATAGGGTTAAAAAAATGTTTTATAACGAATTCATCTGAACGACTGAACTGAAATTTTTAAAAATTTGACATAAAAAAATAAAAATAAAACGAAATTGGAAAATATATACAGCGTACTTGCTATGGAAATATATTTCGAGACGTATTATTGTGTTTAGCATTATGTTTTAAATTGAGAAAATTACAAATGAAATTGAATTAGATTATTCCAAATGAAATTAGGATTTTACAATTAATATTGCAAAACTTCAAATTGAAAAAAGTCCAAAATAAATGAAATTAATAAATTATCAACAGATATTCAGATTTTCCTTATGATATAAATAAAATGGAAAAACAAAAAAATTTAATATTATTTAAATATTTTTTCCCCGACTGTACATTAGACTGATTCAAATTTGTACGAAAAATCTAGCTTAAAGGTCAAAGAGCTTAAAGGTCATTTTTGAGCTTTTATCGACTATTTTTAATAAAATTATTCTTACTCCAAGTATAAAAAGATATCAGTCAATTTTATTTTTTTTATTTAATTTAAAATCACTTACTGAAATTATGGTTTTTTAAACCATACATTTTTAGTTTACCGTTAAAATTTTATGACTTGCCAAACACGAAAAATTACATTTTTTTTACTATAGTAATTTTAACGGTCGAAATTTTTCTAATTTTATTCTAACGAATTTGGGATAACATTTTTGTATTATTGCACGTAAAATTTTCTTTAAAATGATAAGTCTCTCTTATATTTTTAGATATCGTTTTATTAGTACATAGTAAGATTCTACACTCCTGCCTAAAACACTCTCAACACAAAAGTTGATGCACACCCCAAATTATTCAAGAAAATGTTTCGGATATCCCTCCCGAGTATTTTAAGATTAAAATAAATAAAAAGTCGTTGGCACATTTTACTAGATATCACGGTTTAATATTTTTTTTGGTTTTTTTTGATTTTTTTTAATAATAAGTTGAATGTAATTTTTTTTGCTTAAACTATTAATTTTTTCCACTAAAAAAAAAATATTAAAAAGTTTTACATAATTTGTCCACCGTTACGGTTCATAATATATAGTAACAAAAGCGGTAAAAGTGTTTATTCAAAAATAGTCCTTTAATGAGCATTACATCATTAAGTTGTCCTTACATAGATTAACTTGTATACAAATATTTACCAAACATAAAAAAAATCAATCAGCTAACTTTTAAGGTTGAAGGGATATTACAATTCAAAATCCAATTTTTGTGAAAATTTAGTCTAACAAATTTTAAGAATTTAATAAACCATATATAATGAAAATTAAACTCATCAATATTCTTATTGACACTCTAAAAGTAGAGTTTATTAGCTACATTCTTGAAAAAATCTAACTCCTGTCGTGGATCATGGAAATTAATCCTTTATATAATTTTCTTATTTGATTTCATTCAAAATATATTATATTTTAGGCTAGCGCTAGCGCATACTTTTAGTATTTACTAATAATACGATGCCTAAAAATATAAGAGTTACATAACATTTTAAAGATAATTGTATGTGCAATAATACAAAAATGTTATCTTAAACTCATTAGAATAAAATTAAAAAATTTTCGACCGTTAAAATCACTATAGTAAAAAAAATCGACATTTTTCGTGTTTCGCAAGTCATGAAATTTTAACGGCTAACTAAAAATGTATGGTTTAAAAAATCATAACTTCAGTAAGTGATTTTTAAATTAAATAAAATTGAGTGATATCTTTTTATACTTGGAGTAACAATATTTTTTTATTGAAAATAGTCGTTAAAAGCACAAAAATGACCTTTAAACTCTTTGCGCAATATCACAGGATCATTTTTTTTTTAGTTTTAATAGCTTCTTATCAGTTTAAGAGGTCCCTGTTTCAAAAAGTCAACGCGGAGCGAAACATTTTAAGATTTTCTGTTTTTGAATCAGTCTACTGTACATACATAAATGCTTTTATAACGAGGAACATAAATTGCAACCGGTTAAGATTTAATATTCGGAATCGGTATTTTTTTAAAATGTAGAACAGTGAAACCATCCGAATGTTTTTTCCCTTTTGTAAAGTTTTGGAATATTACATTATTCGATTTGATTTTACGACAATTTCAAATTAGAAGTGTTTTTACTATTTTTTAAAAGCTTTACAATTTAATGCTTCATATTGATACATTTAAAATTTTATTTAATTCAATTTTTAAATTAAATTATTTAAAAATCTAATTTGAATATCTCTTGGCGACCCCTTTGGTGTTCGCGACCCACCGGTTGGAAACCAGTGGTTTAGTGGATACCATTTGATGTTTTAATATAAATCGATTGGACATTGCAAATCTTAAGTTAGAATAATGATTAATCAAAATATAATTTTGAAAATGATCAAATATGTATATATTTGGGAAATCATATAAAACGGTCATTTTTCATATATAATTATAACATTACATAACAGCCATTCTGCGCATTACTCAAGTTCCTCTCAAATTCCGAAGATACGCTTTAAAAATGTTTTTTTTTTTGATATGTTTACAAAAATCTACCATTTTTTAAATTTTTGTCGAATAAATTACATTTTTCAAGTTCTTGTATAAAATTCTCTCAAACCAGTGAACCAATTTCATGATGTTTAATTATTTTTTATTTCGCATAACACTTGATCAAAGCAATTATTTAAAACGCGAAATATTTGCAAATATAAGTGGTATCTCGGAAACATATATGGATATATCCATAGAAAAGTTTTTATTCATATATTTCAATAAAATTAAACCACAAACAACTAATACAACTCTTTTTTTAATTATGTTGAAAGAGAAAAATTAAAAAAGATGAACAATTATTTACTATTAAAAATGTGGTTCGATTTTCAAAGCATTATGGAATTTAGCATGTTTGAATCAAGCTGACTCTTTAGTGTTTTTTTTTTATAAATTTTACTCCTGAGAAAAGTCTTTCCACACTTACTTGAGTGGCTGGAACAACAAAATCCACTTTAGAAATTACGAACAAGAGTGGTTTTATTTAGTGACTTTTGTGCCCACCATTCCAGAATATATCGTTTTTGTCCACCTGCTTTACCTTGAAAATAGAGTGCAGCTGTGCATGAATGGTCCGCGTATTTTCGATCGGTCATTGAATAATTAAGCTTGTCGTAAAAATATATATTGTTACGAATTGTAAAATTTTAAATTTATTTTATTTTCAGGCGTTAAAAATATTATTATGTATTGTTGTGCATTTTTGCGCAGCGATATGTATCCAATTTAACATGCCATCTAAGAAATTAAATGACTAATCTTGGTTAAACCTTATTAATTTATTAAAAAAAAGCTTTTTTTGGTACATTATTTTCCAAAATTTAGTAATGAAAAATTGACGAGTTTTTAATATAGATCTTAATTTATATTCTTAATTGTCATTTTAAATATTATACAGGGCGTTGCACAAACGGCATAAGAATGATTTTCTCCTTTTTTCATCCAGTAATATTGTTTTTTATTCATAAAATTTTAAATTGATTGTAAAATTTTTAATTTCCCTTGGCTATATTTCGCCGACATATATAAACCAGTTGGGAAGGTTAGATCACATGGGAAATTTTAAAGTAGGTGTTATTATGATAGTTAGGATTATCAATATTATAGTCGGTCTAAGCCGACCATACATACCCTACACATAAGTGAAAGTGGTATATTGGTCATCAGGGAATACGAATCCTGAAAATAACTACAAACTTTCAATCGCTGAAGAATTTCCATTCATTTGATACCCATATTTACAAATGGGTAGGAGTATCGAATTTCGATTTTTATACCCTACACTAAGAGTAAAAGGGTATATTTAGTTTGGTACGCCGTTTGTAGCACCCAGAAGGAAGCATCTCCGGTATGGAAAAGTATATATATTCTTGATCAGCATGATCTCCTGAGTCGATTTAGCGATGTCCGTCTGTCTGTTGAAATCCCTAGTACTTAAAACATCGAAGAGCTAGATGAATGAAACTGATAAATTAGATTACTTATATACCTAAGCTGTATGTGCATTGGCTAGATCGGTTTATTGTGACCTGTGATCTGACCATTTATATTAAAATACCTCATATAAAATTTACATCTACAGCTTAATTTTACTGTTTACGTGCTTAGGTAAACTTTTTTGGTCAAATATATATTGACTTCATGCACAAATACATAATGTTTTACCGCGAAACGACTTGTGGTTCCGAAAAAAAAAATCGAAATTCGGTACACCTACCCATTTGTAAATATGGGTATCAAATGAATGGAAATTCTTCAGCGATTGAAAGTTTATAGTTATTTTCAGGATTCGTATTCCCTGGTGACCAATATACCACTTTGAATGGTAATCACACATATGTGTAGGGTATGTATAGTCGGCTAGACCGACTATAATTTTGATAATCCTGACTATCATAATAACACCTACTTTAAAATTTCCCATGTGATCAAACCTTCCCAACTGGTTTCTTTTATCTTTATCAACTTCACCATTTCCATTTTTTAGATTATTTTTTGATTATTTGAACCCGTTTCTCTTATCTCTATCAACTTCACCGTTTCTATTTTTTAGATTATTTTTTGATTATTTGAACCCGTTTGTAACACCCAGAAGGAAGCATAGCCGAAATGCACCACTTTAAATAGTAACCATATATGGTTACCATGTATATATTATCTCCTATTGTGTCATATTTTTTTATAGTCGTCTTAGACCGACTATAACTTTCATAATTCTTACTAACTTCATCACACCAACTATCGCCATTTCTTAAATTTCTCATTTGACCAATCCTTTCTTATTGGTTGTTGATTATTTTCAAAAAATTTAAAAATTAGAAATAAGTTCGCATGGGTAAGTTCGGTCACATGGGTCGGACTTTTATATTCGGTCGGGCCCGACTATGGAATACCCTACACCTTTGGTGGAGATATTAATGTGGAATATTTAATTGCATACCTTAATTTTGAAGTTTTTAATTATGCTGAACCTCCCCACCCTCAGAATATTATTCACATATCCGAAATTTACGTCATATATCCCCATAATTTTAAAAATTGATATAAAAATATAAAAAAAACTAATTAAAAAAATAGAAAAAATAATTGGGCGGACCACGCCTATATTCAAAATTTTATAAGGCTAATATTTCAAAGATTTGATTTTAATAATTTACGGTTCAATTTTCCATTATGAAAACCCAAGAAATAATGAAAAAAAAATGTGGGCGGTTCACGCCCATTTTTGGACCACATATTTTAAGGTAAATTACAACAATATGTTTTAAATTGTGATTTTAAATTAAATAAAAAAATAAAATTGAGTGATATCTTTTTATACTTGGAGTAACAATAATTTTATTGAAAACTAGCTGGACCCGTACACGACTCGTGCAAATATTATGTGAATGCAGGGTTATTGAGCAATTTTATTAATATAAATAACATTTTTATTATTTATATCAGAGACCCGTGCTTCGCTGTGGACGTTTTTTTTATTGGTTTTATAAATGTAGTAACCAAAACCATACTAATTATCCGATAAAACTACTTTTCTCATAGACAATTCTTTCTCAGACTGTGCTTCCCCGTAGAATTCTTCCCCGTAGAGTTTTTCCCAGTAGAAGTTTTAGTGTGCTTAGTTTTAGCGTGGTGAGTTTTAGTGTGGTGAGTTTTAGTGTGGTGAATTTTAGTGTGTTGAGTTTTAGTGTAGTGAATTTTATTGTTGTGTGTTTTAGTGTGTTGAATTTAAGTGTGGTAAATTTTAGTGTGGTCAGTTTAAGTGGGTCAATTTGAATGTGGTGAATTTTAGTGTGGTGAGTTTTAGTGTGGTGAAATTCAGTGTGGAGAGTTTTAGTGTGTTGAATTTAAGTGTGGTGAATTTTAGTGTGGTGAGTTTTAGTGTGGTGAAGTTCAGTGTGGTGAGTTTTAGTGTGGTAAAATTTAGTGTGGTCTGTTTTTGTGTGGTGAATTTTAGTGTGGTGAAAATTAGTCTGGTAAATTTTAGTGTAGTGAGTTTTGGTGTGGTGAATTTTAGTGTGGTGAGTTTTAGTGTGGTGAATTTTGGTGTGGTGAATTTTGGTGTAGTTGATTTTGTTTTCTATCCTTTTTTATTTTTCTGTTGTGTTTGAGTTATAGCTTAAGTTTTGTGCTTTTACTTTGGATTTTGTATTTGATTTTTGCTTTTGGTTTTGTGTTTTTACTTTTGAATTTTTTTTTTTGGTATTTGAGTTTTTTGTTTCATCTTCTTTGCTTATGCATGTGCCGAGTTATGTCGTTTTGAAAGTTTAGGTTGTATGGGAGGTGTCACGCCCCTTTGTCCAATCCCGCCCATATGTAGCCTATGACACCCTCCGGACTCCATAGTATACAGTTAAATCGGTTCAGCGGTTTAGACGTGATGCTGGAACAAACAGACAGACAGACCGACAGACGGACCAAGAGTTTTATATATATAGATAGTCGTTAAAAGCACAAAAATTACCTTTAAACTCTTTGCGCAATATCACAGGATCATTTTTTTTTTAGTTTTAATAGCTTCTTATCAGTTTAAGAGGTCCCAGTTTCAAAAAGTCAACGCGGAGGGAAACATTTTAAAATTTTCTGTTTTTGATCAGCATGATCTCCTGAGTCGATTTAGCGATGTCCGTCTGTCTGTTGAAATTCCTAGTACTTAAAACATCGAAGAGCTAGATGAATGAAACTGATAAATTAGATTACTTATATACCTACGCTGTATGTGCATTGGCTAGATCGGTTTATTGTGACCTGTGATCTGACCATTTATATTAAAATACCTCATATAAAATTTACATCTACAGCTCAATTTTACTGTATACGTGCTGAGGTAAACTTTTTTGGTCAAATATATATTGACTTCATGCACAAATACATAATGTTTTCCCGCGAAACGACTTGTGCTTCCGAAAAAAAAAAATCGAAATTCGGTACACCTACCCATTTGTAAATATGGGTATCAAATGAATGGAAATTCTTCAGCGATTGAAAGTTTATAGTTATTTTCAGGATTCGTATTCCCTGGTGACCAATATACCACTTTGAATGGTAATCACACATATGTGTAGGGTATGTATAGTCGGCTAGACCGACTATAATTTTGATAATCCTGACTATCATAATAACACCTACTTTAAAATTTCCCATGTGATCTAACCTTCCCAACTGGTTTCTTTTATCTTTATCAACTTCACCATTTCTATTTTTTAGATTATTTTTTGATTATTTGAACCCGTTTGTAACACAAAGAAGGAAGCATAGCCGAAATGCACCACTTTAAATAGTAAACATATATGGTTACCATGTATATATTATCTCCTATTGTGTCATATTTATTTATAGTCGTCTTAGACCGACTATAACTTTCATAATTCTTACTAACTTCATCACACCAACTATCGCCATTTCTTAAATTTCTCATTTGACCAATCCTTTCTTATTGGTTGTTAATTATTTTCAAAAAATTTAAAAATTAGAAATAACGAGTTGGGAAAGTTAAGTCACATGGGTAAGTTCGGTCACATGGGGCGGACTTTTATATTCGGTCGGACCCGACTATGGAATAACCTACACCTTTGGTGGAGATATTAATGTGGAATATTTAATTGCATACCTTAATTTTGAAGTTTTTAATTATGCTGAACCTCCCCACCCTCAGAATATTATTCACATATCCGAAATTTACGTCATATATCCCCATAATTTTAAAAATTAATATAAAAGTATAAAAAAACTAATAAAAAAAAATAGAAAAAATAATTGGGCGGACCACGCCTATATTTAAAATTTTATAAGGCTTATATTTCAAAGATTTGATTTTAATAATTTACGGTTCAATTTTCCATTATGAAAACCCGAGAAATAATGAAAAAAAAATGTGGGCGGTTCACGCCCATTTTTGGACCACATATTTTAAGGTAAATTACAACAATATGTTTTAAATTTTATAACTATATCTTGTATACTTTTCGAGTTATTAGTTCCTAAAGAGTTATATAAAAGTGACTTGTATGGGAGGTGGGTGTGTCCGTTGACGGATTTGGCTCATTTTCAAACTCAGTTCTTACTTTTGGCTAAAATATATTCAGACGAAATTTCATCGTTCGGACAGAAAGACGGACAGACAGACGGACATGGCTAAATGGACTCGGGTAGTGATTGCTGATCAAGAATATATATACTTTTCCATACCGGACACGCCTCCTAAGAGGTGTTACAATATCTGCACAAACTTAATATAACCTGTACCTCATAGGTGTAGGGTATAATAAAAACCTATTGGGAAGGTTAGATCACATGGGAAAATTTAAAGTACGTACATTTTATATAAGGTGTTATAATGATAGTTAGGATAATCAAAATTATAGTCGGTCTAAACCGACTTTAAATACCCTACACATATGTGTGGTTACCATTCAAAGTGGTATGTAGAACACCAGAAAATAACTACAATCTTTCAATTGCTGAAAAAAAGCGTACCTAATACGTATGCAGTAAAATTGATCTGTAGATGTAAATTTTATATGAGGTATTTGAATATAAATGGTCAGATCAGAATTGATCGATCTCTCCAATTCGCACATACAGCATAGGTATATAAGTAATCTAAATTATGAGTTTCATTCATCTAACTCTTTAATTGTTTAAGTAGTAAAGAGTTCAACAGACAAACGGACATACAGACGATTATCGACAAATCGACTCAGGAGTTCATGCTGATCAAGAATATATATATATACTTTTCCATACCAGAGATACATCCTTCTGCGTGTTACAAACTGAATATACCCTTTCACTCTTAGTGTAGTTTATTTTGATTATTTTCAAATAATCAAAAAATAATCTGAAAAATATAAATAACCAAAAAAGTAATCTCACTACTTTTTTTGGTTATTTTCAAACAATCTGAAAATAATCAAAAATTTGTGAAAATAATAAAAAAGTACTATGAAAAAATTAAAACTTTTCATAACGACTACTAAAGAATCGTAATCAAAATTTTTGATTACGACTACTAAAAAATCGTAAATTAGTAGTCATTGCATTTACAGCTCTGCTCCCGACCTATTAAGGGCAGTGTTGTAAAAGTGGGCAGGATTGAGCAATGGGCGTGGCACCTTCCATACAACCTCAGCCTTTACTACGCTATAAAACTTGGGATGGGCGAAAATGTGAGAGGTCCAGATAGTATTTTTCATGCGAGTTGCCAGTTTATAATTTTTGGTATTTTTTTATACTAAAATAAAATTTTTTAAGATTCCAAAAAGTTACCCATTTTTTTACCGGCAACATACCGTTTCATACCGGTATTTTACGGGTAACACCTCATATCGGTAATGGTAAATGGTATGGTGCAATGCCATCAACTCGGTAAAAGTAACGGTATTGCATTTGAAACGGTATGAAACGGATAACAGTAAATGTAACGGTAACGGTTATAATCACTGCTCTCAATATTTTTCACAAATAAATAAAATATTTTTTCGAGATAACTAATAAATAAATGAACAGATATGAAACAAGAGAATAAAATATTCCTGAATTCAATTCTAATAATTATTTTTTGAAGTTCAACATATTAGCCATTCCACACCAAATCGACCAGCGGTTGGAACTCATTTTCTTCGATTTCAATGAAATTTGCACAACTGATGAAGGGTATCGAGATATGCATTGATCTATTTTTGTTTTACTTTTTCGCCCACTACTTCCAGAGATACAGTGGTTCAAATTTACAAAAAATGGGCCAAAAATCACATTTATATGGTTGTTCATATTTCAATATCTCTTAAAGTAGATATAACAGAAACTCCGTTGATGGCTCGTTTTAAAGTTTAAAAAAAAAGCTTTTATACCAATTAAGTTGTAACTTCTAAACTTGAACATGTGGCCCGAGGTAATTATCCATGCACCACAAAATGGATGTCCTTAAAAAAACCCTCTTTAAAATTCTGAAAAAAATCACATATTTTGGTTGATTTAATATAAATGTTCATGTCAAATTTTAAGATGGTATTTGGATGGCATCATATTTTAAAAATTAATTTTGAAATTTTGACATATTTTTTGTAATGAAAAAAAAATATTTTTTTCAAAAGTAAAATTTGCTATAACTTTTCAATGATTTTATAACTCTGATTTCGAAAATGGTGTCAGTTTCATCAAATTGTCTTTAGTTATTGAGATATATACCATTTTTCGAAAATCGTAAAAACTATATGCCAAAATCAATATCTCAAAAACTAGATTGAATATAATAAAACTGACTTCATTTTAGAAATCAGAGTAACATGAATATTCAGGATTTAATACAACTTTTACTGTAGAAAAATTTTTTTTTCTATTCAAAAAATAAATAAAAATTCAGAAAATTATTTTTTAAAATATGATGCCATCAAAATACCATCTTGAAATTTTGCTTGATCATTTCTGATAAATTGACGAAAACTTAGGATTTTTTTCAGAATTTTAAAAAGGGTCCTTTTTAAGGACATCAATTTTAAAGTGCAATGATAATGACCACTGAAAGCTTGTTGTATTAGCTTTAAAACGAGCCACCAATCGAGTTTCTAGCATTTCTAGTTTAAGAGATATTTAAATATGAACAAATACAAAAGGGATTTTTGACCCATATTTTGTAACTTTGAGCCACTGTAGCTCTGGAAATTGTGGGCGAAAAAAAAAATGGTCAGTACATATCTGGATACCCGTTATCAGTTGCCCAAATTTTATTGAAATCCAAAAGATAAAATCTCAAATTTGACTTTTTTTAGACGATTTGGTGTGGAATGGCCCATATATGTAATAATATAAATAATATCTTTAAAAAAAGAATAAAAAATGTATATATACAAATTTATATATTTACAAATTTATATATTTACAAATTTATATATTTACAAATTTATGTATCCAAACAAAATATATTTTAAATATTGATTTATTCATTTTTTTTTTATGGTAATGAGTATTTTTTTAATTAGTAAACTTAATTTAAACCATTTTAATGAAAATATATTTAAATATTAATCGCCTCAAAATAAGATACGTATTAATTTTATAAATACGAAAATAAACCTGCAAATTAGTCCCTGTATCCCCCTGGATACATTTATTTGTGAAATAAATGTATTAATATTACAATTTTGAATGAATTCTTTGTCCCCCTAAAATCCCCTTTTATTTTTTATTTGTACCCCCAAAGTCCCCCTTTTAGGTCAGAATTGTACCCCGAATGAGAATTTTGATCTGGCAACCCTACTTAATACTATGATCTTCCGTCTCTTTCTAAAACATTGCATACTACGCTGAATTTTCTTGCGTCTCATTTACTTTTATTAAATTGCAGTGGCAAATTAGATCTTTTCGTAACAATATAATGGTCAAAAAAATAACAAAGACATTCTTATTCAGATTGAAATATTGTTGTACGATATTTAAACATACATTGCTTTAATCGCGGAATTATAAGAATTTATAATATTAATATTTCTGTAGAAACAGATATATTCCATCAGATATTACTATATGTATGTTTGTTGAATGATGAATCGAGGACATTGGAAAGTTTGTTATTGGTGAATATGTCTAGAACAATTTCATAAAGGACATTGCTTAATTGATGTAATATACATATCGACGCCCCTTACGAAAACTATTATATATTTTTTCCCTTACGAAAATAAATAAGTTATTTTTTGCGGTTCAAAATAAAAGTATGTTATTGTTTTTGATGATAAAAATAATACGTTTTATGTTTTTGCCAGAAACTCTATTATGTTTTTGATATTTCCGAGAATATGCATATGTATATCCGTGTATCTACGAATATAAAAATGATTCAAATTTTTCGAAGAAGATTGGAATCTTTTGTTGAACATGAATAATGCATTTATGATTGGGGCCTTCAGATAAAACCTGTACATATTACAGCATTTAATAAATATATGTAATCGTTTTATAAAGACCACAGACCATTGGAAACTTATATCAGTCCTGAAATTAAACCTACATTTTATGTAACAGTCTAGATTTCTTAGGAGACAATATCAAATGACCTCGAAAATCCTAAAAATAGACATGTCCTACGGTCCTAATAATAATTACAATAATACTAGTTTAACGATACAGTTCTGAAGAACCTAGGCTGAACAGTTTCACCATTTAAACATGTTACATTTGTACTCAAATAGCGGAACCTACAGTTTAACGCCGAATTATAACTTTTCATGGGTGATGTTTTTACTCTCGAAGGTCATATACTAAGAGGTAGCGCGGTGAGGAAAAATGTTTTCTATTTATTTTTTTGATGTTGCCTTCGCTGGTGTTTGAACCAACCGAAACGTCGGCTTGTATTCCAACACACTAATCTTCTGAGTCACCTACATAGTATATGGTAATGCATATTTTATATCATTATAGCGTAATAATTTTGAATTTTTGAAACAAATTTTACAAATGACATATATCAAAACATAAAAGCAACGCAATATGATTTTGAAAAAAAATCTATTTAAATAAAAAGCTCCAATTTTCGTCTAAAAATTTGAAACATAATAATTTTCCAAAGAAAACTGTTTGTTGTACTAATTTTCTGTGAAATTTTGAGAACATAATAATATTCGTTATTTAAGTAAAAATGAAATCGTATTCGTTTAAAAGTGATATATAATTTTTTTTCGTAAGACAATTTTTATACCCTACACTAAGAGTGAAAGGGTATATTCAGTTTGGTACGCCGTTTGTAACACCCATAAGGAAGCATCTCCGGTATGGAAAAGTATATATATTCTTTATCAGCATGACCTCCTGAGTCGATTTAGCGATGTCCGTCTGTCCGTCTGTCCGTCTGTCTGTCCGTCTGTCTGTCCGTCTGTCCGTCTGTCTGTCTGTCTGTCTGTTGAAATCCCTACTACTTTTAAAATTGAAGAGCTAGATAAATGAAACTTATAACTTAGATTACTAATATACCTACGCTGTATGTGCGAGATCGGTCCATTGTGACCTATGTTCCGACCACTTAAATACCTCATATAAAATGTACGTATAATGATCAATTTTTATGTATACGTGCTTAGGTAAACTTTTTTGGTCAAATATATATTGACATCATGCTCAAATACATGATAATAAAGTTTTCCGGAGAAAAGACTTGTGGTTCACAAAAAAAAAATTGAAATTCGGTACACCTACCCATTTGTAAATATGGGTATCAAATGAATGGAAATTCTTCAGCGATTGAATGTTTGTAGTTATTTTCAGGATTCGTATACTCTGGTGACCTATATATCACTTTGAATGGTAACCACACATATGTGTAGGGTATTTATATTCGGCATAGACCGACTATAATTTTGATAATCCTAACTATCATAATTACACCTACTTTAAAATTTCCCATGTGATCTAACCTTCCCAACTGGTAATATAATAGTTTTCGTAAGGGGTGTCGATATATCAATGACATTGTGAAAATCCGTCATTAGAGTGGTTCAATAAAACGACTTTTTCGAAATTCCCACGGGACCCCCCCCCTAAAAAGTTTAAGCACATTAAAAAAGTAATTCACGAAAAATTTTGGCCAAATCGAAAAACGTTAAAAGTCGCGCATCGCGATTTTCTGTTTTTAGCCCATTTAAAATCATTAGTAGGTAGGTCTGATTAAAGTTGAATAACTCTTTATTTTCGGTTGGATTTTGATGAAATTTTGGAATCTTGAACATAATTCACTACAGATTTCAACGGAATTATCAAAATTCCGATCCAACCATTAATAATTTATTCGCCGCTTTTTACATATACTTTTGTTAGATAGTTCACACCCATTTTCGCCATCTTGCTACAGATTTCAAATGTGTCGATAACTTCTCTTAAATATCCAATAAACATAATTAACATAAAAAGAAATTGAACACGTGGCATACTTTATTGTAATTCAATTTTTAAGCCGTGAAATGTATGTGTCGGTAGTTATTTGCGTACTATAAAAATATATTTTGGTATTATATGATACATTAAGGCGAATACATGTACAAATAATTAAAATATAATTTTTTTTTTATTTTTATTAACGTTTTTACTGTTAAGTATGTCGATAAGCCTGGGAAGATTATAAGTAATATATAGTTTTATATATACGGGGTGGACCTCTTTCAGATGCAAATATTTTGTGCACTGATTCCTTGGTTTATTTCATGAAAAAAAAAGTTATAAAGATGGGGTGTATCTGGAAAACCCATTGATATATAGGGTGTTTTCAAAATTAATTTTATAAAAGCATATAGAAACTATTATTTAATTGTGTCTCCTATAGTTATAGGTTTAGCTAAGCACAATTTGCATACAATACCGCTGATGAGGAAGCTTGACTGCTTCCAAAACAGCTGTACGATCGGCCAACAAGTTTTTGGTTTTTTGTCAATTACTGCTGTTGTTTTTTTTTAACCAGTGCAAAATACATATAACATTTGGTAGACCCAGAGCCCGACAAAATAGTTTTTGCGTTTGTTATATTGTTGTTTTTTTTTTGATTTTAGGTTTTTGTGTAATTCACAAACTTTATTTTATACTTACTTATTAGAATTTTATCAAAAAAATAAAACATTATTTCATAAACTTACTTGTTTTTTTTTTAGATCAATTTAGATCTTGTCAGAAACACGTTTCATTGAAGGAAAATACGAATATGGCAATTGAAGAGAAACTAACCACAATACAGAATTTTTACCATGGAAAACATATCTTAATTACGGGAGGAACAGGATTTTTAGGAAAAAGTAGGTATATTTTTTTTTAAATGACATATTATTGATAACTACATCTACAATAGATCTATATATACATATATATATATATATATATATATATATATATATATATATATATATATATATATATATATATATATATATATATATATAAATATTAAAAAGACAGTTTTTGCATGCTGTGGTGCAAAACAGCAAAAATCTTGTGATATATATATATAAACATGATATATATATTAACACGTAAAACACGATTTTTGCTGTTTTGCAACACAGCATGCAAAAACTGCCTTTTTAAAGTTCTGAAAAAAGTTACATAAATTATTGACATTGAACAAAGATCATTCCACTTTGATTTGGAGTAGTAAGAATTTTCTTCTATTTTTGAAAATCCCGTTTTTTAGTATATAAATCGCTATAATTATACCCTAGACTAAGAGTGAAAGGGTATATTCAGTTTGGTACGCCGTTTGTAACACCTTGAAGAAAGCATCTCCGGTATGGAAAAGTATATATATTCTTGATCAGCATGACCTCCTGAGTCGATTTACCGATGTCAGTTTGTCCGTCTGTCTTTCTGTCTTTTTGGTCAAATATATCTTGACATCATGCTGAAATACAAGAAAATAATGTGTTCCTGCGAAACGAATAGTGGTTCAAAAAAAAAAAAAAAATCGGTGCAATTCGGTGCACCTACCCATATGTAAATATGGGTATCAAATGAATGGAAATTCTTCAGCGATGGAAAGTTTGTAGTTATTTTCAGGATTAGTATACCCTGGTGACCTGTATACTAATTTGAATGGTAACCACACATATGTGTAGGGTATTTATAGTCGGCTTAGACCTACTATAATTTTGATAATCCTAACTATCATAATAACACCTACTTTCCCATGTGATCTAACCTTCCCAACTGGTTGTGGATTTCAATTATATACCTCTTATATCTGAAGAGTTATATCGTGTTTACTATAAATGTTATATGGCAGCTAGGCGTGGCAGTTGACAAAAACCACCCATTTTTTGTAACACGGTTTGTACTTAAGACATATGAGTATATACCAGTTTTTATTGATGTATCTTAAACCAATCAAAAATTATGGCGATTTAAATACTAACCAGTTGGGAAGGTTAGATCACATGGGAATGAGTAGGTGTACCGAATTTCTATTTTTTTTTTTGGGAACCCCAATTCGTTTCGCGGGAAAACATTATTTTCATGTATTTGTGCATGAAGTCAATATATATTTGACCAAAAAAGTTTTCCTAAGTAAAATTAAGCTGTAGATGTAAAATATGAGGTATTTTAATATAAATGGTCAGATCACAGGTCACAATGAACCGATCTAGCCAATTTTTTTGCCCATACAGCATAGGTATATCAGTAATCTAAGTTATCAGTTTTATTCATCTAACTCTTCAATTTTATAAGTAGTAGGGATTTCAACAGACAGACAGACAGACGGACATTGCTCAGGAGATCATGCTGATCAAGAATATATCGACGTTCCTTACGAAAACTATTATATAGTTTTTCCATTACGAAAATAAATACGTTATTTTTTGAGGTTCAGAATAAAAGAATAAAAAATCTTTTGTTGAACATGAATAATGCATTTATGATTGGGGCCTTCATATAAAACCTGTACATATTACAGCATTTAATAAATATATGTAATCGTTTTATAAAGACCACAGACCATTGGAAACTTATATCAGTCCTGAAATTAAACCTCAATTTTCTGTAACAGTCTAGATTTCTTAGGAGACACGGAATCATAACTTTTCATGGGTGATGTTTTTACTCTCGAAGGTCATCTACCAAGATGTAGCGCGGTGAAGAAATATATTTTCTATTTATTTTTTTGATGTTGCCTTCGCTGGTGTTTGAACCAACGACGTTTCGGCTTGAATTCCAACACACTAATCTTCTGAGTCACCTAAATAGTATATGGTAATGCATATTTTATATAATTATAGCGTAATTATTTTGAATTTTGTCAAACAAATTTTACAAATGACATATATCAAAACATAAAAGCAGCGCAATATGATTTTGAAAAAAAATCTTTTTCAATAAAAAGCTGCAATTTTCGTCTCAAAATTTGAAACATAATAATTTTCCACAGAAAACTGTTTGTTGTACTAATTTTCTGCGAAATTTTGAGAACATTATAATATTCGTTATTTAAGTAAAAATGAAATCGTATTCGTTTAAAAGTGATATATAATTTTTTCGTAAGACAATTTTAATATAATAGTTTTCGTAAGGGGCGTTGATATATACATTTCGATACCTTCTGGGTGTAACAAACGGCTTACCAAACTGAATGTACCCTTTCACTCTTAGTGTAGGGTATAAAAAACGCAAATTTTGCGTTTTTTTATACCCAAGATGCAAGATAGTGTTTGTGTTCTCTTGACGTACTGTACGTGTAGCGTACGGTTTTTTTTTCAATCTCTGACGCAAAACGAAAAAAATGCGCCTTATATTCAGAATTTTGCGCATTTTTAAAAGAGCGGAAACTTTAGAGAAAGGCGCAAAATTTGCAAAAAAGCATAAAATTACAAATTCTCCTAATTAACAGAAGTTTTGTGCCTCTACAGAAGAGCGTTCTATATTTTGCGCTCTTCTGTAGAGGCGCAAAACTTCTGTTAATTAGACGAATAAAATTGCAAACGCGCAAAATTTTCACAATAGCATAAAATTGAAAATTGAGCCTAATTTACAAAATTTTTGCGCCTCTACAAAAGGGCGCAAAATATAAAAAAGGCGCAACATTTTTAAAAAAAGCTTAAAATTGCAAATGCGCCTAATTTACAGAAATTTTGCGCCTCTATAGAAGGGCGCAAAATATAGAAAAAGGCGCAAAATTTGCAAACAAAAACATAAAATTGCAAATACGCCCTATAGAAGAGCGCAAAATTTTCAAAAAAGCATAAAATTGCAAATGTGCCTAATTTACAAAATGTTTGCGCCTCTACAGAAGGGCGCAAAATATAAAAAAAGGCTCAAAATTTTCAAAAAAGCATAAATGCGCCTAATTTACAGAAATTTTGCGCCTGAATAGAAGGCCTCAAAATATAGAGAAAGGCGCAAAATTTGCAAAAAAACATAACATTGCAAATGCGCCTAATTTGAAAATTTTTTTGCGCCTCTGCAGAAGGGCGCAAAATATAGAAAAAGGCGCAAAATTTTCAAAAAAGCATAAAATTGCAAATGAGCCTAATTTACAAAATTTTTGCGCCTCTACAGAAGGGCGCAAAACATAAAAAAGGCGCAAAATTTTCAAAAAAGCTTAAAATTGTAAATGCGCCTAATTTACAGAAATTTTGCGCCTCTATAGAAGGGCGCAAAATATAGAAAAAGGCGAAAAATTTGCAAAAAAACATAAAATTGCAAATGCGCCTAATTTACAAAATGTTTGCGCCTCTACTGAAGGGCGCAAAATATAGAAAAAGGCGCAAAAGCATAAAATGGTCAATGTGCCTAATTTACAAAATTTTTGCTCCTCTACAGAAGGGCGCAAAACATAGAGAAAATTTAAAAAAAAAAACATAAAATTGCAAATAGGCCTAGTTTACATTATTGTAGCGCATCTATAGAAGGGCGCAAAATATAGAAAAAGGCGCAAAATGTTCAAAAAAGCATAAAATTGCAAATGTACCTAATTTACAAAATTTTTGCTCCTCTACAGAAGGGCGCAAAATATAGAGAAAATTTGCAAAAAAAAAAACATAAAATTGCAAATAGGCCTAGTTTACATTATTGTAGCGCATCTATAGAAGGGCGCAAAATATAGAAAAAGGCGCAAAATGTTCAAAAAAGCATAAAATTGCAAATGTGCCTAATTTACAAAATTTTTGCGCCTCTACAGAAGGACCCTAAATAAATAAAAAGGCGCAGAATTTGAAAAAAGGATACAATTGTTAAGTAAGTTATGCGCTGTTTTAATTTTGATTGTTATTTGAATAGTTTACGCCTTTTGGAACTTTTCTCGCTTAATCTTTGTTAAAATTGACATTAAATTGTCTACGAATATGCGCAAGACAAAAATTCTAAAGAATACACAATTAAAGTTTTAAATATTTTGAGTTCTATAGCAAAATGTCTCAAGAAATTTTTTCGACATATTTTAAAGAGACAAAGGCGGAATTGGTATCACAAGCTGACTGTTTTCTGACCGATCCCTAAATATACCGCAAATTAAAACTCCACAAAATTTTACAACCTGCTATACACTTTCCAAAATAATTCATTTATCTTTGTGTTGGCCGGAAATATGCCCTAAATATTCCTGAAAAATGCTATAATTTTTGGGGTATCAATTAGAGATGGGCGCGTGCCTGTTTTTGATGGCACGGATACGCACGGGCACGCCGATAGGTGACACGCACGAGCCCGACGAGTAAAATTACCGGCACACACGAGAAGCACGATAAAACACGGGGTTTTAAAAGACACGAAGAAACACGGAAAAACAAGACAAAACACGGAAAAACATCTTGCTTTTTCATGTTTTTTTCACGTGAAAAATAATACCGGAACCGTTTAATTTTTTGGAACCAGAATCGTTATAAAAAATGTGTTGAACGGGAACTGGAATCGAAACATATATATTCATTTCTGGTTGGAATCGTTACCGCCATTTTAAAAATATCGGAACAGAACCGGAACAGATGTTAGTCCCTGTTAAATAATGTTATAGTCCCTGTCAAAACAACGCAAATAATCGGAACCGTTATTAAAAATGTATGGAACCGGAATCGAAATCAATTTTATGTGTTGGTTGAAAGCTGAATCGAAACCACAATTTAAAAAATCTTCGAATCCGAACCGGAACCGATATTCCAATAGGTTTTAGTCCCTGTAATAAATAATTCAAAAATTAAGTTTGATACTGTTTTATTCTCTGAAATCCATAAGTAAAACTAAAACAACAGATTTTAAAGAAAAGGCTAAAATATCACGAAATTTTTATTTTCTGAAGCTGACATTCATCTCACGATTAATATGTAATTATGTTCATGGTCTGATAACCCCAGTGACCTCAGGAGCCTTTTTAAATTGGGGGTAGAAATTGGGGTAGAAACTATAAAAAAAAATCTTTAATGGGCACGAGCCTGAGTGTGGAGGCACGAGCACGACAGCAACTAGCACGCACGGAGATTTGCACGCACGAACTCAGATTTTCGGGCGTGACACAAAAAAAGCACGGCACGCGCCCATCTCTAGTATCAATATTTAATCGAATTTAAAAACCAGTTGGGAAGGTTAGATCACATGGGAAATTTTAAAGTAGGTGTTATTATGATAGATAGAAAATTATAGTCGGTCTAAGCCGACTATACATACCCTACACATAAGTGTGGTTACCATTGAAAGTGGTATATTGGTCATCAGGGAATACGAATCCTGAAAATAACTACAAACTTTCAATCGCTGAAGAATTTCCATTCATTTGATATCCATATTTACAAATGGGTAGGTTTATCGAATTTCGATTGGCTGAACTTTACATAACCGGATGAAGTGAAATATTTTTTTCTTCAAACTATCCCCTCTGCTTGGATCCCAGACTAAATTAGGGCTCGGTCGGACTTGTGGTACCCTAGATACATCGAAAACTAATGTATTGATCTCACGATTATTATGTAATTATGTTCATGGTCTGATAACCCCAGTGGCCTCAGGAGCCTTTTTAGTTTTTACAACTGAGTTCATTTTAAACATGAATAATATATAGATACAAGTGTGGGTACCCATCGAAAAAAAATTACTCAGGAGTCTATTAAACACTTTTGTATTAATTTTTAAAAAATGAAAAAAAATATCTTCTCAAAAATATAATGCCTGCGGGGCTTCCTCCATGTACCTTCTCAACGAAATATTATAATTAACTGTTGGACCACTTTTAGAAAATTTAAAAAAGCGTTTCAGCGTTACCTATTCATTTATAAATTTCATCGTCATTTTGATAAATAATTAAATATTTTTCTCAACAATCAGCATTTCATTTTAATTTTTATTTTTTTTACATAATTACAAATCCTAATTGCTATGGTTATCAGATCGTAAAAATAACTATATAATTACAAATGTGGCATTACTACCTTTTATTTGAGTACCTATATGACCAAATAGGTAGGTGCACCGGTTTTCGATTTTTCTAGGGTACCATAGATCCAATCGCACCAATTTTTAAGCAAATAAAACTGGTTTAAAGACAACAATTTGGTTTAAAGAAGTAAAGTTGTGTATTATTCATTATTCCCTGTATTTGATAAGAAAATATAAAAAATAAATTTTTGGGGTGCATTTTAGAAAAATTTGGAAAAAAAAATATATACGCAACCATTTTTTGACAACCAATTTATTTAGTACTGTCAGTATTTAACTAATTCAGTTGTTGTAGTCGGTGTTGCGGGTATCGATATATCTCTCTTTGGTCTTCTTCAGGATTTGACGAAATGTCAAAATCTGATCTATGATAGACTTGCCAGGTCTGATGTCGATGGGATTCACATAATACTCTCGATATATTCCTTAGACGCGATATTGTCTTGGCTTATTCCTCGGTAGTATCAACCCCTGACGTGGGCTTCTCCACTTGGCAGAGTACACTGATATTTTATTCGCTAGGCATGCATTCTTTTGACCATATGTAGCAGATGCTCGTTGTGTGCTCATCGCCGCTATTCTAAACCCACTCAGCAGTTAGGTCGACCGAGTCTGCAACTTTGTTGTTTTTCAGCCTCGATATGGCTGTACAAACCTTATCATGTTCAGGCGGCGTACAGTGGGTCAGAAGGCAGTTTTGCTTTTTATAAATCTGTAACTTTTGTTGTACAAGTGATAACTGGACAAAATTTGATACAGTAAGTTGATAAGTGTATCTTGCTGGTGTGAAAAATTGGACGGATTTGAGAAACAGGAAGTGGCACTTATCACTACTGAAATTTCAATTATATTATATATGCCTGTATCTTATGTATTTTAAGAGATAAATAGATGAAACTTTGGATTAATTTACTCTATATTTGTATCTTGCTATAGTATAAAAATCGGCAGAATCAGACAAGGGCTAGTCTCTACTATTAATGTACGCTTTAAGATATCTGATTTAGGATTAGTAATAAAAGTTAATTTACTTATATTTTCATAAAAAAAACACTAATACGTCCGTAAAAATAAATATCTGACGTGTTTTCCATGAGAAATATGTTATTTTACACAAATGAACTGTTTTGAGAAGAATCTCACTTTTAAAATGGTAAATTCACAGATTCTGCAATGTTTTGTATTGTAACACATTGAAATGTGCAAAAATGACGTTTAGCACATACATCTTTGTGTAACAAGATCATTAGCTGACGCGAACGCTCTTGTCTGCGCCATTTTAGAAGACTCTAAAAAAATGATATAAAATATGAAAGGGGGAGGATTATTGGTAAATAAAAGTGTGTAATTAATTTTCGTGCAATTAATATGATATCTCCCAAGGTGTACATTCATGCTGCGGACATTCGTTAATCAGTTGTGAACTTTTTTATTTTGTGTACAGGTTTTATTTTTACATTTGCTGAATCCGCTCCCGTTGACAATGATATAAAGTTTTCTAAAAATCTTTAACCTTAAAAAAAACTAATTTAGAATTTAATGAATTTCCTATAATACACCCGTTCTGTTGTTCTTTTTTTAACACGTATTATTTGAATAAATATAGGGTTTTGTGTGTATATTTTACAAACATAAAAATGTATTTTGACAGTACAGATGTGTACTCGTTTTATATACTTTTGTGTGTACATTTTATTTTCACACATTCGTTGGAATTTACTACATTAATAGGAGGAACCCGGTTTCCTACATTTATTATAGTAATTTTTTTTTAGTGTGTGTGTTAAACAAATAATGGTAGCACTTATATGTCTATAACTTTTGTAGTTTAAGAAATAAATGAACGAAACATTAAACTTAGTAAGCTTATAATAGCTGTGTTCCCGTGGCAGTTATCTCAGATCAGTTTCACGGGAACGGCAACGTTTCTATTTTGACAAATTTGGCAACACTGCTGCTGATCTGGCATTTCTGATAATTTCATGACATCTACACACCAAATAAATTAAAATTTGTTAAAGTAAATGGTAAACTGTAGTTCAGCCCAAATTTGGAATACATAAAATAAGCAAAATGCAGCGCTATTGCAACTCATTACAATCGAGCTTAACGTTAAAAAAAAACGGACTGTACTTCGCAAAAAGACGCAACAAAATTTATGACCATGCCTTTCCACAAAATGTAAAAGATACACTTCATCGGATAGTTCAAATTCTGTTTTTTTCGATTTTTGGACATTGGCCATTGACCTGTATGTTCAAAAACTTCGCCATCCTCATTGGTAGGTGAAGAAGGGCTGAGTGGTATACATGAATATAAATTAGGAATATTCACAAAAATGTGACTTTTTTTAAATAGGGGCGGTTGTTTGCCGACGAATTCGCTCGGTTTAGATCCATTATAATCATGTAGCAATACAGAACCGGGACAAGTTACAGACTTCGCTTTTTTTATTTAAAAGGACGTGGTTATATTTTGTTTGTGGCCAGTAACAGCTATTCTGCATTGATAAATATGTATGCAGTTCCAAACATTACAAACAGCTCACAGCTTATGATAAAAAAATTTGCAGCCAAAGTTTCACTTAAGATGCCGTTTGAACTGCATTTTACTAGCCAGAACAAAATGTAACCACACAAACAACCCGTGAAACAGTACAATTTATCGCAATCACGCACCGCGGCCGTCGGAATTAATCAAATAAAAACAAAAATTTTACAATTTAATTTCAAACGTAAATTTAACCAGTTGGGAAGGTTAGATCACATGGGAAATTTTAAATTTGGTTTTATTATGATAGTTTGGATTATCAAAATTATAGTCGGTCTAAGCCGACTATAAATACCCTACACGTATGTGTGGTTACCATTCAAAGTGGTATATAGGTCATCAGTGTACACGAATCCTGAAAATAACTACAAACTTTCAATCGCTGAAGAAATTCCATTTAATACCCATATTTACAAATGGATAGGCGTACCGAATTTCGGTTTTTTTTTTTTGGGACCCACAAGTCGTATCGGCGGAAAACAATAATTCCATGTATTTGAGCATGATTTCAATATATATTTGACCAAAAAAGTTTACCTAAGCACGTATACAGTAAAATTGATCTGCAGATGTAAATTTAGTATGAGGTACTTGAATATAAATGGTCAGATCACAGGTCACAATAGACCGACCTCGGCAATTTTTTCGCACATACAGTGTAGGTATATAAGTAATCTAAATTACTTATTTACCTGATTTATCTAACTTTTCAATTGTTTAAGTAGGAGTGATTTCAACAGGCAGACAGACGGACATCGTTAAATCGACTCAGGAGGTCATGCTGATCAAGAATATATATATACTATGATGTAGGCAAATTTGGAGTATCTAGTCAAGAAGATTGGTCTACAGAGTAAGCATCGGCCTCTGCAAGGATTTTGCTTATGTACATTTCAAGCTATGAAATATACGGCCACTGCGATCGACTTAATTAGCAAGGCTAGGACCTCGTTTACTGATCAAAACCATAGAAAAACGATTAAAACTTTTGTATATGAGTCAAAGTTCTTGAAATTTTTAAAACAAATTTTAAAATAATTTCGGTTGTGTCAAATCATGAAATGTTGCCAACTATTTTTTTAAGAAAAAACTTGGCAGCATTCGATTGAACTGGATTGAACCAGCAATTGATCTGGTTCTATTTCTTTGTTTATGTTTTGTATAAAAAATAGAGCTGTAGCTCTAGATCACACGCCACGGGAATCACAGCTATTATTATTATTGATATTTAGTTTGAAAAATTTTATAAAATTGAATTTTAGCCGATTTCTGCTTCTTTAACATGCAATTTTTCAATTAAATTTGTTTAAATTTTCAAATTAACTATAATAAATTAAATATAAAACAAAAAATAATTAGCAGTCTTTTAGCCGGTTTAAAAATGTAATTTAGCCGTTTTTGGCCGTTTTATTTCAGTATTTTAGCCGCAATGTTAAAAAAATTCTGGCAACACTGATTGCCAACTGCGGCTGTTAAAGTTGTCGTGCGACTTATGTCTGTCTGTTTACATGGTTGACTGTACAAGAATACAAATGCATTGTGTCATGCGTCTTTCTATTGTCATGCGATGGTACAGGTTAGCAACGACAACTGAAATATGTCTATACTTGAGTGATGTTGTACAACAAGATTATTTTCTGTTACAACCCAACCAGAGATGCCCAAAACCTAACTTTATGCTAACTTTAAAAAGTTAACGATATCCGAATGTTGTCGTAAAAGTTGTCAAAAGGGTATTTGAAAGACATACGAATGTCCGCCTCTTTGTTGACTTTTAGCTCTCGAAAAGATAACTAAAAAGTTATGTTTAAGTCAACTATTAAAAGGTATCATCAGAAAGTTGTCCTTTAGACAGTCGATAATATAGCTTAAATGCACCTTTTAGTTAACCCTTTTAACTGCCATATACATGTAAAATATGACAACAAAATATTATCAATGTATTAGGATGTCATTCGATTATTTACTTTTTCTAAAATTGATGGAAATAATCAAATGACAAACTAATACATATCAAATAAACATTAAAATAGACAATAATAATGAAAAACCAAAAACTATGTTTTAAATTTAATTGCATTTTTATTTAAAATTATTTTCCTGAGACACCTCCTCACACGGTAGAGTGACGCATGCAGTAAGTAACTTCACACGAACATTTTCAATTTCATAAACCAGATTTTGTAGCGTTTCATAAACGCAATTTACTCGTCGCGGTGAATATTTTTGTTATCAAGTCTGAAAAGCTTCCTCTTTCGACCTGACTGCAATCCTGCAAGTCTCATTAAACTAAGAGTGGTCCTTCGGTTTAATGCTAATCTTTTTAGAAGGTATGAAGGACCGCATACCTAATAAAATAATATTTTGTACCATTAAAGCCGCGGCATTTATGTCTCTGTCTGCGAAAAATAAGTGGCGTTGTGCACATTAAAATCGACGGCAACAACAATTTTACTGCCTGGGAATTGCTCCAATATATTTGAGATCGAATCAGATAAGGCATCCAGCTTATTACTCTTACTTAGTCACTCTCTGAGCCGCGTTGCGACGTGAACTGTATTGTGGTTGTGTCCAGACGTAGTGCGGATGTCTGGATTGCACACACTATCCGACACACTATGTTGTTGCTGCAGTTGATACACAACGTCACTCTCTGAGCCGCGTTACGACGTGAACTGTATTGTGGTTGTGTCCAGACGTAGTGCGGATGTCTGGGTTGCGCACACTGCGCACTTCAGGGTCACCAATATCGCTTTATCGAATTTAAATAAAAAGGCATTTCCCCAAAATAGACATTTCCCCAAAATAGACATTTCCCACATTTGACATTTCACCGAACGGCCATTTTCCCGAATAGACATTTCCCCGAAATGGACTATTCGCCGAAATGAACTCTTCTCCGAAATTTACACACCGAAATGGACACTTTTCCGAAATTACCACTTCCCCGAAATGGACACTTCCCCGAAATTGTAACAAACATTTCTACAATTAAAAAAAAAAAAAAAATCAAATTGCATCTGTTACACTACACAACAAAATGAGAAAAAAAGTTTGCGCAGTAAATTGCATTATTTTTGTATTATTGGAAATGACTCGCAGATTTTGAATATATGAATTTAAAAAATTTTACGGATAGGTTTTCGAGATTTCGGGAAATATCTTCTGTACTGAGCTTTCAAAAAGGTGGTCACATATATTTGTAAATATCTCGCGTTTAATAAAACCCATAAACTCAATTGTTATATCGAATGAAAGATAAATATTCAATAAACATTTCTTATAATAGTTTGGAATTAGTTTACTGGTTTAAGAAAACTCTATAGAAGAACTCGAAAAATGTAAATTTTGTCGACCAAAATTTTATTAAAAAATGTATTTAAAAAATGGCGAATAATTAAAAACGCAAGATGATGCACAGTTTGTAATATTTAGCCTGTACATATTTAAAGAAAATGATGTAAAAATACAAGAAATCTATGCATACGTTTTGAGAACAGAAAAAATCATGTGAATGCATTACAATTCGGTATTAACTAAAAAAAATCGCATAATATGTTTATACCCTATACCCATGGGTTACAAGTTATAAAATATATGTGAGGATATTTAAGCGCCTCTTAGAGGGCGTGACTGGTATGAAAAAGTAAATATTTTCTTGGTCAACAACACTTTCCGAGTCGATTAAATATGACCGTCTGTCTGTCCGTCTATACACGATAACTTTAAAACTGCTATTCCGAATGATGTGAAATTTATTTTCAATATATTTTAGTAGAATAGTAATTTGAAGTTCGAAAATGAGTCGATTTAGTCAACGTAATCTAGTACAACCACTACGAAATATTGGTTTACTTTTTAGGATGACATAACTCGTCAAGTATTAAAGATAAAGTTATAAAATTTAAAATTTATTACAAGCAATCATCTATCAATAGGTGCTCAAAAAATAATCGTGATCAGCTCACATTTTTATTTTTATGACTATTTGTATAGCACTCAATTATATTGCTTGCACATAACTTTTTTTATCCTCAAATGTTACCAATATATGTTTGTCATTTATACCTCAATTTCTTCGAAAGAGTGTGAACTAATTTTGAAAAATTAAAATTTGTGTATCATCTTACTTTCTCGATTTTTTTCCATTTTTTTAAATGAATTTTTTCTTAAATTTTTGTTGAAAAAAATTGTTTTTTCAAGTTTTCCTTAACTTAACTTTCATTCGATATAACATTTTATGTGTTATTTAAAACGCGAGATATTTGCAAATGTATGTGACCACCTTTATGAAAGCTCGGTTCAAAAGTTATTGGCTCATATTTTGTATACCTATCCAAAGAAACATTATTAAATCATATTTTCGGATTAAGGGCGTCATTTTACATAATACAAAAATAACCTTGACTGTTGCGCAGAATGGGTGTTGTGTAGTGTTATTAAAGCCTGTTCGGCATATATTATGTTTCGGTCTAGCTCAGGGAAAATGGGGTGGGGTTTGCTTTGTAAACAAGTATCGAAAAGTGTTACTTCATTTAAAATATATGCAGATAATATGATTTCACCATGACCGTTATTTTTTTTTTTGTATTCGAAATTGAAAAGGAAAATTAACTAAATAAATTAGAACGAGTTGGGAAAGTTAGGTCACATGGGTAAGTTCGGTCACATGGGACTATAAATCACTATAAATTGAAAAGGAGTATGTGTACGCATCGGAATTCGTTATCGTTGTGTTCTATTCTTTCTGTTAGTGTTCGTTTTGTAGCGTTAGAGTTTGTGTTCACAAACACAAACGCTACCCTGCAAGATAGTGTTTGTGTTCTCTTGACGTACGGTACGTGTAGCGTACGGTTTTTTTTCAATCTCTGGTCCTGTATGGGAGGTGGTCGTGTCCGTTGACCAATTTGGCTCATTTTTGGCCAAATGGACAGCAAGACAGACGGACATGGCTGGACTCGGGTGGTGATGCTGATCAAGAATATATATACTTTTCCATACCGGACACGCCTCCTAAGGGGCGTTACAATATATTCACATAGTTAATATACCCTGTACCTCTTAGGTGTAGGATATAAAAATAATAAAATAACTAAGACATGAATAACCTTTATGATATTATTTTATATCTGGAGGAATTTGGATGTTGATTATCCCCCATATTCTTTACTCTCCCAACCTGATAAACCTAAAATGTTTAGCCTTATTATTTTTCCTCTCAACCTAATTCATTGCTTCACCTTTCGTGCAATTTATATAGTTTCAAATTTCCATGTTTTCAACTATATTTATTTACAAATTAAAGTTTCTTTTAAAATGATTAAAAATAAGGTTAATAAATCTAATCATGTTAAAAAGAAAAATTATTGAATGTATTCATTTTTTTTAATTTAATTTTTTTTTAAACTAATAAAATTATAATTTAAAATTAATTTCATTTATTTCCTTTGCATTTTTGCAAATGTAGTTGATTATTAAATGAATTTATTTAAACGAATAACTGAGATAAATGAGTAAAATATATATATATATATATATATATATATATATATATATATATATGTGTATATTAAGAATAAATTATTCTCTCACTTACTAATTAACTCCTCCGAAGTCAGCAGGCGCCTGATGAAATGCAGTGGGTTTATTGTTGCTATATTATTATGGAATTCAAGGATTATATATATGTATATTTTAGATCTTTTTTATTTTTTTAGTTTGAAATTAATTTTATATTTATCTAATATTACAAATTGTTAATTATACCCTACACCTATGAGGTACAGGGTATATTAACTTTGTGCATATATTGTAACGCCCCTTAGGAGGCGTGTCCGGTATGGAAAATTATATATATATATTCTTGATCAGCATCACTACCTGAGTCCGTTTAGCCATGTCCGTCTGTCTGCCTGTCTGCCTGTCTGTCTGTCTGTCTGTCTGTCCGTCTTGCTGTCTTGCTGTCCAACTACAGAATAACTTGAGAAATACTGATCAGAATGCGATGAAATTTCTTCTCAATATATTTTAGCCAAAAGTAGGAACTGAGTTTGAAAATGAGCCAAATCGGTCAACGGACACGCCCACCTCCCATACAAGTCACTTTTTTATAACTCTTTCGGAACTAATAACTCGAAAAGTATTCAAGGTATAGTTAAAAAATTTAAAAAGTATTTTTAAAATTCACCTATAAATATGTGGTCCAAAAATGGGCGTGATCCGCCTACTTTTTTTTTTCATTATTTCCCGGGTTTTCATAGTGGAAATTTGATCCGTAAATTATTAAAATCAAATCTATGAAATATTAGCCTTTCAAAATTTTAAATATAGGCGTGGTCCGCCCAATTATATTTTTCAATTTTTTTTTTAGTTTTTTATATTTTATATAAATTTTTTAATTTATGGGGATATAAGACGTTAATTTCTGATATATGAATAATATTCTGAGGGTGGGGAGGTTCAGCATAATTAAAAGGTCTGCAATTAAATATCCCACATTAATATCCCCACCAAAGGTGTAGGGTATTCCATAGTCGGGCCCGACCGACTATAAAAATCCGCCCCATGTGACCGAACTTACCCATGTGACCTAACTTTCCCAACTAGTTTTAAGTTGAATTTAATTATTAATATTTGAAGTTTAATTAAATTAATTAAATTAGTTGGGTAGGTTAGATCACATGGGAAATTTTAAATTTGGTGTTATTATGATAGTTAGGATTATCAAAAGTATAGTCGGTCTAAGCCGATTATAAATACCCTACACATATGTGTGGTTACCATTCAAAGTGGTATATAGGTCACCAGGGTATACGAATCCTGAAAATAACTAGAAACTTTCCATCCCTGAAGAATTTTCTTTCATTTGATACCCATATTTACAAATGGCTAGGTGTACCGAATTTCGATTTTTTTTTTGTCGTTTCGTTGGAAAACATTATTTTCATGTATTTGAGCAAAATGTCAATAAATATATTTGACCAAAAAAGTTAACCTAAGCACGTATACAGTAAAATTGATTTGTTGATGTAAATTTTATATGAGGTATTTGAACATAAGGTCACAATAGACCAATCATGCTAATTTTCTTGTTCAGACAGCTTAGATATTTAAGTAATCTAAATCATTGCTCTAGCTCTTCAACTTTTTATGTAATCGTGATTTCAACAGACAGACAGAAGGACAGACAGACAGACGGACATCGCTAAATCGACTCAGGAGGTAATGCTGAGCAAGAATATATAGAATATATATACTTTTCCATACCGGAGATGCTTTTTTCAGGGTGTTACAAACGGCGTACCAAACTGAATATACCCTTTCACTCTTAGTGTAGGGTATAAAAATAATTTCGGTAGTGTCAATTATGAAATATTGCCAACTATTTTTTTAAAAGATTGTTGCTATATTATTATGGAATTCAAGGATTATATATATGATTATTTTAGATGTTTTTTATTTTTTTAGTTTGAAATTAATTTTTTATTTATCTAATATTACAAATTTTTAAGTTGAATTTAATTATATGCAAATTGAAATCGGTGTTTTTAACAAATATATATGAGGCATTCTTTTTCAAATTGAACACGAAATATTTTTGACACTTTGGATTTGCTTCAATTTTTTTTTATGGATTGCTTATTGAAAATAAACCCACCCATATTTTATTTTTGCTTTTTGTCAATAGGTTTGAAAATACAGGGTGTTTAAAAAATTAAAATATGACGCATGGACCTTTTTTAAAAATTATATAACTTTGCATTTGTACATCGTATCTGTGCATGGTCTCGTATCGTATCTGTGCATGGTCTCATTTTGAAGGTAATAAAATTTTCTCTATTGCCCTATACAAATTTAATATATTTTTAATTATCATGTAACTATTGAAATGTTTAAGTACATTTTACTTAAAGAGAGGTATTTTTAATTTTTTAAAATTAAGACTACCATTTTCCTCGTTAAATTCTATATAAAGAACATTCTTTTGTTGGGTGGTCATTTGTGCACATCTATATGAAAACCAGTTTTTTTGTTCAAACGACTGTGCGCATAAGCTGCTTTTTATGTATTTTGGCTATAGCATCGTTTTGATTTATCAATATAATTACCTAACACCTTGATCAGCTTATTGCCCACCCAATGTAGTCGGTTCTCCCAACTGCTAAGTCGGTTCTTACAACCAAAACTAAAAAAATTGTAACATCATACAAAAAAGGATTTAATTTAATTTTTAATCGTAAAAGATCAGTAAACAAGTAAATAAATAAAAAAAGTTATCATATAATATATAATTATAGTAAATGTTGGTGTAATTGCGCGATCATTGGACCAGGCAACTTGTATCCTCGCATTTAAATTTAATCTTTAATTTTTAAATTTAAACTATAAAAATGAATAGTATAAGTGTGAAATTAAGCATTGACGTTTCGAAAATCCTATTTATATGTAAAACTACGAAAAACGTAAGAACAATTTTGCTCAGAAAACATCAATTTTTAATTTTTAATCTTTAAAAATATGATCCCATTTCAAAAATATGGGCGTTAATATTCGAGAATTTAATGGACACAGAGCTCAAACTATTCGGTCACAGCCTAAAGATAATGAAAAAATAATGTTTAATAAAAAAAATGAATTTTTATTTTTAATAAAATATTAATAAACCAACTAATATCCTCTAGTTTATAGTGGAAATATGTCCATGGCAGTTATAAATGAATTTTTTAAAGTTTGTATTAATACACACAAAAAAACCTTTATTGTTAGACAAACTAAAAATTTTTAGTTTTGGATATAAGAACCGACTAAGTGGTGTAGAGAACCGAATAAACTGGGTGGGCAATGAGTTGGTTGTGACAACATACATGTATTTTCAAGGTTAAATTATTTTCTTTAATTAAATAGCTGCAAATTCTGAAAGGTTCGATCAAAATTTGTGAAACATACATCGATGTGTTTGTCAGGACGTAAGTAGTATAAAAAACTATAGTTTATTAACCATTTCGCGTTTGAAATATTTTTTTTTTGACTCATGTTACATTTTGTGATTTGACATATTTTGCACAAAAATATTACGCACTTTCTGCATCCATTTGTATGAATAACCATTAAATTTAAAATGGGCCATTCCACACCAAATCGACCAGCGGTTGGAACTCATCTTCTTCGATTTTAATGAAATTTGGGCAACTGATAAATAGTATCGAGATATGCATTGACCAATTTTTTCGACCACTACTTCCAGAGATACAGTGCTTCAAAGTTACAAAAAATGTGCCAAAAATATTTTTTGTATGGCTGTTCATATTTCAATATCTCTTAAAGTAGAAACGTTGATTACTCGTTTTGAAGGTAATATAACAAGCTTTTAGAGCAATTAGGCTGTAACTTCTACCAAAATCAATATCTAAAAAACTAGATTAAATATTACAAAACTGACACCATTTTAGAAATCAGAGTTAGAAATACATTCAAGAATTATTGCAACTTTTACTCTAGAAAAAAAATATGTTTTTATGAATACAAAAAGTAAATAAAAATTTTGTAAATTATTTAAAAAAAAAAATGTTATCAACATACCATTTTCAAATTTTGCATGAACATTTGTATTAAAGCAACCAAAAAACTTGTTTTTTTTAGAATTTTAAAAAGGGTCCTTTTTAAGGACATAATTTTGAAGTGCAAGAATAATGATCACGGACCACGTATTCATAATTAGAAGTTACAACCTAATTGTTCTAAAAGCTGGTTCTATTAGCATTAAAACGAGTTCCTAGAATTTTACTTTAAGAGATATTGAAATATGAACAACCATACAAAAGTAATTTTTGGTCCATTTTTTTTGCAATTTTGAAACACTATATCTCTGGAAGTGGTCGAAAAAAATAAAAACAAATTTGTCAATGCAAATCTCAATAAACCTTATCAGTTGCCAATATTTCATTGAAATCGAAAAGGTAAAATCTCTAAATTTATTTTTTTTTGGTCGACAGACGGACAGATAGACAGATATATAGACGGTCATCGCTAAATAGACTCAGGGGGTCATACTGATCAAGAATATAGATACTTTTCCATACCGGAAACGCTTCCTTCTAAGTGTTACAAACTGCGTACCAAACTGAATATACCCTTTCACTCATAGTGTACACTCTAAAAATGATTGTAAAATTACTACTATAAATGTAGTAAATTTAACGTTTTTTTTTGGTGTTTTGCTAAAATAATGTATGCGAAAACAGCTGCAGAGCGTGTTTTTCAAACGAACTCAAGAAATAGTGTGTCTTTGATAATTTCCTGAAATTCGCGTAATTTTTCTCGCTACTTTAGTGGAATTTTGACAAATCCATGAAAGTATGCTCCAAACGAAAGTAGATACACATTTTATGTCATTAAATAGCATGTCTTTAAACAGTGCAGATATAAAGAATTAAAACATACACATGAAGTAGTTTTATTCAGTTTATGTTATTTTATTTAGAGCAGCAAAGTGAATTGATTAATTTTACGCAACTAACCGCAGTCATTGGCCATATTCAGCAGTCAAAAAGATGTGCAAGTGTTCCGAAATTTATATTACTTAACTGATTAATTTCAGACCTGCTTGCTGAAGCGGCCATGTGACTGTGCTGGATGCGACATGTCGCCGAAAATGTAAAAAACATTTGCGTTTAAATTACAATCACTTTGGTTAACTAAATAAATGTTAACTAATAATGTTGATTATAGTGCTAAAAACTCTATTTTGTATATTTGTATCATCGTTAGTGACGAGTTTTTTTTTGAATACCAAACAAATTCCAAATGAATACTTTATTTCAAGCATTTTTATACATTTAAGAGAGCGAAATAACGCTATATATATATAACGCATTTTTAGCGTTATATATTTGTATTTCATTGTGGCGGGATTTTACTATTATAATTGTAGGTAATCTATTGCCAACTATAATAGTAGTAAATTCCCACCATTTTTTATAGAGTGTAGGGTATAAAAATATATCGTCCTATGCATTCTAATCATAGGTAAAAATATTCCTTTATGAATTTATGTCAATGGTAAAAAGTGCGTTTTCCATCAGAATAGGCCCAAAAATTCGATTTAAAATCTATTAACGCCCACCCAAAATTTCATCATTTTTAATCTTGTAGCTGCGCACCGTCCTTGAAAACACCAAAAAAAAAACCTAATTTTCTTTGATTTTCTTTTTGATTTTTTTTTACAGAAATGGTTTGTGTTCAATTCTAGGACCCCTATATTATTTTTAAACCCAATAAAGCCTCAAACAATATGATTTAATGCGTAAAAAATGTTATAATTAGCAAGGCACAAGCATTTAGGATTTTTTTTTCAAACAATACTTACGATAGAAATTGACCGTTGACAGATTTGGATTCAGCATACTTCAGAAAACATATATACAAAATTACATGTAAAAATAACCACCTATTCCGATTTTGGAACAGTTTAACCAGAGAAAATTTCTATTTTGTTGTACTTTTTAAACTTAAAAGACTATTTCACGAGCATAAGATTTTATTCAAAATAAGCTCGGATCCAGGGGGGCGAGGGGGACGATTGACGCGAAATTTGCAAAAAATCATTAAATTGCAAATACGCCTAATTAACAGAAATTTAGCGCCTCTACAGAAGGGCGCAAAATATAGAGAAAGGTGCAGAATTTGCAAAAAAACATAAAATAGCAAATCCGCTAAATTTACAAAATTTTTGAGCCTCTATAGAAGGGTGCAAAATATTGAAAAAGTCTCAAAATTTGCAAAAAAAATTAAAATTGCAAATGCGTCTAATTTACAGGAATTTTGCGCCTCTACAGAAGGGCGCAAATATAGAGAAATGCGCAAAATTTGCAAAAAAAAACAAAAAATTGCAAATGCGCCTAATTTACAAAAATTTTTGCACGAAAAAAATTAAAAAAAAAAAACATAAAATTGAAAAATTAGCTTCATTTACAGAGTTTTTGCGTCTTCTGTAAATTTGCGTCTTTTTCATTTTGTGTTTGTTTTGATAATTTTGGGCTTGTAAAGACGATAAAATTCTGTAAGTTGATTGTTATTTGAATAGTTTACGCCTTTTGGAGCTTTTCTCGCTTAATCTTTTTTTAAATTGTCCAAATAGCGGGTAAGTCTTATTTTAAAGTTGACTTTAAATTGTCTACGAATATGCGCCATTGTATATTGACAAAGATTCTGAAGAAAACACAATTCGAGTTTTAAATATTTTGAGTTCTACATCAAAATGTCCCAAGACAAAATTTTTGGCAGGGTTGAGGTAGTTAAGAAACATTTTTCGACATATTTTAAACTGACAAAGACGAAATTGGTATCCTAAGCTGACTTTTTTCTGACCGATCGCAAAATATGCCGTGAATCTGCCATTAAAATTCCACAAAATTTTACAACATTTCCACACTTTCCAAAATAATTCATTTAACTGTGTGTTGGCCGTAAATATGCCCTAAATATTCCTGAAAAATGATATAAATTTTGTGTAGGGGTATCAATATTATATCGACTTTAAACATTATAGGCGCATAACCATAGACAATTTTAAGTCAACTTTAATAATTCAACAGAAAAAAAAAATTGACTTTTTTTTTTTAATTTTTGTATAAAATAAATTTGTCAAAAAGATGATTTTAAATTTAAATTTCACTTTAAATTGTATATACTAAGAAAATATACATATTTTTTCCAAATAGCATTTTCGAAAGACAATTCATAGTTTTAGATGTGATGGTGTATTTTTCATAATTAAATATCAAATATTCACAAAATATAGTTTTGAAGTATGTCCAATCGGTACTGCGAAATACGGTTATGATTGTTTCAAATTATAATTGAAGAAGTTTTTAGCAAAAAAAAAGTTTTTGCATGAAAAAACGATTTGGGAAAGTTAGGTCACATGGGTAAGTTCGGTCACATGGGGCGGACTTTTATAGTCGGTCGGGCCCGACTATGGAATACCCTACACCTTTGGTGGAGATATTAATGTGGAATATTTAATTGCATACCTTAATTTTGAAGTTTTTAATTATGCTGAACCTCCCCACCCTCAGAATATTATTCACATATTCGAAATTTACGTCATATATCCCCATAATTTTAAAAATTGATATAAAAGTATAAAAAACTAATAAAAAAAAATAGAAAAAATAATTGGGCGGACCACGCCTATATTCAATATTTTATAAGACTAATATTTCATAGATTTTATTTTAATAATTTACGGTTCAATTTTCCATTATGAAAACCCGGGAAATAATGAAAAAATAAATGTGGGCGGTTCACGCCCATTTTCGGACCACATATTTTAAGGTAAATTACAACAATATGTTTTAAATTTTATAACATATCATGTATACTTTTCGAGTTATTAGTTCCTAAAGAGTTATATAAAAGTGACTTTGTATGGGAGGTGGGCGTGTCCGTTGACGGATTTGGCTCATTTTCAAACTCAGTTCCTACTTTTGGCCAAAATATATTCAGACGCATTCTGATCAGTATTTCTCAAGTTATTCTGTATTCGGACAGCAAGACGGACAGACAGACAGACAGACAGACAGACAGACAGACAGACAGACAGACAGACATACAGACGGACATGGCTAAACAGACTCGGGTAGTGATGCTGATCAAGAATATATATACTTTTCCATACCGGACACGCCTCCTAAGGGGCGTTACAATATCTGCACAAACTTAATATACCCTGTACCTCATAGGTGTAGGGTATAATTAACTTTTAACCAGAAATCCTTGTTTCCCTCTCCAACAACATTTTGGTTTTCCGTACTGTTTAAGATACCCCTTGAAGATTTGAAAAACCTGAAAATTAAATTTAAAATTTCTATTTAGAGATTGCTGCTTCCCAAGTAGGAATTAACGACCTTGTGCCAATGCTACTCAGGCCTGTGCCAACGCTGTTAGCAAGCCTGTTACAAGCCTGTAATTCAGGATTGTACCAAGGCTTGTGTCTCAGGCTGGGATCAATGCCGGAATTAACGACCGGAACAAGTAAAATTCAAGATATTTTTTATCAGATAAGTGTACTTTAACATGGAAACAACACCAAAATGTCACCATAGTAAACTTTAATTTACTAAATTCAAAGTCTGTACACACGCATTACTAGGCATGGGACGGAAAGTTGTCGAGCCGTAATTTTTAATTTCCTTCAGCATATGGCGGTTTGGATAATTTGACAATTTTTATATGGGGCTCAATATTGTGTCAGCCTTGTGTCAATATTAGTTTACTGAGGTCTGTGTGGAGTCCGAGAATGAAAATTTTGCCAAGCTTGTGTCCAATATAAACTAACAAGGCCTGTTTGAAATCTGTGAATGAGAAATGTGCCAGTCCTGTGTCTTGCTTGGTATATCAAGGCCTGTGTGGAGTCTGTGACTAACGATTGTGCTAGGCTTGTGTCGAACCTAAAATAACAAGGCCTGTGTAAAGCCTGGGAGACACGATTGTTCCAGGCTTTTGTCTAATGTAAATTAACGAGGCTTGTTTGAAATCTGGGAATGACGAATGTGTCAGGCTTGTTTCTTGGTATATCAAGGCCTGTGTGGGGTCTGTGAGTGACGATTGTGTCAGGCTTGTGTCTGTCCCGATATACTAAACCTTGATAGTCAAGCCTGTAACAAGCCTGGCATTTTTGTTGCAGCCTGGAAATTCCAATCTGGTTTACGGGTGACTTATGTTGTTATTGCTTGAGACCACAGATATAATTTTAGTTCAAAATGTATATAGTGATTTGTAATATTATTGTCTTTAAAATTAGTTAACTTAGAAAAACCACGATTATTGGATTAGAAAGATAACAAATGTATATGGCTGAAAATGCAATAAAATCGTTATGAAAACAAAATTTATATGATGACTTTTAGTTCTATAACGACGATTTATAATTCGATTTTTACGTTTTCAATATTTTTAAAATAAAAAAATCTGTTGTAAATTAATTTAACAATTGGTCAAGTAACTATTACCTTTTACTTCTTGAATAAATGGTACAAAAAATGGGTGAAACGTCAAACTTGGTACAAATGTTGTACTTAAAAAAAATCAAATTAAAATATTTTGGATTTATGGTTTCCAAAATATGCTGACTTGGAAAGTGAAAAAAATCATTAAAATACATTGTGTATATCTGAAGTAGTTTACAAACTAGATGTCGGTGAAATGTTTTTTTCTTCAAACTATCCCCTCTGTTTGGGTCCCAGACTATATTAGTGCGCGGTCGGACTTGTGGAACCCTAGATAAATCGAAACTTATACACGTACCTATATAAAAAAGTAGGTACTGAAATGAATGGTACGCATTGAGAGATTATTATGTAATTATGCTCATGGTCTGATAACCCCAGTGACCTCAGGTACCTTTTTAGTTTAGAAAATTAAAAAAAAAACCATTCAGCGTTACCTATTTATTTCTAAATTTCGTCGTCATTTTGATAAATAATTAAATATTTTTCTCAACAATCAGCATTTCATTTTAATTTTTTTTACAAAATTACAAATCCTAATCGCTATGGTTATCAGATCATAAAAATAACCATATAATTACAAATGTGATATTATTACCTTTCATTTGAGTATGACCAAATAGGTAGGTGCACCGGTTTTCGATTTTTCTAGGGTACCACAGATCCGATCGCACCATATTTTTTTTCTTTTTTAAGCAAACAAAACTGATCGTTTAAGAAAAAAGTTGGTTTAAAGAAGGAAAGTTGTGTATAAAACTGTAATTGATGAGAAAATATGAAAAAGGGAGCAAAATAAATTTTTGGGGCGCATTTTAGAAAAATTTTGAAAAAAGGCGCAAACAAATCAATCGCCCCCTTCAAGTCATACTGCTGGATCTGCCACAGATTCAAAATTGATGAAATTTTAGGAAGACATTAGTAGATACATTCTCTAATTTTTTAATCTACTACGATCCAAAAAAAATTTTAGGTTGATGGTAAAAAATAAAAATATGAATTTAAAGTGTTTTTTAACTTCATCTGCAATATGCGAACACAGAACATTATTTTTTTCGACTCAAATTTTTTGTAGTAAACTCTAGCAACACAATGTAACTTTTAATCCCTATTACAACTTTGAAAAAAATCTCTCGTAATGGTATCAAGATTAATATTTCTAATATACATTACTTAATAATGTATTTTAGCAATGTATAAAGTTAAGCAGATGTTCAAAGTATCAAAAATCGCTCAACCCTTTTCGATCAAACTCATTTGAGCGATCTTAATCGCTCAACCCTCTTCGCTCAAGCTCATCGATTTTACATCCTTGATCACTTATAATGACAGATAAATAGATTATCTTGTAATGGAACCGAGTAAGGTATCAAGATTAATATTGCTAAAATACATTGCCTAATAATATATTTTAGCAATGTATAAAGTTAAGCAGATGTAAAATAAATAAGTACAGTTATATTAATTTACAAACAACCTTTGTCGATACTTTTGTGTTCTTTAATTTAACTTCATTTGCTTTGTTTCGTTTGTCGCGCGTTGTTGTCTTCAAAGGACGAAATTTTGGAACGAAATACCCATATATGTATTTCGTTCCATCTATTTTAGTTTATAAATTATCAACTAATTTTAAAAGGACTGTCTCTTAAATGATCTGTCGTTGGATATTCAAAACTGATTCCGACAAAAGTGTTGCTGACAAATGCTGCCTTCAAACTGAAGCAAGCTTTTACATTTTTAAATATTATATAAACAATATAACAATTAAAAACAATTTAATCGAAGATGTAACCGATTATTTTGTAGTCAATACTAAATTGATAACATATAAATCAAAGAAGTAATCGATTATTTTGTAGTTTGATAACATTTTTATCAAAGATTTCATGGATTACGATGGTATCAATAATTATTTTGGTAACAAAAGAATTCATCGGATACATGGGAATGTAAATATGCAACACCAACTTTTTAGATTACTCGGTAACCTATGGTCGCAAACATTACCTTCCAAGCCATCGCTGTGAAAAAAATAATCTATTCTGGAATGCATAGTCCATTCAAGGTTTCGACTACTAAATAGATTACTATAGATTACCTTTCCCTGGTGGGATGTGTAAGGAGGTGTGAGAGTCGAGTGGCATAGGCTTGTTCCGTTCCGTGTTGTGTGAGCAGCTTGCTGAAGTCTAGCTATCTATGCGAGGGTTGTCGTACTTTGTTTGCTGCGCATAAGCGTGTGCGAACCTTGGCTGCTACAAGGAAGTCAATTACACTAGAATCGTGCCTTCCGTCAATCGCAACGTGATGAATTTGGTAGCGCAGGTTTTGATCAGGTGACGGCCACGTGGCCTCGTGACCCACCTTGGCATTAAAATCGCCAATCACGATTTTTAAGTCGTGTCGGGACCGCGCTCACAGGCTTCGTAGACGCGTTCATAAAAAGTCTCTTTGGCTTCATCGTCCTTCGCATTCGTCGGAGCATGCGTACAAATTATCGTTGATGGTTTATCATTAAAATTTAATTTTTAAGTTGGCAAATTGTATACACTATTGAATTAATTAAAAATTGTTGTGGACAATTATAGCGTACTAAAAAGTGCGACTTTTGTCTTTTTATTAGCCAAAAGTCAACATAAGCAATAGTTTTGTTGCAAATGTCCATAACTCAGGATTTTTGCTGTGAGTCAACTGTAAAAATTACAATTTTCATAGCTGTGTGAAAAATATCTTGTAATTTACATACTTACTTATTTGGCCATTACAACCCATGATGAGTTACGGCTGCAGCAGTTTTGCCTCGACAGACGCTTCTGTGTTGGGATACTCTTTTTAAACCCTTGGCGATTTTTTTAAAGATTTATTTGAAATGATTAAGACATTTTATAAGATCGTTTTGTGAACTTCATTTATCATAGTCGGAAAGACAACAGAATATGAGACACCAAACAAAAATATGAAATAGATCGATTTTGGAAACTAAAACGTAAACAACACTACACTAAACTAAAAAAAAATATCCGTGAACTTACTATGATATTCCGATAGACTTTAAAATTCGAATGAGTTATACGTATTTTGGTGTTTCACTTCTTAGGAATTTGAAATTTGTGTCTGATTTCTTTTTTATTCCATTTTTTCCATTTATGGGTTAGTAGGAGCAGAGTAATAACCAGTCAAATATATTTTAAGGTAAACCATATTTAAGGTGTTGGTATATTTATTTAATAAATCTGTATATTTTCGAGCAAAAATCTCTTATTAATGAAATATATCTGTAAAAAAAAACTAATACTTATTATTTATATATATATTTTTTTAAATATAAAAAAAAAAAATTAAAAATAAAAAGATCACTATTATAAAAAAAAACTTATTAACAAATCATATATTTTCTATACAATTCGCATTCTGATTTTGACGGCTCAGAATTTTTCCATTTCGTAACGTTTTAAAAAAAAATAATACCGATTATTTGCGTCGGCAAGATTTTTTGTTGGCGGGAGCGAAATATATAAAACAAAATTAAAAAAAAAATTAAAACACGCTATTTTGTGTCTGTAATCCAACTGAACACTATCAACGTTACCAATAATCACAAAATAATGTCCAACTTAAGATACTAATCGACTTTTGACATAAATTTATATTGAAGAATTGTCAAAAGCCGACCATTTGTTTAAGCTGTACATTATAATTTGTTTAGGGGTAACGCTGTATATCTAATTACAAGCATTACAGGCCTATTCTAGCGAGCAATGACAATTGTTATAAATAACAATTAATACAAATGACAATTGATTCAGACTTTTACGTCAAAGTAGTTGTCTAATAACTTCAAACACAGTTGTAAGGTATCGATATGTTTCTAAAATATTTGCAATTTTTTAATTTTTGTATTTTTTTGCAATATTATTTAAGCATTTATAGCCCTATTCTAACGAGCAATGACAATTACAAAGCAATGACTAATATAGGGTAAGTGACAATTGTCATGAAATGGTATTCTAGCAGCAATGTGACAATAAAAACAATGACAATTGTTAAAAAAAAATGGTCAAAGAGGAGATGACAAGGATATTTGTTTCTTTACTAGTTTTTAGTTATGCAGTTTATTGAATTGCACTATATCTTCACTTTGCGATGCAAATATATCAACGGATTTTTGTCGCGGTTCGATTTTCTGCGAATTTCAGATGGAAAACTCTGTCTGATTCTGTCTGGAATTGAAATTTGTTTTACCCAATTGTAATTATATTTGCGGCTTGCAGAAACGACCGAAACTCACTATTTAAATAATGCACGTCGCGTAAATCACTTTTGTTGCAAATAGTAAAGAAATATCACGTGAAATATGTTCGATTATTTTAATTTTAAAATTGTGTATTTGAATTTTAATTTTTTGACAGTTAATATTGAAAAAAGCTTTTCACCACTGAGTTGAATTTCAATTTGTCACGTTTAAAGTAGAATACAGTGTGCGTATTCGTAAACAATTTCAGAGCAGAGTTCTAACCATGATCTGAATATTCCGAATATTGTCAGAGTCGAACGCAACCTGAATTCCACCTGAAGACTCTGATTTGAATTACAAACAATTTGAGCAGCAGTTGTCAAATTCGTATGAAGACTTGTGTTTGTCAAGTAAAATTAACGTCAAAATCAGTACTGTTCAGCCTGCTCGAAAATTTGAAATCAAGCACGTCGAGTGTGCTCTGAACAACCGACTTCGATAATCTAAACGAATAAACAAACGCAATTTACTGTCTCTGAATGTTCAGAGTAAAAAAACAGTTGACATTTCGAGCTCAGTTCAGAACTAATAAACGAACAATTATTTATAACAAAGGCATGACACGGTGAATGACAACATTTCAATGACTAGACTTTGTCATGTAAATACCAGAATACGGCTATTACAATCTAATAATAAACAAGAAATTAATTGTATATTTCAAAAATATTAATTCTTATCATAAACAGTTTTCATAATTCATAGTTTAATATATCAAACGGAATCTAATGAAGTGAATTTTTTTTTTATAACATAATATTTCAATATGTTTGAGTTTAATTTCATATAATTAAGTATTTAACGAAAAAATTATTTTGAATAAATTGTCATTTTTTGAACATTAAGGCGAATTTTGAATTTTAAAGTGCTTCTTTATTTTTTATACTAGGGGCACATTAAAGTGACATACCTTAAAAATCATTGCTATTCAATATGTTGCAATAAAAAAATCGAACCAACAATTCCGCAAAACCGCTTCTTACAAGTTCGATAAAAGGTACAAAATTGTAATTTTTTGGATTTTCAGCGCACATGATTTACAAGTCTTATCATAAAATCATTATATTTACCTCCTCTATTAAAAATTATATACAAAAAGATACATCAAGTACAAACTGTTGAAAAAAAGGCGAAATTTTAGTTTTCTTTCCAAAAGTGGTATCATACATTCCTATGTGCAAATTTCGTTTGGGATATGGCACACTTATGCGACATATATTATTGTTTGTATTAGGGTATTAAGCTAGAGATTATATTAAAATAGTAGCGATATTGTGAAAGCCGTAGCAATAGTGATGATTAGAAGAACACAAAACGTGCGTGTATCACCGGTATTTTTGATGTTTTTCTTACTTTGGCCACATGTAGCAAATGGACAGAGTAACTTAAGAACTCAAAAACGGTTGGGATTTATTAATTCAAGTATTCTTAACAATTCTTAATTAATGTAAAAACTATAAAAAACAACAAATCATTTGTATTCATTGCTTTATGTCAATATCATGAAGGATAAAATTATATTTTTTATATAAGGAAACAAAAAATATATATTTTTTTTTATTTTCTTATAAAAGTATTTTTATAATTTTAAAATAGTTAAAGAATGCTTAATACCATGAATTTGTTCATAAATATTGTTTCGCTGGCGAACGAAGTATTGACAATTAGCGGATTGGGAAACACGAAATGAAATACGTAATTTCAATTTAAAGGGTCGAGTGGGTCGCGATTTATATGGCAACAAACAATGTATTAAAATCAAAGATTTTACCTTATTTAAATCTTCCTTCTGTGGATTTTCCTTCCTGTTGTTGTGTTGACTGTTTAATGGTTATTATTAGTTTGTTTTATTGTCGCGGGACCGAATGGCGCGTTGTGTTTGTTTAATGTCGCGGTGACGGGTGAGTTTATTAAACTTTAAATCATTAAACTTTAAATGTCGCGGAGACGGTTGGGTTTATGTGCGCTCGGTTAAATGAAAACGTAACGAGTGAGTTTATATGCGGCGAACGTTGACAGAGCCGACGGTCGATCGGTTCGCCGCAGTAATAGATAAATAATCGATTGCGATCGATAAATTCATAATGTCATATTGTTTTATCTATAGTTTATATTAAGGAAAAATCCTTGGGTCATGGGGCTTAGAGACTACATGGAACAGGAGAGTGTTCAGCCGAGCGCAGTGCTCTGAGCCACTACGTATCCACCTTCGCAGTTATAAACTCCTGGATTAAGTATTCGCGGGTAAACATCCGCACCCAACTCTAGCATCACTGGGTCGGAAGCCGTAACTTGTGAGTCGGCGAGAATCATGTGCGTGAATCGGCTTAAAATAGCTTCATCAACGTCACTGTCGTACGGCTTCCTAGGCAACTCGGTTGACACTAGTGCGTTAATGTCGCATCTAAATGGGTCGTCAAACCGAGAACCGCCTTGCAGATCGTCAAAGTGTCTAGACGGCTCGTACTCAGTTTTAACTGATGCACGCGCTCTAGAGCGATGATAATGACGCTCCTCGTCGGGTTTATCAAAGCTCGTACTACTTGCGAAATTTTGCCGTGCTACACTTTGACAGTAGCAGTGGGTATGAGGGTCCGTCTTAAAAACTTTCTAGGGTTAGCAATGGGTCTGTGGTTTGTGGAATTGCCTGGGTTATCAGCGGTTCGCTTGTTGCTCGCATTGCTTGCGTTCGCAATGGGTATTTTGAGTCCTGTACTGCTTGGGTTCCGGTCGCCTTGGTTGAGTCGAGAATGGCCATGCAAGCTCGTGTGATTCTTCGCACACCTTTCCTTGCTGGTGCAGCTATCAATAAGATGCGACCGGGCCAAACAGTTAATGCAGTAATGATACTGCATCACCACCTCATACTTCTCCACCAGGTTCTTCTCCCTGAACCTAAAGCAGGTGGACAGGTGATGATCTTGGCGGCAAATTCCACACGCCACATGTTGGGTCGAGTGTGTCGTCCAGTTGAATCGGTACGACGGCTAGAGTGGGCGGAGTTAAGTCGGGAAGACTTTTTATTGCGCCAGCTGGTGTTGTTGTTGCGGTTGCCCTCGGTGCGACTGCAATTGCTAGTGTTGGCATTGTTGTCGTTGGTGTTGTTGCACCACTTGTTGTTGGGGCGCTTGCAGTTGGCGCCGCTGTGGTTATGGCGCTTATTATTTGCGCGCTTGGTGTTTGCACCGCTGTTGTTGGCACCGCTGCTGACGCGCTTGTTGTTTGGGGCCATGGCTACTGAAAAATAAGGGTGGGTCAAATTGTATATTGCCATGGCGACATAAGTGGGTATTTATTGAGTGGGAAGGACTACCACTTTTGTAATGGGTCAAGTAAAAGTCCCTTTGGCCGTTCGAATATCGACGACTCTGGTTCTTGACTCTGAACCTAGATAGGTTTTTACTACTCGCCCTAGGGTCCACTCGTTTGGGGGTAAATTCACGTGTCGAATAAGAAGATCATTTACTTCTACGCATTTTTGGGGGTTTTTCCATTTATAGCGTTTATATAATTCTTTAAGATATTCATCTTTCCATCTGTTACAGAAATGGTGATGTAATATCTTCAGCTTCTGCCAACGATTTACAACATTTAGGGTCGAGTTGCTTAAATCGGGTTCAGCTGGGATCAATAACGGAGTACCAATTAGAAAGTGTCCTGGGGTCAATGGCGAAAAATCGAGAGGATTTTCGCTTGAAGGGCTTCAGGGTCGTGAATTAAGGCAACCTTCAATTCGTGCAAGCAAAGTAGAAATCTCTTCGAACGTAAATCTTTGACTTGCAGATATCTTTTTTAAATTTGTCTTGAAACTTTTAACGCCAGCTTCCCAGAGTCCACCCATGTGTGGAGCTGCGGGTGGATTAAAATGCCAGGTTAGTTCTTGATGACTGTGGGTTGCTACTACTTGGGTCTGCAGTGTCTTTATAAAATCTTGCCGATCATTGTTCAGCATTTGTGCTGCTCCAACAAAATTAGTTCCGTTGTCGGAGTAAATGGCGGCAGGACATCCGCGCCTCGAAAAAAATCGGGAAAAAGGCTTGGGTCGTAAGATCACTCGCCGGTTCAAGATGACCCGCTTTTGTTGCAAGGCAAACAAACACGCACACATAGCCTTTTGTAATCAAACAGGCTCGCCCAGTGTAATTATTGATTTCAACGGGTCCTGCAAATCTACACCTGTGTTTGTGAATGGGCGCGTGAGTATGGTGCGCTCTGGAGGCAATGCAGCCATTATTTGTGTTTGTTGTTTCTTTTTGTGCAACACACAAATTTCGCAATTATTGATCGTAGTTTTGTTCAGGGTCTTGAGCGAAATAATCCAAAATTCAGCTCGTAGTAGCCTCAAAACTAATTGGTTACCACCGTGTAGGGTCACAATAAGGGTCACATGTCAAGAGTTTAGCAAGCCTGCAATGATACGCTAAAATTATTGGGTGGCGTTCATTATATGTAAGGGTCGGTGACTTTGCTAATCTACCATTTGCTCTTAATAGACCTTTACTGTCTATAAATGGGTTTATGATAAGTAGTGAACTTTTGGACGAAATTTGGGTTTTATTCGTCAAAGCGATATATTCATCAGAAAAACACATTTTCTGACTCACTACTATGAGTCTTTCTTTTACCATCTTAATTTCCTCGGGTACTATTTCAATAGTTGAGTGGGTCATTTGAGTGGGACGCGATGGTAAAGAATTTCTCACGAATCTTAGAACGTACGCTAAGACTCTTAATGCTTTCGGATTCTGGAAAATCGTTCCAACACATCCTCTTGGGTCGTGATCGCATATGTCTTAATTGGTTTAAGATCAAGGGTCGTGTCGATCGGGTCAGTGGACATTGGCCATTCATCTCTTAAGCACCTTAGCCAACTTGGACCGTTCCACCAGAGTTCATGTTCTGCCAGTTCTAGCGCAGAACAACCGCGGCTTGCTACGTCCGCCGGGTTTTCGTGTGAATCGACATGTTGCCAGTTTTCAACACCAACGCTTTCTGTAATGGTCGAAATGCGGTTGGCTACAAAAGTGGTTGAAGTGCAGGGCGGTTTATTGAGCCAGACTAAGACAATAGTCGAGTCTGTCCAAAAGTACGTATTGTACTGGGTCATGTCTATTTTAGGTAGAATGGCATCAACTATATTTGCGAGCAAAACAGCACCGCATAGTTCGAGTCGTGGCAGTGAAACTGTTTTGACGGGTGCTACACGCGTCTTCGCTGCCAGAAGGGTCGTGACGACAGCGCCGTTGGCATCTTGTATGCGAGCATAGAGAGCTGCAGCATATGCCTTTTCTTAGGCGTCGCAAATTCCGTGAAATTCAACGGAAACGTCAAGTGCGAAATGAGTCCATCAGGGAATCTCAATTCTGTTTATCGATGGATAACCATCGATAAACGATTACCATCTACGTTGGGTCAACGGGTTAAGAATACCGTCCCACTCAGTTTTGTCGAGCCATACCTGTTGTTGTTATTTTGGTGGCCACTATAATTGAAGCTAGCCAACCAGCAGGGTCAAACAGCTTCGCAATAGAAGACAAAACTTCGCGTTTTGTGTATGCATCTTTTAGTTCGATGAGTGGGTCTTGAAAAAAGAAAATATATTTTTTAGCATTCCATCGAATGCCTAGGGCCTTGACATTGCTCAGAGAAATTGAGTAAATCTGTTAGCAGCAAATGTTCTTGTGGCAGATTTTCCAAAATCCTGCTGATTTAAAAGCAGCGATTAGCTCATCTCGAGCATTAATAGCACTTTCAATCTCATGAGTGCCTGCCGTAACATCATCTACTTACATGCAGTTTTGTAGAACATACGAAGCCTGTGGGTGGGAATGGCAAGGTAAGGGGCACAGTTAACACCAAATGTAACTTTTTGCAACTCATAATCCTGAATGGGTTCTTCTAAGGATTTCCTAAACAAAATTCCTTGATAGGGTAAGAGTGCAGGGTCGACGCAAATTTGACGATACATTTTTTCAATGTCTGCTTTAAAGACAAATTTGAAAAGTCGCCATTTAATAATTTGCAAAACCAAATCTTGTTGTAGAACGGGTCCAGTATGCAACACATCATTTAGGCTCTTGCCGTTGGCAGTATTGCTGGATGCATTAAATACAACACGCAGCTTTGTTGTGACACGATCGGGTTTTATGACTGTATGATGTGGCAAATAATAGTGGGTGGGTGTGCAAGATTTAGCTGATAAATGAGTCACTTTTCTCATATGACCAAGTTGCAAATATTCCCAAATTGCTTGGTCATATTCTGCTTTAACAGTGGGTCTTTTGAGTAGGGACTTTTCATTTCTCAAATATTGCGACATTGCAATATGTCTTGATAGTCCATGATCAATGCAATTTGGGTCTTTAAATGGCAGGGACACTACGTAATGGCCTGAGGGTTCTCGGCGTAATATCTGTATGGAGTTGTTTTCACAATTTATATCTGCATTTGAGAGGGTGGTGGATTTTGGTACTTCTTTAATTTCCCAGAAACGAGTCAATAAAGTATCGAGGGTCACTTTATTAAGATAGGTAACAATATTGTTGTGTCTTGACTCAGGAATTGGTCCAGAAAGTATCCAGCCGAATTCAGTTTCTTGCACCAACAAAGATTCTACAATGTTGTGCTGAACACCGTTACGTATAATTTGTGGATACAGATCACATCCTATGATCATATCCACGGGTCGGGTTTTATAAAACTGGCTATCAGCCAACTGTATACCATTCAAATTTCCATAGAGGGTCGGGTCGATTTGATATGATGGCAAGTCACGTGTGATGGTCTTAAGTACAAGTGCTTGCGTTTTGACTCTAAAATTCGGGTAAGTCGGTGAACGCAATGTCAATAGACACGATTTGGACAAGGTTGCTGTTACCTGAGCGCCTACGGCATTAGTTGGAAGTCCTTTCCGCTTCCTCAACTGCTCCGTGAAAAAAGTCGCTTCTGATCCAGAGTCGATTAGAGCGCGCGCCAGGAACATTTCGCCTTCGTGTTCAATGTTGAGCATTGTTGTTCCCAGAAGAATGCTCTTCATCGCAAAACGTGTCTCTTCGATGTCTTGGGTGGGTCTTGAGTCAGTGGACTGTATAAGGATCGTGAAAGCTTGCCGCTGTAAAGTTGACGGCTGATCAGATTAAGATGCAGCTGCACTTGGGCTTGGGCGGTCTTTTGGGTCTGTTTTCGGATCTAGCGATGCTAAATGTAAAAGCGAATGATGCTTTTTGCTACAAAAGCGACATATATATCCGCTCTTACAGTCCCTGATGCAGTGAGATACTGCTAAACAATTTACCTCTACTTTCATTGATATGAATCTGGGGCACTTACGAAGAGTGTGCTTACCATTGCAAATTCTGCAAATAGCACCATCAACTTCCCATTTTGATGATTTGGCATGGGTGGGTCTTGGCTCAACAAATCTGGGTCTTGTCGTACGTTTGTCTCCCCAAGTTTTGGGTCCAGCATTACTGGAAACCGTTTGTTGACTAGTCTTCGTAGTCGAAGACTTAATGTCGCCAACAGATTCAAGGGTCTTGCATGTTTGGGTCAAAAACTTGTCCAAAATTCTCCATTCAGGAATTTCTGAACTATCTGCTAGAGATCTTTTAAATATCAATAGCGTGTTTTTGGGGAGACGGGTCGAACACAGATAATCAAGAATTAGACTCCAGTTATCTGTGTCTATATCCAATATTTGCAGGGTCGTCACACATTTGTTGATTGTCCGTTGTAACTTTTTAATAGAGCTACGGGACTCAAACGAAAATGGTGGCAAATTCAATAGGGTCTTGAGTTGAGCATTTACTTACATTATTTTATTCTCGTATTGTTCAACGTGATTACTTCATGCCAGTATGAACCCATCATTGGTAAGAGGAGCATTTTTAACAATGTTTCTTGCGTCGCCTCGGGTCTTTTGATTAAGATGAAAAAGTTTTTCCACATTGCTTAATCTGGCGTTGTTGATGTAGAGAGCAGAAAACATATCTCTAAAAGTGGGCAGGTGACGTAGTCACCATCAAAATTATCCGTGTCACACGGGGGTAAATGAATAGAGGGTGCGAATTGAATTGGGGTCGTTTCTTCTCTTGCCTTAGGAGTTTAAATCGGTTGTTTTAGGGTCTCCATTACTTCTGAAAGGGAAGAAATACAGCGTATATATTCGTTGTATCCTTTCGTGTATTTATCTTTAAGCTTCTTTCGGTCCACATTGGGACTGTCGGGTTCACTTTGTATAGTATTATACGAAGTTTGGAAATTATCCCACAGAAAAGTAAGCTGCTTCCGATGAAACTCTAAGGCATGAGGTATTAAATCTTGGGTAGGGGTCGAAGGACCAAATGTTCGGCTGGCGAACGAAGTATTGGCAACTAGCGGATTGGGTAACACGAATTGAAATACGTAATTTCAATTTAAAGGGTCGAGTGGGTCGCGATTTATTTGGCAACAAACAATGTATTAAAATCAAAGATTTTACCTTATTTTCAGTGGGTTGTGCCAAGTGGTTTGTGTAGTAATTGTTGTTTGTGTAATCTTCTTTCTGTAGATTTTCCTTCCTGTTGTTGTTGTGAGTTTGTGTTGATTGTTGAATGTTTAGTATTAGTTTGTTTTATTGTCGCGGGACCGAATGGCGCGTTGACGGGTTTTTGGTGTTTGTTTAATGTCGCGGTGACGGGTGAGTTTATTAAACTTTAAATCTTTAAATGTCGCGTAGACGGGTGGGTTTATGTGCGCTCGGTTAAATGAAAACGTAATGAGTGAGTTTATATGCGGCGAACGTTGACAGAGCCGACAGTCGATCGGTTCGCCGCAGTAATCGATAAATAATCGATTGTGTGGATATGACGGACGGAGATGTTCAAACATGTCGCGTTTGTACGTAAAAAAATATTATGAATGCGTTCATCAATATTATGAATTTGTTCATTAGGTGATTATTTGAGTCGCAATGACAAATTAATAAAATTGATGAACCAAAGCATAAATAGTATTTTTCTGTGTGCGTATTATTTTTCAATTTTGCTGGAGCGCATTCATCCCTACGTTCGACATGTCCAAGTCAGCGTAGACTCCGGATCCTATCAAGTCTATGTCAAAGTCAATGTCGGTGTAGAGCTCATACAGCTCATCGTTCCATCTGCTTCTGTACACGTTCTTAACGCACACAGAAAAAAAAGTTCATAATATTTATGAATTTGTTCATCAATTTAATGAATTTTTCATTATTACTCAACCTATGACCAAATTCATCCAATTTATGAATCGTTCATAAAACCGTAATGAAAAAGTTCATAATATTGATGAACGCTGCATAACATTTATGAAAAAAAATCATGGTATTTTGAACTTTAAACTATTTAAAAATAAAAATAAACTATTTTTTTTTATTTTCTTGAATTTTTTTTATATTACTTTTTATTTTATTATATTAATTTATTTTTTTTTTTTTTATATCTACTCTTGCTGTTGCTCTGTTTGTTTTGGCGTGATGTTCCGCGGTGCAGTGGCACACATACGATCATACACACATACTCAAATACCTACCTACCTACTTTGTGTTGTATTTTCTATTCTCCTTTTGGTGGACTAGTTTTTTTATTTTTCAGTATCGCCTTTATGCTAAGCTGAATTACACGTGACGTGGAGGTTGCGGTGCGTTGCTTCAAATGTCGCAATTAACAGCGTTCATTCAATTTATGAACAAAATATTTTCTGTGCATATAGGTCAATAGATTTTCCGAGAATCTTTCTCTCAATTTGTTTTTGTATTTTTGCTATTGTTTTTGTTTTGTGCTTTTGCTTTTTTGTTTTTAATTTTTTTTTTTTTTATTTGAGTTTTTTGTTTCATGTTCGTAACTGGTGAAAGTGCCAAGTTATATCGTATTGAAAGTGAAGGTTGTATGGGAGGTGCCACACCTCTTTGTCCAATCCCGCCCATATATAGCCTATCATTCCTTCCAGACCATACCGCATCTGTGGTAAAAATTTCAAGAAAATCGGATCAGCCGTTTAGACGAAGAAGCGGAACAAACAGATTTATTATATTAATAGGATAGGATATATATTTGACTAATTTGGTGAATAAAAAATTACCGATATTATAAATTTAAAAAATTTCAATTGTATAATTAAACTTAAACAAATTATATATTTTTCTTTAACAACACAATATATACATAGATTCCAGTTAGGCTCAAGGAATTAGGTTGAAATTGAATGTAAAAATTCTAAATAACATTTTATTTTTTTGCAAATAAAAGAATTATGACATATTTTATATCAAAGGTTCACCGTATAGGCACATTTATTCTTAATAGAGTGTTTTTTTAAAGGATCTTATTTAAAAAAATCATTTTGCTCAATACGTATGCTTGTTTAGATTTTTTCAATGGAAATTCAGGATCATAAAATCAGACAGTAAAACGCCAATATGGTAATTTCTTTCAATATTTAGCTTTGAGTTTAATAGTTTTTAGGAACAACATTAAAAATTTTACATAAGTTAAAAAATGGTAGATTTTGAACCCTCCGTAGTAGAAATGGTAGAAATCTAAAAGTTTCGAAAAAAAATGGAATTTCTACCACAATTGTGGTAGAGTGACAACACTGCTACCATCCATGCCTCAGCGCCATAGAGGAGGACTGGCAGAGGACTATAGAGTGAAATTGTTGTCCGTCGACAGAGGGCTATACTCCTCAATTGCTTACTGAGTTCAAAGTAGCACCTGTTCGTAAGAGTTATTCTTCGGCTAATCTCAAGGCTGACATTGTTATTCTTGTTGATGCTGGTTCAGAAGTAGACGAATTCCTTCACAACTTCGAAGTTGTTGGTGTCAATAGTCACGTGGAATCTTTGCTTGTTCACACTATGTACTTCGTCCTGTTCTACACTACACTAAGATTGGTACGTCGTTTGTAATACCAGAAGGAAGCAACTCCGGTATGGAAAGGTATATATGTATATTCTTGATCAGCATGACCTGCTGAGTCGATTTAGCGATGTTCGTATGTCTGTTACAATCATGATTACAGAAAAACTAGACAAGCTAGAACAATGACACTAACAATTTACATATCTTATATATCTACACTGTATGTCAGTGAAAAAGAGCATGATTGGTCCATTGTGACCTCTGAACCGAACGTTTATGTTTAAATACCACATATAAACTTACATCTACAGGTGAATTTTACTTTATACCGGCTTAGGATATCTTTTTGGTCAAACATATATTGACTTTATGGTCAAATATATGATAATAATGTTCCAAAAAAAAAAAACGATATTCATATGTACATTAGACTGTTTCAAATTTGTATGAAAATTTTAGAACTAATTTTTCTTTCGCTCCGCGTCGACTTTCTGAAACTAGGGCCTTCAAAACTAAGAAGAAGGTGCTTAAAGTCATAAAAAGAGGATTCTGTGATGTTGCGCAAAGAGCTTAAAAGAAATTTTTGAATTTTTAACGACCATTTGCAATTTAATTATTATTGCTAAAAAAAAATTTACATATCATATTAAAAGATATTTGTATGTGCAATAGTACTAAATTTTTATTCGTAACTCATTAGAATAAAATTAGAAAAATTTTTACATTTTTAATTGAAAATGGTCGTTAAAAGTTCAAAAATGGACTTTAAGCTATTTGCGCAAAATTACAGTATCATATTTTTTAACTTTTAAATGCTTCTTTTTAGTTTTAGAAGTCCTAGTTTTAGAAAGTCGACGCGGAGCGAAACATTTTAACAATTTAGGATTTTGAATCAGTCTAATGTACATGGGTACTCAAATGAATTTTTTTTTTCAATTGCAAGTTTGTAGTTATTTTTAGGATTCGTAAATTATGGTGACTGAATGGTAACCTTACACATTATAATATATGTGTAGTAGGGTGGTTCAAATTCCCTTTTTTTGAACTACAAGTCAAAGTACCTCAAATTATGTGAGGGAGTCCCCTTCTTAAGATCTTGTCAAAATTTCAACACCCTACGATTATTGGAAGACGGTGCTACATGGTCATATGTATTGGCGATCTCCGAACAAATCTTCAAAATTTGTATTTTCATATCGCGATGATAAGTATATGTAATGATAGTATAAATAAATTCAGTAAGTTACATATGGTGATTATATCCTGAGTTTGTATATGAAGGACATTAAGGACCTTCCAATATATAATAAACACGAAATAAAAAAATGTATATGTTTTTAAATACCTCGTCAATTTCATCAATATATACATCAAATTAAAGCTATTTTTATTTACTTTCTAATGAGCTACAATACAATGAATAATAAAAAAATGGTATTAATAAAGATAAAGCGCTTTTAGAACTAAAATGTTTCGATTTTTATTTTATGGCTAATTTACTAAAAATATTATATTCATTATGTATAGTTTTTATATAATAAACAAAAGATCCAATGATTTACCTTTAATTTGATATAACACTTCCTTACACCAGTTGCAATATTTAATTAAATTAACTCAAATGCGCCACTCCATACAAATCAACAAAAAAAAAAACAAATTTTCCAGGACTTTCTCAGAATTGGATGAAATTTGTAAGTATGTTGAAACAGCTCAAAATTAAGATATTGGCGAATGTTTAGCTTTCCAGATAGTGTGGTTTCATATATTTGATGCTTAAATATGAGATGACTTTGAGTTATTATAAATAATGTTAATTAAATAGTGCAACTGGTGTTAGAAAGTGGTATATCAAATTAAAGGTTAATGATTAGAACTTTGATTTATTACATAAAAACTATACATTATGAACATAATATTTTTATTAAAGTAGATATAAAATAAAATTCTAAATCTATGTTATTCTTAAACCGCTATATCTTTTATAGTGTCAGGCCAATTTTGTTGCATTACATATACATATACATTTATTTGTTACTTGCGTATTTCATATTGTCATGTCCTTAATGTCCTTCATATACAAACTCATGACATAATGGCCATATGTAACTTACTGATTTTATTAATACTGTCATTATATATAGTTATCAGCGCGATAGGACAATACAAATATTGAAGATTTGTTTGGTGATCGCGCAAAGATATTACGAACGGTACGCCCTCACATAATTTGAGGTACGTTGACTCGTAAGTTGTACTTGAGTTTCTGAACCACCCTAATGTGTAGGGTATTTATAGTCGGCTTAGATCGATATTTAAACATATTAAAAAAAGTTAAACATATACTTAAACATATTAAAAAAGTTTGTTTTTTAAAATACCGTATATAAATTTGATATATGAAAAAATTTAAAAAGGTTTCCTTTTTCTGAACAATTAATATAAATTGCAAGGACAATGACCATTGATTAGATGTTCGTGTCATCTATCGGCATGTCCGGGCGTGTCCGAGCCATCAAAAAGAAGCACGCACCCGTCTCTAGTTTATATTATGTTTGTGCAGAAATTTTAACGCGTAAAAATAAATAATGTAAACAGCTAGTACCCAGCGGGAAATGGCATCACTGACGTCTAGGTTATCAACAGGGCTCGGGTGGAACCGGAACCGTTTTTGAAATTTTTATGGATCCGGAACTGGAACTGGAATCGTTATTTTATTTTTTACAGAACCGGAACTGGAACAGAAAACCAGAACCGGAACTGGAACCATTACTAAATTAATTAGATAAGAATTTAATATATCAAAAAAATAATAATTAAATCAATTTAGACAATGAATTTGGAAACAAAAACAAATATTAATTAAGTTACACAAGTGGACAATGGCATTTTAAAAATGTTGAGTTTTGCAAAATATCTTTATACATATTGATTGTTATACAAAATATGTTTTGTACTTTTGGCAAATATTTCATTCACTTATTTCTCAAAAGATGCATATTATTATTAATGTTGATGGTACGATCGTGTCCCAGCGAGCAAACTTACATACGACTATGAAACCATGCGACTTTATAAATGGTGAATTCTCATATAATGTATATATATATGCTTTTTTTTATACCAATATTTTTTAGTTAGTTTAAAACATACATATAGGAATGAGACCCACGACGTTTGAATACAAACACAAATTATTTTCTGTTTTGTATTAAAGTTTATTTAGCCCCTATCCAGTAGCCGCGGTAGCTCAATGTTTAGTGCATTGGACTGCGAGCCGAAAGCCCCGGTTCAAGCCTGGACTGGGGCTAACAACATCTTTCCATAGAAATATTTTTCTATACCGCGCCTCCTCTCGTCAGTAAATGGCAAACCTACGAGAGTAAAACATTGCCTATGAAAAGCTCTCAACCGCCGTTCGGATTCGGCAATAAACTGTAGGTCCCACCACTGTGTGTACAAATATAACACGCACAGCTCAAAATGGTGAGAGAGCTCGGTCTAAGTTCTTATAGGACTGTAGTGCCAAACTATTTATCTACCAGGTAGGAATTTCCAGGCTGCAACAAAAGTGCCTGCCTTGTTACAAGCTTGATAACCAAGGCTTGGTATATTGGGACAGACACAAGGCTATCAAAATCGTTATTCACAAACTCCACACAAGCCTTGATATATCAAGCTAGACACAAGCCTGGCACATTTGTCATTCCCAGATTTCATTAGTTTAGATTAGACACAAACTCCTAGGCTTTACACATGTCTTGTTCGTTTAGGTTAGACACAAGCCTGTCACAATCGTCACTCACAGACTCCACACAGGCCTTGATATACCAAGCTAGGCACAGGACTGGCACATTTGTAATTCCCAGATTTTAAACACGTCTTGTTAGTTTATGTTGGACACAAGCCTGGCATTTTCATTCTCGGACTCCACACTGGCCTCGGTATACCAAATTTTGACACAAGTCTTACACAATATTGAGCGATATATAAAGTTGTCAAACTATCCAAATCGCATATGCTGAAGGAAATTCAAAATTCCGTCTCGATAACTTTTCGTCTCATGCCTAATAATGCATGTGTACCGACTTTAACTTGAGTAAATTAAAGTTTACAATGGTGAAATTTTTGTGTTGTTTCCATGTTAAAGAACACTGACCTGATGAAATAAAAATGTTTGTTGACGACTTTTTAATCGTATATTCTTTGAAGTTGTCTGAACAATAAGTCTGTAAATTAACGTAAATATTACTGTTAAATTGGTTGTTAACCTCTTACATATTTATTAATCTACAGACTCAACTCTCAAGTGTAATGAGATGAATAATGAATGAAATACCCATGACAAATTATGCCAAATAGCCTGAATCTTCAGACGTATCACAAGGATTGTCGCAAGTTTGGGGCATAGATCTTGATTCAAGACTGAGGCACAAGCCTTGGTAAAAGCCTGGGACACAAGCCTTGGTACAATCCTGAATAACAGTCTTGTAACTTAGTTATCATTCCAGCCTTGACACAGTCTTGGCAAAGGCCTAAACACAGTGTCACAAGTGGCACAAGACTGTCAACGAGCCTGAATACAAGCCTGGGAAACAGGCTTGTAACATAGCTATCATTCCAGTCTTGACACAGTCTTGGAACGAGCTTGGCTAACATAAATCTACATGTTATGTTTATATTTTAAATATTAAGTGGTATCATTACCAGAGTCGAATTGCGAGTCGAATTGCGAATTGTAGATAGTTAAATTTTGGCAAAATAAAATTGAGGCTTCTATTTGAAACGCAAAGACGTAGCTTAGCAGAAATATATAATGGAGTTTTGCAATATAACAACTTTTGCAGAAATATGCAGTTTCTTATATCCAGATAGTCTGTAATGCAATAAACTAAAATGCTCTTACTTACATCTTTGACATGTGAAAAACGTCTCAAGGGAAAAACATATCGCGGCACATTATTAAAATCTCTTCTTAGGAGGTCAGGAGTTTAAAAAAGTTTAGTTGTATGGGACGTGCCACTCCCCTTTATCCAATTTATCCATAGTGGCTATATAAACGAATCCTCATTATTAAAATACAATTCCCATTGGTGGTGCACTTAATGCATTCTCATACAAAACACAAATTTCGATTTTTCCGATTTTTTTTAATGGGAGTTTTTCGAATTCACAGTATTGAGACGAATAAAACAAAAAAGAATCATTCAAAGCAGTCGACCCGTTCTCATGTTTTTGCGAGACTAATGCATGGCAATTAATTTTTATATAGATATATATATAAATTTCATTATGTTTTTACGTAAAAATTAAAAAATATTTATATTTTTATTGCGTTTTTTATCTTGTTTGTGGAACCAGAACTGGAACTGGAATCGTTAATTTATTTTTTATAGAACCAGAACCGTAAAAGAAACCGAAATAAAAAACCAGTTGGGAAGGTTAGATCACATGGGAAATTTTAAAGTAGGTGTAATTATGATAGTTAGGATTATCAAAATTATAGTCGGTCTAAGCCGAGTATAAATACCCTACACATATGTGTGGTTACCATTCAAAGTGATATATAGGTCACCAGGGTATACGAATCCTGAAAATAACTACAAACATTCAATCGCTGAAGAATTTCCATTCATTTGATACCCATATTTACAAATGGGTAAGTGTACCGAATTTCGATTTTTTTTTGTGAATCACAAGTCTTTTCGCCAGAAAACATTATTATCACGTACTTGAGCATGATGTCAATATATATTTGACCAAAAAAGTTTACCTAAGCACGTATACATAAAAATTGATCTTTATATGTACATTTTATATGAGGTATTTGAACATAAGTGGTCGGATCATAGGACACAATAAACCGATCTCGCCAATTTTTTCGCACATACAGCGTAGGTATATTAGTAATCAAAGTTATAAGTTTCATTTATCTAGCTCTTCAATTTTAAAAGTAGTAGGGATTTCAACAGACAGACGGACAGACAGACAGACAGACAGACAGACAGACAGACAGACAGACGGACATCGCTAAATCGACTCAGGAGGTCATGCTGATCAAGAATATATATACTTTTCCATACCGGAGATGCTTCCTTCTGGGTGTTACAAACGGCGTACCAAACTGAATATACCCTTTCACTCTTATTGTAGGGTATAATAATTTAAGAACCGGAACCGGTACCGGAACCATTTTTTTATTTTTTATAGAACCCGAACTGGAACCGCAGAGAATAGAATTTCGGTTCCTAGCCCTGGTTATCAATGCTAAATCGACATTAGAAAATTTGTCATTGATGAATATGTATACAACTATTTCATAAAGAACATTGCATTAAAGATGTCACACACCATATGTTATCATAGATATATCAAGGATATAATGAACATCCTGTAAAATATAACTAACTAACAGCCGGTTGCATAATTAAATAAAAAGCAGTTAAAATTATTTTTGACAGAAAAATTTATTATTTTGTTTTTTATTTCAATACTGAAAATGTCACTTGATCCGATTTTTCATCTATTCAGATTAACTCATAGTTAAAAGAATTATGCAAATGGAACTGAAAAACTTGCCTAGTGTCAGAAGGTGCGCGGCCATAACCCAAGGGACCGCCTTGTATGGGGACATAATCTCATATGGGATTATGTTTTTTATTTCGTTGTAAATTATGGGATTGTGAGCTCATCGGAGAGGTACATTACCCCAAATTTATTATTTCCAATTCTTTGTAATTTTCGACCAAAATAATAATATTAAAAAAAAAGGTATTTAAATCAACGAACGGATTTCCACTACCCCCTCCGAAATAATTTAAATTTGGTACAAATGGCCTTATTAAACTAAGACAGTTTATAAATTTTGAACTCTAGCTTATATGGTTCCCGAAATATGGCGGCTTAAAAAGTGAAAAAATAGTTAAAAACTCTCAAAGTTAAGTACATAAAAAAATGTATTTTATTGCTAATTTTCTTCTTAACATTTGTGTTACATTTCAATGTGTATTCGTATTGGTCCCTTAATTATAAATAAAAATGTGTAATCAAGTTAACTTAATTACGATTATATTAATAAGTAGTTTACATATATCAGTTGTGATATGGTTTTAAAGATGCCCTTTAATAAGACATATAAATTTATCTTTGTTTCCGAAAGTTAAAGGCTTTGGATTTTGGGAAGGTATATCTCAAAAACCCATATTTTTTTAATAATAAAAAAAAATTGCAGTTTTTCTTCTTAACATGTCTGCCAAATTTCATTGGTGTACTCTTATCGGTTCATGAATTATTAATAAAAATGTAAAAGTAAATAGAAATTTATTTATAAAATCATATTTGATTTTTTTATTTTCAAAAACAAAGTGACATTTTTATTTTTAAATCAAAAACCTGTACGAATACACCTCTGGAATTTAACACACATATTATTTATGCGGGCTTAAGGTTTTGCCAGACACAAAGTTCTATGTACTGGGGATTGAAACAAACAACAATTGACAAGAAACAAAAAGTGGTTGCACGACCGTACAGCTGTTTCGAAAGCTGCCAAGCTTCCTCATCAGCGGTATTCTGCACAATTTCAGAATAGATCATTTTGTGAATAGATCATGCGAATTTTGTTCATGCACAAAACAACCAGGCAAAACATGCAAAAATTTCACAAACTTTTTGCTTGTCAATTGTTGTAGCATTGCAGTAACCATCTATAGCAGGCATGTCAAACCTTAAGTCAGCGAATTTTCCATTCAAATGATTTTTTCCAAGTATTTTAAAAAATAGTTGAAATAACGTGCTTTCTTTGGGATATTCCGGACGGGACAAAAAATTCCGTATTGAAATTATCAGTACGATTTTTATTCTAAAAATATTTTTTTTGTACAATATATATATTTTTTGTATTATCTCTGAACATAGCTGAGACAATTTACTATATTTTGATTTATATGCACTTTGTTCCTAAAGTTTGCAGTTATTTCGTAATAAATCGCAAAATAATTCCGGATGTTGCGTATGGAAATTTGCACTCGATTTTTTGCTAAAAATAATTATGTATATGACAATATTAATAATCATTATTACGAAATGAAAAGTGATGTATTATTCAAATTTGAAGATGTTTTTTATTTTTTTTTTACTTTTTTTGAAAAACATTTTTTTCTGATATTTTTATACTGTAGTTTTACAGTTTTAGTACTCAAAAACTTTTCAGTTTACTATGGTAATAAATGTATCTTTTTGGTTCCAGACGGGACATCGAAAACCGTTATTTGAATATTAAAATTTTTCCGTTGTTTTAAAATTTATCATTGTTTCTAAGTTTTAGAAATAATTATTAATGTTACCAGAAAAAACAGAAAATAATATTTTGTATCTGTATGTATTTAAAGTTAATTAATTTGGTTACTCAAAATACATGAAAAATTGGTATATTTACATATTTCATAGTAACGTAATTTATGAGTATTTTTTTATTCGTTACCGTTAACGGAATAGAAATTTCTTTTCAGATATTTAGATTCAGATTTTTAATGTTCCAAATCCATCGTTATTTCAAAGATTTGAGAATTTTTTTCTGTCGTGGTTGACGTTTTTCTGGAAATGCCCATATAAGAAATTATATTACTAATCTTGGTTAAAAACTTATTAATTTATTAAAAAAATCAATATTTTTGTTGGTACATTATTTTCCAAAATCTAAAAATGATAATTTGATAAATTTTAAATAGAGTCATAATTTATTTTCCTAATTGTCATTTTAAATATTATACATGACTTTGTACAAATCCCATAACAATAATTTTTACCTTTTTTTTATCAGGTAACATTGTTTTTTATACATAAAATTTTAAATTTATTGTAAAGTTTTGAATTTCGTTGGCTATATAAAAATATATATATGGTAGCGCATAGTTTTGTACGTTTAACACCGAAAATAAAATTACATTATTGTTTTTGTTTCGAATATTAACGATAAAATGAAAGAAAAATAATTAAAACTTAAAAATCTTAAAAACTAGACCCTATTTAACAAAAACATTTTCGGAATCAGCTCCAGTATCAAACAAAGTCGCAATCAGAATAAAACAAGATACAATAATATGGATTTTTATATCGACACATCTTTAACCAAGAGTCTTGCTTTGCACAATTTTAAATTTTAACATTTTCTTTAGTAAGTAAAACTTTTTGTATTAGAGACATTCACACCAAATCTACCAGAGTTCAAGACTCACCTTCTCCAGAGATACAGTGGTCCAAAGTTTCAAAAAATTAATCAGTAATCACTTTTTGTGGTTGTTGAAAAAAAACTCTTGACCGTAGAATGTTTTATTAAGGATAATAAAACAAACTTCGTCATAACTCCTAAATCCGAACATCCAATCAATGGTCATTGTCCGTGCATTTTAATTTGTTCATAAAAAGGAAACCTTTTCAAATTTATTCAAATATCAAATTTATATACGGTATTTTAAAAAACAAAAGTTTTCAATATGTTTAAGTATTGGTTGTACCGAAAATCTAAAAAGTTTGGTAGCTAGTATGCCATGTGATTTATGCCTCTAAGTTTTCTCGAACTAATTTGGATAACATCTTGTTGCTAATTTTGTAAATTTCGTAATTTCCGTGGAGTAAAATTTTATTTTAGGATATTTAAAAATTTGTTCACATCGATGGCAATGATTTTCACATAAATATCGATATATTTGAACTATTTGACGCAATATTAATCCAGAATTGTTTTTATTATCGTTTCAAAAAAAAAAAAACTGGGGGACGGAAGTGTCGTCTCTTGTCTTTTTTAACGTGTTCCGTCCGTCGTTTAGTATAAATGTGTTTCTAAACTGTGTTTAATGTGCCCGCCCAACATAAGAAAAAATAACAACGAAATAAAACAAAATTAAATTAAAACACAATCTAATAATAATTTACATAAAAAACTAAAAGGAAAATTAAACACCAAATAAATAAAACAAACAATAATTCAACAACAACAACCACATAATAGAACCGGTTTCGCGCTGCCTGCTGAGTTGTTATTGCAATTGCCGACGCAAAGGGCTTTTATATGCTCTTTGCTGCAATTGCACAGGTTTGTTGACGTATTCCCTCCCTCCCCCATCCTACTCCACGCTACTAGCGCGCACGGTTGAGGCTGCACTGAGTGCGTAATCTTTGCTGTGGTGAAGGCATAACACTCACCACGGCTTGACTTACGCTCTCATTTGTTTGTTTCAACTGCTGCGCCTTGGTAGTATGAATGTCTGTTTTGTAGTTTCGCAAAAATTTCGCATAGATTTTTGCAACATTCGTGGGCTAAGGGCGAACTTTTTCTCGGTATATGCGTATGTGTCCATCCATAGGCAACAAATAATGGCACTAGGTGAGATCCAGGTTAATGAGGGTGCAGATCCACTGGATTTCCATATACCTGGTTATCACCTATTGCCATTATTCTCTGCCCATAGGGGCCTTGCTCTTTTTATCCGAAATGACGTTGCGTATCAACTGCAGCAACAACATAGTGTGTCGAATAGCGAACTAAATACTATTTGGGTTAAATTCAAACACACATCATGCAATTGTGCTTTCTTTATAGGAGTCCGAATTTAGATAGGGTTTCCACCTGTAATAAGCTGGATGCCTTATCTGATTCGATCTCAAATATATTGGAGCAATTTCCAGGCAGTGAAATTGTTGTTGCCAGCGATTTTAATGTGCACAACGCCACTTGGTTGAGCTACTCGGATCTATCAACACAGGAGGGTTGTTAGTTGAGCTTTTTGCAGAGTGCAACCAACTCACTCAAATGGTGAAGGAGCCGACGTATATTCCACGCGTCGGCGGGCAAAGCCCAAAAGTCCTAGACCTTTTTCTGACTTCACATCATGAAAAATATGATGTAAAAGTCCTTGCACCTCTTGGTAATTCCGACCACTGTACTGTTTCCGCTGAGTTTTCGTATTTTAATTTACGCGCCTCTTCGATTAAAGCCCCGAAGAGGAATGTATGGCTTTACGAAAAAGCAAATTGGGTTGCGTTAAATGATTTTTTTTGCAACTTCAATTGGAAATTGTGTTTCGCTGACAGAGACATAAATGCTGCGGCTTTAATGGTACAAAATATTATTTTATTAGGTATGCGGTCCTTCATATCTTCTAAAAAAATTATCATTAAACCTAAGGACCACTCTTGGTTTAATGAGACTTGCAGGATTGCTGTCAGGTCGAAAGAGGAAGCATATCAGACTTTGCGTTCTAACAAGAATGCTGATACTGAAAGACTTCGTATACAGGCTAGGAATCGCTGTAAAGCCGTGATCTCGCGCGAAAAGTTTCTTCACGAACAAAACGCGCGCAAAAACGTCCTACTCTATCACAGGGGTAGTAAAAATTTCTGGTCATTTGTAAAAAGGGTGAAGAATCGGACGACTTCGTCTACTCCAACTCTTAGTATGAATGGCCAGACCTTCACTGACCCGGTTGATAAAGCTAATCTCCTGGCAGAATTATTTGCAAATAATTCAACGCTCACAGATAGTAATCAACCACTGCCTGTCGTCGATTTTGTTTCTTCTGCAATGCCGGAGATACATTTTCGAACCGGGCAGTTAAAAAGGTTTTAGCAAACCTCAATATTAACAAAGCCTCTGGGCCAGATGGCATATCTGCCCATGTGTTGAAGAAGTGCGCGTCATCGCTGGCTTGTCCGTTGCGTAACCTTTTCAACATCTCCTACACGACAGGAGTTTTTTCATCTTGTTGGAAGGTTGCCAATGTCCAGCCAGTTCCGAAAAAGGGCGAGGCCACGAACCCTGCCAATTACCGACCCATTGCAATATGCTCTGCACTCTCCAAGGTAATGGAGAACGTAATTAACTTCCACTTTGTGAACTATCTTGGGACGAATTGCTCAGTGACCGACAATACGGTTTCCGTAGGACCAGATCCGCAGGTGACTTGATGGCGAAAGTGGAATAATTGTGTTCACATTTTCAGGGTGAGAAAGGCTGTTGCTCTTGATATATCCAACGCTTTTGATCGAGTGTGGCATAAAGCCCTCGTTTCAAAACTAATTGCATATGTTGTCGGTGAATCTTTTACTCGATGGATATCGAGTTTTCTCCAGGGTCGTTCAATACGAGTTGCGATGGATGGTGTTCTTTCAGAACAACATTTCATCAATTCTTGGGTTCCGCAGGGTTCCGTCCTATCCCCGTCCCTATTTCTGGTATTTATCAATGACCTTCTGTCATTGACCTAGAACCCAATCCATTCCTTTGCAGATGATAGCAACATTTGTCATTCATACTCGTTGAAAAAGCGCCCAACCTCTTTGGAGATTGAGAGTCAAAGACGCACTATGAATGACACACTCAATAATGACCTTAAAACAATCTCCGAGTGGGGTCTTGCAAATAGAGTTGATTTTAATGCACGCAAGACCCAATGTTGTCTGTTATCTCACAAAAGAATGGATTCAAACCTACCTCCCCTTAATATGGGTGCTGTGGATATTGCAGAGTCAGCTGCTCTTGACGTTCTGGGCATATCAATTCAATGTGATCTCCGTTGGAATGATCACATATTTGACGTGTCGAAAGAGGCGGCGAAGTGCCCCGGTTTTTTAAAACGGTGTAAGGCATACTTCACTCCTGCTGACTTGCGCACTGTCTACACCACCTAAGATGGAATACAATTCGCATATATGGGCAGGGGCTTCAAAATCTTCTATGGAGTTCCTGTATCGAATCCAACAACTTGCAATATATATAATAGGGGATGAAAATATTTCATCCTCTATTGGTTCTCTTGAGCACCGAAGGACCGTAGGGTGTGTAAGCCTGTTCTATAGGTATTACAATGGTAAGTGTTCGAGGGAAATACATGGCCTGATACCACCGGGTCGTGTGTCCTCTCGTTCTACTCGGGCATCGAACCAAGCCCACCCCTTCGTAGTTCACTCGGCTCTCAATAGAACCACGCATTACCGAGAGAATTCGATCTTCAGTCGCACGATACGTTTGTGGAACAGTCTCCCTGCGTCTGTTTTTCCCGACCTTTTTGATATTGGCAAGTTCAAAACAAACATTCACCGACACTACTCCATCTTTCCCCCCTCCATTTAACCTATCATCCCTTCTTACGATCAACACTGTGCATTGCATGAATAGGGGGCATACCCTGAGTGTTGGTTAATATGTAAAAAAAAAAAAAAAAAACAATATTTTTGCAATAACTCTATTTTAGGTCGAAAAACAAACAACTAATGTTGCAAAATCTTTATGCCATCTTTACACCTTTCAAATGAGACCTCAATTGTCCTTGTGCCTGAACGAGTTTTTAAGATAAATGCAATTAACTTATCCTATCTTTCTGATTTTTTCACACACTTCCAATTTCAAATTTTGCATAATTCTTAGTTTAATATGAGAGAACACGCCTACAAATTTTATCAATTTCAAAGAGGATGATGTTTAAAAATCTTATTTTTTCGTTAATTTAAAATTATGAGAAAATATTGAATTATAAGAAATTATGAAAAATTAAATTATAAAAAAAATGTAACCCTAAATCGCACGATTTCTATTCGAACTGATGCATGCAGTATACAAGGGCGCCGCATCTGTGGCACCGCACTTCAGTAGTGATTGGAAAGTGGTCGAGTGCGTCTCATGTGAGAACAATGTCAAGTTAAATAGTGGGCATGCAGCAGTTATTAGAATTTGTTATAAGTAAAGTTGTTTATTAAATTAAATTAATAAAGTTAATTATTATAATATAATATAAACCAAACACAATATAAACCAAACATAAGATTGTAGATAATCCAGAGATATGAACATGCAGATCAGTTTTCAGTAGACTGAATTTTCGTAACAACATTGGTGTCGGAAGTGGAATTGTGATACAAAATAGTTAAATTTGAACAACTTAAAGTCGACCAGCTAAAGAAGGAGCTGGCGAATCGTGATATTCCAACTGCTGGTACGAAAGTAGAGCTGCAAAAGCGCTTAATGGAGGAATTTCAGTTCCAAGGTATTGATTTCACAGACCAAGAGTTTGAAATGAAAGCTGCAAAAGCGGAATCGAAAAATCTGGATACAGAAGAAAAAGTTCAGTCCCATACAACATGGTACAACATGGTATAAACATGATGCGCTCAAAATATGTAAAGCAACATCCAAAATTGTGTGAATAGTGAATATCCATAAGGAAAAGAAAAATATGTGAGTCTAATTCACAACAAGGGCAAAGTTAATGAGCTTGAGCTTGAAATGGATCTACACAGCATGTTGTAGTAGTACGAGGCTAAAATCGCCGATTAACGATGGAACTACAGCGTTCAACATTTTCAAGCTGCAATTTAAGACCACGGCTGTAAGTAGTCGATGGAACAATGAAGACAGCGTAGCCGCACTTATCGTGGCACTAAAAGGAGGCCCTGCCGAAGTTTTTCAGGCTGTTCCAAAAAGTTACATAAACAGTTTTTAAGCGGTCATGGGTGCACTGCAACGAAAATATGGCAGTGACCACATGACACTGTTTTACAGAATACAACTGAAGTTCAGAATGTAAAATACTGGCGAATCGTTGCAGGAATATTCTGCGGAGGTCGAGAGACTTGCTCATTTGACGTATTCAGATTCATCGTGTGATTTATTGGAAATGTGTAAGATAAATACATTCGTTGATGGCATACGTGATCCTGAGACAAAACAGACAGCAATGACCATGCCATTTATTGAAACGGTCATCACAGCGCTTATGCAGGAGATGGCGACTACATTGTTCCGACCAGCGACGGAGACACGTGTACTAGATTAGGATGGAGGAGCGTCTAGAGAATCCAAAGCAAACGTTAAATTTTAACATTATGCTCCCAACGGAAACATCCAATTGAAATTTAAGTGCTACAACTGTGAAAAGTATGGGCTTATGGCACGCGACTGTCATGAAAAACGTAAATGTGTAATTGTGGAACCACCTAAGGGATACAGACCAGAAAAGAGACCTGAGGATGGCCAAATAACACCAGAGGCCATCGGAGAAATATAGGCACTGTGTCGGCACGACTGTGTACAATGAAATCTGGAGAGTGCCCGAGAGAAGAAAAAAAAAATGAACATAATTCACATTCGTTCATTGGGTGTCGTGTCAGATGAAAAGAGGAAGGTTCCATCATGGAAAGAGGTAGGTTCCGACAGTTCAATAATCAAGGCTTACTGGACCCTGTAACAAAGTCTGATGCTACAAAATGGATGTTTGTACCGTGTATGGAAAAGTGAAAATGGCAAATCCTACCGGAAATTGATCATTGTTCCTAAGTTGAAAATAAAAGGGAAAGTACTGGAATATCACGGTGGATCCAATGGAGGTCACTGGAATATTAATAAAACGATTAAAGAGGTCAGGAAACATTTCTATTGGGGCGAATATCAGAAGTCAGTCGCCTATTGGATTCACATGTGTAAGCAATGTGTATCTGCAAAACGAACACCCTCCAGGAGTCGCGGCATGATGAATCAAGGAATAAATTGCTCACGTACTGCCATGAATACAAAAGCTAGATTCAAAAAGTGTTTTGGATAAAAAGTAAAGCGAAAAACTAGCCGTGATGCATCAGTTTTTACACGTGATAAATTGTAGTCCAGTTACGTTTTGAGGGAAAAGTCTGAGGGATTTAAGAAAGGAAAACAGGATAATTAAAAGGACTAATGACATAGTGTATCGGATTCAGAATACTACGCGTCAGACGAAAAATGAAAGTCTTAAATTTAGAAAGGTTGACGCAATACAGAGGGAGATGGAATTAACATCTGTTCGGGACGAACAGATTTAGGTGGAGGACAGTGTTACGAAAAGAGGTAATTTTCCCCATAGTGCAAGCAAGAATAAATGAGACGCAAGACAATTCAGCGCACACTTATCGAACTGATGCATGCTCGAGCTTCAACATTTCGAGCGGCGCACACCGGTTTAATTTTGGAAAAAAGTCCCTATTTGATATATATGGTTTTCAAAATCTGAACAAACTATTGTGTAGCAAAAACTCCAAGTATTAAAAGTCCATTCGCTGTTTAAAAATGTAACGTTTAGTTTTTTGTATAAAAATCGGCAAACTTTCATAAAATTTGTGGTGTAAAAATTGATGAAAAAAAGTGAATAATGTTTTTTTGGAACACCACCATCATTTTAAAATAGGGGAGACCAGGACTAAGTCGACATTTTTTTTAAATTCTAATTTTGACCATCATATCAATGACATAGGACAAAAATAATACAGTTGGATAGATTAATTCATTATCTAAAAATTCCATAAGCTTTAAAGATCTACAATATTTAGTTTCCACGAAAAAAATGCGACACAACCTCAAACCTGTTCTAAGAATAGGCTGGGGTAAAGTCAACACTAACCACTTTTCCAGCGAATGTATTGGCATAAAAACGAATTGAATAGAAAAATAAAATCAACACGACATGATAAATGAACCTCTTACTACATAAAACTCACAATAAAATAAATAAATAGTCAAAACTTTAATGGCAAGTAAAGTTTACTGAGATATCTCTATCTAATTTTTGGAGTCAAAAAACACATTTTATTACATAAAAACTGACGTTTAAGCACAAAGCGGATTTCTCTTCTCTGGTAATAGTGGCAATTAGAAGTTGATCTGACATCCCATTCGCGTTTTAAAGCAAAAGTTCACTTTGCACCGGAGTCGACTTAGTCCCGGTTTCCCCGATGTTTTTTCGTAAATGATAAAAGTGACCCTTGTACTTTCATATTAAAAGAAAATTATTTCAAAATTATTTATAAAATGCCAATTTATTTTAACAGTTCAAATATAAAAATTCTCAAAATTTAGTAGAATAAATCTTTGTTAACTATCCTGAACAATCCAGGCTAATTGGTATCAAAATAAAGTGTAGAATGTCTACTTTTGATTTTTGCAAAGTGCACTTGCGATCCCGATAATTGTTACCACTTTTTTGTCTAAACCCAAAAACAGCCAAATTTTAGAACACTTTATTGACCACAAAAAAGATTGCATAGTTTCAGGATCATCTTAACGGAGTTGAGTTTCTTATAAATGCTTAAAGTAATATATGCTCCATATATAACGAGACTTCGACTTCAACCTAATAAAAAGTGTCTTTAACTAGATAAAAGAATTATTAGTAGAATAAAAATAAACAAACATACATGTTATTAAATTATTATTTTCATTATTACTTTAAAATATATAATATATAAAATATTCAAGAGCACCCAAAAAGACTTAAAACCAGCTACCCCTTGTAGGTTACCTTGACGAAGTGTAAGGGGCTTAAGTTACAATGACTCAATAAGACTAAGCTGACGGAAATATTATAAGTTTCTGGCAGGGTCAGCCTTATCAGACAAATTTGTGATGAGTAACGAACTAAATACTACCATTGTTATTTTGTAGGGTAGCAGCCTCTAAAGGAACCCCGCACCACAGCGCTAGGTCATCATAATGATTTAAATACTCCAGGTTGTACCCACACAAGTGTCAATCCACTCGTTTCGGCGGCATAGGCAGGCACGTAGATGCCTGGGGGTTCTACGTGCTCTTGCATAACTAAGATATACAAGATAGCTAGGAATCTAGAGGAGGATAACGACAACACAATGGTTTCCATTCCAGTAGAGGAAAGTGTCGGTTCGGTTCTGCCTACGACTAATCCTCCATTGTATGACTACTCGATATTGTTGTTTAATGTCGTTGCTCCTTTTTGTCACGTATTAGGGAAAATAAGTCGATCAAAGGAAAGTGGTATCTTACCATCATCTAATCCTTATCCTAGAAGCTAAACTTCCATTGTAGACTGCATCCGGATCTCTGAATACAGAGGTCATGTTCTCCGTTGTTCAGGTGAGTAGGAGAAGAAGAATAAAGCGAAACATCGCAGAGAGATTAATTAAAATGCATAGACACATAATGAGAAACGAGTTAATTATGTTATCATGATCAATCAGATCAACCTGCAACATTCTAAAGCTGCTCCCGCTTTACTAGATAAGCGACTTTCCATGTTGCATACATTACTACCAATCAAGAACCAAGGGTGTACAACAAGCGCATCTGTGGCCTTGGTGAACTTCGTGGTGAAACCATACTTTACGATGAAAAAGCCGTAAGGCCTAGAAGCTGTCTTATAGTATCGAAACACTTTGCTGTCACTAACTTAACCAAATTCTGTGGACAAGACTTAGTTTCAGCTAAAGTGAGCTATGAAAGCGATAGTGGATGGAAATATTTGATTGTCGCCTAAGGCTACTCTCCTATGATTCACTACTGTCTCCTCCACCAAAGGCAATTCCTGTGCGCTCATTGAGTACTGTGATCTTAAGGAGACTGACCTTATTCTTTGTTGTGACGCTAATGCTCAACACACTATGTGGGGTGGTAGTAAATACAGTGCACGATAACAGGATTATCTCTACCAGTATTTAAGGGTGTCACCATTTCTCTGTTTAACGAAGTAAAATATCTGGGCTTAACTCTAAATAGTAAACTACTTTGGAAAAAAAAATGAGAATATAAGATTTCGCGAGTATTAAATGCCTTCAGGCAATTCAGATGAATTTTTGGGATGACATAGGGAATATTACCGAGCAAAACTTTATGGATTTAACGACAATTATAAGACCGATGATCTCATATGCCTCGGTTTTCTGGTGGAGCGAGCTATCGCGAAAGTATGCGACAATTAGTCTTGCCAAGGTTCAGAGAACCGTGTTTCTAGGCGAAGCCATTAAAGGCTGCTGGAGTGTAAATGTGGTGGTTTTTGGTTTAATGTTGTAGCAATTTTAGATTAAGTTACTTTGTTAAATTTACTTTGCGTTTTAATTGTACTAAATTAATAATTGTATCTTTAGTTCTTTGCTTTTGTAGTTTTATTTTTTCACAAAATAAAACATTACTTCTAAAATAAATCTTGAAAACATCATCTATTCTCAAGAAATAGAGGCAACAGAAAAATATTCAAGAGCAGCAAGAAAATTTGTGTTTCAAGAAATTCTGCACGAAAATATTACGAATAATATATCTATCAGAATGGCAGTCAACATGCAAATCGAGACGCTGAAGGGCACCGAAAAATTCGAGGACTGGAAATTTTCAGTGGAGGCATATTTCAAGATGAAGAACCTCTGGAAGGCAGTACAATACAAACTAAGTCAGAGCTCATTCTCCTTTTAGAAAAAAACGATTTATCCACATATTCGAGCTTGCCAGAGCACAAAAGACATATGGAATGCGCTCGCGAATATGGCTTAGTGCGAAGAGTAGGATTAATACAAAAGTTTTGTTCAACAAAACTCAAAGATTTTGGATCCACAGAATATAACGTTAACGACGTATTAAACACCGCACACAAGTTGAGGGGGGCTGGGTTGAACGTCGATGAGGAATGGACCGGTTCAATGATGTTGGCAGGACTTTCGGATGAATATAAGTCAATGATCATGGGTATCCAAAGTGCAGGGAATCGTATCACAGGCGACTCCATCAAGTTAAAGCTGATTTAAGACGTGAAAGTGAAAAATGGTGCTGGAGCAATTGCGTTTGCAGGACAAAAGAACAAATTCAAAAAAGGTAAGCCGATTAAAGGACCAAAGTGATACAATTGCAATGATTTTGGCTACATTGCCGGAAGGGATTGGAAATGTTGAAATGTCAGTGCGAACAGCAGTATCTACAGAAGACAATTTCTCATTCCTGGATGTACCACAGCAGCAGGACTTCTTGAGTTGGTTCACTCAGATCTTTGTGGACCAATGGAACAAGTTTCAATCGGCGGCTCGCGTTATATGTTGATATTTGTTGACGACTTCACGAGAAAAGTCTTCGTGTACATCATTAGAGGTAAGAACGAAGTGGCTGAGAAATTCCTCGAAATCAAGAACTTTGCAGAAAATCAAAGTGGAAGGCGAATCAAAGTACTAAGAAGTGACAACGGAACGGAGTATTGCAATGGTAAAAAAAAATCTTTGCAAGCAGCGGTATACAGCATCAGATCTCGGTTCCGTACACACCGCAGTAAAATGGTATGTCGGAACGCATGAATAGGACCGTCATCGAAAAAGCGCGTTGTCTACTCATCGAAGAAGAATTAGGTAAACAATTTTGGGGTGAAGCAGCGAATACAGCAGTTTACCTAATTAATTGAACGCCATGCAGAGGTCTGGAAAATTCAACACCGGAAGAGTCTTGTTCTGGAAGGAATCCAAACGTAAAGTACCTCAAGGTCTTTGGGTGCAAAGCTGTGATTCATGTGCCAAAAAAGAAGAGGAAGAAGTTGGAGGCTAAAGGATATGATATCATCCTTGTCGGTTGCTGCGAAAATCAAAAAGCATACCGATTCTATAAAAAGTCGAAGATGTTGTCACAAGTCGTGATGCAATCTTTTTTGAAACGCGACTTGTGGGTGAAGTAGCTGCAGAGGATCAATCATATTACAACATTTTTCATTGTGAAAGTGGGAATTATAAAGTTATTAAGAAAGTTAGTATGAAAGTTATAGTCGGTCAAAGCCGACTATAAATACCGTACACATATGTGTGTGTAGTTACCATATAGAGTGATGCATAGTCACCAGTTTATACGACTCCTGAAATTAACTACAAAAATGCAGTCGCTGAAGAATTCCCTTTCATTTGATACCCATAAGTACAAATGAGTAGGTGTACCGAATTTCTATATTTTTTTTGGAAAACCACAATTCGGTTCCAGGAAAATATTATTTTCATGTATTTGAGCATTTTATATAGGCCCGTATAAAGTAAAATTCATTCTTAGATGTAAATTTTATATGAGGTTTTTGAACATAAGTGTTTTGTTCACAGGTCACAATGGACCGATCATGCCATTTTCACTGAGTCTTTGGAGTCTGCCACCTAACGAAATAACTATGGTAGTATTTAGTACGTTACTCATCACAAATCTGTCTGATAAGGATGCCCTGCCAGAAACTTAAAATATTTCCGTCAGCTTAGTCTTATTTAGTCATTGTACCCTTACACCACGTCAAGTTAACATACAAGGGGGCGCTATTTATGCGCGAGCTAGTATTAAGTTTTTTGGGTGCTCTTGAGCGAGCTTTCCGAAACCTACAGAAAACACTTCGAGAAATGATATAGAAACGGGTCTCTGATCAGCGTTGCCACATGGTTTTACACAACTGTTTGTTGTTGTACTTGCAAAATGCATAAATTAAACTCCGTAAAAGTAATGTGTTTCTTATTGCTGTTGATTTACCGCTACCCAAGAGGAAAAAGCAATAAAAAAACACAAAATAAAAACCGACCATCGAAACCCGAGGGCGCAGTTCTGCGAATTATTGTCTTTAAAAAAAGCCTGTTATTTTATAATAAATATTGTGGAAAACATCCGGTGTTGCAAGAATAATATTAATAAGTCGAACTAATGGGGCGGACTGGGGCTAACAACATCTTTTTATAGAAACATTTTTCTATACCGCGCTACCCCTCGGCAGTAAATGGCAAACCTACGAGAGTAAAACATTGCCTATGAAAAAGCTCTCACCCGCCGATCGTATACGGCAATAAACTGTAGGTTCCACCACATTAAGTACAAATATAACACGCACAGCTCAAAGTGGTTAGAGAGAGCTTGGCCTAAGTTCTTGTAGGACTGTAATGACAAAATAATTATTATTATAATAGTAAAAAATATAATCAATTTGTTTTCTCTATAAGAAACGTCTTTACGGAAAATTATATAAATTATATAAACAGGCATCTTTAAAATTTCGTTGTCTGAGGAATGATGAACAAACACCTCATACAGACCTGTATACTAAGGATGTCAATCCCTTACTATTTTACAATCCCGAAATTTCGGGACTACTAAATTTGAATCCAGGGATTAGTCCCGGAATTTAAGTAATAATAAGAAGGCATATAATATGAAGGCAACATATCTCTCTTTGAAAAATATAAAATTATAATGCTTAAGACACAAACAAAAACTCATATATTTTGAGGTTGAGTATATGGTATCCAATAACCTATATAAAAATAGGTCATCAGACTTTTTTAAAGTATTTATTGAAAAATTTTATTTTAGTAAAAAAAACATAAATAAAAGAAAATTTAAGTTTTGAATGAACAGTCAAATTTGTTATTAATGAAATCAATTTGTATCTGATTTTTTTGTTATTTAGACCCGATATTCCATTCTCGGCAGACAACGGTTCCAGTTTTATCGTCTACCGAAACCTGTATTTAATGCCAGCATAATTGACAGTAAATCTTTCGATTGTCTTCAAAATAAAAGTTTGTTTAAAATGAGACCGTCATGATATTATAACTATTTACTATTTTTTTTTTAGTACTTTCTGTATTTGAACACAAAAGACTATTAGACGTAATTGACGTAATTTTTAACTATTGTTAACTTTTTAAACGCCGAAAAAGCACATAATTCAAATGATATTTGAATTATGACTTCATTTTTGCGTCTTTTGTTCGTTGATATAGTTCGTTCGCAATACATAATGTGGTCCTTAGTGTTTTAAGATTTTACTCATTTTAATGTTAGATGTACTTTTTCACGAAAGACTTTTGAATAAACTATTAAAAATTGATTTACTAGCAATTTTTATAATCCCGGAAATCTTGGGATTTAACGATGATCTTAAGATCTGTTTTTCGAGACAGATTTTACTCAAATCCCGATTGGTATTCCTACTGTAGATCTTGCACTGAACTGTTCTTCAATTGGAGAATTTTTTTCATGATTTTTCAATTGAAAAACAGTTTTGTATGTGGTGTTAGTTTCCCTCTTCTTGGGACACATATAATTTTTCCATAGGGTTATATAAATTAAATAATTATATTGTGTAACTTAATATAGTTTAAACTTTTTCAAATAATATGCCAATTTTTCTCATAGTTCTATTAAATAAATTGTTCACATCATGCCCTGGCATCGAAACTATTTACATCTTAATTCGAAATAAAAAGAACAAAGATGTACACACCAGAATTGAGGAGATATTTGATGATCCTGTAAGTTTATTTCTTATTAATATTATATAGCCTTGCCTTTGATCCGAAAAAAAAATTGCAGATTTTCAGTATTATGAAAAAGGTGTCACCTAAATTCAGGCATCACTTTCAAGGAATTGCAGGCGATTGCATGCTGCCGGGATTAGGACTAAGTGCGGTCGATCGAAAAATGGTCATAGAACGTGTGAACATTGTGTTTCATATGGCGGCGACCGTGCGTTTTGATGAAAAACTTAAGGTTGCGATGCAAATCAATGTAAGAGCGGCCCACGACATAATGTTACTCTGCAGTGAAATTAAGGACCTGAAGAGCGTGCTACATGTGTCCACAGCATACACACAATGTCCACAGCGACGAGTTAAGGAGACATTTTATCCACCGCCAAGCGATTCCAACAATCTGTTACTACTTACAGAGTGCCTACCTGAAAAATTACTCGAGATTATGACACCTGTGTGAGTATCTTTTTATTAAATTATTTCTATCAGGGTTAGGTTAAGTTAAGTCGCGGCTTAACCTTCACATAGACCAACTAGTTCCATACCCGAGTGGAAATTGTTAAGGTTAGTCTTATTTCACATCCGTCCCTAATCAGAATACGATAAAGCATCTCTAACAAAGGCCACCTGAAATGATACTGATCAGGGTCGACTTGAGTAATCCTAATTTCAAATCCACGTAAGGCAACGTGATCCAACCTTCTTAAAAAATACTACTGATCTACTCAGTGTAATGTAAACAATTTTTAAATTTAATTATTCGATCATATTTCACGTGATATTTCCGCACTATTTGCAACAAAAGAGATTTGCGCGCCGTGCATTATGTTAATAGTGAGTTTCGGTAGTTTCTACCAGTCACAAATAGAATTACAATTGGGTAAAACAAATTTCAATTCCAAATACATCAGACTGAGTTTTCCATCTGAAAGTCGCAGAAAATCGAACCGCGACAAAAATCCGTTGATACACGGATAGAAAAGATTTGTTTGAATATGTTTGAATGTAATTAAAAAGTAATACGAAATTACCATACATGCATTAGGAATGAAGTGTAATTAAATTATAATCGAAATTGAATTTATTTTTATTCACATTATTAAACATTATTATATTGTCCAGCAGAATCTGTCAAATTTACCATAAATATATTTTAATACCAACATAAAATTTTATTTGCATTTGAATAAACTATTTCTTGGCAATTTACTTGGTTAAAACTATGTTACGAAACACAGAAAATGCTAATCAAATGTAAATAAAACGTATGTTCGCAACGCTCGTCTTAATTCGATAATTTATCGACTGACGAAGTTGGCAACGTTGTGCAGCATTTTCTACCTACGCCATCTTTTGCCATCGTTTGAACATATTGATGTTTACAAACAAACAATAAAGAAATTGGATTTAAATAAGTGTATTCTTGCAACATTCTTCTTGTATACGAATTTGGCAGTCGTTGAGCAGAATTTTCTACATATGTCTGTTTTGTCGTCGTGATCGGCATTTTCTGCGTACGTTTCTTTTGTTGTTCGTTGAGAAAACGTGTTCGCGTCGGTAATAATATTGTTATTTGTAAATTATATAAATATATAAATTGTGTTACAAAAAGTACAAATAGTAACAGAGTACAATAAAGTGCAGTATATAATTTCTGAAACTAATGTGAAAAAACCACAAACAAAAATCTGTGTTTTAATTTTCAAACAGAATTTGGCATGTTATTTTACAAAAGCCTCCGTGAATTCGCTATGTGCTGTACTGAGATCAACTGTAACTGAGCCCTGATCGTCTGGTTTAGCGTCTGCTGGTGCAATTGTGCATTCATTTATGCTGTCACTTGTACTTGCAGTTTTAAACCAATTATTTATTTATGCATTTAAAAATTTGTATATGAATTCAATTATTATAAGTTCCCACTGTGCATGTTTAATGATTATTAATAAAAATTAATAAAAAAACAACATTTTATTTATATTTTATTTTCAGGATTTCTTTCCAAAAATTTTTAAATATGTTTCTATGCAAATATACTACATAGAAACATTTTGAACTGAAACATCTGATATGTTTCACTGGAAACATATTTATATTCAGGTATTTCAAAATCATGTTTTATTTTGAACATATTTATGTTTCGGTTCAAATATTTATTTTATTTAGATGTAGTAATTATTATGTTTCCATTAGAACATACTCAATTTTAAGTGGCAACATTAAAATGTTGCCGGGATATTATAATGTAAGTCAGAGCTTATTACAACACTGTTCAGGTCTCAATACAACCCAGCTTACAAATGATTTATCAGTTAATTATATATTATGTTCACATTCAATTCCAAACATACATGTTAATGCCTGCAAAATTATGTTTGGGAGAGCCTTTTTTTGCAGCGTGTATATTTGCATCTTAAAGTGAAGATATAGTGCAATTCAATAAACTGCATAACTAAAAACTAGTAAAAAAACAGATTTTTTAAAGAATAAACTTCTTGTCATCTCCTCTTTAGATGGTGACAAATTTCATAACAATTGTCATTGTTTTTATTGTCACTTTGCTGATAGCTATCTGTATTGAGGCCTATTTCTCAAAAAATTAAAAAAATGGTACAACGATATAATGGGTGTACACAAATGCGTGTATAATTTTCATTTATATGTGAATGACAACCAAATTTTATCACATAACAAGGTCACAAGTCTCTTATCTAACGTATAAATTATGTTATTAGCATGTCCTGTTTAAATGATATACGTATTTTTTCAGTATTATTAAAAAAATATAAAATTTAGCGGTCTATAACTTTTTTGGATCACGCTCGTACTATATTAAGAGAATAATACGATTAATGGTGGTTACAGCCAAATAAAGGTAATTTTTATACCGTATACCTAACCCTTAAATGATCATGGAAACCGATTTGAACAAAAGTAACCGTGATTTTTCAGGTATTGGTGGGTACATTAAAGTATATATATTCTTGATCAGCATCACTCAACTAGTCCGTGTAGCCATGCCCATCTGTTCATATATCTGTATCTATGTCTGTATATATCTTTGTCTGTGTTGCTGTCCGCCAGAAATCACGGTAACTTGAATAATACTAGTCAGAATGCAATGAAATTTTGTTTCAATATGTTTTAGTCAAAAAATGGTTTTGACTTCAGAAATGAGCCAAATCGCTAAACGGACACGCCCACCTCCCATACAAGACACTAATCTATAACTCTTTAAGAACCAATAAATCGTAAATAATTTAAGATTTTATTATAAAATTTAAAATTCAATGTTAGAATTAATGTTTTGCAAAAATGGACGAAATGAATAAATTCTACAATTTCCTCGATTTTTCACTTTGTAGTCAATGATGTCATTTCCTGCTGGGTATCAATAATAATGCACGATTCTAACTAGGTATGTGCAATTAATCGTTTTACCGGAATTTCTGATTAATCGTAAACACGATATATCAAATTTTCGATGTGTCCTATTTTTTTTATTAACCTAAAATACTTTTATTCGGTTAATTAGAATTTTGATTAATTAAAAAACGATTACTCGATTAATCAGATATATTATTAATTGAAGAACGATTAATTGTTTTGTTATTGGCATGATTATAAATAACTACACCCAGCGAAAAAGTATATCGAAAATTTTACTACGTTTCATATATTTTTACTATGCACAATAACATTTTATAATTGTTAGCGTTTCTAGTAAAGTTACTATGAATTGCTTTGATCATTAATATTTAATAGTAATCTTTATGTCAAATCCATCGTTTTCTTATTCAACTACCATTCACAGAAAATATCTCGAAATTGGCTGTATTTTTTTCTTTTGTCGTTTATAAAAATTGTTTAACAACGGGTAAGCTATCACAAAATTAATTAAATATATTTAAATAATTATATTTTACATGTACCAGCTGGCGGCAACACGACACTTCTTATGACGGATGTCCACCAGATTAAAGTTCGTAATGAGTGTAAAGGAGACACGGTAGCCAAATCTGGAAGGACGGAAAGCATCCGTCGATACCAAAGAGCGGCAGCTGCATCTGCGTGTCGCTGCGGACTGCGATAATGTGTTGAAGATGCTTGCATAGCGAGGCGATTAGCAGCTATTTTTTCTTTGACATTATCGTCGCTTTTGGAAAATGTTCAACAGTGGCGCCGGACTGCGGGTAATGGGTCTCCAAATAAATTAAATCTTTAAATTTATTTGTCATGTTGTAGTAACACCTTTCGCTGACTGACTGTGCCACGTCTGTTGCCACCTCTTTCTTCGAAACCGTGAGCCACAGTAGTCGAACCATCCGCCTACTTTCGCAAAGTCTTCGCATCATCATATGCGGCATACCTAAGAGTAATCTTTTCATCAACGCAGTTCCAGGTTGCGCACCTCGGGAATGTCTTGGAGATGCTGGAATTGCGCGATGAACAGCTGACTCGCCGTTGTCTAGTTTATGATGTATTTCGTTGGAGGACGACGTTGACTTTTCCGCAGTTGCCACATTTTAGTCAAATAGTGTGATTATATGTTAATATATTTGTTTTTAATTAAAATACCATAAATAAAAATATTTTTAAATATCAATATTTCGATTCATTTGTATTTATATGCAGCAGTTTGTAAACAATAAAACATTATTACACATAGTACATTCAAATTAAACAAATTTGTGAAATTTGACAATTTTAAAAAATTACTATGAAAAATAATGTTTTTACTATAAATAAATTTGACCTCATATCGTTAAGATATATAACGAATTTACTATGAATCATAACGGATTTACAATGTTTTTTCCCTGAGTGTATATTATACTAGTTACGCATCTTTTTCGGTAATTTTATTATTTTGTTTTTTTTTTTCAACCAAACTTTGTTCTGTATATCTTTTTAAACAGCAATTTCTATGTTCTCAAATAAAAAGTATTTTGATTAATTGAATTATTAATCTTATTTTCGGTTAATTAAACAATACGATTAATCGAATAATTTGTTAATCGGGATTGCGATTAATCAGAATTTCTTGTAAAACAATTCAACGCACAGCCCTAGTTATAACGGTACTTACTTGTTTACTTTATTACGTTATTTTAAAAAATTAGTATTTTTTAATACTTAGTAGAGTGTTGAGTTCCTTGATGGTTTAACAGTCCTTAATCATGGATAATGGACGGAATATGTATAAACAAATTAACCAAGGTTATATCCTTCAAAAATATATATATTATATTTAATTTCAACGCTTTAATAATATATTACAAAATGTTCAACAAAGTTACTTTTTAAATGTAGAATTTCGGTGTAGGGTTCCACAAAAAAAAAACCAAGTATGCCACTCGATTCCCCAAAAAATTCGGCGCGTTTGGAGATTTCGACAGTTGCATAGTAGATGTACGAGGATGCGGGTAGCTTCTATGTTGTTATTTATTAGGCTTTTTGCTCTTTTTTTATTGGTGTGGCCAGAGACGACGTGAGATAACGCAGTCGTCTCTGGATGACAATAATATGCCTTCCTCGGACACCTATTGGAATCCTAATTGAAGAACATGCATCCTCTATTTTACGTGCAGAACCCTGTCGCTCTAGCTCATCGGCTTGTTCGTTACCTTCTATATTGATATGTCCGGCATATGGTTATCGCATATCGCATGCTAGGATGGCAGCCTGACTATCCGCAAAGATAGTAATCTTTGGGAATGAATACCACTCTGACTTCTTTCTATTTCAGCGGTATGCACCTCAGCCTAAGACAACTTTTGGAGATTGCCTTTAGCCTGTACCAATTGCTGGAAGAGCATGTATCAACATAGCCGCACAATATCGTCCGGTTCTGCGGATTTGTAGGGATTGAACGATTTAATAGCCCATGTTATCATTCTATCTGTAAACATACTGTCTACATCGATGTCGATTTCATTGTGATTCGGTGCCAAGAGTCTATTGTAAATCGGTTCCGAGATGTATGTAGGGGTCGTGTCGCCAGGTCTCTCTACAGCCTGGCCAGTGAACTTCCATTAGGAGTGCAAGAAATTCTTGACTTGATTCGGTCCAGGTATTGTCTGGTCGTCTGAGGTAGCTGGGTATTACAGGGTCCTTAGATAGAACTCTACGTAGTCTAGATGCATCAATGGTCTTTTCAATTTCTTCACAGAATGTTTTCCTTGAGTTGAATTTAGCGTCCCTTATGGATTTCGTACAGGTATTTAGTTCTGAACTATACTTGGTCCAGTCAATTTCAAGCTTACTTTTCCTGGCCTTGTTATGTAGTTTTCTAACCACTCTTCTCTGCTTTTTGAGTTCACTCGTTCATCAAGAATTTTTGGTACTTTTGTGACGGCGAAAGATTGGGCAAACTTTAAGAAGGCTTTGTTCATTTTCTTGGTGATCATGTCTAGCGCGGAGTCTATGGATATACTGTAAGGAAAATAAGTTTCTCATGTGTGCGGAACGTTTACCGATATCCACTCTGAATATTTTAACAACTTTGTTTTCGCAGGATTCCTAAATGGTATTTGCTTACTAGGTTTGAAGTTAACGTTGAAAAGTATTCTAAAATGGTCCGAAAAGGAGTTTTTAGCAAACACTTTCCAGTCTTCGACCTCAATCAGTTCAGTGTTATTGAGTAAAGTCAGGTCAAGGATTTGATTTGATTGGGTTGATCTCCCCTGTTACACAAGGTAAAGTCCGAGAACATAAGAAATTCAAATATTGACTCACCTCGTTCGTTGATATCCTTACTACCCCCTGCCTGTGATGTGCGTTTGCGTCACAGCCGATTACCAGTGGCATGTTCCGTGTGTTCGCTTAATCTGCAAATTCTCGGACTGCAGATTAAGCAGTATATATAAGACCGAAGACCTGGCTAAGTCAGGCAAACTGTTATCGCCCCTGACAAACATGGAGGCGATACACCCATGATGACCGACGATGTTATCGCAGAGACGATGTTGAAAGCCCTTCCGTTCTTCGGTACCCTGCACATTGACAGGTTGTTAGCAGACTCGGATGATAACGACACGACGGTCATCGCTGTACTTACACAGGCGACGGACAAAAAACGGCGGAGGTACAAAGGGTCATTGAGTTACCTCAAAAAACTAAGTGCTAGGGATCAGGCAAGCCTCACTGATCGAGACTTGGCACTTAAAAAGGAAGCACACGCAGGTGGTGAAAAGCTAGGAACGGTGGGAGCTCAGCAAAGCCCCCGCACTCGCTGCTTCAAGCACCTGCGCCCAAGAAAAACCACCCCTATTTGCCCTAAAAAGGCGAACAAGGGAAAAGGAAGGATGCTTCCAAATCCAACTTAGGATTGAAACCTAAACGAATAACGGTTTCGATTTCGGTTTTTTCCGCGTTTCGGTTTTAAGTTTTTATAACGAAACTGTTTCGGTATACCGGTTCCAAGTTACGGTTTCGGTTTTCATTTCGGTTTTGATTTTGGTTTTTGTATAAAATTTCTTTTTCCCTAAGCATCTTAAAAATGAAGGTCTGTGAAGCACTTTTGAAGCGGTAAATTCCTTCAAAAGTGCTTCAAAAGTCGCTTCAAAAAGATAAAAATAGACAAAACAAAGTTTTTTTCTCTTCTTTCGCTATGCTAGTTCGTACATTGATTGTGCATATGCACATTATTATTTTTTTTTTACTTTTAAAAATAGTTTTTTTTGTTAATTGTAAAATCATGAAGTTTTTCTTAAGTTAATTTCTATGTGCATTTTTTCATTTAACTTATAAAACAATAAAAACTAATATATATGAACACTTTCACAGAGTATCAGCTAAATGTGATATTGCTTTTTGTGTTTTTTTTTTTCACAAATCCGCTGATTCGTTTGAAAGTGCAACAACAAGAAAAATTCGAATAAAGCAGCATCCAAGCTTTTGATATATTTTTTGGCGGGAAATTTTTTGTACCACAAAGAAAACTCGTTGTTGTTGCCAACTAGATAGCTGTACTAGGTACATAAATACATGTAGTATCCGTTGTCATGCGTCTGTTTGTTGTCAAGCGTCTGTTTGTTGCCATGCGATGATACAGAATAGCAACAAAGAGTTGTCGTTGTGAAAGTGTGTGAATACGCATCGTAATTTGTTAATGTTGTTTCTCTTTTTTCTCTTAGTGTTCGCTTTATAGCGTATGAGATTGTGTTCGGAAAGATAAATGTAACCCTGCAAGATATTATTTTTTTCTCTTGACATACGGTACGTGTAACATACGGATTTTTTTAATCTCTGACGAAAACAGAAATATGCCAGTACGAAATATTCCCCTGCAGTGAAATCTAAACTACTTAGTAGCATAAATATGTCGTATTCATATAAGTAACCATGTTTCTAGTTCGGTATCTAGTTAAAATGGATGCAGAAAAAAACAGTTCAAACGTGTCAAAATTGACGTGTCAAAATTGACTATGTCAATTGTCGTCGAATAGCCCTCAGCTCTATTGTTTAAACTGGTAAATAGTAACCAGTTTAGAGAGGGATTAAAAAAACTAGTTTATAGACTGACTGTAAAAAATAGTCTATAGACAAGAAGCTAGTTTAAAAACTACTTCAATGTAATGCAAGGGGGGACAATTGACACATCGTAGGACATGAGTATTGAAAAAATTACAGTTCATTGTATAAAAATGGGGTCAAATTCGGGCTAGTTGAGTGTCTACGGAGAACTAGACCAATACTAGTATTCAACTAGTCCGTTATACTGCAGGGAATGATTTTAAAATACAGTTACACGATATTGATTTACTTCTAGAAATATTTTAACAAAATCAATCAATTAAATTGAACTAATATAAGTATCCTTATATTTATTATGAATGTATATGTTCATTTTATTATGGCCCTGAGATTTTGAATTGTCTCGTCAACATCACTTGATCTATCTAATTATTTTTTTATTAGTTAATTCTTGTTAAAATATAATTAAAACTTTTATGTTATTGTATTTTTTTTCAAATAATTTATTTTTTGTAGAAGAAATTGAAAATATGGAAAATAAGTAACTTAAATACAATTAGTGTTCAAATTATATTCGTTTTCATAATTAATATGCTGTTTAAGATATTTGTCTTCGATCTTTTATTTAAAATTTAAAAAGTAAAATTTTGGAAGATTCTTGCATGCAAGAGCAAGAAAGGTATTTCGAGAACCAGATCATATGTACCTATGCAAGGGCAAGACTTAGTGTGCAAGAACAAGATTACCATTACTTGTCTTGTTTTTGCAAATGATCATCACTATCCGCTACACAAATTACTGAAACAAAAAACAAATTTTAGACCATAGACCGTTTGTTTCTCAAAAAAACCACTTGTGAATTTTTGTACAACAAACATTTTTATTTTGGAAACTCCAAATTTTATTAAATGACATTTAAACATTCCTTATTCTTAAAATCTTTATATAAAATCAAATGTTTTTCTGTTTCTTTTTATACTTTTTTAAAAACCGGTTCAAACCGGTACAAAACCGAAACCGTTTATTTTGGTTTTGGATATTGGTTTATTTCGGATTTCCATATAACGGTTTCGGTTACGGTTTCAATCCTTGATATATTAATATATCTGTGTGATTATTGTAACGAACCTTTCCGGCCTATGCCGAGGTATCAGTCGTCGCGTCCAGGGTTCGTTGCAAAAATTTATATTCGCAGGTCAACAACAGCACTTTATGTTTTATTTTTCAAGTAATTAATTTATGTTAGTATTAATTAAATTTATATCTTAACAATGCTTTGTTTTAATAAAATACCGAGTGCGACTTTTGATCCTTGACTTATGCGACTTATGATCCTTGCCAACCTTTATATATATATATATATATATATATATATATATATATATATATATATATATATATATATATATATATATATATATATATATATATATATATATATATATATATATATATATATAATAATAATAATAATAGTTTGGCGCTACAGTCCTGTACAGAACTTCGGCCGAGCTCTCTCACCATTTTGAGCTGTGCGTGTTATATTTGTACTCAAAGTGGTGGAACCTAAGTTTATTGCCGAATCCGAACGGCGGGTGAGAGCTTTTCATAGGCAATGGTTTTACTCTCGTAGGTTTGCCATTTACTGACGAGAGGTAGCGCGGTATAGAAAAATGTTTCTATGAACAGATGTTGTTAGCCCCAGTCCAGGCTTGAACCGGGGACCTTTCGACTCGCAGTCCAACGCACTAACCACTGAGCTACCGCGGCTACTATATATATATATATATATATATATATATAAATATATATATATATATATATATATATATATATATATATATATATATATATATATATACATATAAATATATAGATATATATATATATATATATATATATATATATATAGATCTGTGTGTTTATTGTAACGAACCTTTTCATGCCGAGGTATCACTCGTCGCGTCCAGGGTTCGTTGCAAAAATTTATATTCGCAGGTCAACAACAAAACTTTATGTTTTATTTTTCAAGTAATTCATTTATTTTAGTATTAATTAAATTTATATCTTAACAATGCGTGTTTTAATAAAATACTGCGGCCGTGGACTGAACGATTCCGCGTCTACTCTGCCGTGATCCGGTCGAACGTAGTTCTCACCTAAATGGCCCTGTGATGCTTCTAACTATGCGACAGCGATCGGACGTAGTTCTGACAGCGGCGCAGCTACTCTGTCTGACTTCACTAATACCTATGCTGCTTCTCTGCGACCACGATCGGATGTAGTCCTGACAGCGGTGCACCTATCCTGCCGTAGTTCGGTCGGACGTAGTCCTGACTTCATCAGCCCTACTGCTTCTGCGACAGCGATCGGACGTAGTCCAGACAGCGGCACAGCTACTTCCCTACTAAAATTTAAATACTCAAAATATGAGTTACATTAATTTGTATCCACCGCTGATATTTAATTTAAATTGTTCTGATCGTAGACCAAGAACTCTGCAGAGCTAGTGAACCGTCTTGGTCGTAGACCTAAAACGAACTGACCGAGTGCTGTTCCTGTCGTTTGCTTGTAACCTCGCTATGTCATTTTCGAACATTGAACATCGAGCTGGTTCAAACATCCACTATTCGAAATGGCAGTTTTGCATTTTGCACCTACTACTTTTAGCATAGTGTAAAATGTAATAGATTGATGGGTTGCCAATTCAAGTTAATTAATTAATAATCTTAGTACTAATAATGACTGGCTTAAAATATTATTTAACATTATTTAAATTAAATGAAATATTTAATTAAATTGAAAAACAATTTTGCATAGTAACTTCAATAATATAAAAAAATAGAATAATTTATTTTAATTTTGATAATTAGCAGCTGAGCTGCGATGTATGGCGAAAATAATTTCCTCCGATTTTCGTCGTTACATTTCCTCAGTATTCCGGGGGGAAAAGCGTTTTATTCCTGGAGTACGCTTCTGAATAACTTCACACTCGCCAACCCGTTACGGGGTACTATGATCTGATATATCTTGCGCGTGCATGCGTCTGAATACGTGTCGGTGGGCGCTGTGACTGATGGCTCGTTTGCATGTGATGAAGTCTGCGTTGCTAGCAACGTCGATGAGAACGACGGTATGCGCAATGACGAGTATGGTGACGTGAGCCGTGGTGAGCGTCGACGGTGATTGTCTCAATGTGCGCTGCGTTTCCAGTGAGGTCGATTAGTGCGCGTTGAGCGCGGCGATTTGCATTGCGACATGCATACCGGTCTTCTCACGGGTTAAGCTATTGTGAGAAGAAGGAAATTAAACTTATTAGTAATTTAAAATTGTTAATGGTTGTCTCTATCGTGCGTTCTTTGGCGCGATATTTCATCACTATCCGCTACACAAATTATTGAAACAAAAAACAAATTTTAGACCATAGACCGTTTGTTTCTCAAAAAAACCACTTGTAAATTTTTGTACAACAAACATTTTTATTTTGGAAACTCTAAATTTTATTAAATGACATTTAAACATTCCTTATTCTTAAAATCTTTATATAAAATCAAATGTTTTTCTGTTTCTTTTTATACTTTTTTAAAAACCGGTTCAAACCGGTACAAAACCGAAACCGTTTATTTTGGTTTTGGATATTGGTTTATTTCGGATTTCCATATAACGGTTTCGGTTACGGTTTCAATCCTTGATATATTAATATATCTGTGTGATTATTGTAACGAACCTTTCCGGCCTATGCCGAGGTATCAGTCGTCGCGTCCAGGGTTCGATGCAAAAATTTATATTCGCAGGTCAACAACAGCACTTTATGTTTTATTTTTCAAGTAATTAATTTATGTTAGTATTAATTAAATTTATATCTTAACAATGCTTTGTTTTAATAAAATACCGAGTGCGACTTTTGATCCTTGACTTATGCGACTTATGATCCTTGCCAACCTTTATATATATATATATATATATATATATATATATATATATATATATATATATATATATATCTATATATATATATATATATATATATATATATATATATATATATATATATAATAATAATAATAATAGTTTGGCGCTACAGTCCTGTACAGAACTTCGGCCGAGCTCTCTCACCATTTTGAGCTGTGCGTGTTATATTTGTACTCAAAGTGGTGGAACCTAAGTTTATTGCCGAATCCGAACGGCGGGTGAGAGCTTTTCATAGGCAATGGTTTTACTCTCGTAGGTTTGCCATTTACTGACGAGAGGTAGCGCGGTATAGAAAAATGTTTCTATGAAAAGATGTTGTTAGCCCCAGTCCAGGCTTGAACCGGGGACCTTTCGACTCGCAGTCCAACGCACTAACCACTGAGCTACCGCGGCTACTATATATATATATATATATATATATATATATATATATATATATATATATATATATATATATATATATATATATATATATATATATATATATATATATATATATATATATATATATATATATATATATATATATATATATATATATATATATACATATAAATATATAGATATATATATATATATATATATATATATATATATATAGATATATATATATAGATCTGTGTGTTTATTGTAACGAACCTTTTCATGCCGAGGTATCACTCGTCGCGTCCAGGGTTCGTTGCAAAAATTTATATTCGCAGGTCAACAACAAAACTTTATGTTTTATTTTTCAAGTAATTCATTTATTTTAGTATTAATTAAATTTATATCTTAACAATGCGTGTTTTAATAAAATACTGCGGCCGTGGACTGAACGATTCCGCGTCTACTCTGCCGTGATCCGGTCGAACGTAGTTCTCACCTAAATGGCCCTGTGATGCTTCTAACTATGCGACAGCGATCGGACGTAGTTCTGACAGCGGCGCAGCTACTCTGTCTGACTTCACTAATACCTATGCTGCTTCTCTGCGACCACGATCGGATGTAGTCCTGACAGCGGTGCACCTATCCTGCCGTAGTTCGGTCGGACGTAGTCCTGACTTCATCAGCCCTACTGCTTCTGCGACAGCGATCGGACGTAGTCCAGACAGCGGCACAGCTACTTCCCTACTAAAATTTAAATACTCAAAATATGAGTTACATTAATTTGTATCCACCGCTGATATTTAATTTAAATTGTTCTGATCGTAGACCAAGAACTCTGCAGAGCTAGTGAACCGTCTTGGTCGTAGACCTAAAACGAACTGACCGAGTGCTGTTCCTGTCGTTTGCTTGTAACCTCGCTATGTCATTTTCGAACATTGAACATCGAGCTGGTTCAAACATCCACTATTCGAAATGGCAGTTTTGCATTTTGCACCTACTACTTTTAGCATAGTGTAAAATGTAATAGATTGATGGGTTGCCAATTCAAGTTAATTAATTAATAATCTTAGTACTAATAATGACTGGCTTAAAATATTATTTAACATTATTTAAATTAAATGAAATATTTAATTAAATTGAAAAACAATTTTGCATAGTAACTTCAATAATATAAAAAAATAGAATAATTTATTTTAATTTTGATAATTAGCAGCTGAGCTGCGATGTATGGCGAAAATAATTTCCTCCGATTTTCGTCGTTACATTTCCTCAGTATTCCGGGGGGAAAAGCGTTTTATTCCTGGAGTACGCTTCTGAATAACTTCACACTCGCCAACCCGTTACGGGGTACTATGATCTGATATATCTTGCGCGTGCATGCGTCTGAATACGTGTCGGTGGGCGCTGTGACTGATGGCTCGTTTGCATGTGATGAAGTCTGCGTTGCTAGCAACGTCGATAAGAACGACGGTATGCGCAATGACGAGTATGGTGACGTGAGCCGTGGTGAGCGTCGACGGTGATTGTCTCAATGTGCGCTGCGTTTCCAGTGAGGTCGATTAGTGCGCGTTGAGCGCGGCGATTTGCATTGCGACATGCATACCGGTCTTCTCACGGGTTAAGCTATTGTGAGAAGAAGGAAATTAAACTTATTAGTAATTTAAAATTGTTAATGGTTGTCTCTATCGTGCGTTCTTTGGCGCGATATTTCAGGAGACCTAAGGTCCTGGTGAGAGGGGTGAAAGGATTTTAGCTCACTTAAAGGAGCTGAGCGGATCTTTGATTCCCCCGGAGATTTAAGCTTTGCTATAACTGGCGAAATGAAACCTATGACCACGAATGGTCCGTCGAATTTGGGTGCAAGTTTGGCTGCAAAATTATCAGCTGCTTTTGACAACGGGTGTTGTCGGACCGACACCTGTTGGCCGATAGACGGTCGCCAAGGACGTCGCTGTAGGTTGTAGTGACGATCTTGATTCTGGGAAGCTCGATTCATGTTGTTGCACTATCTTGAATATCTCCTTCAGCTGATTAGCGCGTTCATCCGCTTCTCGCGGTTCCGTTCCAGTTCCCATAGTCACATTGTCGTAAAGTGCACTTGGTAGGCGAGCCTCACGACCATGGGTGAGATACGCTGGGCTGTATCCTGTCGTTTCTGATGTACTTGTGTTGATGGCTAATGAAATTTCTGGGATAGCTTCGTCCCATTTAGTCTGCTGGTTTCCGCATAATTGTGCAATCATCGTCTTCACGGTTCGATTTGCCCTCTCAGTAGGGTGTGTAAGTCTCGTTGAATTGTTGGCGGATGCCAATACTCTCGAAATAGCGCTTGACGATCCGGCTGGTGAATTGTGTCCCATTGTCGGTAATGATGATTTTGGGAACCCCGTACCAAGCAAGAAGTCGCTCACGGAATGCTTTAATGAAACCTTCGGCAGTGGCCTTACGAAGAGGTACCAGTTCGGTCCACTTTGAAAATCGATCGAAGAAAACGAGAATTATGGTATTTCCGTGTTTCGAGCGTGGCAATGGTCCAACGAAGTCAGCGCAAACTGTTGCCCAAGGTTCCTCAGGGATCCTGGTTAACATGTGTCTTGCGGGTGGTAACTGGCTGACCTTGTAGCGTTGGCAGGATTCGCAACTCCTGACATATTTGCTGATATCTCTAAACATTCCGAGCCATTAATAGCGGTTAGCTACTCTGCAGATAGTTTTGCGGATACCTAGGTGTCCGGCACTGGGGCTGTCATGATTTTCTCGCAACACACTGTACAATTGCGTGTCAACAATGGCGAAGTCTGGAAAATTGTCTGGTTGGTCTCGAACTTCCTTCAGTTTCTTTGTCAACCAAAAGCATGGTTTGGTAGTCGCTTGCTGGTGATGTTCGTGCGGCTGCCTCGAAAGCGCGTCCGCCACCACGTTCAATTTCCCTTTTCTGTATTGTACCGTGAAGTTAAATTGTTAGAGTTCTAATGCCCAATGTGCAATTCTACCTGACGGTCACTGGAGGAGAGGTGGTCGGTGACGACTATGAATTTGTATCCCTCTAGATAGGGTCTTATTTTGCGAATACCCCACACTATTGCAAGGCACTCCTTTTCGGTTGGTGAATAATTCTTTTCCGCTTTATTTAGACTCCGGCTGGCATATGCGATGACTCTCTCAGAGCCTTCGAGCTCTTGTGTACGCACAGCACCGAGACCATAGTCACTGTCGTCGGTCTGTAATGTAAATGTCTGGGAAAAGTCCGGGCATGCCAGAACTGGGGCCTCGGTCAGCTTCTGTTTCAGCTGGTCGATCGATGGGCGATGATCGTTGATGGGCGTCCGCCCATTTCCAATGTTTACCCTTTTTTAAAAGAGCTGTCAGTGGCTGAGATATTTGAGCGAAGTCGGGTACAAAACGGCGATACCATGATGCGACGCCGAGAAACTGTCGTACTCTTTCAGATCGCGTATAGCGGCGACCTTATCGGGGTCGGTGTGGATTCCATCTCCACTGACGACATGACCTAAAAATTTAATTTTTGTTTGAAAAAACTCAAATTTTTCCTTGTTGATGCGCAGGTTGGCTGCGCGTAGTGTTCTGAAAACTTCTTGAAGATTATGAAGATGTTCCTGAAAGGTTGCACCGGTGACCACAATGTCGTCCAGGTAAGCGAAGGCAAATAGTTCCAATTCTGAGCCAATTATTCTGTCGAGTGCTCTCTGGAAGGTTGCGGGTGCCGAGTGCAATCCGAATGGCATGACACGCCATTGGAACAAACCTCGCCCTGGCACGGTGAATGCTGTATATTTCTTGCTTTCTGTCTCCATAGGGATCTGCCAGTAGCCGTCCTTGAGGTCTAAGCTACTTACGTATTTGGCGTTCCGTAGACGATCGAGTATGTGCGTAATCCGCGGTAATGGATGTGCTTCTGGCATATCCATTTGCTGTTGAGTTGTCGATAGTCAACACACAATCTCCATGCTCCCGTGTTCTTACGAACCAACACGATGGGTGCGCTATATGGACTGCGTGATGGCTCAATGCATCCTTTATCGAGCAACTTATTGATCTCTTCATCGACAATCGCCTGCATTTCGGGATTACGCGGAAAATACCTTTGTTTGATGGGCCGGTCGTCGGCCATGACGATCCTGTGATCGGTAACGTTGGTCAGTCCATGAAGTCGCTCGAATTGTAGTAGTTCATACCGCAGAAATTCGTTGATCTGCTGCGTCTCGTTGGAACAAGGCTCGTTGAACACAGGTTTGTTAATCTCTTGCGATTGGTTGTAACCAGGCTTGTAGACCTCAGGTTCGTTCATCTGCGACTTGTCGGAACCAGGCTCGTAGAGCTCAGGTTCATTTATTCCTCTACACCTTGCATGATGTAGCGTTGATGCCTTGCATGATGTAGCGTTGATGATTTCTTTATCTCTAATGACTGGCCGCCACAACTGAAAGTAGCGCCGATTGTCATCAGGTAATCCATCCTAAGGAGTACGTCCTCCGTGGCCTCGGGCATTATTAAAAATTGAAAGGTACAACTATTATTGCCAAGCTGAATGCTGGCTTCTACTGTTTTGTTCAGATATTAACTGGAATTGTCAGCTAATATGACTTCTGCGTTTCTTACTATGTGAGTACACCGTTCTCCCAGTCGTCGTACGAACTGCTCGCGGTGTCGATGGTTGTGGTCGTCATTTCATTGCCCAGCGTTATAGTGGCAACTATGTGACGCGCATCAAGTCGTAAATTTGTTACTGTATTGGAGGGGTGTGATTGTGGGGCTCCGTCTGCCCTCGATCGTTGCGGTCCCCGTTGGCGTTTCTCCTACGACGCCGGCAACAGTTGGTGGTTCTGACATCTGGACGTCCACAATCCCAGCAGAATAATCGTTGTGGATTTTGACACGTTCTTGCCAAATGTCCCGCCTGGCCACATCGGTAGCACGCGTGTTGGGGGTTAATAGCGTCGTTATGATCTTGCGCAACCATACGGTGCTGATCGCGACGTCGTGCCGTGGTATTGCATTGAGATGACTCTTTAGGGCGGATGTTTTCGAGCTCTTCAGTAATTCCATTAGATCTGTTAATGTCGTGAAATCTCTGCTTCGGATGTACCACTGATAATCCGGGTGTGTGTTCCGAAAGATCCTCTCTAGTTCCTGTTCTGCGGTGTAGCCCGCATGGCGCATTAGTGTCTGCAGTCCCAGAACGAAATCTTGAAACGGTTCATGCGGACGTTGGTATCGCATGTGGATTTCGTCATTTAAGCCCTCGCGGTAGCGAATGGATAGGAAAAATTTAACAAAATCGGCTTTGAATAATTTCCACGTTGCCCAGTGGCGATTGTTATTGCGAAAACAAATGAGAACTTTCGCCTTAAGTAGCTCTGGCATTACACTTGGAAGTTGGTCTCTGTTTAGGCGATAGGCCTCTGCCAGCTCTTCGATGCGTTCGATGAAGTCTAGAAGCTCTTTGCCGCCAACATATTTGACGGCCCATTTCCGCAAACATTCGGCGGTTACCTGGTAGGGGTTAAATGACATGTGCGGACCTGGCCGGGAAGGTACGTGATACTGTGACTTACCTTGGTCAGCTGCGTTGACTTTGGACAACGGTACGACTGGTAATGGCTGTACGACTCCTGCTTCGCCGGAGCAAACGGCTTGGGGATCGGGCTCGGATATCTGTGGTGAGATGCGGTTCATCGTTGGTAGCTCTAGTAGTTTAGCTACGCTGGGTTCTGCGTCGACCTCGACCATGATATGGTTGCTTTTGGTGCGGGTAATGGCCCTCTACGATGTAACGCCTGTATTTCTTGAAGTCGTGCTAACTGTTCGGGTTTATGTTCGTCCTTAGTGAGGAGATCCATGAAACGCTGTTTAAGTTGGGCTGCGTTGCCTGTCGGGTCAATCGCGAATTCGTTTGCCTACGCGACAAATTCTTTCTTGGTGAGATAATTCACCCACTTTTCACTACTCTTGTTGGTTTTTTTTTTTTTTTTACAATACTTTAATTTCTTTCAAATACTTTTTTTTTTCATGTGGTTAAATTCCACATTAAATACACGTTTCTTCCGATTGTTATCTATTATAGGTTAGTTTATTTCACGCACTAACTTTAATTTAATTAAATTTTGTTGGTTAGATCACTATTTACGCGCACTGATTTTAATTTAGTTCACTTTTGTTGGTTAGATTCCTTTTTATGAGCTCTGATTTTAGCATTGTTGTAATAGTAGTCCCTGCTCGGGCGCCATTGTAACGAACTTTTCCGGCCTATGCCGAGGTATCACTCGTTGCGTCCAGGATTCGTTGCAAAAATTTATATACGCAGGTCAACAACAACACTTTATGTTTTATTTTTCAAGTAATTAATTTATGTTAGTATTAATTAAATTTATATCTTAACAATACTTTGTTTTAATAAAATACCGACTTTAGCTAACTTCATCCTATGATAGGACACTGGGAGGGTTTAGAATGATGATTCTGGCGAACCTTTATATATATATATATATATATAGATGCTGCGTTGCCTGTCGGGTCAATCGCGAATTCGTTTGCCTACGCGACAAATACTTTCTTGGTGAGATAATTCACCCACTTTTCACTACTCTTGTTGGTTTTTTTTTTTTACAATACTTTAATTTCTTTCAAATACTTTTTTTTCATGTGGTTAAATTCCACAAAAAATACACGTTTTTTCCGATTGTTATCTATTATAGGTTAGTTTATTTCACGCACTAACTTTAATTTAATTAAATTTTGTTGGTTAGATCACTATTTACGCGCACTGATTTTAATTTAGATCACTTTTGTTGGTTAGATTCCTTTTTATGAGCTCTGATTTTAGCATTGTTGTAATAGTAGTCCCTGCTCGGGCGCCATTGTAACGAACTTTTCCGGCCTATGCCGAGGTATCACTCGTTGCGTCCAGGATTCGTTGCAAAAATTTATATACGCAGGTCAACAACAACACTTTATGTTTTATTTTTCAAGTAATTAATTTATGTTAGTATTAATTAAATTTATATCTTAACAATACTTTGTTTTAATAAAATACCGACTTTAGCTAACTTCATCCTATGATAGGACACTGGGAGGGTTTAGAATGATGATTCTGGCCAACCTTTATATATATATATATATATATATATATATATAGATGCTGCGTTGCCTGTCGGGTCAATCGCGAATTCGTTTGCCTACGCGACAAATACTTTCTTGGTGAGATAATTCACCCACTTTTCACTACTCTTGTTGGTTTTTTTTTTTTACAATACTTTAATTTCTTTCAAATACTTTTTTTTCATGTGGTTAAATTCCACAAAAAATACACGTTTTTTCCGATTGTTATCTATTATAGGTTAGTTTATTTCACGCACTAACTTTAATTTAATTAAATTTTGTTGGTTAGATCACTATTTACGCGCACTGATTTTAATTTAGTTCACTTTTGTTGGTTAGATTCCTTTTTATGAGCTCTGATTTTAGCATTGTTGTAATAGTAGTCCCTGCTCGGGCGCCATTGTAACGAACTTTTCCGGCCTATGCCGAGGTATCACTCGTTGCGTCCAGGATTCGTTGCAAAAATTTATATACGCAGGTCAACAACAACACTTTATGTTTTATTTTTCAAGTAATTAATTTATGTTAGTATTAATTAAATTTATATCTTAACAATACTTTGTTTTAATAAAATACCGACTTTAGCTAACTTCATCCTATGATAGGACACTGGGAGGGTTTAGAATGATGATTCTGGCCAACCTTTATATATATATATATATATATATATATATATATATAGATGCTGCGTTGCCTGTCGGGTCAATCGCGAATTCGTTTGCCTACGCGACAAATACTTTCTTGGTGAGATAATTCACCCACTTTTCACTACTCTTGTTGGTTTTTTTTTTTTACAATACTTTAATTTCTTTCAAATACTTTTTTTTCATGTGGTTAAATTCCACAAAAAATACACGTTTTTTCCGATTGTTATCTATTATAGGTTAGTTTATTTCACGCACTAACTTTAATTTAATTAAATTTAGTTGGTTAGATCATTTTTTACGCGCACTGATTTTAATTTAGTTCACTTTTGTTGGTTAGATCCCTTTTTATGAGCTCTGATTTTAGCATTGTTGTAATAATAGTCCCTGCTCGGGCGCCATTGTAACGAACTTTTCCGGCCTATGCCGAGGTATCAACCGTTGCGTCCAGGATTCGTTGCAAAAATTTATATACGCAGGTCAACAACAACACTTTATGTTTTATTTTTCAAGTAATTCATTTATTTTTGTATTTATTAAATTTATATCTTAACAATGCTTTGTTTTAATAAAATACCGAGTGCGCGAAGTTATACCCCTTTTACGAGTACATGCTACGTGAAATCTGGTGAACCTATATTCCTTCGGTGGTCGGGGTCAAATGTCGTCGTTGACGGCACCCCTTCTGCTATCGGACGTAGTCCCGATTCTGCTGCTACTACTGCGACCGTGGACTGGACGATTCCTCGTCTACTTTGCCGTGGCCCGGTCGAACGTAGTTCTCACCTAAATGGCCCTGCTTCTAACTATGCGACAGCGATCGGACGTAGTCCTGACAGCGGCGCAACTACTCTGCCTGGCTTCACTAAACCTATGCTACTTCTCTGCGGCAGCGATCTGACGTAGTCCTGACAGCGGCGCAGCTACTCTGTCTGACTTCACTAATACCTATGTTGCTTCTCTGCGACAGCCATCGGACGTAGTCCTGACAGCGGCGCAGCTACTCTGTCTGACTTCACTAATACCTATGCTGCTTCTCAGCGACAGCGATCGGACGTAGTCCTGACAGCGGCGCACCTATCCTGCCGTAGTCCTGACTTCATAAGCCCTATGCTTCTGCGACAGCGATCGGACGTAGTCCAGACAGCAGCACAGCTACTACCCTACTAAAATTTAAATACTCAAAATATTACTTACATTAAGTTGTATCCACCGCTGATATTTAATTTAAATTGTTCTGGTCGTAGACCAAGAACTCTGCAGAGCTGGTGAACCGTCTTGGTCGTAGACCTAAAACGAACTGACCGAGTGCTGTTCCTGTCGTTTGATTGTAACCTCGCTATGTCATTTTCGAACATTGAACAGCTGGTTCAAACATCCACTTTTCGAAATGGCAGTGTTGCATTTTGCACCTACTACTTTTAGCATAGTGTAAAATGTAATAGATTGATGGGTTGGCACCTCAAGTTAATTAATTAGTAATCTTAGTCCTAATAATGACTGGCTTAAAATATTATTTAACATTATTTAAATTAAATGAAATATTTAATTAATTTGAAAAATAATTTTGCATAGTAATCATTCATAACAACAACTTTAAAATATTAACTCTGAACTAAAGTAAAGTAAAATATCTGCTTTAAACTTATTAAATGGAGTCAGCAATATTTGCAATTAAGAATAAAGCGTGTAGCTCTAATAGAGAGTGGAAGTTGCTATATTTACGTCGACATAATAGTGGAGAGTCGAAATGCCTAGTTTTAAAGAAGCATATTGCGTGCAAAATGTCCAATATAAAAAGGCATTATGAGAGATATCATATGCAAGACTACATGCCATATGAAACGTACAGTTTAAAAATACTTCTAATACCGTTAAAAATGTATAGTTTATGTTGTTTTTTATTAGATACATTTAAATCATGAGCTGTTTAATTAAATGTTAAATAAAAATAAAGTCAATTTAAGAATTATTCAACAATTACTATTTCCTTCTTGGGTTGCATGCGTAGAATTGAAGTTGACTGCACACAGTGGAACATAGTATTTTAAGTATGATTTAAATTTTTTTTCATTATTGTATACTTTATATATAAGAACGATTTATGTATTGCATAATAAATATTGTTAATTAAAAAACCCCAATTAATAATTTATTTGACACTTTTGCAATATCATGTTTTATGAACTTATTGGGGTTATCAAAAATAATAAATTTTCATAAAATACAGTATTTTTGGATAGTTCTATGTACTTTTTTTTCCAAAACCACGAATTATATTTTTGTTTTTAATTGCAATAGACATATAATTGCATACCTGGTGATATTAACCACAAACACAGACACTTTGGGAATAGTTTTTACAGTACAATTGATATAGACTGTCTGAGTACTGTAAATATTCAACAAAATAAAAAAAAATCATTACTGCTGGTAAATGAGGGTTCGGAGCAGAGATGCCAACTGCAGGGGAATTCCCCAATTTTTGGGGAATTTTAGTCTTAGTGGGTAATCGGGGAATGGTCAACTTTTCGCGGGGAATTTTAAATTAGGATCTGTTACATTTTTAGGGATTGGAATATAGGGGCATATTCCAACTTTTGATCGAATTTCATATGAACATTTTAAAACAATCGTTTTTACTTTTAGATTCTATATCTTAGTACAATAAACAATTTTTGAAATGAATTTAAACTTTGACTTCAACGCTTTCAATTCGTTTGGAAAATAATAAATTCAAAATTGTTTGTTTAGAATTTTGCAGGTAAAATCTGATTCAATCGAAAATTGGACATACCTCTATATTTCAATCATGTGAAACATCATAATTTGGCTTCTAATAAACACAATTTATTAAATATGATTTCTAGATCTAGATAAATTCATTTAACATTTTTTGAATGTATCTGATGTTATGTTTTTAAATAGGGATGTTACGGAGCTCCGCATCCGCAAACGCGGAGCATCCGCATTATTTTGACATCCGCATCCGCATCTTTGCGGATGTTTTACTTTATATTAAACATTTTTAAACATAACAATTGAATGCAATTTTTATTAATAAATTGTGAATTAATTGAATAGTTTATGTACGATTTCAACACAGCAATTTGTTGTAACGTTGTCTATAAATAAATATTTTTTATTAATAGAAAAATATAAAAAAATATCCGATTTCTTTGAATGCTATTCCGATTGACTTCCAGATTCTAATCAAGAGCTCACATGCCTAGCCTGAAACAACTTCAACCCAAAAGTCTTAGGACCAAATTAGTTTATTAAGAATATGTTTCGGACGTCCCCCCAAGTATTTTAAGACAAAAATAAAAAAAATAGTAATCAGGATTTTTAAAATACGCGGTTTTTGCGGTTTATAAAAAAATTATTTTAAAAAATATTTAAAAAATTGTAATCGCGATATTTTAAATTTTTTTAAATTAAGTCTTAAAATACCGGGGGGATGTCCGAAACATATTTTTAAAAAACGATTTTCTCATATCACTTTTGGGTTGAAAGTGTTTCAGGCTAGGCGTGCTCATACTAAGTATTTGAGGCAATTTTAATATGCTGACTGATTTATTTTGAATTCCATTCGAAATACTTCGGCTAATATAATGAAATATATGCAATGATATTGGGGTTGATCAAATTTTCAACCAGTCACACGGAAAAAAAAACATCTCTATTTCTTTATTCGTTATTTTTCAGTTTTTTGTTCAAGCATTTTGAATCACGAATAAATTTTATTTGTATGAAAATCATTTCAAATTTCTTTGAGTTTTTTTAATCGTTATTCAAAAGTTTATTTAGAATAAATTTGTTTTCACAAATATTTTTTTTGATTAAATTTATTTCAATTATTTTTTTTTTTTAATTTCTAATAACGAATATATGTTATTATTAAAATGTTATTTGAATAAAAATGTATTTGAATAATGCCCTAATCGGGTGTCTAGTGTTATTTTATATATTTTTTTAAAGCAAATCAAGTGATCTAAAGCAAACAAATAAATTTGAAAAATCAAAATTTAATATTTCGCCAAAGTAAATGTCTTAATACGTGCTTCAATTTTTTTTTAAATTGTATGAATTTAATGATATTATTTGATTATTGGTAATTCAACAGGATTTTAATATATTTTTTTTTTATTTAATATGATTTTCATTGTTTTTGTATGTATATAAAATTTGTGAAGAGAGATCCGCAAAAGTGACATCCGTTACATCCCTACTTTTAAATATAGGATAAATTTTTACTTAATGCACGCACAGAAAAAACATGATCACCACAATCATGTTTTGACGGTATCATTTAATGATTGGAATTATTATTGTAGCAATCATGTTGCATGATTGTTACATGATTGTTTCAATCGTGTTTTCCAATGATTCTATCATGTTTTTAATCATTGCATGATTGTTTCAATCATGTTTTCACAAGCGTCACTTATTGCACAAATCATTGAATGATTGCGTTAACCTGAAACAAATAAATTTATGAATACTACATTATTAAAAAAAAATATCAATATTTAATAGAAAAACACTTTATTAAAAATTATTAAATAACTCTGCTCAGTCGCTTCATTTTCTTAATTTGTCAGCGTCTTTGCAACGCCATTTTGTTGCAAAGACGCTGACGTTCGCTGGTCTAGAAAAATTGGAATATTTGTGCGGCTCGTTGCACAGCTGAAGTGACGACGCCTTTTTCAGCGTGTATTGTGTCTTTCTCAGATCTCATTCTGTTCAGGATATAAAACCGAAGTTTTTTCTTAACTTATTACTATTTGTATCACATTTTATTTATAAATGGACATTAAAATTCACTAGAGTTCGACGCTGACCCGCCACGGCGAAATCTAATTTAATACTGAATCTGCCAAACTGTCAACCGCTGTCATCAGCTGTCAAACAGCAATCATACTATTATTATATCAATTATGCTTCAATGCTAATATGATTGACACAATAATGAACATGATTATGGCAATCATTTTGAATTACATTTTTGTCACAATCATTACATAATCTAATCATACAATTTGATCATAATATGATTGCATAAATCATTTAATGAAAGACACAATCATTTTAAAAAAGTGGGAATGATTACGACAATCAGGAATGATAATAACAATCATACTATTATTGCTATAACCATAGTTTTTTTTGACACAATCATGTCTCAATTATGATTTTCCTCTGCGTGTGTAAGACCTCAAAATTTGACATGCCTCTTAATAGTTGAAAAAATATTGTTTTCAGTATTTTAAAGATTACTGTTATTGGGAATTTAAAATTTCGAAACTAGAAATATCAATAACAAAAATGTAGTAAAAAAATTACCAAATGCTCCTATTCAAAAATATTTTTAACTTTCCCCTTTTCAGCATAATTTTAAACCAAGTTTAATATAATTAATTTATTTAACAGCCTTATGCTGTATGTCGTCAATCAACGAAAATCGTCCATAATTTGTCTGATTTTCGTCTGAGAAAGTTATTTGTTAGCTGTGTAGCACAGCGTCTCACAATGTGACGACACAACGTAAGAAATCAAATTGTGCGAATGCCAACGACATACAGCATACAATAGCTTCCTAGCTATCGTTTGTAATTATTCGTGGTCAAAAAATAAAATTAAAAATAGTCACGCCTTCTTAAATGATTCTATAGGACGAAACAATTTTTTTTCCTCTAGTACCTCACAAAAATCAATATCTGACCGACGTTACTCGTTTCAACAAGTACTTTTTTGGATAATGCGAAAATTGCACCAAGAATAAAAAATAAAACCAGTTGGGAAGGTTAGATCACATGGGAAATTTTAAAGTAGGTGTAATTATGATAATTAGGATTATCAAAATTATAGTCGGTCTAAGCCGACTATAAATACCCTACACATATGTGTGGTTACCATTCAAAGTGATATATAGGTCACCAGGGTATACGAATCCTGAAAATAACTACAAACATTCAATCGCTGAAGAATTTCCATTCATTTGATACCCATATTTACAAATGGGTAGGTGTACCGAATTTCGATTTTTTTTTTAATGAACCACAGGTCTTTTCGACGGAAAACATTATTATCACGTACGTGAGCATGATGTCAATATATATTTGACCAAAAAAGTTTACCTAAGCACGTATACATAAAAATTGATCTTTATATGTACATTTTATATGAGGTATTTGAACATAAGTGGTCGGATCATAGGTCACAATGAACCGATCTCGCCAATCTCGCACATACAGCGTAGGTATATTAGTAATCAAAGTTATAAGTTTCATTTATCTAGCTCTTCAATTTTAAAAGTAGTAGGGATTTCAACAGACAGACAGACAGACAGACAGACAGACAGACAGACGGACAGACAGACGGACAGACGGACATCGCTAAATCGACTCAGGAGGTCATGCTGATCAAGAATATATATACTTTTCCATACCGGAGATGCTTCCTTCTGAGTGTTACAAACGGCGTACCAAACTGAATAATGATCTATGTTTGAGGACAAAAAAAAATACCAAAAGGTCTCATGGTTTCCTCCAAAAAATGTAAAACTCTTTCGGTCGATATTCAGTTCTCTATTTTAAAGCGTTACCACGAAACCCCTTTGCAAAAAGTATTCTTTATTTTGTCATTTTCCGTCCATTTAAAGTACCGTGGCAATTATTATTTTTTCAATTACAGCCGTGGTTATTGAAAATAACTTGTCCTAGATCATACTTTGAAAATATGCTACATATATAATCAAATGATATTTGTGTTTCTTGTTTTCTCATTTGTCAACTACAGAAAAAGTTTCAATAAAATTTTTAAGTTTAGCTTTTGAACATTCATTAAACTAGTTGTGTTTTCTTTGCATTAGCGCTTCTTTTCAAAAGTGGTAATGATAAATAAACTTAGACATTTCCAAGGAATCTTGCAAAGCATTTTTTTAATTTGTTTTATTTTTATTTTTATTGTCAAAGATATGTTTTTAGAGTTGCCAAATACACAAATTATCAAAAGAACGTAAACAATTGTATTTAAAATTGTCTTTGGTAAATACAAATACATTGATTGGAAACGCGAAATTGAGAACATTGAGAGACTACGCAATGGCAGACGAATGTGGCGTAAGGCTCGCCGAACCAATCACGAAATTATACAGCATAAGGCTGTAATATGATCCACTTTTTCCGTCACATTATAGTCAATATTTAAGATGTATTAAACATTTTATATTAACTGAGTGCTAATTGTCTATATATCTGTCGGTAAAGTTTAAAGAAAATCGGAAATTTTGATTTAAAACTATGGACTTTTGAAATATTTATTTAAGCTAAGTTTAAACTTTTACTGAAAAATTGGACCTTAATTAATAAATATAGCACAACTTCGAAATAACAAATAATTTTTCTCAATTTATAACGGCTGATAAATGTCATTCGAAAATTAGAGAAATCAAGAAATAAAAAAAAACATATTAAATTAATAACATATTGCGTAATATTTGTTGTTTGGATTATTTCGATTTTTATTAAAAATCTAGTGAAAACACTATTTTTTCTTAGTGAATTTAGATTACATTTGTACGGGGAATTTTATAGTCAATTGCACGCACAGAAAAAACATGATCACCACAATCATGATTTGAATGATTGGAATTATTATTGTAGCAATCATGTTGCATGATTGTTACATGATTGTTTCAATCATGTTTTACAATGATTCTATCATGTTTTTAATCATTGCATGATTGTTTCAATCATGTTTTCACAAGCGTCACTTATTGCACAAATCATTGAATGATTGCGTTAACCTGAAACAAATAAATTTAAGAATACTACTTTATTAAAAAAAAACCCAATATGTAATAGAAAACCACTTTATTAAAGGTTATTAAATAACTCTGCTCCGTTGCTTCATTTTCTTAATTTGTCAGCGTCTTTGCAACGCCATTTTGTTGCAAAGACGCTGACGTTCGCTCGTGTAGAAAAATTGGAATATTTGTGCGACTCGTTGCACAGCTGAAGTGACGACGCCTTTTTTTCAGCGTGTATTGTGTCTTTCTCAGATCTCATTCCGTTCAGAATTTAAAACCGAAGTTTTTTCTTAACTTAATACTATTTGTATCACATTTTATTTATAAATCGACATTAAAATTCATTAGCGTTCGACGCTGACCCTCCACGGCGAAATCTAATTTAATACTGAATCTGCCAAACTGTCAACAGCTGTCATTAGCTGTCAAACAGCAATCATACTATTATTATATCAATCATGCTTCAATGCTAATATGATTGACACAATAATGAACATGATTCTGGCAATCATGCATACTCGAATTACATTTTTGTCACAATCATTACATAATCTAATCATACAATTTGATCATAATATGATTGCAGAAATCATTTAATAGTCATTTTAATCATTTTAAAAAAGTGGGAATGATTACGACAATCAGGAATGATAATAACAATCATACTATTATTGCTATAACCATAGTTTTTTTTGATACAATCATGTCTCAATCATGTTTTTTCTCTGCGTGTGGAGAATTTTGGTAAGAATAGCGGGGAAAATGAAAATATTAGTTGGCATCACTGGTTGGGAGGTTTTAACTGGGTACGAAACTAAATTGATTGATAAAGACTAGACATTTGCGCAAATGTGTAATAAACCCACTTAAAGACATTCATTTCATTTTAAGACATGCACTGTTTCCGACTCTATGCTTGAAAATCAAATAAATGTGTTGAACTCAACAACCAAGCACAAGTAGTGTCAAAACAAATCTAAAATGGTGTTCAATAAATATTCAAATACTGAAATGCTGTGCATTTTACTATCATTCTAAAATAATTCAAAACGGTATTAGATAATGAAATAGTTCACGCAGAGAAAAAACATGGTTGTGGTGATCATATTTGAAGGGCATCATACTATGATTGGGGGTTATGGTTGTAGGAAATCTTATAATTTGTCTAATATGATCCTCAGTGACAATAGTACGATTTTCTACAACCATACCATGGTCCTCAGTGACCATACGCCGATTTCATACAACCATACTGTGGTTGTCAGTGACCATACTACGGTTGTCATTGACCATACTATGGTTGTCAGTGACCATACTATAGTTGTCAGTGACCATACTATGGTTGTGAGTGACCATACTATGGTTGCCAGTGACCATACTTTGGTTGTCAGTGACCATGTATGGTTGTCAGTGACCATAGTATGGTTGGCGGTGACTATAGTATGGTTGGCAGTGACCATAGTATGGTTGGCAGTGACCATACTATGGTTGTCAGTGACCATAGTATGATTCCACACAACCATTTTATGGTTGTCAGATGGTTGTCAGGTTGTCATATTCAGATTTCTTAAAACCATACTATGGTTGTCAGTGACCATATAATGATTCCACACAACCACCATACTATGGTTGTCAGTGACCATATTCAGATTTTGTACAACCATGCTAAGGTTGTCAGTAATCGTATTAATCTTATTTATACAACCATACTATGGTCCTACATGACCAGTGATTATACTATTATATTATGATATTCCCTAAATTCCTGAAAAAGCGGATTGAAAAGAAATAATAAATTAGACACATGTTTAATTAATCAATATTTTATTAAAATATATTATTTTTTTGAAGACACAATTTTAATTGAAGACACAATTAATGGCAACAATTTGACATATCCTAACATGATTCCGACATAATGAGACAAACATTATCTGAAACCATAGCATCCTGCATTAAACACAGTGAAGCTGTACAGTGCGCGAAGATGTGGCCGGACAGCACAAAAATCTTTTATACTTTCATAAGAATTCAAGTAATAGTTTTATCACAGACAAGAACTTGCTCGCACAGTACAGCCGCGCGCTGCATAAAGTAATTAACTTTTTCACTTTCGGATATATTTATTTTTTAATATTGATGAGGTTTTAAATATAAAAACACTTTGTCACTAGGAAAAAAAACTCGACTGCTCACCGCCATAGCCAACTTTTAAGTGAGTAAGAGAGTAAAAATGCCAGTAAGTGAGAATTATACACAGAGAAAAAAATACTGTATTTTAGTATGAAAAAGACTTAGAATAGCACCATCCCAAATTCGACTAATATTAAGTCCTGCACAGACTTAAGTCCGCACAGACTTATATTAAGTCCGTTCGTACTTAATATAAGTCTGTGCGGACTTAATGTTAGCCGATTTTAGGATGGTGCTATTCTAAGTCTTTTTCATACTTAAATAAAGTATTTAGTTTTTTCTGTGTATGGTTGTAAATAAGGCGCGGTAGCTCAGTTAGAGCGTTGGACTGCGAGCTAAAAGATCCCCGGTTCGAGCCTGGATTGGGGCTAACAACATCTTTTCATAGAAACATTTTTCTATACCGCGCTACCTCTCGGCAGTAAATGGCAAACCTACGAGAGTAAAACATTGCCTATGAAAAGCTCTCACCCGCCGTTTGGATTCGGCAATAAACTGTAGGTCCCACCACTTTGAGTACAAATATAACACGCACAGCTCAAAATGGTGAGAGAGCTCGGCTGAAGTTCTAACTGTAGCGCCAAACTATAAAAAATATAAAATAAAATAATAAATTACTATATTATGATCAGTCTATATCATGGTATGATTGGTATTGACCATACTTTATTCGTGGCAGTCATTATCGTAATCATAACATGGTTCTTATCAACCATATTTTGGTTTTTCAGAAATACAATCATATTATAATAAATTGTCTACTATAATATGATTTTAGCGACCTTATTATTGTTGAAATAAAATTGAAAATACTATACTTTGATTGTGACAACCATATAGGATTGTAAAGACCATAGTATGGTTGTCGCGATCATGTCGCAACCATATTACTTCTATGCGTGTATTTTATATAAAGTTTTATATAAAAAAAAATATTTTTTTTTCAAAGTAGGTATTTTTAAAATAAATAGATGGTTAATTAATTAAAAAAAGGGGAAAAAAGATTTTATTTCCAAAAAATAATTTGTCAAAAAAAAATGTTCGAGAAAAAATTTGATTGTTCTTTAATACAATGAATCATAAGTAAAACAAAGCATTACAATGCGTTCATTTTGTAGTACAATATTTTATTAACCATTGTTTTTTTTTTTAAGTATTTGTTTCTAATTTTTAAATCACATAAATACCGACAATGAATGTCTTGATTAAAAAATTCTTGACACTATTTGATACCAATGAAAGAAATACTACAGTGAAGTGAAGTCGCTGCAGAGGCTTCACTACAATACTGCCATTGCAAAATGCATTAAATAATGTACAATGGAGTAGTGTGTATTTTGCAGACAGAACTTTAAATACAAGTGTGTACATATATATATACAAGGCCAGACTAACTAGGTATGCCTCTGTGAGTCCAAGGGATTTACTACCATAAAATCTTCTAATTTTTAATTCCTTTATTTAATACGTCATATTGAAGAATTTTGTTCATAAAACCAAATTTCTATCACAATGTTTATTTGTTCGTTCATTTCATGCGATATTAAGAGTTCTCAAATATGTTTTGTTTTTGATTTCTTATATAATGTTTTATTAACAAAATGTTTATGTTGAAATTTTTTTAAATATATATTTTTCAAGATACTCCGACAAATATTTGGGAGTATTTATTTAGAATTGGTCTGATTGTTTTGACCAGAGCAGTAAAAGTAATGACTACTGTTGTAATGACTGCTAAAAGATCACGGCAACTTATGAATCGTTATCTAAAATTTTGATTACGTTCTTTAGTAGTCGTAATCAAAAATTTGATTACGTTTAGAAATTATCAAAAAGAAATTTGATTCTTAGTACTTTTTTTTTGATTACTACTTTAGAAGATTCAAAAACAAATAATCGGACTTTTGATCATTTTCATAAATTATTTTATTATTTTAAAATAATCCATAAAAAAGTAGTCGAAATTTTTAATTTTAATTTCTTTTTGGATTATTTGAAAATAATCATCAAATTATTTTCAAAATATTTTCAAATAATCTTAAGTGTGTCATAAAAAAAACGTAGCGTCGGTTGCTCAGTGGTCATTGCGTTGGACTACGAGTCGAAAGGTCACATGTTTAAATCTGGGCTGGGGCTAACTACAAATTTTCATAGAAGCTGCCCATGAAAAGCTCTCACCCCCGCATAGTGCCACACTGGCATAGTCAGAATTTGTAAAAAAATTATAATACAAAAATAAAAAAAATATTTTTACAATTAATCAGAATAACAATCAGAGTCAAAACCATTAATACTAATTGAAGGATTTTTTAGCTGTACACAGAAAAAAAGTGCATACTATTTATGAATTTGTTCATTATTTTTATGAATTTTTCATTACGACTCAACCAATTTATGAATCGTTCATACAACCGTACTGCAAAAGTTCATAATATTGAAAAAATTCATGATATTTATGAACTTTTAAACTATATAAAAAACAAATAAACTATTTTTTTATTTTCTTGTATTATTTTTTGTATATTTTATTATATTACTTTTTTTATTTTATTTTATTATTGTAATTTATTTCTTTTTTTAACTACTTACATTTTATTTTCTACCTCTTCTTTCTGTTGCTGATTATTGATGCTGTTTGTTGTTGAACGATGTTTAGTACATGCGGCGCACATTTCTTTGGAGTTGTAAACAACAAAGGAAACGATTTGCTTTATAAGTACGTAATGATATACGAATAAAAAACTAAGAACTCTATCTGCCATCAATGACTATCGATCAATCGCGACGAGTAGTGAAATAAATCACTGCGAGTCATGACGCGTCAGTAAAATAAAAATATCTATTTATAGAATGGTCAAAATGGCTGCAGTTGCACACATTTCTTGTTCTTGCATCTTGTTCTTGTATTTTGTGCAAGATCAAGATTTTCTTGCAAGAACAAAAGCAAGATAAGAAATGCAAGTACAAGAGCAAGTGCAAGACTAACACTGCAAGAAATGCAAGAAAAGCAAGACTCTTGCGTTTTTTTAATCATTTTTATGTATATAATATGTTTTTAAGGTAATAATGACATTCAAAAGAATTCGTGATATTATTAAATATGGCACAACAAGCAACAATAGGAAGCGTGCAAAATAAATATGAACCTGAACATAAATGAAGGTGTGTGTTTTTTTGTTATTTTGTGTTTTTCAAGGAAAAAGAATATAAGCATTTCAAAAATAAGGTCTGTAAAGCACTTTTAAAGTGGTAAATCACAAAACTGCTTCAAAGTCGCTTCAAAAAGATAAAATAGACAAAACAATGTTGTTTCTTTTTCTTCGCTACGCTAGCTCGTACATCGATTGTGCATATGCCCTGTGCTATTCACATTATTATTTTGTTTTACTTTTATATATAGTTTTTTTGTTAATTGTAAAATCATGAAGTTTTTCTTAAGTTATGTTCTATGTGCATTATTTCATTTAACTTTAATACACAAAAAAAAATATGCCATGCGACTGTCTTGTCATGTGTCTGTCCGTTGTCATGCGTCTGTCTGTTGTCATGCGTCTGTTTGTTGCCATGCGATGATACAGGATAGAAACGAAGAGTTGTCGTTGTGAAAGTTTGTGTATACGCATCGTAATTCGTTATTGTTGCAATCTCTTCTTTCTGTTAGTGTTTGCTATGTATCGTTTGAGTTTGCGTACGCAATGATAAATGTTACCCTGCAAGATATTGTTTGTGTTTTCTTGACAGACGCTACGTGTAGCATACGAATTTTTTTAATCCCTGACGAAAACAGAAATATGCTTATAGGAAATATTCATTATATTTATTAATTGAATTGTCTCATCAACATCACTTGATTTATAAAATTATTTTTGATTGAATTAATCATGTTAAAATATAATTAAAATTTTTATGTTATTGGATTTTTTTTTTGTTAGTAAAAGAAATATATTTTTTGTTGTAGAAATTGAAAATATTGTTACGAAAAAAAGGTAATTTGACCCACTGTGCAAGCAATCAACAATAATAAATGAGACGCAAGGATGCAATGTGTTCAAAAGAGACGGAAGATCATTCAGCGCACTATGCAATGTGCGAGAAAGAGATGGAAGATCAGCACATTGAAACACATTAGTGCGAATGCGAATCCATTAGCATGCGTCATTCACGAAACGAGTAGAAGGTTCTCGAAACATGTCGAAGCTTGTCGAAACGTGTCGAACTGATGCATGCAGTATGTAAGGGCGCGGCATCTGAGGCACAGCACTTCAGTTGTGATTTGATAGTGAACTAGTGCGTCTCGTGAGTAAACATTGTAAAGCTTAATTTTAGAAATTCCGCATATTTGATATAAGTGATTATTCTTTAAGTTCTTATTTAAATAAATAAAGTTAATTCATACTAGTTGAAATAATACTAGTTAAAACCAAATATTAGTGTGGTTTCATTTTGTACACAATACAGTGATACGAAATTGTAGAACAGTGTCCCGTAGACTGAATTTTCGTAACATTGGTGTCAGAAGTGGGATTGTGATACAAAATGGTAAAATTGGAACCACTTAAAGTCGACCAGCTAAAGATGAAGCTGGTGAGTCGTGATCTCCCAACTCCTGGTACGAAAGTAGAGCTATTGGATGTCCAAGGTTTTGATCTCGCGGAGCATGAGTTTGAAGTAGAAGCTGCAGCACCGTCGTCGAAAAATCTAGATATTGAGCAAAAAGAACAGTCCCAAAGTTTTGATATAAGCCAGTTGCTCGGAGCCCTACAAGAACAGGGGCCAGATTCTGGTTTGATGAGAAATATCAAATGAAAATGAAACAAAAAATATTTTTTACATTCTTATCTGAATATGAAAATATTTTGTATTTCATTTTCATTCTAATTTTATATTTCTCATCAAACTAGAATATGGCCCCAGCTTCAACAAAATTCAAACAAAATGGAACAGAAGCTTCAAGAGAATTCCAATCAACATCAAATCAAAATGGAGCAGCAAATGCAGGAACATTCGAAACAGCTTCTGGAAGCTTCTAATATACTTCAAAGGCAAAGTTAATGAGCTTGAAGCGCATATAAAGAACGTTGATGGGAAATATCAAGACATCGACAAAAAGCTTCAGGAAATAAAGAAAGATTTGCATGTGCGCAGATAAATGAACAACATTTTCCAACCGCAATTTGAGACCACGCCTGTAAGTAATCGATGGAACAATGAGGACAGCGTAGCCGAACTTATCGTGGCGCTAAAAGGTGTCGCAGCCAAAGTATTGCAGGCTGTTCCAGAAAGTGATCGAAACAGTTATTTAGCGGTTATGGCTGCACTGCTAAGCAAATATGGCAGTGATCACATGAGGCGGATCTACGGAATGAAACTGAAGGGCCGAATGCAAAGAAATGGCGAAACATTGCAGGCGTATGCATCTGACGTCGAAAAGCTTGCGCATTTGTCGTATGCAGATTCAACAAGTGATTTCATAGAAAAATGCAAGATAGATGCGTTCGTTGATGGCATACGCGATCAGGAGACAAAACGTGCAACAGTGACTACGCCCAACATTTACGGAAACGGTTACCACAGCTCTAATACAGGAGACAGCAAATGCGTTGTACCGAACGGCTCCAGAATGGCGCGTAGAATTGATGTGGAGAACGATGACTTATTTCAAGTAGTGTGCCAAGCGTTTACTGCAGGCTATAAATCCGAACACACTGCTGCCTACCGTGATACCCAATTTAAAAGTAAGTGCTACAATTGAGATACATATGGGCATATGGCACGTGATTGCCGCTAACAACGCAATCCACAGAGGAACCCAGATATGAACAACGAAAGGATCATGTCGAAAATAACACTAATTTTAAACAGTCTTTAAACTAAAATGGGTCAGTTCTGCGGGGCACGATCTGACTCCCATAACCCATTGCCCCAGAATATCCATTTCACAAATTGCTCGAAAGTCAAATAGCTTAAATATCGAAGGACTCATTGATTGTACAGCATATATGGTAACATTGGACACGGGAGCTTCACACTCAATAATAAGTAGTAACCTTGTTAAGGACGTAGTAGAGCCGCTTATAGAAATAAGATTGTAAATAGCTACAGGCGAAGAAGCCCCTATCAGAGGATAGATTGCCAAGGAAATCACGATTGATACTAGGACAGTTAAGCATGATTTTATTGTGGCGGAAATAGTAGACGAAATAATACTTGGCATGGACTTCATGATAAGGAACGGTTTCACACTAGCTTTAACAAGAAACATTTTGAGTTATGCCAACACGAAGATCCAACTAAACATTGATTGTGACCAGAGCCTGAAAATAAAACAAGTCATCGCTCATAAAAATAGAAAAATACCACCTAATTCAGAAGTAATTATTTGGGCGAAATTAAATGGAGATTGTGGGACAAGTATGTTGTGGGTTATTGATGCAAACAAAGAGTTGTATAATAGTAACATAGTGGTAGGAAGAACACTTTTTGAGACGGAGAAAGACAGAATTGTACGGTTCTGCGTTGATTACCGAAAATTTAATGATGTCACCAAGAAAGATAGTTATCCATTGCCCAGAATCGATGACACCTTGGATAGACTATCTAATGCTAAGTGGTTTTCCACGTTGGACTTGCAAAGCGGTTACTGGCAAGTAGAAATCGATAAGAAAGATAGAAAGATGACCGCAGTCAGTACTGGCGATGGATTATGGCAATTTTTGGTAATGTCGTTTGGACTATAAATGCCCCAGCAACATTCGAGCGGTTAATGAAGCATGTATTGAGAGGTCTACACTGGAAAACTTGCCTGGTATACCTTGATGACATAATTGTCATGGGCAAGGACTTTGACGAGCATCTTATAAATTTAGAGGATTGGAAAATGCGGGTCTACAACTTAGCCCAAAAATATGCTCACTTTTCAAGAAAGAAGTCATGTATCTGGGTCATCGAGTTACCACGGAAGGAGTGCATACCGATGAAGATAAAATAGTTGCCGTAAAGAAGTGTTTAAAACGGTTTTTAAAAAAGTATAAAAAGAAACAGAAAAATATATGTTAAGTAAAATGTCATTTAATAAAATTTGGAGTTCACAAAATAAACATTTTTGGTTGTACAAATATTCACATGTTGTTTTTTGAGAAACGATATTTCCAAAAGAACGATCTTTGGTCTAAAACTTGTTTTTTGTTTCATTAATCGAACTAACTCCAAGCAAAATTTTTATGTTAAAAAATGATTCAAATTTAAATAGTATTGGTATTTTATTTATTTTATTAGTAAAATATATAGGGGAGCTTGGGGTAGTGTGTGACAACTTTTGAAAAGTTCATTTGAATATTTTTTAAATTATTTTAAAGATCTATTCAATATAATACCATTTATAAGTCTGTTAATTTCTTTAATTTTTAGTGTTTTTCCAAACAGCTCAATTTCGGACATTAACCAAGTTTAAACATTTCAAATATAAGGCAGATATTAGTTTAAATTAGTGATGATCAAAAATTTCTTGTTCTTGCATTTTTTGCAAGAACAAGGAGAACTAGATCAAGATTTTCTTGCAAGAGCAATAGCAAGATAAGAAATGCAAGAAAAGCAAGACTTGCGTTTTTTATCATTTTAATGTATTTATTATATTCTTAAGGTAATAATGAAATTCAAAAGAATTCATGATATTATTAAATATTGAACAACAAGTAACAATGAAAAGCGTACAAAATATTTATGAACGTGAACATTAATGAAGATGTGTGTTTTTTTTTCAATGCTAAAGAATATAATAATAATAATAATAGTTTGGCGCTACAGTCCTGAATAGAACTTCGGCCGAGCTCTCTCACCATTTTGAGGTGTGCGTGTTATATTTGTACTCAAAGTGGTGGGACCTACAGTTTATTGCCGAATCCGAACGGCGGGTGAGAGCTTTTCATAGGCAATGTTTTACTCTCGTAGGTTTGCCATTTACTGACGAGAGGTAGCGCGGTATAGAAAAATGTTTCTATGAAAAGATGTTGTTAGCCCCAGTCCAGGCTTGAACCGGGGACCTTTCGGCTCGCAGTCCAGCGCACTAACCACTGAGCTACCGCGGCTATATATATATATAAGAATATAAGCATCTTAAATATAAGGTCTGTGAAGCACATTTGAAGCGTTGAAGAGCTTCAAAATTGCTTCAAAAGTCGCTTCTAAGAGATAAAATAGACAAAACAATCTTCTTTTTCTCTTGTCTTCGCTACGCTAGTTCGTACATCGATTGTGTATATGCACTGTGCTATTCACATTATTATTTTTATACAAATTTTTTTGTTAATTGTCAAATCATGAAGTTTTTCTTAAGTTAAGTTAATTGTTTCATTTAACTTATAAAAACAAAATGATATTTATATGAACATTTACGCAGTGTACCTCATTTAGCTGATATTGCTTTTCGTGTTTTTGTTTTTTTTTCACAAATCCGCCGATTTGTTTGAAAGTGTAACAACAACAAAAATGCGAAAAAAGCAGTATCCAAGCTTTTGATAGAATTTTTGGCGGGAAATTTTTTTTAACACAAAGAAAACTCGTTGTTATTGCCAACCGGATAGCTGTAGTAGATACATACATGTAGTGTGATGCCATGTGACTGTATGTTGTCATGCGACTGTTGTCCTGCGTCTGTCCGTTTTCATGTGTATGTCTGTTGTCAAGCGTATGTTTGTTGCAATGCGATGATACAGGATAGCAACGAAGAGTTGTCGTTGTGAAAATGTTTGTATACGAATCGTAATTCGTTATTGTTGTATTCTTTTCTTTCTGTTAGTATTCGCTTTGTAGCGTTTGAGTTTGTGTTTGCATGGTGTTCGCAAAGAAAAACGTTACCCTGCAATTTGTGTTCTCTTGACATACGGTACGTGTAGCATACGGATTTTTTTAATCTCTGAAGAAAACAGAAATATGCCTATACGAAATATTCCTTATATTTAATATGAATGTATATCGTCGTTGTAGAATAAAAAGTCACCAAATACATTTTTATGAAAAACTTAAATATCGAGTTTGTTGATTAATATTATAAAAAATAATGTATGCATTAATCGATTAAAAATTGAAAGATACATAAAGATGTTTGTAATTGAATATTTAGCATTTTGGAAATGTATTTGGTGACTTTTCGTTCTACAACGACGATATGTACATTTTATTATGGCCTTGAGATTTTGAATTGTCTCGTCAACATCAATTGATTTATGCAATTGTTTTTTTATTAGTTAGTTATTGTTAAAATATAATTCAAATTTTTATGTTATTGGATTTTTTTTTTAGTAAAAAAAAATATTTTTTGTGTGGAAATATGGAAAATAAGTAACTTAAATACAATTAGTTTTCAAATTCTATTCGTTTTCATAATTAATATGCAGTTTAAGATATTTGTCTTCGATATTTTATTTAAAAATTAAAAAGTAAAATTTTCCAAGATTCTTGCAAGCAAGAGCAAGAGCAAGACTCAGCGTGCAAGAACAAGATTACCTTTTCTTGCCTTGCCCTTACAAATGATCAACACTAGTTTACATACACCCTAAGAAATATTTACTATAATAAATGTAGGAAACCGGTTTCCTCTTATTAATGTAGTAAATTCCAACGAATGTGTAAAAATAAAATTTACACATAAAAGTATGTAAAACTAGTACACATCTGTAGTGTCAAAATACAATTTTATGAGTGTAAAAAAAAAAGCACAACAGAACGGGTAGTTTTTAAGGTTAAATATTATTAGAAAACTTTATATCATCTTAACGAAGCAGATTCAGCAAATGTGAAAAAAAATCTGTACACAAAATGAAAAAGTTCACACTGTTTAACGAATGTCCGCAAACATGAATGTACATCTTGGGAGAAGTTATTTCAATTGCACACAAATTAAATTCACCAACAATCCGCCCCTTGCATATTTATTTTATTTAAAATATGCAAGTTTTCTTTTCTGTAGAGTCTTCTAAAATGGCACAGACAAGAGCGTTAGCGTCAGCTAATGATCTTGTTACACAAATATGTGTGTGCGCTAGACGTAATTTTTACAGACTTCAATGTGATTATATACAAAACATTGCAGAATCTGTAAATTTTACCATTTTAAAAGTGCGATTCAGCTCAAAACAGTTCATTTGTGTAAAATAACGTATTTTTCATGAAAAACACGTCAGATGTTTATTTTAACAGACATATTAGTGTTTTTATTTGAAAAAATGAGTAAATTAACTGTAATAAATGTAGCAAATTCACTACTCCTAAATCAGATTTATTAGAGTGTATATTGCAGTTCACTGAATTGTTGAAATTTAATTTCTTTGGCTTTTATGGATGGAAATTGTACAAAATTATTCTTCTTTGCAATTCAGATCATATCTCAGGTGAAATTTTAAATTAAATTTTTTTCTTGGCGAAATCAATTAAATAATTCATATAACACAATATGTTTACTAAAATAACAACAAACATTGTTTAAATTACGTTTCCCACTTTACCCCCATTTTATCATAATTTGAATATAACTTAGCACTATATAAACAATGTTAAATTATTTGAAAAATATGAAAAAAAAAATATACAAAAACCGAAATCAAAACCGAAACCGTAACATGAAACCGGTATACCGAAACAGTTTCGTTATAAAAACTTAAAACCGAAACGCGGAAAAAACCGTAACCGTTATTCGTTTAGGTTTCAATCCTTGGTTGCTAGGAGTCTGCACGAGTTGACAAGAAAGAACCTCGCATTTCAATGGGGCGATGATCAAGAAAGGGCGTTTTTGAAATTAAAAGATCTACTGTGCTCGACACGATGAATGATTTTGAGCGTGATCGAAGCTACATCTACATTTTAAAATATTCAAATATTTCAAAAAATCAAAAAATAAAATATATATATACATATAAAATTAATAAATATTATAATTTAATATAATGTCTCACCATACGAGATGTAGAAACGAAGATTTCCCTCTAAAAAAGAAGCCTCCAGATAAATTGAGCAGTTTGGACTCTTTTAAACTTAAAACTTCAAAAAACATGGAAAAGCAATCTCAACCCGCTGCCAAAAAACTAATCGGACAAAAGTTGCAGTGCAGTGATTCTCTATGCGATTACAATGCTCATGAACTTTCTGCAACATCTACAAAAGATACTGTCGGGGTCAACAACTTGACCTCAAAAAAGCAACTACAATTACAAGACATCCAAGAATTAGATATGGATGTTTCTTCGCCAGGAAATGAAACAGAATTAAATAAACCATCTACATCTCAACGTGGGAATAGTGATGACGAAGGAGGATTCATTGTAAACAAGCGCAAACGAGGAAACGAGGAATTGAAGAAAAACATTAATTTTTCTGGTTTTAAACCCAATGAAAATAAGGTAGTTTTAAGTAATATACGTGATATTCAAAATAGATTTGCCATACTAGGAAACTTAGATGTTGATATCGACACTTCCAAAAAAAAAACACTAATACATCTCCAAATGTTCAAAACAAAAATCATATTGGTAGTAATTTGGGTGATACCATCCGTAAAAATGCTTGTCCACCTATTTTCCTATTTAATATAAATATAAAAAGCTTAGTTGATCAGTTGAGCGCAAAGGATCCAAAAATTACTTTTAAAATTGTTAATGTTTACAAATCTAAAAGCAAATTATATCTTAACGATACTGATGCACATGCTGATATGATGGCACTGCTTAAAGATAAAAGTATTGACTCTTATTCTTTCACTCCGAAAGAGTTAAGACAAGTGAGCCTGGTTTTAAGAGGGTTATACTATTTGACAGATACTCAAGATATACAATCAGCTTTTGACAAAATTATACCAAATGTGGTGCAAAAAGTTTCAAAATTTACGACACAATTTTCTATCCGCAATAATGTTGATACAGGTCTTTTCCCTGGGAAAAAAATAATGAATGTTAAAAATATAAAATACCTTTTAGGTCCCACCACGGAAAAAACCTATGCGCCCAATGAAAACAAAAAAGAAGCCTCGGATAACGACCGACTACAACGATGACGACCCACACAAACGTTTTAAGGACCATGATTTACGGATATGCACCTGGAATGTCCGGACCCTTTATAGGGAAGGTGCCTCTATCCAGCTGGCAGATGTCCTCGAAAAATATAAGGCTGACATCACCGCTATTCAGGAGATGCGATGGACGGGACAGGGCTGTTCGAAACAAGCGTCCTGTGATATCTACTACAGCTGCCATGCGGAGAGACACGAATTTGGATGTGGATTTGTGGTCGGCAAGAGACTCCGCAATCTTGTCTCTAGGTTCACGCCCGTGGACGAAAGTCTGGCAACAATCCGCATCAAGGCTAAATATTTCCATATCAGCCTAATTTGTGCACACGCTCCGACGAACGAGAAAGATGACTAGACAAAAGAGCGCTTCTACGAGCGCCTAGACAACGCATACGAGCGCTGCCCCCGCCACGATATCAAAATCGTGCTAGGCGATTTTAACGCCAAGGTGGGCAGAGAAGCCATCTATTGTCCCACAATCGGAAAATTTAGTCTCCATGCCAACACTTCCGATAACGGAACGAGGCTAATCGACTTCACCGCAGCACGAAACATGGTAGTTAGTAGCACTAGATTCGAACATTTCGATATCCACAAGGCCACATGGTTGTCGCCCGATCAAAAAACTCGAAATCAAATTGATCACGTTGTGATTGACGGAAGGCACGCTTCAAGCGTGATGGACGTACGCACTATCCGAGGTGCCAATATAGACTCGGATCATTACCTTGTAGCAGGCAAGGTCCGCACACGCTTAAGCGCTGCGAAGAACGTACGAAACCAAACACAGAGAAAGCTAGACGGCGGAAAGCTGCAATCACAACAGACATCGCAAGCCTTTTCCACTCGACTCTCACACCTGCTTAGACAAAGCACTCCTCCTTTCGATGATATATGCGCGCAGTGGAATCATATCTCCTGCTCTATGCGTACGGCTGCCGAAGAGGTGCTTGGATTCCAACGCCCCCTGAGGAATCAGTGGTATGACCAAGAGTGTCGCGCGGCCACTGCAGAGAAAGACGCTGCGTACCCTATCCACCCTGCATTCAGTAGCTACGCGAGCTGCGAAGGAGCGATACAAAGAGAAGAGGAGGGAAGAGAGACGTCTTTTCAGGCGTAAAAAAAGCGAGGCAGAAAGACGTGAGTGTGAGGAGATTGAGATGCATGGGGACAGGAATGAGGCTCGAAAATTCTTCGAGAAAATAAGACGCCTAGCCGGAGGTTCAAAATCCGGAGCCTCTTCCTGTAAAGATGAGATCGGAAATCTAGTGACAGATATCCAGAGCACACTGAAAATATGGAGGGATCACTTCTCTAAACTGCTGACCGGTGATGATGACCTCAATTCCACCGATAGAGAAGCAAACCCGGCAACCCCAGTACTTGATGACGACGTTGAGATTCCGCCACCCGACCATGACGAGGACAGAACAGCCATTGCTCGGCTGAAAAACAACAAAGCCGCAGGTGCTGATGGCCTGCCTGCTGAATTGTTTAAGACCGGAGGCGAAGAGCTAATAGAGAGCATGCACGAGCTCGTAAGCAGAATATGGTCGGATGAAAGCATGCCAAGTGACTGGAACCTCAGTGTACTCTGCCCAATCCTTAAGAAAGGGGATCCCACTATCTGCGCCAACTACCGTGGGATCAGCCTACTCAATATCGCATACAAGGTTCTATCGAGCGTATTATGTGAAAGACTGAAGCCCATCGTCAACAGACTGATTGGACCTTATCAGTGCGGCTTCAGACCTGGAAAGTCCACCATAGACCAGATTTTCACATTGCGCCTAATCCAGGAAAAGACCCTAGAAAAACAGATCGACACCTACCACCTATTAGTCGACTATAAAGCCGCCTTCGACACTCCGATAAGGGAACGATTATACGCCGCAATGTCTGAGTTCGGTATACCTGCGAAACTTATAAGGCTTTGCAGGATGACCCTGAGCAACACACGTTGCTCAGTGAGAATAGGAAAAGACCTCTCCGAGCCATTTCATACCGAACGAGGTTTCAGACAGGGTGACTCCCTATCGTGCGACTTTTTTAACTTATTGATGGAGAAAATAGTTCGAGCTGCCGAACTCCGTCAAAGCGGCACTATCCTCAACAAAAGTGTCATGCTGCTCGCATATGCCGACGATATTGATATCATTGGCAGGAGCACACGAGGAGTCAGCGCAGCATTCTCCAGATTGGAGAAAGAGTCGCGTCGAATGGATCTAGCGGTGAACGAGGACAAGACGAAGTTCCTTGTGTCAACAAGCAAAAAAGAGTCCGTGCGTCTTGGACAAAAAGCTGATTTTGACACCCACAAGTTCGACATTGTGAAGGACTTCGTCTATCTGGGATCCAGGTAAACAGCAACAACGACGTCAGCCTGGAGATCAAACGGAGAATAACTCTTGCCAACAGGTGCTACTTTGGGCTCAGTAGGCAATTGAGAAGCAGAGCCGGGCAGAGCAGGACAAAAATAACGCTCTACAAGTCACTCATCATGCCCGTCCTACTTTATGGTGCAGAAACATGGACGCTGGCCACCACCGATGAGAGAGTACTGGGAGCGTTCGAGAGAAAGATTCTCCGTAAAATCTTTGGCCCTATCCGCTTTGCTAACGAGTATCGAATCAGGATGAACCACGAGCTGTATGAGTTATTCGACGACATTGACATAGTCAAGCGCATCAAGATCCAGCGGCTTCGCTGGCTAGGTCATGTCGAACGAATGGATGAAAACACTCCAGCCAAGAAGGTGCTTGAATCGAAACTCGAAGGTGGACAGCGTAGAAGAGGGCGTCCAAATCTGCTTGGAAAGACCAAGTTGAGGACAACCTGGCAACGCTTGGTATTTCTAACTGGCGTCAGCGCGCGCAAAGCAGATCCGACTGGCGCGGCTTCATCTCAGTGGCCAAAACCGATCCACGGTTGTAAGGGCCATTTAAGTAAGTAAGTAAGTAAGTAAGTAAGTAATAGAATTGATATAGGTTTTATTCAAGAATGTCAGTTACGAGGCTCCAGGTTACAGTTGGAAAATTACGATTTTGTTTATGACAACTCACCTTTAGGAGTTGGAATTGTACTGAAAACACCTATTTGTATTCGGAGATTAAAATTGATGGTTTGCTTTTTCCTAACATTTTTATTGTATTAAAATTGATCATTGGAGATACACATAAAAAAATTTATTCGGCTCTATATATTTTCCTTGTAATTTCCCACAAAATCTTATTTATGACGGTCTGTGTAAAATTCTAAACTTTTCTAAAAACTATGATGGTACCTTCATTAGGGGTGATTTTAATTCACGAAATCCCTCTTGGGGTGATCACACAGAAAATTGCAATGGCAAAATATTTTTAAAATGGTTAAATGATTATTCGCTTGATTTTTGTAGAACATCGGCGAATACACCATCATATCCCAGTGGTCCCTCTTTTTTAGATCAATTTTTAATCAGCTGTAATCTAATTGATATTATAAATCCAAATTTTAGTATATCTAGTCTTCCAACATTTTCTGATCACTTTCCACTAAAGCTACGTTTTAGTTTAAATGATTTTGAAATTCTAATCCGAAGACCGCGTTCTTTTACGTCATTCAAAGAAACTAATTGGATCAATTTTAAATCTGACTTAGAAATTTCACTTAATACAAATGTACCTCCAATGAACCGAAAACTAAATAATCATGAAACGGATGATTATATAAATAAATTTACAGTATCACTAAATACCGTTATTGACAATTATTCGAAAAATATTGTCTTTAAAAATAGAAAATACATAGTTTCTGATAATATTAAGCATCTTTTCAAAATTAAACATGGTTGGCAAAAGGAACTTAAAAAAGTTTACCATAGAAATTTCACTAAAACAAATCATGAATATAATTTATTGTCGAAACAAATTCAATTGTTAAAAACAATAATAAACAAGTTCAAATAGAACAATCAAAAGAATTCAATAAAAGATTAGATTAAACCTGGTCCATCTGCTTTTAAAAAATTTTACAGTATAATCGGTAATACAAATAATTCTGGCTTTAAAGACATTTCAGTGAATAACGTAATTATTGCCCATGATTTTGATAAATCGGAAGCATTTAGGCAGCATTTTGGGAACATATATAAAGAAACAGTTCCAAATAGACCTGATATATTTGAAATTCAAACCAGTGTTAGATCTACAGCAGATAGTTTTCAGTCTTCATTTTGTAATTTTACTGATCAATTATCATCATTAGATAATAAAGATTCATTCCATTTCATCAACAAAAAAATCTTTTAAATATTTTTCAAAATCTAAATAACAAAAAGTCTTTTGGTTTATACAATATTTCAAATTACATAATTAAAAAATTACCAACGTTATCACTAAATTATTTAGTTATAATTTTCAATAACTATTTAAACAATGGATATTTTCCGACTAAATGGAAAATTGCAAAAATTATACCTCTTAAAAAAAAAAGAATAGTTTGTATTTGAACGAATTCCGCCCGATATCTATGCTCTCTAATTTAGGAAAAAATGGAAATTAATATAGACGATACTTATATTTCACCTTATCAATTTGTTTTTAAAAAAGGTCACTCTACGGTACATGAATTATTTAAATTTCATAATGATGTGATTTGTAATCTTAGACAACAAAAATGTGCTGTCGCTGTTTCTCTTGACATTGAGAAAGCGTTTGATAAAGCTTACCATGATGGCATTCTTTATAAATTAATTATGTTAGGATTTGATCCTTTGGTACTAAAACTATTTTACAGTTTCTTCAACAATCGCAAGTTTTGTGTACAAATAAACAGCATTCTGTCAATTCATGGGGATGTAAATAGTGGCGTTCCACAAGGTTCTGTATTAGATCCACATCTGTATAATATTTTCATATATGACATCCCACATGAGATGTTTGATTCAAAAGGCATATTGTATGCAGATGATAGTCTTATATATGCACATGACAAATCACCATTGATCGCCTTAAACAGTGTATGTAGACATTTATCAGTAGTCAATAAATATTATATAGATTGGGGAATTTCTATTAATACCACAAAATCAGTGGCAATTTGCTTGAGAAATGCTTCAGATAAATGTGGATACAAAGTCGTACCAGAAAGCAAAACATTATACATTTGGAGTTAAATGGTTCTAACATTCCCTTTAAAGACAATTTTAAATATTTGGGAGTTGTTTTCAATAAACTTTTAAAATTTAATCAACATGCTAGACAGCTAGTAAAGAAAGCACATAAAATCACGGGAAAGTTCGCTAAGCTTTTAAATCATAAATATCTTAGTAAAAAATCAAAACTGCTGATATACAAAGTAAGCATACGACCAGTCTTATTATATGCATTTCCCATATGGTTTACGATATCACCAACGGTTGCTAGGAAACTGGAAGTGTTGGAACGAGCTGTATTACGGCGTTGTGTTGATAGGATCTATGAGTCATTTGTGAAAAGATTTTCAAATAAATACATATACAGCAAAGCTCTAGTTAACCCTCTTTTTCGGTATGCTCTTTCTTTGCAAAATAAATTTATAAAAAGAATTTCATTTCATGATAACCATTTATTAAAAGAAATTTTTTGCGTTCAGTTGGTCTTCCACAAACTATCTTTCTCCAGTTGGACTTATTAATGAAAATATTGATACTGATATGGATTTTACAACTCATTTACTACCTAACTTTTACAAAAACACAATACTTAACAGCCATAGAGGTTAATTTTAATTAATATTTTTCTCTGTATATTTTTTTAATATAGATATAAGTTTAGTATTAAGTTTAGCTGTAAGCTTGTAGTTTTAAGTATATTTATCAGATTATTAACTATCTGTAAGACAACAACTAATGCCGAGAGTAAGCATTGTACTCACACTGAAAAACATGATAATTTATAATCACTCTCTTTTGCCATTCTTAGCATTATCATTTAACAGCTATTAGAATCATACAATTACAATTCTAAGTCTTTTAATTCATTAATTGTTAAAAATAATAAGATGGAGATGTACAAAAATGATCGAAAAGACTTAATAAAATTTACTTTACTGTGCTCGACACCAATTCTTGCGTACCCAATTCCAGGTGAGAAATATATACTTGATACGGATGCAAGTGGATACGGAATAGGCGGAGTTCGCTCTCAAGTAATCAATGGCCAAGAAAAAGTGATCGCATACTACATTAAAATTTTGTCCAAGCCCGAGCGAACTTACTGTGTCACCAGGAGGGATCTTCTTACTGTAATCGAATGTGTGAAAATGTTCCACAAATATCTGTACGGACAACAGTTTCACTTGAGAACCGATCACGCCGCACTAAGATGGTTACTTCAGTTCAAAGATTCGGAAGGCCAAATAGTGCATTGGACAGAACGATTACAGAGCTACGATTTCTTAATCGAACATCGTAAAGGAGGACATCACGGAAATGCAGATGCGCTTTCCAATGCCCATGTAAACTAGAATGCAAACATTGCTTAAGAGCTGAAGGAAAGGCAGACATACTTGACATTCACTTGCTGAATGTTTTACCAGATGAAAAATGGACTACGGAATAAATTCAAATTGATCAAAAGTGTGATCCCGACCTCACAAAAATCATGATGTTTAGGGAACAGCAAAGAAAACCATCATGGGAAGAGATAGCTGCCGGCAGCCCAATAACATGGGCTTACTAGGCACAGTGGCAGAGCATAAAGCTGTATATTTGCTTATATCGTGTATGGGAAAGTGGAGATGACAACTCCGCTCGAAGTTAAAAGTAAAAGAGATATTAGAGGAATAAAATGATGTATCTAGTGGAGGTCATTTAGGTATAAATAAAACGGTCGAAAAAGTAAAGAAACGTTTTTATTAGGTTGGATGACAAGAGTCGGTCGCCGCACAGTGGGGTATTCGATTAAAAAATTTGGCCAAAATTCTGATTTTCATGTAGATGGATAGTTTAATGGCACCCAATTAGAATACGAAATAAAAAGTGAATTCGATCAATTTGAAGATTACGCCCACTTTTTCGTTAAAAAAAGTTCTGCAAGTATTTCAAATTTTGACGTATACTATGTACATCATTTAAACGTTGTCTAAGTGTATCTGGTGGTAATACCTAATGCAAAAATAATAATCAGTGGAATTTTTAGATGCCACGACGACTTTAATACTAACAAGCTTCTTTTTTTTGTGTATAGCCGATCGATGTTTTATGAGTTTGTTTGACTATTTTATTAATTATTTAATAACAGTTGTTGATATAGTTTTTATTTATTTTAAATAAATAGTTTATTAAATGGACAAAAAAAATGATATAAAAAATATCCCAAGCAGACTTATCAATTTGGGTATATTGTTCGGATTACTTTTTTTTTAAGTGCAATATGGAATATCATTCAAAGGATCAAATAACATGGGATGGTCACCACCATTTTAAAATATATGATCATGTATAAATATGACTTAATGTTTTTAAATTTTATGGATTTTAATTTGAAGTTTTATGAGATATCTGTTCCTAAATAATCATACCAATATTTGTTGTACATGAGATGACAGTGTATATCCCATTAAATAGCTCTGCTTTACATATGGTCTAAAACACATTTCTACCAAATTTCATTCAAATCGATCTAGTAATTTTTGAGTTATCGCTAAAAATATGCAAATAAAACACCTTCATAAAAACTCGATTTAATTTAAATGGCAGACAAAGGCGGAACCATTCTCATTTATATTTAAAACTTAATGCATTTGTCTTTCAATTAATACTAAATTTGGAAGGATGTTTTTCTATACTCTAAAACAAAATCAATTTTTAAATATTGCATTAAAATTTGTTTTAATTTTGTTTAAACCCTCATCGGTATGCACTACTTCTGTGGTAAATCGATGACCCAGATACTTGACTTCTTTCTTGAAAAGTGAGCATTTCTTTAGGCTAAGTTTTAGCCCCTCATTTTCTAATCGAAGAAATACTTCCTATAGTTTTCTTAGATGTTCGTTGAAATCCTTGCCCATGACAATTATGTCGTCAAGGTATAACAGGTAAGTTTTCCAGTGTAACCTTTTCAATACATACTCCATTACCGCTGGAATGTTGCTGGGGCATTTCCAGAAATTGCCACAGTCCATCTTCATTACTGAATGCAATCTTCTCTCGATCATTCTTATCGATTTCTACTTGCCAGTAACCGCTTTGCAAGTCTAACATAGAAAACCATTTTGCATTCGAGAGTGTATCCAAGGTATCGTCTATTCTTGGCAATGGATAGCTATATTTCTTGGTTACATCATTTAACTTTCGGTAATCGACGCAAAAGCGAGTACTACCATCATTCTTATTAACCACTGGTGAGCTCCATGGGCTCTCTGATGGTTCCACCACACCATTTTTGTCCATCTCTTCGACTGTATGTGACACTTCGTCCCGCTTGGAAAGTGGCACTCTTCTTAGTGCTTGACGAATTGGTTTAGAGTCACCAATGTCTATGTTTTACGATAGAAGTTCTCCCGTCGTTTTGGCCTTTAGCAGCGAATACACACCAGTGTCTATCAATTAGTTGTTTTACTTGACTCCTTTCTTTGGCAGCCAAATCGTTCGTCCACCCATTTATAAAATTGTGAGTAGATACCTTGTCTATTTGCGGTGTGGCATAGTCCCTTAAGGGATTTGACTCGCAATTTATAATTGCTGATGCCTCTTGACACTGGCCTATCACTGTTCTCTTTTTTAATTTGGACGAGTTTTATAAATTGAGAACTCGTATAGGTACAATTTTTTCTGTCGCAGCCTCAACAACTGTTCTTCCTACAATTGTGTTACATATATAATGCTCTTCGTTTGCTTCAATAACCCACAACTTGTTTATCCCACAATCCCCATTTAACAATTGCTTCTGAATTAGGTGGTATTTTTCTATTTTTATGAGCGATGACTTGTTCAGGTTCTGGTCAAAATCAATGTTTAGTTGGATCTTCGTGTTGGCATAACTCAAAATGTTTGTTGTTAAATCTAGTGTGAAACCGTTCATGAAGTCCATGTCAAGTATTATTTCGTCTACTGTTTCCGCCACTATAATGCTTAAATGTCGTAGTACCAATCGTGATTTTCTTGGTAATCTTTCCTTTCTTCTGTACCTCTTCACCTGTAGCTGTTTGCAATATTATTCCTATAAGCGGCTCTACTTCGTCCTTAACAAGGTTACTTCGTATTATTGAGTATGAAGCTCCAGTATCCAATATGCTGTACAATATATGTGCTGTACAATTAATGAGTCCTTCGATATTTAAGCTATTTGACTTTCAAGCAATTTGTGAAATGGAGATTCTGGGGCAATCGGTTATGGGAGTCAGATCGTGCCCCGCAGAACTGCCTCGTTTTAGTTTAAAGACTGATTAATATTTAAGTTATTTTGGACATGATCCTATCTTTCTACATATCTGGGTTCATATGCAGATAGATTTATTGAACACTTGCATTTTTTACGACAATCACGTGCCATATGCCCATATGTATCACAGATGTAGCATTTACCTTTAAACTGGGTGTCCCGCTTGGCAGTTGTGTAATCTGGTTTAGCTTCACTTTTTAACGCTTGGCAAATTGCTTGAAGTAGGTGTTCATTCTCCACATCTAGTTTACGGACCTTTGCCGCTGGGCGGCACAACAGTTACAGTTTCCTTAAATGTCACTTTTGGCATTGTCACTGTTGCACGTTTTGTCTCCTGATCGCATATGCCATCAACGAACGCATCTATCTTGCACTTTTCTATGAAATCACTCGTTGAATCTGCATACGACAAATGGTCAAGCCTCTCGACGTCCGCCGCATACGCCTGCAATGTTTCACCATTTATTTGCATTCGGCCCTTCAGTTCCATCCTATAAATCATGTGATCACTGCCATATTTGCGCTGCAATGCACCATAACCACTGTGTAATTAAATTCTATCGCTTTCTGGAACAGTCTACAATAATTCGGCAGCGCCTCGTTTTAGCGACACGACAAGTGCGGCTACGCTGTCCTCATTGTTCCATCGATTACTTACAGCCGTGGTCTCAAAATGCAGCTTGAAAATGTGGAACGCTGTGGTTCCATCATACATCGGCGATTTCAATCTCGAGTACTTCCAGAAACTGCTTCGAATGTTTTTGAAGCTGTTCGGTATTTTCCTGAAGTTTCTGCTCTATTTTATTGGAATTCTTATAAAGTGCTGCTTTGAGTTGGTTAGAATTTTCTAGTAGTTCGTGTTTCATGTCTAATTTGAGCTGATTGGAATTCTCTTGAAGTTTGAATTTTCTTGAAATTTTTGATGTAATTTATTGGAATTTTCTTGAAGTTCTGCTTTGTGCTGATTCGAATTTTCTAGAAGTTGTTGTTGTATGACTCCGAGCAACTGGCTCATATCAAAACTTTGGGACTGTACTTTTTGCACATTATCCAGATTTTTCACGATGTTGCTGCAGATTTTACATCGAACTCATGCTCTGTGAGATCAATGCCTTGGACATCGAATTCCTCCATAAGACTCTTATGTAGCTCTACTTTCGTACCTGCAGTTGGAAGATCACGACTCGCCAGCTCCTTCTTTAGCTGGTCAACTTTAAGTTGTCTCAATTTCACCATTTTTATCACAATCCCACTTCTGACACCAATGTTACGAAAATTAAGTCTACGGAAAACTGTTCTATGAGTTCGTATCGCTGGATTGTGTACAAAATAAAAACACACTAATATTTGGTTTTAACTATTATTAATTAACTTTATTTACTTAAATAACAACTTAATAACAATCACATATAACCACTGCTGTATTACTACAATTAATCTTTAAAATGTTCGCTCACGAGATGCACTAGTTCATTATCAAATCACAACTGAAGTACTGTGCCTCAGATGCAGCGCCCTTATATACTGCAGGCATCAGTTCGACACGTTTCGACAAGCTTCGACTTGTTTCGAGAACCTTCTACTCGTTTCGTGAATTACGCATGCTATTGGCATCTCATTCGCACTCATATATTTTAATGCGCTGATCTTCCATCTCTTTTTCGCACATTTCTCAGTGCGCTGAATGGTCTTTCGTCTCTTTCTTACACATTGCTTAGTGCGCTTAATTGTCTTGCGTCATATTTACTATTGTTGAATGCTTGCGCAATTGGGCAAATTATATCTTTTCTTAAAAATATTACCAACATCAAAAAGAGTTTTTTCCAATGAAAAACGTTTTCTCATATTGATGTTATCTCATCAATTTAACGTATATGTGTAAAAATGGGACACGCCCAGCTCTCATACAAGCCACATGCTTATGTTCCTATAACTTGTAAACTATTGGAGATAAACTTATAAAATTCAATCATACGAATCTAGAAAGTACGTTAATATATGTTTAAAATATGGGCGTGATTCGCCCACTTTTACATTTTGTATTTCATATTCCGATTTTTTTTTAATAATTGTAAATCATTAAATAATTTTATATAATCAACAGTTCAATAATAATTAGTCCAACAAACTATTGGTTCTTTTTTAAACATATTTCATTATGGCTATAAACTTTTCCTCCCGCTTTAACATATAGGAATCCAACCAGACTTCAAAAATTTTAAGAATTTCTATTTCAGATGCTTTAGAGAATAATTGATAAAAATCATAAAAATGCACGTTGATGCAAGTAAAAAGTCTTTTTTTTTATATTAAGCATTTTTGTCAAAATATAATATCAAAAATTTGCAAATAGCCTTTTTTTTAGCTTTTATGGTCCTTTATACATTTGCGTATGTTGTCATCGTGTTTTCTGGTCGGTATCCGAGGCATGTTGTCTGTTTTCGTTGATCGGCTTTTTTATATGGCTCAACGCACCACCCCCATTTTGGAGGACCAAAATCGCTGTCTCATTTTTTCCCGACCAGACATCCCACCGTGATTGAAACCCGATCTTCAGCTGGTTGCTCGCGTAAACGGGATTCCCCAACGCGAAGGTGAGATTAAGAATTGTGTAGGAGAGGTTAAGGTAAAGATGTCAGTTACTTAGTTGTGCATGTACACCATTTTGAACTCCCATATATACCGCAAATATAAATGTATAATTGGTATGGAAATATATATTCTCAACTGAAATTAATAACATCCCAAATGAAATTGAGATTTTCCATAAGAAATTGTGAAAATTCCAAATTAAATTTCAAATTTAAAAATCTTAATTCCATTTGGACTTTTCCCAATTTCATATGTAAAATCTCAATTTCATTTGAAAATTTCAGTTGGAAATTGTGTAGTGCATGCTGAACATTATAATATATTTCCATACATTCAAAAATACAGTATATATTTTCCAAACAGTACATTAAATTAAAATTTATTAATGAAATTTTGCCATTTTTTTTTGAAATTATGACAGCTAAGACATTGCGGTGTTAAGCCCCAATCATAGTATGCATATGCCAACAGAAGTTGGCACATGGAATTGTGCGAACACATATAAATTATATGTAGTAACTAGGGAATACAATATCGAGCCATTTTAGTAATCCCGGGATTGAAAACTCTTCAATCCCTGGATCGATCCCGGCATAAATTTAATAGGACAACATTTAAGCAAAACATCTAACAGGGAGCCCATTAATCCGGAATGTCGTCTCGCTATAACTTTGAAGTAAGATTGTTTTCTAAAAGAAAAACCTCCTTTATAAATTAATTTTATTTTGTTATTCAATCGCTTGCATGGTCCTATAAATTGGGCAAAGAAACAGTGCGAGCTATTGTGTTGGAGACTTCAGATAAATTGTGGAAAGTACACAGTTGATTGTCATGAAAACTGGTCGGAATTTTTAAATCAATGGAATATGCCCAATTGCGTCGGTGCAATAGATGGGAAGCATATTGCCATAAGATGTCCGCCAAACAGCGAAAGTGAATTTTTTTGATATACAAATATTTTCAGTACTGTTATATTAGCGGTTTGTGACACAAAATAACGGTTTATATATGTAGACTTTGGAGCATATGGCACCCAAAGAGATGGAGTTAAAATAAAAATATCTCTAAATGTCTAATATATTTTTATATTCTTTTATAATATGCAGGTATTTTTCAACACAGTCGATTTGGTAGAATATTTGTAAACGGTGAGATCTTAATATCTTGTCCCAGCACATTAACAGGCACAGAAACAATACTTCCGCATTTTTTGTAGGTGATGCCGCTTTTCCGTTAGGGCCACATCTAATGCACTCATACCCAGTAACTACATTTGGTATACTAGTATCACGATGGCGAATATTGCTCACAAACGATTCATATTCTACCTGAAAATGCAGAAAATGTAACATTGGCTTGTGTGCTTTTACATAAATTTATTATGATGCATATTGACACACAACATTATTGTCCCTCAAACTATGCAGACTGGAATGATACGAATGGCAACGGCATGACGGAATATGGCGAGCTGAAACTAAAAACATTATATCTGAATATTGAAAATATAATTAAAATATATTTACTCATGCGTTTATTATGTTGTTTTTTTTAATAATTAAACATACAATATTTCTTTTAAGATAATCCTTACCCATCTAACTAATGCCCTGCATCATTGAAAGAGCAGCTCATAAGAAATGTTCATCGCCATCATTTTAGATAAGGCGGATGTGGTTGAACTTATGTGTTGCTCCATCTTTTTGATTGCATGCCCAAATTTCTCAGAAAGTCCATTTCTCAGCAGTACGTTATTGTTTTGCTGGTGAACGTGAAATGATGTCTTGGGATTGGGTATTAAAACCAACCCTAAAAATTTTAGAGTGGGACCTCAACGCTTACTAATTTAAAAGTTTTTTCTTTAAAAAAAAATATTTTTTTCTGACGTTTGAAAATCGTCAATATATTAAAATTGCATTTAACAAGCTTGTTTACTGAAAATACCATGAAAACAATAGCATTTATAATTTTTTTTAACGTAATAATATTTTAAAAACAAAAAAATCTATTTTGGTTGAAATATATTAAAAATATTTGAATACTAACTTCGTCTATATTTGACATTTACATTATCTTGTAGTGTATTGGCAAGTTGTTTATATGCAATTTTAATATTCTGACACCGGTCCCACTCTAAATTTTTTGGTGTTGGTGCACTAAAAATTAATAAATGTATGTTCTGACCACCAAATTAAACTAATGGTTCACGTCCTACAGTAGTTTAACTAAATGCAAAATGTTGAAAATCACCGAAAATTTTGAATTTATTAAGGGGTACAACTGTCAGAAAAAAACACTATTTTTATAAAAAAAAAATACGTGTCAAATATTTTTTGTCACAGAACATGTCTGTAAAATTTCAAAAAGATCGGAGCTTATTAAGTCATTTTTTGTTGAAAAGCGCCCGGTTTGACGTGGAATGGCCGATATACGATAACTTACGCTTTTTTTCATTTTCAGTCCAATGTCCTCCCACGCCTTATCTTGTAAAGGAACCGAGTAAAATACCAAGATTAATATTGCTAAAATACATTACCTCATATGGTATTTTAACAATGAATAAAGTTAAACAGATGTTCAAAGTATGAAAAATCGCTCAACCCTTTTCGCTCAAACTCATTTGAGCGATAAAAATCGCTCAACCCTCTTCGCTCATTTGAGCGATCAACAATCGCTCAACCCTGAGCGATTTTACATCCTTGATCACGTATAATGACAAATAAATATATTATCATGTAATGGAACCGAGTAATGTGTCAAGATTAATATTGCTAAAATACATAACATAATAATATATTTTAGCAATGTACGAAGTTAAGCAGATGTTCAAAGTAAAAAATATAAGTATAGTTATATTCATTTATACTTTTGTGTCTATACTTTTGTGTTCTTTAATTTAACTTCATTTCCTTTGTTTCGTTTGTCGCGCGAGGTTGTCATCAAAGGACGAAATGTTGAAACGAAATACATACATAGTATAGCTCGGCATCTTTTTAGTTATAAATTATGTAACCAAATACAATTATTTTCAGATGGATATTATTTAAATAATTTAAAAATGTCTGTCTTTTGAATCGTATGTCGTCGGATTATCAAAACTGATTCCGACAAAAGTGCTGTGAAAATGAAGCAAGCTTTTACATTTTTAAACAATATAACAATTGAAAACAATTTAATCGAAGATGTAACCGATTATTTTGTAGTCAATACTACATTGATAACATTTTAATCGAATAAGTAATCGATTATTTTGTAGCCAATGCTATAATAGATAACACTTTTATCAAAGATTTCAAGGATTACGATGGTATGAATTATTAATTGCATCCTTTGGTAACCAAAGAATTTATCAGATACATGAGAATGTAAATATGCAACACCAACTTTTTGGTAATCTATATGGTCTATATGGTCGCAAACATTACTTTCCTAGGACATCGCCGTGAAAAAAATAATCTTTTCTGAAATGCATAGCCCATACAAGTTTTCGACTACTAAATATATTAGTACCCAGCAGGGAAAATGGCAATGCATTACTTTTGTAATCTATGAATTCTTTGATGAAATGGTAACCTAAGTAAATATTACCTACTATGTAAATGGAAAGAGTAATGTATCATCGAAATTTTGCATAAATACATTACCCAGTAATCTACCTGGGTTATGCATCGAGTGTTAACTTTTTTAATACATTACTTAGTAATCTATCCTTGTAAGGTATCACGTATAATGTCAAATAAATAGATTATCTAGTAATGGAACCGAGTAAGGTATCAAGATTATTATTGCCTAAATACATTACCTAATAATGTATTTTGGCAATGTATAATGTTAAATAGATGTAATAAATATAAGAACAGTTCTATTTATTTACCGTTGTATTTGTTTTTCCTTTTGCGTTCTTTTATTTGTTTTCATTTGCTTTGTTTCGTTTGTCGCGCGTGGTTGTTTTAAAGGTCACAATGTTAGAACGAAATGAATATACGGTATGGCTCGGCATCTGTTTTAGTTTATATGTTATTTAACCATACACAATTATTTTAAGATATATATTATTCAATAAATTTTAAAAGTCTGTCCCTAAATGGTCTGTCTTTAAATGGTCTGTCGGCGTATTCTCAAAACTGATTAAGACAAAGGTGTTTCTGAACTATGCTGGCATCAAGCTGATTCCAACATTTAAATTTATTATTTTATTATGTATTTTTGATCACTGCCATATTTGCGCTGCAATGCACCATAACCACTGTGTAATTAAATTCTATCGCTTTCTGGAACAGTCTACAATAATTCGGCAGCGCCTCGTTTTAGCGACACGACAAGTGCGGCTACGCTGTCCTCATTGTTCCATCGATTACTTACAGCCGTGGTCTCAAAATGCAGCTTGAAAATGTGGAACGCTGTGGTTCCATCATACATCGGCGATTTCAATCTCGAGTACTTCCAGAAACTGCTTCGAATGTTTTTGAAGCTGTTCGGTATTTTCCTGAAGTTTCTGCTCTATTTTATTGGAATTCTTATAAAGTGCTGCTTTGAGTTGGTTAGAATTTTCTAGTAGTTCGTGTTTCATGTCTAATTTGAGCTGATTGGAATTCTCTTGAAGTTTGAATTTTCTTGAAATTTTTGATCTAATTTATTGGAATTTTCTTGAAGTTCTGCTTTGTGCTGATTCGAATTTTCTAGAAGTTGTTGTTGTATGACTCCGAGCAACTGGCTCATATCAAAACTTTGGGACTGTACTTTTTGCACATTATCCAGATTTTTCACGATGTTGCTGCAGATTTTACATCGAACTCATGCTCTGTGAGATCAATGCCTTGGACATCGAATTCCTCCATAAGACTCTTATGTAGCTCTACTTTCGTACCTGCAGTTGGAAGATCACGACTCGCCAGCTCCTTCTTTAGCTGGTCAACTTTAAGTTGTCTCAATTTCACCATTTTTATCACAATCCCACTTCTGACACCAATGTTACGAAAATTAAGTCTACGGAAAACTGTTCTATGAGTTCGTATCGCTGGATTGTGTACAAAATAAAAACACACTAATATTTGGTTTTAACTATTATTAATTAACTTTATTTACTTAAATAACAACTTAATAACAATCACATATAACCACTGCTGTATTACTACAATTAATCTTTAAAATGTTCGCTCACGAGATGCACTAGTTCATTATCAAATCACAACTGAAGTACTGTGCCTCAGATGCAGCGCCCTTATATACTGCAGGCATCAGTTCGACACGTTTCGACAAGCTTCGACTTGTTTCGAGAACCTTCTACTCGTTTCGTGAATTACGCATGCTATTGGCATCTCATTCGCACTCATATATTTTAATGCGCTGATCTTCCATCTCTTTTTCGCACATTTCTCAGTGCGCTGAATGATCTTTCGTCTCTTTCTTACACATTGCTTAGTGCGCTTAATTGTCTTGCGTCATATTTACTATTGTTGAATGCTTGCGCAATTGGGCAAATTATATCTTTTCTTAAAAATATTACCAACATCAAAAAGAGTTTTTTCCAATGAAAAACGTTTTCTCATATTGATGTTATCTCATCAATTTAACGTATATGTGTAAAAATGGGACACGCCCAGCTCTCATACAAGCCACATGCTTATGTTCCTATAACTTGTAAACTATTGGAGATAAACTTATAAAATTCAATCATACGAATCTAGAAAGTACGTTAATATATGTTTAAAATATGGGCGTGATTCGCCCACTTTTACATTTTGTATTTCATATTCCGATTTTTTTTTAATAATTGTAAATCATTAAATAATTTTATATAATCAACAGTTCAATAATAATTAGTCCAACAAACTATTGGTTCTTTTTTAAACATATTTCATTATGGCTATAAACTTTTCCTCCCGCTTTAACATATAGGAATCCAACCAGACTTCAAAAATTTTTAGAATTTCTATTTCAGATGCTTTAGAGAATAATTGATAAAAATCATAAAAATGCACGTTGATGCAAGTAAAAAGTCTTTTTTTTTATATTAAGCATTTTTGTCAAAATATAATATCAAAAATTTGCAAATAGCCTTTTTTTTAGCTTTTATGGTCCTTTATACATTTGCGTATGTTGTCATCGTGTTTTCTGGTCGGTATCCGAGGCATGTTGTCTGTTTTCGTTGATCGGCTTTTTTATATGGCTCAACGCACCACCCCCATTTTGGAGGACCAAAATCGCTGTCTCATTTTTTCCCGACCAGACATCCCACCGTGATTGAAACCCGATCTTCAGCTGGTTGCTCGCGTAAACGGGATTCCCCAACGCGAAGGTGAGATTAAGAATTGTGTAGGAGAGGTTAAGGTAAAGATGTCAGTTACTTAGTTGTGCATGTACACCATTTTGAACTCCCATATATACCGCAAATATAAATGTATAATTGGTATGGAAATATATATTCTCAACTGAAATTAATAACATCCCAAATGAAATTGAGATTTTCCATAAGAAATTGTGAAAATTCCAAATTAAATTTCAAATTTAAAAATCTTAATTCCATTTGGACTTTTCCCAATTTCATATGTAAAATCTCAATTTCATTTGAAAATTTCAGTTGGAAATTGTGTAGTGCATGCTGAACATTATAATATATTTCCATACATTCAAAAATACAGTATATATTTTCCAAACAGTACATTAAATTAAAATTTATTAATGAAATTTTGCCATTTTTTTTTGAAATTATGACAGCTAAGACATTGCGGTGTTAAGCCCCAATCATAGTATGCATATGCCAACAGAAGTTGGCACATGGAATTGTGCGAACACATATAAATTATATGTAGTAACTAGGGAATACAATATCGAGCCATTTTAGTAATCCCGGGATTGAAAACTCTTCAATCCCTGGATCGATCCCGGCATAAATTTAATAGGACAACATTTAAGCAAAACATCTAACAGGGAGCCCATTAATCCGGAATGTCGTCTCGCTATAACTTTGAAGTAAGATTGTTTTCTAAAAGAAAAACCTCCTTTATAAATTAATTTTATTTTGTTATTCAATCGCTTGCATGGTCCTATAAATTGGGCAAAGAAACAGTGCGAGCTATTGTGTTGGAGACTTCAGATAAATTGTGGAAAGTACACAGTTGATTGTCATGAAAACTGGTCGGAATTTTTAAATCAATGGAATATGCCCAATTGCGTCGGTGCAATAGATGGGAAGCATATTGCCATAAGATGTCCGCCAAACAGCGAAAGTGAATTTTTTTGATATACAAATATTTTCAGTACTGTTATATTAGCGGTTTGTGACACAAAATAACGGTTTATATATGTAGACTTTGGAGCATATGGCACCCAAAGAGATGGAGTTAAAATAAAAATATCTCTAAATGTCTAATATATTTTTATATTCTTTTATAATATGCAGGTATTTTTCAACACAGTCGATTTGGTAGAATATTTGTAAACGGTGAGATCTTAATATCTTGTCCCAGCGCATTAACAGGCACAGAAACAATACTTCCGCATTTTTTGTAGGTGATGCCGCTTTTCCGTTAGGGCCACATCTAATGCACTCATACCCAGTAACTACATTTGGTATACTAGTATCACGATGGCGAATATTGCTCACAAACGATTCATATTCTACCTGAAAATGCAGAAAATGTAACATTGGCTTGTGTGCTTTTACATAAATTTATTATGATGCATATTGACACACAACATTATTGTCCCTCAAACTATGCAGACTGGAATGATACGAATGGCAACGGCATGACGGAATATGGCGAGCTGAAACTAAAAACATTATATCTGAATATTGAAAATATAATTAAAATATATTTACTCATGCGTTTATTATGTTGTTTTTTTTAATAATTAAACATACAATATTTCTTTTAAGATAATCCTTACCCATCTAACTAATGCCCTGCATCATTGAAAGAGCAGCTCATAAGAAATGTTCATCGCCATCATTTTAGATAAGGCGGATGTGGTTGAACTTATGTGTTGCTCCATCTTTTTGATTGCATGCCCAAATTTCTCAGAAAGTCCATTTCTCAGCAGTACGTTATTGTTTTGCTGGTGAACGTGAAATGATGTCTTGGGATTGGGTATTAAAACCAACCCTAAAAATTTTAGAGTGGGACCTCAACGCTTACTAATTTAAAAGTTTTTTCTTTAAAAAAAAATATTTTTTTCTGACGTTTGAAAATCGTCAATATATTAAAATTGCATTTAACAAGCTTGTTTACTGAAAATACCATGAAAACAATAGCATTTATAATTTTTTTTAACGTAATAATATTTTAAAAACAAAAAAATCTATTTTGGTTGAAATATATTAAAAATATTTGAATACTAACTTCGTCTATATTTGACATTTACATTATCTTGTAGTGTATTGGCAAGTTGTTTATATGCAATTTTAATATTCTGACACCGGTCCCACTCTAAATTTTTTGGTGTTGGTGCACTAAAAATTAATAAATGTATGTTCTGACCACCAAATTAAACTAATGGTTCACGTCCTACAGTAGTTTAACTAAATGCAAAATGTTGAAAATCACCGAAAATTTTGAATTTATTAAGGGGTACAACTGTCAGAAAAAAACACTATTTTTATAAAAAAAAAATACGTGTCAAATATTTTTTGTCACAGAACATGTCTGTAAAATTTCAAAAAGATCGGAGCTTATTAAGTCATTTTTTGTTGAAAAGCGCCCGGTTTGACGTGGAATGGCCGATATACGATAACTTACGCTTTTTTTCATTTTCAGTCCAATGTCCTCCCACGCCTTATCTTGTAAAGGAACCGAGTAAAATACCAAGATTAATATTGCTAAAATACATTACCTCATATGGTATTTTAACAATGAATAAAGTTAAACAGATGTTCAAAGTATGAAAAATCGCTCAACCCTTTTCGCTCAAACTCATTTGAGCGATAAAAATCGCTCAACCCTCTTCGCTCATTTGAGCGATCAACAATCGCTCAACCCTGAGCGATTTTACATCCTTGATCACGTATAATGACAAATAAATTTATTATCATGTAATGGAACCGAGTAATGTGTCAAGATTAATATTGCTAAAATACATAACATAATAATATATTTTAGCAATGTACGAAGTTAAGCAGATGTTCAAAGTAAAAAATATAAGTATAGTTATATTCATTTATACTTTTGTGTCTATACTTTTGTGTTCTTTAATTTAAGTTCATTTCCTTTGTTTCGTTTGTCGCGCGAGGTTGTCATCAAAGGACGAAATGTTGAAACGAAATACATACATAGTATAGCTCGGCATCTTTTTAGTTATAAATTATGTAACCAAATACAATTATTTTCAGATGGATATTATTTAAATAATTTAAAAATGTCTGTCTTTTGAATCGTATGTCGTCGGATTATCAAAACTGATTCCGACAAAAGTGCTGTGAAAATGAAGCAAGCTTTTACATTTTTAAACAATATAACAATTGAAAACAATTTAATCGAAGATGTAACCGATTATTTTGTAGTCAATACTACATTGATAACATTTTAATCGAATAAGTAATCGATTATTTTGTAGCCAATGCTATAATAGATAACACTTTTATCAAAGATTTCAAGGATTACGATGGTATGAATTATTAATTGCATCCTTTGGTAACCAAAGAATTTATCAGATACATGAGAATGTAAATATGCAACACCAACTTTTTGGTAATCTATATGGTCTATATGGTCGCAAACATTACTTTCCTAGGACATCGCCGTGAAAAAAATAATCTTTTCTGAAATGCATAGCCCATACAAGTTTTCGACTACTAAATATATTAGTACCCAGCAGGGAAAATGGCAATGCATTACTTTTGTAATCTATGAATTCTTTGATGAAATGGTAACCTAAGTAAATATTACCTACTATGTAAATGGAAAGAGTAATGTATCATCGAAATTTTGCATAAATACATTACCCAGTAATCTACCTGGGTTATGCATCGAGTGTTAACTTTTTTAATACATTACTTAGTAATCTATCCTAGTAAGGTATCACGTATAATGTCAAATAAATAGATTATCTAGTAATGGAACCGAGTAAGGTATCAAGATTATTATTGCCTAAATACATTACCTAATAATGTATTTTGGCAATGTATAATGTTAAATAGATGTAATAAATATAAGAACAGTTCTATTTATTTACCGTTGTATTTGTTTTTCCTTTTGCGTTCTTTTATTTGTTTTCATTTGCTTTGTTTCGTTTGTCGCGCGTGGTTGTTTTAAAGGTCACAATGTTAGAACGAAATGAATATACGGTATGGCTCGGCATCTGTTTTAGTTTATATGTTATTTAACCATACACAATTATTTTAAGATATATATTATTCAATAAATTTTAAAAGTCTGTCCCTAAATGGTCTGTCTTTAAATGGTCTGTCGGCGTATTCTCAAAACTGATTAAGACAAAGGTGTTTCTGAACTATGCTGGCATCAAGCTGATTCCAACATTTAAATTTATTATTTTATTATGTATTTTATTATTTATTTATTATATATTGATTACATGTTAATCTAATAAGTAAGTAATCGCTTATTTTGTAGTAAATACTATAATTGATAACATTTTAATCAAAGATTTCATTGATGACGATGGTATCAATTATTACTTGTATCGTTTGGAAACCAAAGAATTCATCGAATACATGGGAATGGTAAATATGCAACACCAACTTTTAGATTACTCGGTAATCTATATGGTCGCAATTATTACTTTTCTAGAACATCGCCATGAAAAAAATAATCTATTCTGTAATGCATAGCCCTTACAAGGTTCCGACTATTATATAGATTACTATTGATTACCTTTCCCCGCTGGGTATTGATTACCTTTCCATGCTGAGTAACGAAACTTGACGAGACCCTCTCACATTCATATTATCCCAGCGATCAACAATCGCTCAACCCTCTTCGCTCAAGCTCATTTGAGCGATCAACAGTCGCTCAACCCTATTCGCTCAAGCTCATTTGAGCGATCAACAATCGCTCAACCCTCTTTGCTCAAGATCAATTGAGCGATCGACCATCGCTCAACATATTTCGCTCAACTTAATTTGTCGAGCGATGGACTTGAGTCCGCTCTTTTACATCCTTTTACATAATACCTTACTCAGATAGATTATTAAGTAATGAATTTCTGAAGTTTACACCCGATGCATTACCTAGGTACATTACTGGGTAATGCATTTATGAAAAATATCGATGATACATTCCTCTTTCCATTTACATAGTAAGCAATATTTACTTAGTTTACAATTTAATCGAAGAATTCATAGTTTACAAAAGTAATGTATTGTCCATTTCCCCACTGGGTAACTTAAGCTAGGTTATGCAAAGAGCAAAACAAATCGTACATTCCGTACGGAAAATATGCCAATCAATTTTTATATTGAGAAATCTTATTTTTTTTAATGAACAAAACTGACATATTAATGTATATATATATATATATATATATATATATATATATATATATATATTGTTACGAAAAGAGGTAATTTGCTCCACTGTGCAAGCAATCAACAATAATAAATGCGACGCAAGACAATTCAGCGCACTAAGCAATGTGTTAGAAAGAGACGGAAGATCATTCAGCGCACTATGCAATGTGCGAGAAAGAGATGGAAGATCAGCACATTAAAACACATGAGTGCGAATGAGATGCCAATAGCATGCGTCACTCACGAAACGAGTAGAAGGTTCTCGAAACAAGTAGAAGCTTGTCGAAACGTGTCGAACTGATGCCTGCAGTATATGAGGCCGCGCATCTGAGGTACTGTACTTCAGTTGTGATTTGATAGTGAACTAGTGCGTCTCGTGAGTGAACATTGTTAAGCTTAATTGTATAGATTCAGCAGTTGATATAAGTGATTATTCTTTAAGTTGTTATTTAAATAAATAAAGTTAATTAATACTAGTGGAAATAATACTAGTTAAAACCAAATATTAGTGCGTTTTTATTTTGTACACAATCCAGCGATACGAACTCGTAGAACAGTTTTCCGTAGACTGAATTATCGTAACATTGGTGTCAGAAGTGGGATTGTGATACAAAATGGTTAAATTCGATCAACTTAAAGTCGACCAGCTAAAGAAGGAGCTGTCGATTCGTAATCTTGCAACTGCTGGTACGAAAGTAGAGCTGCAGAAGAGCCTAATGGAAGAATTGGAGGTCCAAGGCATTCTTCTCGCGGAGCACGAATTTGAAATTGAAGCTGCAGCATCGTCATCGGAAAATCTGGACACAGAGAAGAAAGTACAGACCCAAGTTTTTGATATGAGCCGGAGCTATGCAGCAACAGTTTCATATAATGGCTCAAGAAAATTCCAAACAGCTTCAAAAAAAAGCCAACAAAATGGAACAGAAGCTTCAAGAAAATTCCAAACAGCTTCAAGAAAATTCAAAAAAATTTCAAGAAAATGCCAACAAAATGGAACAAAAGCTTCAAGAAAATTCAAAACAATTTCAAGAAAATTCCAATCAGCTCAAAGCAGAGCTTCTAGAGAATTCCAACAAACATCAAATAATAATGGAGGAAAAGATGCAGGAACATTCGAAGCAACTTCTGGAAGTTTCTAATACACTTCATGAAAAAGTAAAGGTGCTTGAGGTACATGTAAATGACATGGAAGTGAGCGTTGACGATAAGATTCAAAAATTGGAAAATAACGTTGATGATAAATATCATGGAATCGACAAAAAGCTACAGAAAATTCAAAAGGACTTCGATATATTGCAGTTAAATGGACCCACACAGCATTTTGTTAGTGGTACGAGACTAAAGTCACCGATTTACGATGGAACTACAGCGTTCAACATTTTCAAGCTGCAATTTGAGACCATGGCTGTAAGTAATCAGTGGAACAATGAGGACAGCGTAGCCGCACTTATCGTGGCGCTAAAAGGAGGCGCAGCCGAAGTATTGCAGACTGTTCCAGAAAGTGATCGAATCAGTTATTTAGCGGTTATGGCTGCACTGCAGCGAAAATATGGCAGTGATCACATGAAACAGATATACCGAATGGAGTTGAAGGGCCGAATGCAACGAAATGGCGAAACTTTACAGGCGTATGCAGCGGACGTCGAGAGGCTTGCGCATTTGTTGTATGCAGATTCAACGAGTGATTTCATAGAAAAGTGCAAAATCGAAGCGTTTGTTGATGGCATACGCGATCAGGAGACAAAACGTGCAACAGTGATCACGATTGGTACTACGACAGTTAAGCATGATTATATAGTTGCGGAAATAGTAGACGAAATAATACTTGGCATGGTCTTCATGATAAAAAACGGTTTCACACTAGATCTAACAAGACAAATTTTGAGTTATGCCAACACAGAGATCCAACTAAACATTGATTGTGGCCAGAGCCCGAACAAGTTATCGCTCGCAAAAATAGAAAAATACCACCTAATTCAGAAGCAATTGTTTGGGCGAAATTAAATGGAGATTGTGGGATAAGCAAGTTGTGGGTTATAGAAGCGAATGATGAGCAAATGAGCAGAAGTAATATTGTTGTAGGAAGAATTTTAGTAGAAGCGACAAAGGAAAAAGTTGTGCCAACAAGAGTTCTCAACATGGAAAACTCGTCCAAATTAATTAAAAAGGCAACAGTGATAGGCCAGTGTCAAGAGGCATCAGCGATTATAAATTGTGAGTCAAATCCATCGAGGGACTACGGCACATCGCAAATAAACAAACAATCCACTCACAGGTTTATAAATGAGTGGACGAAGGATTTGGGTGCCAAAGAAAAGAGTCAAGTGCAACAGCTAATTGACAAATATCGGTGTATATTTGCTGAAAAGGGCCAAAAGGATGGCAGAACTGCCATTGTAAAACATCGAATAGACACTGGTGATTCTAACCCAATTCGTCAAGCACCAAGAAGGGTACCACTTACGAAAAGAGATGAAGTATCACATTTGGTTGAAGACATGCACACAAATGGCGTGGTGGAACCATCTGAGAGTCCATGGAGTTCACGAGTAGTATTGGTGAAAAAGAAGGACGATAGTACTCGGTTCTGCGTTGATTACCGAAAACTTAATGATGTCACCAAGAAAGATAGTTATCCGCTGCCTAGAATCGATGACACCTTGGATACACTATCTAATGCTAAGTGGATTTCAACGTTGGACTTGCAAAGCGGTTACTGGCAAGTTGAAATCGATAAGAAAGATCGAGAGAAGACTGCATTCAGTACTGGAGATGGACTATGGCAATTTTTGGTAATGCCGTTTGGACTATGCAATGCCCCAAGGTTTACACTGGAAAACATGCCTAGTATACCTTGATGACATAATTGTTATGGGCAAGGATTTCAACGAACATCTAAGAAATCTAGAGGAAGTATTTCTTCGATTGAAAAGTGCGGGTCTACAACTTAGCCCAAAGAAATGCTCACTTTTCAAGAAAGAAGTCAAGTATTTGGTCATCGACTTACCACGGAAGGAGTGCATAACGATGAGTATAAAATAGTTACAGTAAAGGAAGTTTCTTGGGGCTATGTACATACTACAGGCGATTTGTTCCAGGTTTTGCCAATGTTGCTAGCAGTCTTCACGAATTGACAAGAAAGAACCGCGCATTTCAATGGGGTTATGATCAAGAAAGGGCGTTTTTGAAATTAAGAGATCTACTGTGCTCGGAAATCATGGAAATGCAGATGCTCTGTCACGACGCCCATGTAAACTAGAATGCAGACATTGTTCAAGAGCTGAAGGAAAAGAAAACATAATTGACATTAGTTTGCTAAATGTTTTGCCCGATGAAAAATGGACTCCGGAACAAATTCAAGTTTATCAAAAGAGTGATCCCGACCTCACAAAAATCATGATGTTCAAGGAACAGCATAGAAAACCATCATGGGAAGATATAGCTGCCGACAGTGCCATAACTAAAGCTTACTGGGCACAGTGGCACAGCTTAAAGCTACAAGATGGTTTCTTATATCGTGTATGGGAAAATGAAGATGGCACATCCGCTCGAAGTTCGATTGTTGTTCCCAAGTCAAAAATATAAGAGATATTAGCGGAATACCATGGTGGATCTAGTGGTGGTCATTTGGGCATTAATAAAACGGTCGAGAAGGTAAATAAACGTTTTTATTGGATTGGATGCCAAGAGTCAGTCGCCGATTGGATTCGCAGTTGCCCGCAATGTGTACCAGCAAAAGGACCAACAGTCAGAAGTCGCGGCAGGATGCATCAGTACAAAGTGGGAGCACCATTCGAGCGTATTGCCATGGATGTCGCCGGGCCGTTTCCAATCAGTGATGCGGGTAATAAGTATGTCCTTGTCGTCATTGACTATTTCAGTAAGTGGGCTGAAGTGTATCCCATGCCGAATCAAGAAGGCACAACAGTTGCGGATGCATTAGTTAACAGCTGGGTAAGCCGTTTTGGAGTACCGTTGGAATTGCATTCAGATCAAGGAAGAAATTTTGAGTCTGCTGTATTTAAATAAGTATGCAAAGTCCTCAACATACACAAAACACGAACAACGCCTTTGCACCCGCAATCTGACGGCATGTTGGAGAGATTCAATCGGACTTTGGAAGAGTATCTCAGAAAAGTGGTTGATAAAAATCAAAAAGATTGGGATACACACATACCACTATTCCTCATGGCTTATCGAACGGCGGTTCATGATACCACAGCAGCTTCACCATCTAAAATTGTTTTTGGAACAGACTTAAGATTACCTGCGGATTTAAAGTTTGGTGCGAGTCCTTCAGCTGGAATTCCTGTACAAAATTATGTTTTCAGAAAAACTGAAGAAATGAACGAAGTACATCAATTTGTAAGACAGCGTACACAATTTGCGAGTGATAAGGCTTATCCTTTAAGTTACAAACACACTGGGAAGGACCATATAAGATAATTAAAAGAATTAATGATGTAGTGTATCGGATTCAGAATACTGCGGGCGTTAGACGAAAAATGAAAGTAGTACATTTAGAAAGGTTGGCGCCGTATAGAGAGAGAGAGGATTAACATCTGTTCGGGACGAACAGATATAGGCAGTGTTACGAAAAGAGGTAATTTGCTCCACTGTGCAAGCAATCAACAACAATAAATGAGACGCAAGACAATTCAGCGCACTAAGCAATGTGTTAGAAAGAGACGGAAGATCATCACATTAAAACACATGAGTGCGAATGAGATGCCAATAGCATGCGTCATTCACGAAACGAGTAGAAGGTTCTCGAAACAAGTCGAAGCTTGTCGAAACGTGTCGAACTGATGCCTGCAGTATATAAGGCCGCGCATCTGAGGTACTGTACTTCAGTTGTGATTTGATAGTGAACTAGTGCGTCTCGTGAGTGAGCATTGTTAAGCTTAATTGTATAGATTCAGCAGTTGATATAAGTGATTATTCTTTAAGTTGTTATTTAAATAAATAAAGTTAATTAATACTAGTGGAAATAATACTAGTTAAAACCAAATATTAGTGTGTTTTTATTTTGTACACAATCCAGCGATACGAACTCGTAGAACATTTTTACTTAGACTGAATTATCGTAACAATATATATATATATATATATATATATATATATATATATATATATATATATTTAAAATAATATTAAGAGAGAACAGTATAAATGACTCTCTCGGCACACTTTTTATGGAACACAAATTTCCTTTTGAATTATTGCAAAAAGTAATATCTGGATACAGATTTTTTTTTGCTTATTATTCGTAGGTCAAGGTTCATTTTTTATTTTGTGATAAAATTTACATCTGTCACATGTCGAAATCGGGCGATAAATTGCGATATACAGTACCAAAAATGGTATTTTTTACATTCGAATTTTTGCAAAATCTCTATGTGGTTGGCAAATTTTGAGTACCTTGCTGGGTACCGAAGATCCGAAATCTATCAGAAATGACAAGTATCAGTTCGGTAGAATCCAACAACCCTCAATTTGTAGAACAGTGTAAGTAGAAGAATAATTGCGTTTATGCTTTTTTGTAAAATTATTAGAATTAATTGTTTAATTTTACGACCTCTTGATAATTTTAAGATATTGTCTTAACATGCTCAAGATCCAGTTAGTACAAATTTGGTGTTTTGTACCAACAAATAAAACAACAAATTGAGTGGCAGATCGTATAGCTGTTTCAGATGCAGCCATGCCCGATCTTTCAGCGATCTTTCTCTGCAGATTCTACATTTCAAGTCGCTTAAGTTTTCCTTCTCCAATAAACACAATAAGAATTATGTGCATTGAAGAAAGAACCAAAAGCAAAGAATGCAAAAACTGCATCAACTCAAGATTTTGCCAAAGTTGTTTTTGCGTGCAGCAACAAAGAAAAATATTTTTTATTTTTTTTTGACCCCGCCAAAAACCGGCATATAGCTTCTTTATTTGATGTCCGATAATCATGTTTTATATACCATTGAAAATGTTTGAGCGGTTTTTGTCACATAGGTTGAATTGACCTCCGAGGTCAACTACGTCAAGTATTGTTAGTTTTTACAAACTTCTACGTGTCGAACTGATGCCTGCAGTATATAAGGCCGCGCATCTGAGGTACTGTACTTCAGTTGTGATTTGATAGTGAACTAGTGCGTCTCGTGAGTGAGCATTGTTAAGCTTAATTGTATAGATTCAGCAGTTGATATAAGTGATTATTCTTTAAGTTGTTATTTAAATAAATAAAGTTAATGGAACACAAATTTCCTTTTGAATTATTGCAAAAAGTAATATCTGGATACAGATTTTTTTTTGCTTATTATTCGTAGGTCAAGGTTCATTTTTTATTTTGTGATAAAATTTACATCTGTCACATGTCGAAATCGGGCGATAAATTGCGATATACAGTACCAAAAATGGTATTTTTTACATTCGAATTTTTGCAAAATCTCTATGTGGTTGGCAAATTTTGAGTACCTTGCTGGGTACCGAAGATCCGAAATCTATCAGAAATGACAAGTATCAGTTCGGTAGAATCCAACAACCCTCAATTTGTAGAACAGTGTAAGTAGAAGAATAATTGCGTTTATGCTTTTTTGTAAAATTATTAGAATTAATTGTTTAATTTTACGACCTCTTGATAATTTTAAGATATTGTCTTAACATGCTCAAGATCCAGTTAGTACAAATTTGGTGTTTTGTACCAATAAATAAAACAACAAATTGAGTGGCAGATCATATAGCTGTTTCAGATGCAGCCATGCCCGATCTTTCAGCGATCTTTCTCTGCAGATTCTACATTTCAAGTCGCTTAAGTTTTCCTTCTCCAATAAACACAATAAGAATTATGTGCATTGAAGAAAGAACCAAAAGCAAAGAATGCAAAAACTGCATCAACTCAAGATTTTGCCAAAGTTGTTTTTGCGTGCAGCAACAAAGAAAAATATTTTTTATTTTTTTTTGACCCCGCCAAAAACCGGCATATAGCTTCTTTATTTGATGTCCGATAATCATGTTTTATATACCATTGAAAATGTTTGAGCGGTTTTTGTCACATAGGTTGAATTGACCTCCGAGGTCAACTACGTCAAGTATTGTTAGTTTTTACAAACTTCTACCCCCCTAAATGCATTTTTTTTTATCAGATCGGACATCAAATAACAAAGCTGTAATGAAAAAACGGTTTTGTCGGTTTTTGACGGGTTCCAATTTTTTTTTATTTTGACGATTTTTGGGGCGGAGTTTCAAATTTTTTTTTGTATGAAAACCGCCCGGCCTAATGATCATAGAACAAAATCGTTCTGTAGTTTTATATTTTTGATTTTATATTTTTATGTAAATTCTTTAACAAATTCTTTATACAACAGTTTACTAGGAAAATGGCCCAATACGTATACATTCACAAAAGCAGTTGCCGAAGACATCGTCAAACGCTACGGACAATCATTACCAGTGGGCATGTTTCGACCCGGAATCGGTTAGTTATTGTAAATACGTATTCATCCATATAAGAAATTATAACTATAGTTTATATTTACGTTTTGTCTGCAGTTATATCAACATATCGTGATCCAGTGTGTGGCTGGATTGATAATTTGTATGGACCAACTGGCGCCATTGCTGGAGCTGGTTCCGGTGTCATTCGAACATTGCGCTGTGACCCAAATGCAGTAGCAAATATGGTGCCTGTAGATTTATGTGTGAATAGCATTATTGCATCTGCGTGGGATATATCTCAAAAAGTTTGGTAAAACTTTAAATAACTTTGAAATTAAATATTTTTTCATTTTAACTATCTTTAATGCTGTTCGAGGAGCTATTTGAAAACAAGAGCGTCTGTTTGCAAAAATATATGAAAGTAGTGGTGCGTTCGAGCGAGATTTTCCGAAATTTTGGAAATCTCGTTCTCGCTCTCAAAAAAGTTCAAAAAAAATGATCTCGTTCTCGAATCTCGTCTCGACTTTTGAAATCTCGACGAGATCTCGAAAAAATTTCAAAAATATTTTATATGAAAATTTAATTAAGGCCTTATTTTCAATAGTATTATTTTAATTGTTATATTTTTCATAATTTATTGTTTACATACACTCGTACATATACTCGTATTCTAGCTTTCGCGCTTTTGCGATTAAAGCCCCGAAGAGGACTGTATGGCTTTACGAAAAAGCAAATTGGGATGCGTTAAATGATTTTTTCGCAACTTTAATTGAAAATTGTGTTTCGCAGATAGAGACATAAATGCCGCGGCCTTAATGGTACAAAATATTATTTTATTGGGTATGCGGTCCTAAATACCTTCTAAAAAGATTAGCATTAAACCCAAGGACCACTCTTGGTTTAATGAGACTTGCAGGATTGCAGTTAGGTCGAAGGAGGAAGCCTTTCAGAATTGGCGTTCTAATAAGAATGCTGATACTGAAAGACTTCGCATACAGACTAGGAATCGACGTGATCGCGCGTTAAAAGTTTCTACACGAACAAAACGCGCGCACAAAGGTCCTACTCTACCATAGAGGTAGTAAAAATTTCTGGTCATTTGTTAAAAGGGTGAAGAATCAGACGACATCGTCTACTCCAACCCTTGTTATGAATTCCAGACCTTCACTGACCCGGATGACAAAGCTAATCTCTTGGCAGAATTATTTGCAAATAATTCAACGCTCCCAGTTAGCAATCAACCACTGCCCGTCGTTGAATATGTTTCTTCTGCAATGCCGGAGATACATTTTCGAACTCGGGCAGTTAAAAAGGTTTTAGAAAATCTCAATATTAACAAAGCCTCTGGGCCAGATGGCATATCTGCCCATGTGTTGAAGAAGTGTGCGTCAACGCTGGCTTGTCCACTGCGTAACCTTTTCAACATCTCTACACGAGAGGAGTTTTTCCAAGGTTGCCAATGTTCAGCCAGTTCCGAAAAAGGGCGAAACTACGAACCCTGCTAATTACCGACCCATTGCAATATTCTCTGCGCTATCCAAGTTAATGGAAAGCGTAATAAACTTCCACCTTGTGAACTATCTGGATCGAAACGAAAATCTCCGAAAAATGGAATAATTGTATTCACCTTTTCGGGGAGAGTAAGGTCGTTGCTCTTGATATTTCCAAGGCTTTTGATCGAGTGTGGAATGACGCCCTCGTATCAAAACTTATTGCATATGGTGTCGGTAATTCTTTTACTCGATGGATATCGAGTTTTCTCCAAGGTCGTTCTATACGAGTTGCGATGGATGGTGTTTTCTCAGAAAAACATTTCATCAATTCTGGAGTTCCGCAGGGTTCTGTCCTATCCCCGTCCCTATTTCTGGTATTTATCAATGACCTTCTGTCATTGACTCAGAACCCAATTCATTCCTTTGCAGATGACAGTAACATGTGTCATTCATATTCGTTCAACAAGCGCCCAAACTCTTTGGAGATTGAGAGTAAAAGACGCACTATGAATGACACACTCAACAATGACCTTAAATCAATCTCCGAGTGGGGTCTTGCTAATAGAGTTGATTTTAATGCAAGCAAGACCCAATGTTGTCTTTTATCTCACAAAAGAATGGATTCACCCCTCCCACCCCTCAATATGGGTGCTGCGGATATTGCGCAGTTAGCTGCTCTTGACGTTCTGGGCATATCACATATTTGATGTGTCGAAAGAAGCGGCCAAGTGCCTGGGTTTTCTGAAACGGTGTAAGACATACTTCACTCCCGCTGACTTGCGCATTGTCTACACAACCTATATTCGGCCTAAGTGGAATACAATTCGCACATATTTCATCCTCTATTGGTTCTCTTGAGCACCGAAGGACCGTAGGGTGTGTAAGCCTGTTTTATAGGTATTACAATGGTAAGTGTTCGAGGGAAATACATGGCCTGATTCCACCAGGTCGTGCATTCTCTCGTTCTACTCGGGCATCGAACCAAGCCCACCCTTTCGTAGTCCACTCGGTTCTCAACAGAACTACGCATTACAGAGATAATTCGTTCTTCAGCCGCACGATACGTTTGTGGAACAATCTCCCTGCGTCTGTTTTTCCCGACATTTTTAATATTGGGAAATTAAAAGCAAATATCCACCGACGCACTAACCACCGCCGCGGTAGCTCAGTGGTTAGTGCGTTGGACTGCGAGCCGAAAGGTCCCCGGTTCAAGACTGGACTGGGGCTAACAACATTTTTTCATAGAAACATTTTCTATACCGCGCTACCTCTCGTCAGTAAATGGCAAACATACGAGAGTAAAACCATTGCCTATGAAAAAGCTCTCACCCGCCGTTCGGATTCGGCAATAAACTGTAGGTCCCACCACTTTGAGTACAAATATAACACGCACAGCTCAAAATGGTGAGAGAGCTCGGCCGAAGTTCTATACAGGACTGTAGCACCAAACTATTATTATTATTATTATCCACCGACACTACACCATCTTTCATCCTCCCCTTAACCTATAATCCTTTCTTACGATCAACACTGTGCATTGCATGAATAGGGGGCATCCCCTGAGCGTTGGTTAATTTGTAAAAAAAAAAAAAAATGAATTCAATAACTGTCCTATTGACAAATTTTAATGGCATTTTATGAATTTTTTTGGAGTGTATACAGGAGTTCCCTATTGCGAATTCGCACTCGACAAAAAAAGTGCGATGTTTCATTAATATGTGGAAAAATTTTTATATGTATATTGGAAATCATTTGTAAAATTGAAATCAGAAACACTTGAGTTATATTTACAGCTGGAAGATTTGTTCGTTCTAATGAAAAATTCACTATATTTATATTATGTAATTTAATTTAAAAAATTGTACTGGGTGTTTGATGCCAGCGTTCGTTTTTATTGTAATTACATTTTTATATACATTATAAATTAATGTTTTAAATACAAAACCATACAAAATCTATTTTTTTAAATACATTTTTATACTAAAAATTTCAGTTTACATTTACAACACAAAATCATCTTGTTGTACAACATCATTCAAGTACAGACATAATACAATTGTCGTTGCTACCCTGTATCAGTGATGATAAGTTCGATTCAGTACATTTACATCTCAAAAGTACGTTCCTACAACGGAGACATTTTCGGTACAATTTATCTGGCAATGAAAATTTGATTTTATGTACGAAAATGACCCAGAGAAACTCCTAAACTATTATTCAGATTATGAAAACTGCAGTGTAAACCTTTGGGAAAATATTATGAATCGGTTCTAGTTCTGTCTCTTTATATGAAACCAATCGGCAACTTTACCCTTTAGACATATCACTGAACTGATTTTCAACGTCATGCAGACCTTTAGACCTATCACTTGGTCTTCAATTGAAGATTTTTATGCTGTTTAAAATTCTCCAATTGAAGTCCAGTTCAGTGATAGGTCTAAAGGTCTAAAGTTCTGCATAAGTTCTTCATTCACCTCTTCCCATGACAATGCCATGTTGTAGCTACTATTTTAACAAAATTGAGACGGGCCTGTGTTCAGTATCCAGCATTATTGCATTTTTATTTGAAAGCTTGATAAAATCTCTACAAATATTACATTTTTTATGTTTTCTATCATAACTACAAAACAAATGAAAATTGACAAATTGATATTAATGATATTTTGTAAACGTAAGTCGTCGGAAGGACAAGACACAATCAGAAATAAATTCCATAAAATCCCATTAAAATATGTACAATTATATAATATCGAAATACAAAAAAAATCAGTACATTTTATTCCAATTTGGTACTATTTTTTCATTAATTTAGTACTAATTATAAAAACATAAATATCTACACTGCCCTGTATCATCGTCTGACACAGTGTGTTTGTATTCTTGTACAGCTAACCATGACAACAGACAGACATCAGCCGCATGACAACTTGTACTTGTAACCAGGGTTGCCACTGAAAAATAATGTTGCTTCCCAAATTAAAAACAAAAGTTACCAATTCCAAAAAAAAAATGACCAATTGTATGAAAAAACAAAAACAATTCATTAAAGTACATATATTAGTTATTTTAGATTCATTTATAATATAACATGTAATATATTAGGTACAACCTTCAGATCAATATCCCGGCCTGAAGACTCAACCAGCCCTGACAGACCAATGCTTGGTTAATAAACCTTCGTCCAAGACTCAGCCAGAACTGGGAGACCAAGACCTGATAAGGTAGTTCTCACCCAAGACTCAGCCAGAACTAACAGACATATGCTTGAAAACCCATGTAGGAAACGCCAGGCTTGACAACGGGCGTAAGGAATAGCCAACCTTGGCCGTCCAAGGCATGATATTTTTCCAAGAGTAACCCAGGACTCAATGATTATTTCTTCGTGAATGGAGATTTAGCCAAGACCAAGCGGCCAAATCATACATTAATAAGAAAAAAAAAAGAATCGAACCCCAATTTCCTGCGTACAAGTTCGGTGCTCTACCCGTTACGCTATCAAGCTCACTTGTCTGTCACATAAAAAAAAATGGTCAAACCAGAAAAAAAAACATAAATTTTGTTTTTGAAGCAAAAATCTCAGACAAGATGAGTTATATGCGTAGACTAACGGGGAGAGCAGTGGAAGTTAACATACTAGTCAGGAGTTCGATTCCAGCTTGTGACCAGCTTCTACAATTCTTAAATTACTTAAAATAGGAAATTGTATAAAATTAATGAGAAATTAAAATAAATAGAATGGAATATATATATATATATATATATATATATATATATATATATGTACGGCATATATATATATGTATATATATATATATATATATATATATATATATATATACATATATATATATATATATATATATATATATATATATATATATATATATAAAGAGAAATTTTGTAGAATTGGGAGTACAAAAAAAATTTATAAAAATTTTTAATGGCACATTAATTTCGTTGTGTACCGATATACTCTGATATTATAGAATGTGAATTCCGTTGGCGTGAATTAATTATTGCAAGGGGCGCAAAAGTTATGGCGGTTTTAAGTTTGAAATTTAAAAAAAAAATCTTAATACCACCGTTTTCACTTAATTTTGGAAAAACTTTTATATATTTATAAATCGTATGAAAAATTACCTATATAAGTTAAAATATATAATTAATTTCTAATACTTGCAGATTTACACTAATTTTTTTTTTGTTTTAACTAAAACTTTTTCGCTGTTTTAAGGACAAATACGATTGAATTTATTTTAAATTATATATTAATTAGTCATTAAATAGAATTTTAAATAAAGCATAAACAAAATATGTTAACATCTCTATTGGTTTAGCAATTCCAATTCATACAGACAAAATTTTATATAGTGATGCTTTATGAAAATGAAATGGATGTACCTCAATGAAATATGTTTTGACAAAAATGACGCGATTTCACAATAAAAGGACTTAAGATAGACATTTTTGATTGCAATCAATTATTTGAATCAAAAGCATTTTACGTAGATGCTTAAAATCCTTTAAAAACATTATTTACCATAAAAATGAGCAAAAACAAAATATCGAAATTTTGCACAATTTTCAAAAAGTCCATCAAATTTTTGCATTTCAATATTTTTATATGTGCCACTGATTTTGTGATGGCAATTAATAAAAAAAACTCAGTTCACGCAATACACTAGACTATTTTAAATAATAATGGGAATGTGCCACGCGAAAAACTGCTGTTTTGAACTAATTCACGCTCATTTTTTTCGACATTTGTAGTGATTGTAATATTTTGATTTTTATGGCACATTAACGAGATATAGGTCATACGGTGCAAATTCATAACAGTTTTCAACTAATATTTTCAAATTAAAATTTCATTGAGGGGCGTGCGAGCCTTGGCCAAAAAATACAGATATTTTTATAATGGGGTAAAAAATGGTTTCAATTTTGCACCACCATACAACAATTTATCAAATTATAAAAAAAACATTTACTAAACTAATCTTCACGTATACCGAGCTATACTTAAAGTATTTGAAAATTTAATTGCGTGTTCTTTATAATTTTTGTCAAAAAATAAAAAATTCTGAACAAATAAAATAAGTTTATCGTAAATAAATCCATTTATGATATCATCTCGATATCTATAACAACAAATACAACGATATTGTTTTAGACAGGTTCGTTTTTATCGAAAACACTATCGTGTTCGTATCATTATAGATTATCGAAAACGACAATTTGAGCCAATTAATGATATCGTTTCGATATCGTAAAAAAATCGTTTGGTTTGCTGGGAAATAACGTAAGAATATCACATTAATATTACAATGTATTTTATTTTACTTGACAAATATGATCTGGCCATGAATATGTATTTCTTATCCTTTCTGCACAAATTTGGTCAAAATGACCCTTTTTTTTCTGGAAAATAACGATTTTATGTATTTAAATATATTTATAAATATGAGTGTATAAAATATGTATTTTTTTGTTATTTTACATATACCTCTGTGTTGCTGTTCAAGGAACAGCAATATAAAAAGTATAATTTCAATTAAATTTAATAAAAAAAACCGCGAAATTATAAAAACACTCTGTGTCGAAACTAAAAACCCACCAAAAAAAAACCGACTGTCCACCGTACAATTTTTTTGCGCGTTTTTTTTTTTTTAAACCCACCAGATTTAGCGGGAAACCCACTGAGTTGGCATCATTGCAACTAATTCTCATTTTTGCCGAAATAACTGTATTTTACGATCGGTTATTTCGGTTGAGTTGTAAAAAACGATGCAATCGCGAAAGTAGTGTCGGTCGTGTATACCCTTCGGTGTGCTTCCTCCACGCTGCGAAAAGTAGCAACAAGGCATCACAACATTTTTCTTATATATGTGATTCTTCTATGATACTTTTGGAAGCGAAATAGTATCACAAGTACGTGCTGTATTTTAGCTACTAAAGGAAACTACATGGCAGCACTACAATTATTTGTTTATGTAAATAAAAAAATATATATATCTTCATTTCAAGATTCTATTAGTAGAGTAAAAGAAGCACATGTATATGCTGCTTTTGTGCTACCTCGGGTAGCGTTATCTATATTTCCCGTAGGGTATAATTTATATATATATATATATATATATATATATATATATATATATATATATATGTACGGCATATATATATATATATATATATATATATATATATATATATATATATATATATATATATATATATATATATATATATATATATATATATATATATATATATTTTCTTCTTCCATTCTATTTATTTTAATTTCTCATTAATTTTATACAATTTCCTATTTTAAGTAATTTAAGAATTGTATAAGCTGGTCACAAGCTGGAATCGAACTCCTGACTAGGATGTTAACTTCCACTGCTCTCCCCGTTAGTCTACGCATATAACTCATCTTGTCTGAGATTTTTGCTTCAAAAACAAAATTTATGTTTTTTTTTCTGGTTTGACCATTTTTTTTTTGTGATGTGACAGACAAATCATAAAGTTCAAGATTTTGAAAAAATTGGCTGAAACAAGTGAGCTTGATAGCGTAACGGGTAGAGCACCGAACTTGAATGCAGGAAATTCGGGTTCGATTCTTTTTTTCGATTCTTTTTTTCTTGGTCTTGGCTAAATCTCCATTCACGAAGACATAATCATTGAGTCCTGGGTTACTCTTGGAAAAATATCATGCCTTGGACGGCCAAGGTTGTCTATTCCTTACGCCCGTTGTCAAGCCTGGCGTTTCCTACATGGGTTTTCACGTATATGTCTGTTAGTTCTGGCTGAGTCTTGGGTGAGAACTACCTTGTTAGGTCTTGGTCTCCCAGTTCTGGCTGAGTCTTGGACGAAGGTTTATTAATTAAGCATAGGTCTGCCAGGGCTGGTTGAGTCTTCAGGCCGGAATATTGATCTCAAGGTTGTACCTAATATATTACATGTGTTATATTATAAATGAATCTAAAATAACTAATATATGTACCTTTAATGAATTGTTTTGGTTTTTTCATACAATTGGTCATTTTTTTTTTGAATTGGTATCTTTTGTTTTTAATTTGGTAAGTAAAATTATTTTCAGTGGCAACCCTGGTTACAAGTACAAGTTGTCATGCGGCTGATGTCTGTCTGTTGTCATGGTTAGCTGTACAAGAATACAAACACACTGTGTCAGACGATGATACAGGGCAGTGTAGATATTTATGTTTTTATAATTAGTACTAAATTAATGAAAAACGAGTTGGGAAAGTTAGGTCACATGGGTAAGTTCGGTCACATGGGGCGGATTTTTATAGTCGGTCGGGCCCGACTATGGAATACCCTACACCTTTGGTGGTTATATTAATGTGGGATATTTAATTGCATACCTTAATTTTAAAGTTTTTAATTATGCTGAACCTCCCCACCCTCAGAATATTATTCATAAATCAGAAATTTACGTCTTATATCCCCATAAATTAAAAAATTTATATAAAAGTATAAACAACTAAAAAAAAAATAAAAAATATAATTGGGCGGACCACGCCTCTATTTAAAATTTTGAGAGGCTAATATATCATAGATTTGATTTTAATAATTTACGGATCAAATTTCCACTATGAAAACCCGGGAAATAATGAAAAAAAAAAGTGGGCGGATCACGCCCATTTTTGGACCACATATTTTTAGGTGAATTATAACAATACCTTTTAAATTTTATAACTATACCTTGAATACTTTTCGAGTTATTAGTTCCGAAAGAGTTATGTAAAAGTGACTTGTATGGGAGGTGGGCGTGTCCGTTGACCGATTTGGCTCATTTTCAAACTCAATTCCTACTTTTGGCTAAAATATATTGAGTCGAAATTTCATCGTATTCTGATCAGTATTTCTCAAGTTATTCTGTATTCAGACAGCAAGACGGACAGACAGACAGACAGACAGACGGACATGGCTAAACGGACTCGGGTAGTGATGCTGATCAAGAATATATATACTTTTCCATATCGGACACGCCTCCTAAGGGGCGTTACAATATATGCACAAAGTTAATATACCCTGTACCACATAGGTGTAGGGTATAAATAGTACCAAATTGGAATAAAATGTACTGATTTTTTTGTATTTCGATATTATATAATTGTACATATTTTAATGGGATTTTATGGAATTTATTTCTGATTGTGTCTTGTCCTTCCGACGACTTACGTTTACAAAATATCATTAATATCAATTTGTCCATTTTCATTTGTTTTGTTTTTATGATAGAAAACATAAAAAATGTAATATTTGTAGAGATTTTATCAAGCTTTCAAAAAAAATGCAATATAGCTGGATACTGACCACAGGCCCGTCTCAATTTTGATAAAATAGTAGCTACAACATGGCATTGTCATGGGAAGAGGTGAATGAAGAACTTATGCAGAACTTTAGACCTATCACTGAACTGGACTTCAATTGGAGAATTTTAAACAGCATAAAAATCTTCAATTGAAGATCAATTCAGTGATAGGTCTAAAGGTCTGCATGACGTTGAAAATCAGTTCAGTGATATGTCTAAAGGGTAAAGTTGCCGATTGGTTTCATATAAAGGGACAGAACTAGAACCGATTCATAATATTTTCCCAAAGGTTTACACTGCAGTTTTTATAATCTGAATAATAGTTTAGAAGTTTCTCGTGGCACATTCCCATTATTATTTAAAATAGTCTAGTGTATTGCGTGAACTGAGTTTTGTTATTAATTGCCATCACAAAATCAGTGGCACATATAAAAATATTGAAATCAAAAATTTGATGGACTTTTTGAAAATTGTGCAAAATTTCGATATTTTGTTTTTGCTCATTTTTATGGTAAATAATGTTTTTAAAGGATTTTAAGCATCTACGTAAAATGCTTTCGATTCAAATAATTGATTGTAATCAAAAATGTCTATCTTAAGTCCTTTTTTTGTGAAATCGCGCCATTTTTGTCAAAACATATTTCATTGAGGTACATACATTTCATTTTCATAAAGCATCACTATATAAAATTTTGTCTGTATGAATTGGAATTGCTAAACCAATAGAGATGTTAACATATTTTGTTTATGCTTTATTTAAAATTCTATTTAATGACTAATTAATATATAATTTAAAATAAATTCAATCGTATGTGTCCTTAAAACAGCGAAAAAGTTTTAGTTAAAACAAAAAAAAAAATTAGTGTAAATCTGCAAGTATTAGAAATTAATTATATATTTTAACTTATGTAGGTAATTTTTCATACGCTTTATAAATATATAAAATTTTTTCCGAAATTAAGTGAAAACGGTGGTATAAAGATTTTTTTTTAATTTCCAACTTAAAACCGCCATAACTTTTGCGCCTCTTGCAATAATCAATACACGCCAACGGAATTCACATGCTATAATATCAGAGTATGTCGATACACAACAAAATTAATGTGCCATTAAAAATTTTTATAAATTTTTTTGTACTCCAAATTCTACAAAAATTCTGTTTTTTCCCATATATATATATATATATATATATATATATATATATATATATATATATATATATATATATATATATATATATATATATATATATATATATATATATATATATATATATATATATATATATATATATATATATATTGCATTTTTTAAATGGTCCAGTCCTTCCACATTATTGTTATATTATATTGGCCATATATTTTTTGGCCAGTCTTGGTCGAATACTTAGCTCCAGTGCCCTTCTTATTCCAAGGCTTAACCAGTATTCAGCCAGTTTTGGGTACCAGACCTGGCCCAGAACAATGCATTCTTGGCGCAAGACTGGGCGAACCTTGGCCCATCGTTTTTTCCTACATGGGATAATTCAACATAAACCAGCTAATTCAATATAAACCAGATCTGCGATAATTTAAATTAAGACTAAAAGCTATGTTATAGAAATATCATAGATATATCCATATCTTCTCCTAGTTCCGTTTTGAACAATCGTAACAACTTCCACTGAGTTATTATTTCCTCGGTGTCACTTTCTTCATATATCATGAAAATGTGTATAATAAAGGTAATAATGATAATTCAGAAGAACTCAAAAGATTGTTTGGTGTAATGACAGACAAAATTTTAATATCTCTTCTTCAAAAATCCAATCCTTTTTTGATTTGATTCAAGAGTTCTACATAAAAAGTACCAAACATAAACATTGCAAAATATTGCCAAACCAAAAATAAACACATGCAAAGATCAGACCAAAGTTCGTTGTTCTGAGAAATATTTATTGCTTTTGATTGTTTTTTTGCGTCTAGATTTTTTTGGGGATACAATGGACGGAAAGAGAACTACACTATTTCCAACTGAAATTGAGAAAATTCCAAATGAAATTTAAATATCATTTAAAATTGAGAATATTCAAAAGAGATTTTCCATATGAAATTGGAAAATTCCAAATGAAATTCAGATTTACCATTTGAAATTGAGAAAATCCCAATGAAATTTAGATTTTTCATTATAAATTGAGAAAATTCCAAATGAAATTGTGATTTTAAAATTGAAATTGAGAAAATGTTATATGAAATTGAGATTTTTCCATTTGAAATTTAGAAAATTCTAAATTAAATTTAGTTTTTTCCATTTGAAATTGAGAAAATTCCAAATGAAATTGAGAATTTTTCATTATAAATTGAGAAAATTGCAAAATAAATTGAGATTTTCCATTTGAAATAGAGAAAATGAAATCATTGACTAAAACCCTTTGGGATATCGGTTCTGGTTTCAGGATTTTATATAATAGCGATTCCGGTAGTGGTTCCAACCTAACAAAAAATATAATGGTTTCGGTTGCGATTCCAAACACATACACATATTTTAAAAGTTTCCGATTCCAGTTCCAAAAATCGAAACGGCACCGTTTCCCATTTGCGTTCCATGTTAATAAAGGTTATTAATACCGTCTGCGTAATATAATAAAAATATTAATATCCAATTTAAAATATAACATTTCTTTGTTTTCACTATTTAATTTTTCCAAATTTAAAAGGAAAATTCCAATTTCTTTTCCAAATTTCTTAATTTAAAATTCCAATTTAATTTCGAATTTTCTCAATTTCAATTGAGAAAATCCCAATTACATTTGGAATATTCTCAATTTCATTTGTAATTTTCTCAATTTAATTAAATAAACAAAAAAAAAATTTGCGTAATTTTTTTGTATTTTTTTTAATATGCAGGATCGTCGAATCGATTTTAAATGCAATATTCGATTTTATATGCAATATTTTTATGTGAATATGTTTTGCATTGCTTTTTTTATACAAAATATCACCGAAAAGATAAATATAGAACCAATCATGATTGAGCTGATATTTGAAAAATTAAAGTGGGTAATATAATAATATCGGATAAAATAGCGGGTAATTTCAAAAGTGTGAGTAAGTGAGAGTTTGGAGGTTTCAGTTGGGTACAAAATCATTCACTGATTCCAAGTATTATTAAATAACATAAAGTTAAAATTTAGAAATAATTTAAATTACAATAATATTAAAGAAGCCACATTTATACAGTCTAATTTACAAAAAAAGTGTGCTTAGTAAATTGGCTACACTCCTCTTATAAATGTAGTAAATTCCAATGAATGTGTAAAAAATATATATACGCAGAAAAATATGTAAAACTAATACACCTCTGTAGTATCAAATTACATTTATATATGTTTAAAAAATGGCATATTATACGTGTATTTATTAAAATGAGTGTTAAAAATATACAGACATTTTGCATAAGCTTTATATATAAAGCAAATGCATAATTATGAAATTTATATTAAATAATAAATTCATAAACTTTGAACTTACCACTTTATAATGTAAAACGAAACGAAATCGAATTGGTCATAAAATCATCAAAAATGCTGCTGACAGAATTTTTTACTTGTTCATTCGTCGTCCTTTTGTTTTATTTAGTTAAATAAATTAAATTTCTGACGAATTCGTTTTTGTCTCATTTTATATTAGAAAGTTAAAAGCACAAACATATTTAAAACTGGATATAATCTAAAGTAGCCGCGGTAGCTCAGTGGTTAGTGCGTTGAACTGCGAGCCGAAAGGTCCCCGGTTCAAGCCTGGACTGGGGCTAACAACATCTTTTCATAGAAACATTTTTCTATACCCCGCTACCTCTCGTCAGTAAATGGCAAACCTACGAGAGTAAAACCATTGCCTATGAAAAAGCTGTCACCCGCCGTTCGGATTCGGCAATAAACTGTAGGTCCCACCACTTTGAGTACAAATATAACACGCACAGCTCAAAATGGTGAGAGAGCTCGGCCGAAGTTCTATACAGGACTGTAGCGCCAAACTATTATTATTATTATAATCTTTAAAATCGTCAGATTCGAATTTCTGTTACGAAATACACATTTTATTTTACTTGACTTTAAATTTTATTAGTCTTAGCCGATGTATGCCATATTCTAAAAATGGCGCAGACAATAGCGAACGCGATATACTGTGTTACCTTGTTACACGTTTTAGTGTGTGCTAAACTATTGCAAATACTATAAATTATTAGAATAAGGCAGAAGCCAACCAGTTAAAACAAATTTATTTCGAGAATGAAAAAATAATTTTCACAAATTGACAAATAACAAAAGTAACAAAACTTAAATTAAAATGAAAACATGAAGTGAAAATGTAAAGTATATTTAAACAAGTATAAATATTTTTAACACTCCTTCTCATTTGCACTTCATGCCGGACATGTTTCGCAAATACTCAAGCTTCGTTGCAGATAGTGGTTTTATCAGCATGTCTGCCAACATTTCATTGGTGGGGCAATACTCACACTTGATCAACATCTTGTCCACATAGTCCTTTACGAAATGATACTTGGTATCGATGTGTTTCGACCTATTGCTGAGTTTTTCATCTTTTATTAAATTGAGGCAGCTTTGGTTGTCTTCCATCAAAACTGTTGGCGAGTCTTGTTTGCAGTGTAAATCCGCCAAAATACTTCTAATCCAAACTGTTTCCTTTGCAGCCTCAGATAACGATATAAATTCAGCTTCAGTCGTAGAGAGCGAAACGCATGTTTGTTTTCTACATGCCCAGCTGACAGCACCACCATTGTGCAAGAAAATATAACCAGAATTCGACTTTCTGTCGGTTCTATTTTCTGCCCAATTCGCGTCAGCAAAGCCAACAAGTATATTCTTGTCAGCTGCGGGATTATTTAATTGCAGGTACATCTCGGATGTCCCTCTTAAATATTTGACGACTCTCTTTAATTCGTGCCAGTCTTCCTGATTTGGTGCACTTGTCTTTCGCGCCAAAATTGCGACACTCGCTGAGATATCCGGTCGAGTGTTTACAGCTATATATAATAGCGAGCCCAGCAAACTTTGATATTCATCATTCTTGCGTAAGAGTTCGGATTCTGATTTGCCATACGACGGATCAAGAGTGTACTTCGATACTTTAGCGTCTTGAAGTCCAAACTTTTTCGCTGTTTTTTCAATGAACTGTTTTTGTCGCAGCATAAAAGTTTGATTATCTTTTCGATGAACTTCTACGCCCAAGTAGTGACAAATCTGTCCCAAATTTTTCACTTCAAAATTCGAATTTAACAATTTTTCAACGCCTAGAATACTTCTCTCTTCGTTTGCAGCAACAACCAAGTCATCAACGTAAACCAATACGTAAACACCTTCCCTTTACTGTAAAGGCAAGGGTCAGCCTTACTTTGAATAAATCCGCCATTCACCAAAACGTCATTTAAAGCTTTGTTCCATACATTTGCAGCTTGTTTCAAACCGTATAAACTTTTATTCAGCTTGCACACAAGCCTACCACCACATTCTCCAAAACCTGGTGGTTAATTCATGTAAATCGTTTCCTTCAGATCTCCATTCAAAAATGCGCTTTTGATGTCTATGTGCTCCACACACATTCCACGTTCACCAGCTACAGACAGCAGAATCCGAAATGTAGATTGACGCACGACAGGTGCGAATACTTCGTCGTAGTCACAGCCATACTTTTAGCTGTAGCCTTGCGCTACCAGTCGAGCCTTGAAACGTTCTACATTTCCATTTACTCCTCGCTTAACCTTGTATGTCCATTTACAGCCAACAATGTTCGCGTCTGGTGGAGCCTCAACCAAATCCCACGTTTGGTTTTCCATCAACGATGTCATTTCCTCTTCCATTGCGATACTCCAGTCGTTCTTTTGTTTGGAAGTGACAGCTTCTTTAAAAGTTTTTGGCTCGATGATGTCACATGACTTAACCAAACAAATTTCACCAGTATAACGCTTGGGTCCAATTCCTTTGTTCGACCTGGATGACCTTCGTATGTTTGGAATAGACCTTACTTCAGCAGGGCTAACATCAATTACGTCATCCTCATCTGAAATACTGCAGAATGATCCATCTGATTCAATTACAGCCAAGGTATCCGAAGGTAACTCAAAATCATTACGCTTCGGCATAAAACCAATTTCGATTTCGTGTGCTATCGGGCGATCGACATCACAATCGACGGAAATTGCAATAGAATTTGAAATCTCTGCTAATCGTGAGTTTGTTAGAACCAAGGTGAACAAAACGCAATCCCTTTGACTGGTCGTCATAGCCAACAAATGTCATCAGCACGGATTTGTCATCGAACTTCTTGCGCTTCTCCTTCGGAACAAGCACATACGCCTTCGACCCGAATAGTTGAAAGTGACTAATATCAGGTTTTTCGCCTTCCCATCTTTTATACGGAGTATCAGGAATTGAACTTGTGACCAGCCGATTTTGTACGTGATTTGCGGTGACGACAGCTTCACCCCAGTACGTATACGGCATATCAGCTTCAGCAAGCATACAGCGCGCCATTTCAACAAAAGAACGATTTTTACTCTCAGCCACGCCATTCTGTTGTGGACAATATGGTACAGTAAACTGCGACTTAATACCATATTTACGAAGATACATGGTCAACTTTTGCGATTTATATTCGCATCCGTTGTCAGACCTGACAGCTTTTGGAACTTTACCAAACTTGTTCTTGACCATTTCGACGTACTCTCTCAGCTTCTCAAACAGCTCCGACTTATGACGTAAGAGGTATACAACGGTGTATCGACTGAAGTCATCGATGAACGTCAGAAAATATCTCTTACCTCCAGGAGTGACAGTTTGCATTGGTCCGCAAATGTCGCTGTGTACCAATTCCAGCACTTCCCCAGTTTTGGCTTCGGGGACCATCTTGAAAGGTTTTTGTGTTAATGTGCATTGAATACAAATCTCGCAACACTGACGAACTCCACAGTCTTCAATCACAAAATCTCTTGCCAGCTTTCTAGATTGCATAGACTTCACTGCGTTGATGTCCCGGTGTCCTAACAGCTTATGCCAATAGTGTTGATACTTGGATGAATTACAGATGACCTTCAAGCAGAGAAATTTTCTGTAAGTCTCAGCTGGTACAAGTTGTTGACTAGATCTGCAACTCAAATTTCCTGCTTTTCATTTGTAAGTATTCTGCAGTCCGAACCACTAAATATGGTGATAAAACCTTTCGATGACATCAGTTTGACTGACAGCAGACTTCCCTTGAACGACGGTATATAGAGAACATTTTCCACACGCACCTCTGCATCGTGTCCCTTCTGATTGATGAGTCTCAGAATGCACGTTCCTTTACCCGAACATTGCACCGTCTGCCCGTTTGCGATAGTAACCTTGTCTCTACAGGATGTATCCAGACTCTCGAACTCGTCCTTGTTACTACTTATGTGGCAGGTTGCGCCAGAATCTACAACCCATCCGCAGTTTTCATCGGGCATCACAAAACAGAAGTTTTTACGGACTAATTTGTTCTCAACCTTATTAACTTTCAGTTGATCATTGGAATTACTGTTTTTCAACTTCCAGCAGTTCCTGCGAATATGTCCTACACCCTTGCAGTGATGGCAGACGATGTTCTTTCTAGTGTTCGTCGTTTTTAAGACAGAATCCTCATTTGCAACTCGTTGCCCTTGCTTTTCATACTCCTCCAGCAGCTTATTCTCCACCAATGGCATGGTGAGATCTTTCTCGTCACGTACTTCAAACGCAGTATTTAGAGTGTCGTATGAGCTAGGCAAACTACTCAACAGCATTGATATGACCCACGATTCAGACATCTTTTCGCCCAGCGATTGCAGCCGGGAAAGCAATAGCTTCATTTGCGTGATGTGTGTGTCCATGTCACCATTAGGTTGCAATTTCAAACCACAGATTGATCGCATCAGCTTCACTTTATTACTCAATGTCGACTTCTCGTGATACGCCTTAAGGACATTCCAAGCCTCCTGCGCCGTTGTGCAGTTACTAATCCGAAACGTTTCATTGTCATCGATGGCTAAACCAATAATAATGGATGCATCCGTGTCTCGTTGGATCCATTGAGCGTCTGGCGTTGTAGGAATTGGTTTTTCAACCACATCCCAGACTTTTTCCTTCTTCAAGATGAGCAGCATCCGATACTTCCACAACTCATAGTTGCCCTTGCTGAGCTTTGTAACCAAAAGCCTCATGTTATCAGCCATTGCGATATTAAACAGCAAACTTGCAATAGCAGCAATCCACAAACAGCAAACAAATTTGATTCAGCGAAAAAATATTAACTCTGGTACAATGCGCTCCAAAATAAAACTTATTCCTTCGTGCAAAGGCCCATAACCTATTGCAAATACTATAAATTATTAGAATAAGGCAGAAGCCAACCAGTTAAAACAAATTTATTTCGAGAATGAAAAAATAATTTTCACAAATTGACAAATAACAAAAGTAACAAAACTTAAATTAAAATGAAAACATGAAGTGAAAATGTAAAGTATATTTAAACAAGTATAAATATTTTTAACATAAACTTCATTATACCCCCACCTATGGGGTACAGGGTATATTAACTTTGTGCAGATATTGTAACATCCCTTAGGAGGCGTGGCCGGTATGGAAAAGTATATATATGCTTGATCAGCATCTCGGGTGGTGGTCCGTTTGACTATGTCCGTCTGTATGTATGTATGTCTGTCTGTCTGTCTGTCTGTCTGTCTGTCTTGTTGTCTTGTTGTCTTGCTGTCCGTATGCACACAAAAAAATAATTGCTTGACGTGCAGTTGTTTCAACGAATATTCATATGCATTTACCAAATTTAGTCAGTTTCATCTGATATTCATTTGAGGTTAACAATAGTATGAAGTGTAACCAACTATTAGTTGAAGCAACTGCAACATTGATTGGGGAAACAAACTTTTTATCCATTTTCAATTTTTTTGTTTCCATTGCCACGGCAACTACATTCAAAATGAGACCTAACCAATATTTAGCTGACTTAAGAGATAGCTATATAACATTAAGTTGTAGCAACCAATATTTATTTGATTCAACTGTGAAATCAGTTGTCTTGTATAATAGCGATGCCAAAGCAGGACAACACCAGTCGCGCCAGCTTTACATTTTTCACTCGTTTTGTTTTGCGGACAGCGCGTGCCACGTCTTAGTCTTAAACAATATTTGGAATTGTTTTAAGGCTTGTTCGTTTTTACTGTTCGGTTTTTTCATGCTCAAATATACTTTCTTCAACCAGAGACATACTATTCTACAGAGTACTTCCTATTGTGTTTCTATATGTTGTATTTATATATGCAGCCATAGCGCTCCAACGTGTTGCAAACACGAAGTCAGCAGCACAACGAATCGTCGGAAATGTTCGATCTCGGGAACGCTGTTGTGACGCTGACTTCGTGTTTGCAACACGTTGGAGCGCTAGGTAAAATGGCTGATTTCTTATAATTAAATTGGCTACCACAACTAAACAAATTGGTTGTGTCAATTGTATTCATTAGTTGTGTGAACTGATACGCGGTGTTGCAACAACTGAATCAGTCGAATGTTGACAGAACTAAATAAATCGGTTGGCAAAAAAAGACGGTTGCCCCAATTGATTCGTTCTTTGGGTGTACACGATAACTTGAGAAATTAGAATGCGATGAAATTTCGTTTCAATAATTTTTAGCCAAAAGTTAGTTTTGTCAATAAAATTGAGACACGCCCACCTCCCATACAAGTCACTTATATATAACACTTTAGGAACCAATAACTCGAAAAGTATTCAATATATACTAATACAATTTAAAATATGTTGTTAGAATTCAGCTATAAATATGTGTTCAAAAAATGGGCGTGATACGCCCACATTTGTTTGTATTTTTTTTTTTTTTGATTTTGCGCTTTTTCATAGTGGACATTTTATTCGCAAATTATTGAAAACAAATTTATGAAATCTTAGCTTTAAATCTCCACGCGTGATCTGCCCACATTTATTTTTCAACATTTTTTGATAATTATTTTTCTTTACTTTTATATCAATTTTTTAAATTATTGGGATATATGTCGTAAATTTCTGATATGTAAATAATTTTCTGAGTGTAAGAATGTTCAGCATAAAATTTCCACATTAATATCTCACCAAAGTGTAGGGTATTAAATAGTCGGGCCAGACCGACTATAAATGTCCGTCCTATGTGACCGAACTTACCCATTCGAGAATTCTCGTCGAGATTCTCGATTTCGTTGGAAAAATTGGATCTCGTTCTCGGATCTCGTATCGACTTTTAAAGGTAATTTCGTTCTAGATATCTAGTTCTAAGTAAATAAAACATGTGTCAAAAATACAAAATATATTTTGTATAACAATCAATATATATAAAGAAAATTTGCAAATCTCAACATTTTTTAGAATGGCATTGTCCACATGTGTAACTTAATTAATATTTGTTTTCGTTTCCAAATTCATTGTTCAAATTGATTAAATTATTATTTTTTTCATATATTAATTTCTAAGTAATGGTTCCTGTTCCAGTTCCGGTTCTGGTTTTCTGGTTTTATAAGGGTTCTGATTCCAAACATATTTTAATTCGGTTTCGGTACCGGTTCTTTATGGTCCCTTATTATAAATAATTTAAAAATTATATTTTTTACTGTTTTGTTCTCTGAATCGGAACTTCTCCGGAATCGGAACCGTTTTTAAAAAATGTGTGGAACCGACATCGATAATCAAAGTGTCTTTGTCCCTGGTTAAAATATCTCGAAATTTATATTTTCTGATGCTGGAAGTAGAAACTAAAAAAAATCTTTTTAGTTTCTAAAATCACTATGCCATTTTGTGTCAATTTCATGTTCGAAAATTTCTCAAATTTGTCGTTTTTAGAAATGGCAAAGATTTACAAAAAATGCCAAAATATTGGCATTTTGATTTCGTTTGACTTGGATAATGAAATTTTTAATTTTGGACATTTTCGTCGTCACAATAACACTGGGACAGAACATTAGTCTAGCTCGCCAAAAATTAAAGTTAGTTGCAGAAAGTTGAAGAATATGTCAATTTGTTCAAAATTTATGAGAACCTAGAAAACAAACAAAAAACGAGTTGGGAAAGTTAGGTCACATGGGTAAGTTCGGTCGCATGGGACGGACTTTTATAGTCGTTCGGGCCCGACTATGGAATACCCTACACTTTGGTGTGAATTTTAGTGTGGGGAATTTAATTGTATACCTACCTTTAAAGTTCTTAATTATGCTGAACATTCTTATACTCACAATATTATTTATATACCAAATTTCTGACGACGTATATCCCATTAATTTAAAAAATTGATGTAAAAGTAAAAAAATAAAAAAATCAAAAATGTTAAAACATGTAGAAAAATAAATGTGGGCGAATCACGCCCATGTAGAGAATTAAGGCTAATATTTCATAATTTTGTTTTCAATGATTTGGAATAAAATGTCCACAATGAAAAAGCGAACGTAATAAAAAAATCAAATGTGGGCGTAATTCGCCCATTTTTGGATCATATATTTTTAGATGAATTCTAACAATACGCTTTAAATTTTATAAGTATATCTTGAATACTTTTCAAGTTATTGGTTCGTAAAGAGTTAAGTGACTTGTATGGGCGGTGGGCGTGTCCGTCGACCAATTTGGTTCATTTACATTGACAAAACTAACTTTTGGCCAAAAAATATAGAAACGAAATTTCATCGCATTCTAAGCAGTATTTCTCAAGTTATCGTGTATACGGACAGCAAGACAACAAGACAGACGGACAGACGGACAGACGGACAGACAGACAGACGGACATGGCTAAACGGACTCGGGTGGTGATGCTGATCAAGAATATATATACTTTTCCATACCGGACCCACCTCCTAAGGGGCGTTACAATATATGCACAAAGTTAATATACCCTGTACCTCATAGGTGTAGGGTATAATGATACATCCTATTGAAAAAATCCTTCTGTAGATTCGCTTAAAATAAAAACAAGTACTTTTTAAAAAATAAAATATGAAACAAAAAATATTTTTTTATATAAAACGTTTTTTATTTGAACTTTATATTATCTACCGGCCCACGTTTCATTTTAAATCATACTAATTCATCTTAAAAAAAATGTTATATTATAAAATATTTTTATTTCATATTTTTTGTGTCAGTTAGATTTTTGTCTGACAGAATTCGAAAGGCCTAATTTTATTAAATTTAACAATATTCATGTTTTAAATTTTTATAATATGGAACCATGATGAACCGGATGGCAAGAAAACGATAATATTGCATTGTCATCCAGTTATATTCATGATCCCCGTCGTAGCGGATATTTTCATTCGGATTCGGTTTTATCTATCATACGAGGATGGGTATACAAACGGACAGTACATGTAGATTCTGTCTAGAAGACGATGAAGATCCAGAACATACTTTAGAAACATGTCCAGCGCTAACGCTTACAAGAATGCAAATACTTGGGAATCGACAACCAAGTCTGAGCGATATTAGAAAGATGTACCCTAACCATATAATCAGGTTCTAAACTGAGATAGGCTTGACGGACATCCTATAGAACTATTAGGACCAGAACCCCCTATAAATAGTATAGGGAGATGCCACAGCTGAGAATGTCTTCAGTTATAGTATCGAGCGGGGCACAATAGATCTATTCAGGTCGCAGTGCATTACCCCGAAGCAATAATAATAATAAGAATAATAATAATACAAACATTTATTCATATTAATTTATTTATTTTAGTTTTATTTCTTTATCTAGAATTGTTTATTTCAATTTTAAACGTATGTTTTGTACTCTCCATCTCTGGAAGCGCTATTATGCTTACTATGCAGGAAATTAATTAAAATAGAATTTTTGAGATATTTCATGAATTATTTATTGGATGAAGAAGAATTCTTCAAAGAACTGCTAAAAAATAACACAATCAGAACAACTAATTTCTTGACAGGGTAATCCTGCAATTTTTAAGAACACTAAATGGAATTGTAGACTTATACCGTAAGTGGATAAATATTTTCGATATATAATATATAAAAATTTTAAGAATGAGATATCCGATATGGAAGTATTGTATTTTCGAGAAACAAAAGTGTAAGGAATAATTCAAATCTGGTAGATTTTTTAAAACATAGATTCGTGGTTCGACATTTCTTAAATAAAATTGTTAAGATATGACATGGATAAATATATGAAGCAATATATAAGGAATACCTTAAACCATAGTGGTTTCTAAACGTTGACTTCGTGGTTTCTTCAAAGAAAAGTCTTAATTTCAGAGATTAAATTATGATGAAAATGGAGAATATTTTATAGGTCTTGAAATCGTATTTGAAATGAAAATTTTTATGTTTAATATAAAAAATTAAAATTCTATATTATATAAATGCAAATACAAATACAAAATTCACAACTAAGGAAATGAGTCCGTTTAATTGCTATCAGGTCATAAGCGTATTTTTGAATAAGAAAAAAATACTCAATTAATTATTTTTTCGTACCACCTCTTAAACGGCTATAAGATTCAAAATGATATCTAACAATAAGAGTTAGATATTTTTATGATATAGAATTTAATTATAATAGATTTGAAAAAAATACATTTTCTATATATATTATTCATTGGCACTCTATCATGATATGGATGAATTGTGTTTTTGAGAAACAATATATAAGGATCACCTTGAACCAGGGTAGTTTTTAAACGTGGCTTCTTTAAAGAAAAATCTTAATGTCATAGATTACATTTTGAAAAAGATGAAGAATATTTTATAGGTCAGAAAACGTGTACGTATTTAAAATAAAATTAATAATGTTTAATATAAAATAAAAAATTCTATATTATATAAATGCGAGCACAAAATTCACATCTAAGGATGCTGATAAACGAATCCGGTTAATTGCTTTCAGATCATAACCGTATTTTAGAATAAATGGCCATAAGATTCAAAATTGATATCTATCAATGAGAGTTAGATATTTATAGGAAATAAATTAGATTATATACAAAGATTTTAAAATATAAATTATATTTTTTATAGGCACTCTCTAATAAGATCTCATTTTATATATTTTATTTTATAATTTAGTTTTTTCACCACACTTTCATCTCAACACAAAGATTATTTAATTTATATTAAAAACTTTTTTTTATAATATTTCACGAATTTTAGATAGTATAAAACATTATATGCATAAGATTCGAAGTTTGGAAATATGGCATCACAGGTTTCGTCGGAACTGATTTTTTGACAGATTTTTGACACTTTTTCTACGAATGTGTTGCTGTGTCGGAATGTAATTCTTTGTATGAAAAAAATCTTGTGTTTTGCATTAATTAATTAAATTATGCTGTAATTCGTGCTCATGTGAAATATTTACAAACGGTCGCCAGCTACACACTTAAACAGCAAATGGGAGTTGGCCAAAGATCTGAACTTCACGAATTATCCAGAACTTACTGTACACATTTCAAATAAAAAACGTATTTTTATGTTAAAGCACAAAATTAATTCATTTGTGTTTGGTTTAACAAAAATATAAAAATTAGAAAATGTTAATAGTTAAATTTATTTGTCCATTGCGCGACTGTCTCTTTCTGAATTCAAGGCGCAGGGCGCGTTGAATTGCAGCTATGACGCTCTAAATTTTCAAAGTGTTGAATGAGACACAGACCCCCGCGGTTGCATTCCGCTGCAACTCTATCCGTTGACGATATTCGTCGACAATGAGTTGGCGCTCAGCGGCGGGGATGAGGTGACGCTTTACTGCAACAGCAACGCGCTGTCCTTTTGTCCGCTCGAGCACAAGTTGATCAAGACCATTCTGGGCTACAACGCCACTGAGATATCGCAATTGTGTCGCTCACTGCCACATTTTCAGCATGCGTTGGAGCTGATCCTGTACGAGGTGGCCGAGGAAAACCCAGCCAACCCACACTGCTGCTCAACACACTTTTAACGAGATTGCGCATTGGCCATATTTTTGCTCGATGGCCTCTTGCAGCAGTGTCCGGTCAATCTTTAGCCGTCAGTCCGTATCGCGCGAGAATTGCAAGTGGGAGCCAAAGATCTGATACTCATCCATAGGCCTATCGATTCAATTAAATAAATCGCCAACATCAATATTTGTAGACAAATTAAACAATTTTCCTCAAAATGTAAAATTTTTAACAATTTGTTGCAAATTTAACGCAAATGATTTTAATTTTTGTTGCTAAATTTTCGAAGTTAAATTTCAGTAATGCAACACTGAATTCCATTCCGCATGGATCCTATAATAGCTACGGGGCTCGTGATTGCCCTGATTATCGGGAACTGAGAGAACTATCATCTTGTGTATCAAAAATTTCACATGGATATTCGTGTTTTCCTGATTATCTGCCAAAAACATAAAACAAGAATTACATATTTTTTATACAAAGTAGACATGAAAAAAAAAGAATTCAAATGTTCTCATTAATTTTGTTACAGTCATAATGTCCGATATGTCTTTTTATAACGGTATTAAACATGTTTGCATATGTTTGCCACACGTTGTTTAAAATGAGTTTAAGTGCTGAGAAATATACGAAAATCGTCAAATAATTTAACTAAATTTTGTTATTTTAATATGTCAGTTTTGTCTTTTCTAGATTTAAAAAAAATCCGTATAAATCCGTTTGCTATTTTTTAAGGTACCATTCGTTTATATGATGATTTTTATTATTATACATATAACACATTAAAAACAAAACTTCAAGTTTAATAAACTAAAATATATTATCAAATTTGTATTGTATTTTTTAAAAAACAAAGGAATATTTAAAATAATTTATACATACCTATTTGTATTCGTCAATTTAACGAAAATGTTATATTCATTTTCAAATACATTTATGACTTTTTCATCGAGAATTCCGTTTAGTGCAACAGATCCAAGGTAATTTCTAACTATCGTTTTATCCAAATCAATACAACTAAAAATGCATTCGCAATAAGCAGATGAATATGGATCAACTCGATCAACAATTTACAAAACCAACGTTTACCACACCCAGAAAAAAATACTATATAAATAATAGTTTTTTACTATTAAAAATATTCAATAGGATAAATTATTATTTTAATCGGAAAATACCATTAAATACTAGAAAATACCATGACATTGCCATTGAATTTATATGAAAACTTTTATTTTTTGTATACTATTAAATCAATAATTGTCCTATTGACCAATTTTAATGGGATTTGAGGGAATTTTTTTCTGGGTGCAGAAATAGCAATGCCCTAAAGATCAACTTACTTACAAATTACTTACTTACAAATTAATATTGCTAGCAACTAGAGATGGGCGGGTGCCGTGCTTTTTTCGTGTCACGCCCGAAAATATGAGTTCTTGCGTGCAAATCTCCATAGTTGCTGTCGTGCCCAAAAATCAGACACGAGCCCATTTAAGATTTTTTTTGTTATAATTTCTACCCAAATTTTAAAAAACCATTACTTCCAGCTCCAGAAAATAAAAATTTCGTGGTATTTTAACCTTTTCTTGAAAATCTGTTGTTTTAGTTTTACTTATACTCAGAAAAAACATGGTATTAATAGTATTTCAATGAAAATCAATTGTAAATCAATTTGCGCCTTTTGAGCGGCGTAAAATTTTCATAAAAGCATAAAATTGCAAATGCGACTAATTTACAAAATTTTTGCGCCTCTACAGAAGGGCGCAGAATATAAAGAAAGATGCAAAAATTTTCAAAAAAACATAAAATTGCAAATGCGCCTTATTTACAAAATGAAAAATTTACAGAAATTTAAAGCCTTTCTGAAAGAGAGCAAAATATGCAGAAAGACGCAAAATATTCAAAACATCACAAAATCGAAAAGGCGCCTAATTAACAGATATGTTGCGCCTTTCTAAAAGAGCGCAAAATATAGAGAAAGGCGCAAAATTCTCAAAAAAGCATAAAATTAAAAATGTGTCTAATTTACAAAATGTTTGCGCCTCTACAGAAGGGCGCAACATATAGAGGAAGGCGCAAAATTTTCAAAACATCACAAAATCGAAAAGGCGCCTAATTTACAGAAATTTTGAGCGCAAATATAGAGAGAGAGGCGCAACATTTTCAAAAAAAAACACATAATTGAAGAGTTAGCTTAACTTAAGTTTACCTAAGCACGTATACATTAAAATTGATCTGTAGATGTAAATTTTATATGAGGTATTTGAATATAAGCCTTCTGTAAGTTTTGGTTTTGAAGTTTTGAAAGGTATCTTTATAGCTAGAATATGGAAGGGAAAGGTAGCCTGCGAGTAGCAGGCAAACACGTTGTATAGAATTTCTGTTTTGAAATTTTAAAAGTTTGATCAACAAGTTGTCAACAGTTGTTTACAATATCAAATTTGCCTTCAAAAATGTTTCAGCATTCAAAATTGTTGGCAGTTATTTGTTACGCTTCAAATTAATATGCCACGCCGCGTCTTTAGTGCGTTTGTTTTATTATTTAATCGGTGTTCATTCCGTCTTTTAAGCCAATTGTGAACAATGTGAATATTTTCGTCGCGATTTATGGTGATCTACATCAGGACAGTGGAGGATCCACAGGGGAGAAGACGCCATGATTTTGTAAAATTTATATTTTTTAAGAAATATTATAACAAAAGTAGTAAATTTTATACTTCTCTAAGTACAACTCTACGTTTACTTTCAAAATATATCAAGAAAGCCCTACAACACAGTTGAAAAGTATCTGTAATTCTTTATATAAAAGTTGTCATCGGTTTTTTATTAAATAGGAAAACACGTATAGTGCAAAGTGCTTGAATTTAAAAATGGCACAAAAAGAAACCATGAAGGATCAGCAACAATAATATAATAATAAACTATAGATATAACGCATTTTTTGCTTCACCTTTGTTTGTTGAAGGTAAATGTGTGCAAATCCGTGCAATCCACCACTATTTTTGTGTTAATTGGAACTTAGTACTCATCGGATAATTTCGTTGTAATTCAACATTTTGCACCTAAACCATAAGTTAATTATAGAAAAATTGGGGCACATTTAAATGTAATGATATGCTTTTTGTAGTGGATTGGTCGTTTTTCAAACCTCTATCACAAATATATATATAAAACTGATTTTGGTGGTCAACACCTAAATTTTTTTTTACCATTGTAGTTCTATATTAATAACGAAATATAGCATTAGTTTTGTTAAATTGGATATAGTTTTTGAGATTTATCATTATTTTGGTCATCTTTTATATTTAAAATTCCAACAAACGAAAATTATGAAAATTACTTTTCGATATTAGACGCATAAAAATATCGCTCTACAATACAAAAATTTGAATTAATGCGTGAAAAAATTTGTTTGCGATATATAAGCAAAAGAAATTAAATTTTTTTAAAGAAGTTGAAAAATTTTGGTAGTAAAATACTTTATTGCTTAGTGGACAAAAATGTTAAAAATATTTGTATGAACTTTTATGTGGTGCCAAGTATCCTCTTTAAAACCTCATTTATGTAATAAAGTTTTTTATACATAACATTTTTATTTTTTTGAAAAATTTTAACTACTACTTGCTTATATCTCGCAAACAAATTTGTTCACGCATGAAATCAAAAATTGTTTTTTATGGCGCAAGGTTTTCTGCGTCTTATATCGAAAAGATAATTTCATATTTATCTTTTGGTTGAAATTTAAATACAAAAAAAGACTAAACTAATGGGAGATTATAAAATGGGCTATATCTCAAAAACTAGAGCCAATTTGACCAAACTGATGACATATTCGGAATGATCTCTACAAATGTATCCAATATTTGCTGTAACTTTTACTGAACCATGTCAAAATTTGAATTTTGTCGGGCTGTGAAATGCACCAATACTGAAGAATATAGATTTACTATATTTTTTTGTCAATTAAAGTGGGCGGAAAGTGATAAAAAGACCAAAAAAAATGTTATTGCACAAATCGGTAGCAGACATCAAGGGAAATCGAATGGTACCACTCTCAGTGGTCCCTGACCCCCAAAAGGGGGTCAAAAACCACTTTTTGTCCAAAAATTTTTTTATTGCGGAAATGGATAGCGAACCTCATTAGAAGACTAATGGTACCCTTTGGAGTGGTCCCTGACCCCAAAAGGGGGTCAAAAATCCATTTATGACACAAAAATTTTTATTTCGGAAATCGATAGCGGACATCATTAGAAGGCTAATGGTACCCTTTGGAGTGGTCCATGACCCCCAAAAGAGGGTCAAAAACCCATTTATGACCCAAAATTTTTTATCTCGGAAATCGATAGCGGACATCATTAGAAGGCTAATGGTACCCTTTGGAGTGGTCCAGGTCCCCCCAAAGGGGGTCAAAACCCCTGCATTTCATAACGTCAGCTATCTATTTCTGCAAAAAAAAAAAAATTTCGAAAATGGGGTTTTGACCCCCCTTTGGGGGGACCTGGACCACTCCAAAGGGTACCATTAGCCTTCTAATGATGTCCGCTATCGATTTCCGAGATAAAAATTTTTGGGTCATAAATGGGTTTTTGACCCCCTATTGGGGGTCATGGACCACTCCAAAGGGTACCATTAGCCTTCTAATGATGTCCGCTATCGATTTCCGAGATAAAAAATGTTGGGTCATAAATGGGTTTTGACCCCCTTTTGGGGGTCATGGACCACTCCAAAGGGTACCATTAGCCTTCTAATGATGTCCGCTATCGATTTCCGAAATCAAAATTTTTGGGTCATAAATGGGTTTTTGACCCCCTTTTGGGGGTCAGGGACCACTCGAAAGGGTACCATTAGTCTTCTAATGAGGTTCGCTATCCATTTCCGCAATAAAAAAATGTTGGACAAAAAATGTTTGACCCCCTTTTGGGGGTCAGGGACCACTGAGAGTGGTACCATTCGATTTCCCTTGATGTCTGCTACCGATTTCTGCAATAAAATTTTTTTCGGTCTTTTTATCACTTTCCGCCCACTTTTGCCCACCCATCCACCCACCAAAATCTTCATTTTTATTTAAGTTTTTTTTTATTTTTTTTCGACTGGAATTTTTTGTGGTAAACTCTAGCAGCACAATGTAACTTTTAGACCCTATTACATTTTAAAATAAAAAAAAAAAACAAACTGGAATACAAATATTTTTATATTGAAAAATTATTACATTCTTCTCATGGTATTTTCCGTAAATAAGCATGAAGAATGTTTACGTACTTCAAACATAAAAAACAATTTTGAGAAAATGTTTGAAAATAGTAAGCCTCTGTCACTCTTAATCTTTATAAATTGTTATAAGAGTAATAAATTGTTACAAAGCTCACTGATGAGGATAAATGGCTGTATCCGAAACTGTCCGTATGATCATTGCCTGTGTTGTGTTTTCAATTTGTTGTTGTTTTTTCAAAAACTTTCAATAGAACTTAGCCATGACCTGGGCGTTAGTCAGTTAGATGTCAGCTCTCTTCCAATAGAGTACATCGAAAAAACCTTTAAATTAAATTATTTGTATTTATATTATTTGTATTTATATTATTTGTATATTGAAAGTTTTGAAAACGAGTACACCATTACAAAAACCAATTCATCACCATTCAAATGATACTAACTTCAATATTCAACTTATTCACTCAAAAAACCCATGGAATCCCATAAAAATTTGTTAATATGACGGTTATTGATTTAATAGTATTTAAAAAATTATTATTTTCATATAAAATAATTTAATACCTAATATTTTCTAGTATTTAATGTTATTTACCGATTAAAATTATAATTTATCATGTTGAAAAAAAGTATCGTTTGTATGGTAGTTTTTTCTGAGTGTGGTTCACATTAGTTTAACGGAATGCAAATAGTTGTATTTCAACGAAATCAGACGCGGATCCAGTGGGGGGGCGATGGGGGCGAAAATATAGAGAAAGGCGCAAAATTGTCAAAAAAGCATAAAAATGCAAATGCGCCTAATTTATAATATTTTTGCGCCTCTACAGAGGGACGCAAAATATAGAGAAGGGCGCAAAATTTTCAAAAAAGCATAAAATTGCAAATGTGTCTAATTTACAAAATATTTGCGCCTCTATAGAAGGGCGCAAAATATAGTGTAAGGCGCAAAAAAAACACAAAAGGTAAAAAGCGCCTAAAATACAGAATGTTTGCGCCTTTTTAAAGATCGCAAAATATAGATAAAGGCGCCAAATTTAAAAAAAGGAGCACACAAAAATTGAAAAATTAGCTTAATTTACAGAGTTTTCGATGAAATGTGATTTTAATAAGTTTTGTCAAAAAATGGTTCTGAGTTTGAAAATGAGCCAAATCGGTCCATTTTTAGGAACGCATTATTCGAAAAGTATTCAAGATATACTTATAAAATTTAAAATGTATTGTTAGAATTCACCTTAAAATATGTATTTCATAAATGGACGTGATACGCCCACATTTGATTTTTTTATTATTTCCCGCTTTTTAATAGTGGACAAAACAAATTTATGAAATGTTAGCCTAAAATCTCTACATATGTATGAAAATGGGCGTGATCCACCCACATTTATTTTTCAACAATTGTTGATTATTTTTTTTGTTACTTTTATATTCATTTTTTATATTATGGGGATAATATTAATAATATTCTGAGTTTGAGAATGTTCAGCATAATTAAGAATTGTAAAAGGTCGGTATACAATTAAATAAAACGATAAAAGTTCGACAATTCAAAGTTTTAGATGTGTTGATCATAATTAAACATAAAATATTCACAAAATATAGTTTTTAAGTATGTTCAATCGGCACTGCGCTATAAGGTTATGATTGTTTCAAATTATAATTGAAGAAGTTATTAGCAAAACAAAAAATAAAGTTTTTGCATGGAAAAAATTAACTTTAGTTTTCCGTACTGTTTTAGATACCCCTTGAAGATTGGACAAATCTGAAATTTTTACTTTTTTTCTCCTGAAAATTAAATTTAAAATTTCTACTTAGGGATTGCTGCTTATGGATTTTTGCTTATATAATTTTAGTAATGTATGTAAAGTAAAAACAAAGGGTACCATTCGATAACATTCGATTTAAATTTATGACCTTATTTTCATTATAGGACTATTAAATTTTAAAATATATTTTAATAATTATATTTGAGAAATATAAATAAAAGTTTGGTTAATATTTATCAAAGTCAAAAATAATTATTGTTGATAAATATTTTCAAAAGTCAAATATAATTTTTATTTTAACCCTTAAAAGCCTGACTTTTTTTTTGAGCTGAAAAAATGTATGTTATAGAACTCGCGATTCTTGACAACGTTTGTTCTACGACTTTGCTCATAGGTGTTACTTACTTGAACCAGATCAACAATTCTTCGTTGGTTCCTTGCGGAACCACTGGGCACCCGGACTTTAAAATTCAAAATGTGCATTTTGTACTTAAGAATTTTTAAAGCAAAAGTCAAGGAATTTTATTATGAATAATCGTGGAAAATTAAAAAAAAAAACATAAACGTATGAATGAACATACAGCCATCAAATAAGGTTTATTTCATTTTAAAAGTCGAAGCGGGATGATTAAATGTTGTACAACAAGATGTTTTGGTTGAGGACGGAATGGATGGTCACCCATGATCTAGATCTTATGTTTATGATTCCTACCTTTCCCTATCATTTTGCTTCCAAATTATTGCCCACCTTACACTGCCTGAGCCTACCATTTTACTTACACCTGTTTGGCTAGCATACCCAACCTATGGCTGCCATTCCCCTACCAATTTTATGTTCATGTTATTGCATGAAAATAATGTCTACCTCAAAGTTTCGTATAAAATGTGATTTCAATGCGTATAAGTAGCTTGTTTGCCTGCGAGTTTCGAACCATTTTCATGCTTAAAATTTTGTCTGGGAACTCCTTGAAGTTTAAAAAATCTGAAAATTTTATTTTTTTTTCACCTGAAAATTAAATTTAAAATTTCTATTTAGAGATTGCTACTTATTGATTTTTCATATATAAAATATTTTGGATTTATGGTTTCCGAAATATGCTGACTTGAAAAGTGAAAATAATCATTAAAAATACATTGTGTATATCTGTAGAAGTTTACAAACGAGATATCGGTATTGATCACCTTTAATATGATACACAGATTGAATTTTGTTTCCAAAGGGTACTGAGATATGTATACCTTCCTAAAATCGGAGACCAAAAATAATTATTATTTTCAAATGTATTTATAAAGTCATTGTAAGAAATGATTTCACTGTAAAAAAAAGGGTACCATTGATAACATTCGATTAACATTTTTACTTTATGGCCTTATTTTTATTATAGGACTGTTAAATTTAATTTTTTTTTTTAATAATTATAATTGAGAAATACAAATAAAAGTTTTATTAATATTTATCAAAGTCAAAAATAATTTTTTTTTGATAATTATTTTCAAAAGTCAAATATAATTTTTATTTTAGATGCATATTATAAAATTAATTATTATTGTATTAATTTTTAACGACCTCTTATGAATATTAAATTATTTGTTTTACGGGCTCAAGGTCCAATTGAAAATACTCTTTATTTGTATTTTAATTTTTATTTTGTCCAATATTTCGGCCTTCGTCGAAAGCCATCTTCAGGGACTCTGTCAAAGATGTTAACATATTTATCAACTTATTATAAATTTTACACAACAGATTTATAAACTTACAGAAATTTGAAACAAACATATATTATTACATATAACATATACTTTATATAAAATATTCCACAGTTTTTGACGAATACGACAATTAACAACTTGTCATTGCACCGTCTGAGTCTTCACTGATAATTTTTGGTTCTTTGTTTCCTAACTAAGTGTCTGTATAAATGCGCGCATTTTTCCGTGTCCGTTTTGTAGTTTAGTCTTTCTTCGTTAGGCGTGTTAATTATGTGGAGCATTTCCAGAATGTACCTTCGGAAGTAGTTCGGCTCCTGTTGTAAAACGTTAACGTTTTCGAAATCTGGAGAGTGTCCGAGTTTTCCACAGTGAGCGGCTAGTGCTGTTTTCTGCTCTATCGGTTTGCCTTGTAGTTTGTGATCAGATTTATGCGAAGAAATTCTTGTCCTAAGTTTGTTCTTTGTCGTCCCAACATATGTTTTATTACATATATTGGACCCATCACCTTTGCATCGAATTCTATATATCAAGTTAGCTTTATCAAAATTGTCTGTCTTGGTTTTTGTATTACTGTATAGTTGTTGTAATGTGTTACTTGTCTTTAATGCTATTTGATATTTATCTTTGTCGTATATGGCTGATTTTATAATCCTCTCCGATAGTCCATTTATATATGCCATTGATTTGTATATTTTTGGCTCTTTGTCATTCCGCGGTCTATGATTTTGTTTGTAATAATTGTCAATTAAATTCTTTATCGTCTTCTTGGGGAATCCATTTTTATGCAATATTGTCCTGATCTTTTCGATGTTGTCCTTGTGAAACTCATTGTTGATTATTTCTAAAACTCTACTAATGAAATTATTCGCCGTGTTGAATATTATCCTCCTTGGGTGTCTTGAATTGAAATTAATTAATCGTCCTGATGCGGTGGTTTTCTGATACCAGTCAAGTGTTAAATTGTTTCCTTTTCGTATTACTAGTGTGTCCAAATATGGTAATTTTCCGTTGATCTCCTCTTCTTTTGTAAATTTTATATTTCGGTGAAATGCGTTAAATGTTCTTAAAGTTTCGTCTATCTTGTCCAGTTTTATTATCGCGAAAAGGTCGTCTACATATTTTGTTACCAATCTTGGTTTTGTCTCCAGTGCGTTTAATGATTTGTCTAATAATTCTTCCATGATGATGTCAGCTATTACTGGAGATGCTGGGGATCCCATCGGCATTCCTTTTTGTTGATTATATATTAAGTCGTTGTATTTGAAATATCGGTTGTCCTTGATGCAGAAGTTCAAAATTTTCCTTATTGTCCTTATTCATATTTGTATAGTCCTTAATTTTGTTCCATTTATTTTCTATTATTTTTACGGCGAAATCTACAGGGATACTAGGAAACTAGGACACCACGTCAAATGAGATAATAATTTCATCGTCATATATGTATGTGCCGTTTACCCGGTTTTTAAATTCTATTGCATTATTAATATTGTAAGTAGACTCTTTCGTCAAGTTTTTTAAAATTGTAATTATATATTGGCATAGTCGGTATGAAGGTGAATTAATGGATGAGCAGATTGGTCTAAGGGGAGTGTTATCTTTGTGAATTTTCGGAAGTCCATAGATTTTTGGGGCTGTCGCTATGTTTGTGGTTAGTTTTCTTTTTTCTTGTATCGTTATAATTTTGTTTCTAAATAATGTTTCCACCAGTTCATTGTTTTTTTGTTGTAGGGTCGATGTGGGATCTCGTTTTATTATTTTGTACGTAGTAGCATCTCTCAGCATTATTCTCATCCTTTTGTCATATTCACTTTTTTCCATTGCTACCGTCACATTACCCTTATCCGCGTTTAAAATTAAAATGTTATTATTTAATTTTAAATACATTTTTGTCGCCTGCACTGTGTCTAATATTATTTTGTCTTTTGTATGTGTTTTCATCTTGTTGACGTGCCTGTCTATGTGTGTTATTAATTTTGTTCTCGGGATTTCTTGTTCTTCACCCTTTCTTATTGTCTGTACGCAGTCCTCTCCTTCAGCGATGCATTTGAATAGTGGCTATTGTTTTTGTGTTATAGGCAGTGCGTACTTTGGTCCAAGTGAGAGCAACCACTGCATGTCTGTTGGTATGTCGACGTCTGTTAAATTCTTGAACCATTCTGTGTTGTTATTGTTAATGTTTAATTCTTCTCTTTGTGCTTCTTTCAGTTTGTTGTATTTCTTATGTTGTGTCTTTTTTATGCGGGTGGTCAAGTTCTCATGGAGCTTTCTCTCGAAAACTCATACACCTACCTATATGAGCATGTGGTACTGAAATGGATAGTATTGATCACACGATTAATATGTAATTCTGTTGATGGTCCGATAACCCCAGTGACCTCAGGACCCTTTTTAGTTTTAACAACTGAGTTCATTTCATACACGAATAATATATTGATACAAGTGTGGGTAAACAAACGAAAAGAAAATTTACTCAGGAGTCTATTATACACATTTTTATTTATGTTTTAAAAAATAAAAAAAAAAATATTTTCTAAAAAAAAATGTATTCTGCGGCGCAGCATTTCATCTTCATTTCATTTTTTTTTACAACATTACAAATCCTAATCGCTATGGTAATCAGATCATAAAAATATTACCTTTCATTTGAGTACCTATATGACCAAATAAGGAGGTGCACCGGATTTCAATTTTTGTAGGGTACCACAGATCCGATCGCACTCTACTTTTTTTTCTTTTTTAACCAAATAAAACTGGTGGTTTAAAGAAAAAAATTGGTTTAAAGATGTAAAGTTGTGTATAATTAATTATTCACTGCATTTGATGAGAAAATATAAAAAAGGGCTCAACATACATTTTTGGGGCGCATTTTAGAAAAATTTGGAAAAAGACGCAAAAAAATCAATTGCATCCCTCAAGTCATACTTCTGGATCCGCCCCTAATAAAATTAATTAGAAAAATTTGATTTAAAAATAAAAAACTATTAACACATGAACCATAAGATCAATGATCGTACCATTAAGCACTTCCTTGGACATTTTCTTTTGAGTGTATGGATTTAATAAAATAAAACAGTATCAAACTTAACTTTTTGAAGTATTTATTACAGGGATTAAAACCCTTCGGAATATTGGTTCCGATGTTTTTACCCTAGATGTTTTTACCCTACACTAAGAGTGATAGGGTATATTCAGTTTGGTACGCCGTTTGTAACACACAGAAGGAAGCATCTCCGGAAAAGTATATATATTCTTGATCAGCATGATCTCCTGAGTCGATTTAGCGATGTCCGTCTGTCTGTTGAAATCCCTACTACTTAATTGAAGAGTTAGATGAATGAAACTGATAACTTAGATTACTTACATACCTACGCTGTATTTGCATAGATCGCTAGATCGGTTCATTGCGACCTGTGATCTGGCCATTTATATTAAAATACCTCATATAAAATTTACATCTACAGCTCAATTTTACTGTTTACGTGCTTAGGTAAACTTTTTTGGTCAAATGTACAAATACATGAAAATAATGTTTTCCCGCGAAACGACTTGTGGTTCCCAAAAAAAAAATCCCAAAAAATGAGTTTTAATTCCGGTTGCACACATTTTTAATAACGGTTCCGAATCGAGTTCTTTACGCTCCCTGACAGTGACTATAATATCTGTACCGGTTCTGGTTCCAAAATTTTTAAAATAGCGGTTCCGCCCATCTCTTCTAGTCCGCGCCCATCTCTACTAGCAACCAACTTTCAAATTTACGATTACGTACAATTAATCATCTTACAATTATGAAAATAGTTGAGGAATACTTGGAAAATGTACGCCATTAGAATTCACGGAGTAATTTTTATTGAATTGAGAGGAATAAAATGGATTTTTATTTATTTTAGAATTAATGCAGTATCCTTGTCATATATCGCCTTGTAAAGCCTTCGACAGTAAAAATGTACTACGGCTTGAAATTTCTTCGCAAATGAAGAAACTCCGTCCGTCTGAAAAGAAACACTTTTCGTCACGTATTGAAAATTATTATCTTAGGAATTTTTATCAGTTATACCATTGAACTGTAATTGTATATGTGACGCCTTTTATAGAAACCATTGGGTTTTCATTTTTGAGGATAATTTTATTGTACAGACGCAGAACGACATTTGTCTTTTTTTACATTAGGCAAATGTCAAAATATACCAATGAAGCAAATGTTTGTACAATACTTAGAGTTTTGCTGCAAATTTATATAAACATGTGGGATGTTTGAAAATTAAACATTTTGTTTTCTTAGTGTAGCAATTTAAATATTATGGTTCAAGTAAGCCAAATCTGCTGTGCTCAGTGCAGTTACCAGTTCTATATAAGTAATGGCTCCCAACAATATCAACTTAAACAGTATTATAACCAGTTGGGAAGGTTAGATCACATGGCAAATTTGAAAGTAGTGACATTATATAGTAGGTGTTATTATGATAGTTAAGATTATCAAAATTATAGTCATTATAGTCGGTCTCAGCCGACTATAAATACCCTACACATATATGTGGTTACCATTCAAAGTGGTATATAGGTCACCAGGGTATACGAGTCCTGAAAATAACTACAAACTTTCAATCGCTGAAGAATTTCCATTCATTTGATATACATATTTAAAATTGGTAGGTGTATCGAATTTCGATTTTTTGTTTTGGGAACCACAAGTCGTTTCGCGGGAAAACATTATTTTCATATATATGAGCATGAAGTCAATATATATTTGACCAAAAAAGTTTACCTAAGCACGTATACAGTAAAATTACTCTGTAGATGTAAATTTTATATGAGTTATTTGAATATAAATGGTCAGATCACAGGTAATATTAACCGATCTCACCAATTTTTTCGCACATACAGCGTAGGTAAACAAGTACTCTAAATTATAAGTTTCATTTATCTAACTCTTCAATTTTTTAAGTAGTAGGGATTTCACAGACAGGCAGACAGACGGACATTGCTAACTCAGGAGGTCATGCTGATCAAGAATATTTATACTTTTCCATACAGAAGGAATTTTGGGTGTTACAAAAGGCGTACCAAACTGAATATACCTTTCACTCTTAGTGTAGGGTATAAAAACCACCTGAAATTAAAAGTAATAAAATTAAGTTTTTAGTTGTAGAAAAATAATTTTCTCACAGCAATGTAACAGAATTTCTAATTTTCAGTATAAAATACGTATTTCGAAAAATCGTGTAAAAATCCGTATTTATTCTTAAAAAATTAAAAAACCGTAGAAATACGGAAAAATCCGTATATCTGGTAGCAGCACGCAGAGAAAAAACATGGTTATGCTGATCGTATTTGAAGGGCATCATACTATTGGGGGTTAGGAAATCATATAATTTGTCTAATATGATCCTCAGTGGCAATATTGAGTACCATAATATGATCCTCAGTGACAATAGTACGATTTTCTACAACCATACCATGGTCCTCAGTGACCATACGCCGATTTCACACAACCATACTGTTGTTGTCAGTGACCATACTACGGTTGTCAGTGACCATACTATGGTTGTCAGTGACCATACTATGGTTGTGAGTGACCATACTATGGTTGTGAGTGACCATACTATGGTTGTTAGTGACCATAGTATGGTTGTCAGTGACCATAGTATGGTTGGCAGTGACCATAGTATGGTTGGCAGTGACCATAGTATGGTTGGCAGTGACCATAGTATGGTTGGAAGTGACCATACTATGGTTGTCAGTGACCATATTATGATTCCACACAACCATGTTATGGTTGTCAGAGGCCATATTCAGATTTCTTACAACCATACTATGGTTGTCAGTGACCATATAATGATTCCACACAACCATACTATAGTTGGCAGTGACCATATTCAGATTTTGTACAATGTTGTCAGTAATCGTATTTCGATTTTATACAACCATACTATGGTCCTATATGACCAGTGATACTATTATATTATGATATTCCCTAAATTTCTGAAAAATCGGATTGAAAAGAAATAATAAATTAGACACATGTTTAATTAATCAATATTTTATTAAAATATATTATTTTTTTGAAGACACAATTTTAATTGAAGACACAATTAATGGCAACAATTTGACATATCCTAACATGATTCCACCATAATGAGACAATCATTATCTGAAAACATAGCATCCTGCATTAAACACAGTGAAGCTGTACAGTGCGCGAAGATGTGGCCGGACAGCACAAAAATGCTTTATACTTTCATAAGAATTCATGTAATAGTTTTATCACACACAAGAACTTGCTCGCACAGTACAGCCGCGCCCAGCTGAACTTTCGTTCTAGAACTTTCGTTCTAGAACTTTTCATGAAAACGCACCCCGCGAGTATACGACTATGGAATGTAACACCGAATACAAAATGTAATTTATTGAAATTTTTTTAACTATTATGTCTGCATAATTATAATAAAGTAATTAACGTTTTCACCTTTGGATATATTTATTTTTTAATATTGATGTGGTTTTAAATATAAAAACATTTTGTCACTAGGAAAAAAAATTCGACTGCTCACCGCCATAGCCAACTTTTAAGTGAGTAAGGGAGAGTAAAAATGCCAGTAAGTGAGAATTATATGTTTGTAAATAATAAATTGCTATATTATGATCAGTCTATATCATGGTATGATTGGTATTAACCATACTTTGTTCGTGGCAGTCATTATCGTAATCATAACATGGTTCTTATCAACCATGTTTTGGTTTTTCAGAAATACAATCATATTATAATAAATTGTCTACTATAATATGATTTTAGCGACCTTATTATTATTGAAATAAAATTGAAAATACTATACTTTGATTGTGACAACCATGTAGGATTGTAAAGACCACAGCATGTTGTCGCGATCATGTCGCCACCATATTGGTTCTCTGCGTGAGTTCTTGTGCACTGACATAGTGAAAACCAGGCAGTAGTAATTATTAGTATTTTAATTTTATTTAGTATTGCAAAGTGAATGTGAATAAACAAAAGCTTTGCCACAAATTCGGCGACATGTCACATCCAGCGCAGTCACATGGCCGCTTAAGTAGACGCTTTAGCAGATGAACTTCGGGAGCACGCAGCCTTGCACAACTGTTTGACTGCTGAATGTATCCAATGATTGCGGAAAGTTAAATTTATTCACTATACAGTACTAAGTAAAATGGTATAAAATTAATAAACGACTTTATTTATTATTATCTGCAGCATTTAAGAACATGCTATCAAATAGGGATGTCAAAACCGGCGGTTCGGTTTTTTTCCAGAAACCGAAATCTTCAAACAGGTTTTTTGAAAAATGTTGTTTTTTAATCGGTTAAACCGGTTTTTATAAATTGTTTATTCTGCTGCTGTACTGAAAATGTAAGTTCATTTTTATATTTTATTAATACATTAAATTTAGAAAATGAATATTTTATGACCAGATCAGTTAATATTTTAAGAAAATTTTGAAATAAACATTTGGCAAATTTTTGGCACTATGTTTTGCTGAAGACGGTATTTCGGTACATGCAATTTAGCATTCAAAAATTGCAAAAAATTAACTTCAATATAGAGGATCTCAAATACCGTCCAGTTTAGCTTTCGAATTACATTTATCAATTCTATACTGAAAAAACAATGAGAATTGACAAATAATTTCAATTAAATGCATGCGAAAACACGTAAAAATGTTTTTCCGGTTTAAGTTTACTTTATTTAAAACTAAAAATCGGCTTAAGTTCAATCATTTAGACAGTATTCTTTTCCTTAAGTATTGCTTTAAAAATGATTTTTAAATCCACAAAGTTTTGATCCATAAATACACCGAAAAAATTACTGTAGTAAATTATACTACATTTATGTCTTCGTTTTGAAAAAATAGATTTCTACTACTTTTAATACATTTGTATTAATTTGTCTACATTTTACTACACAATGTATTAGAAATTCGTTTTCTACATATTGCATAATATGTAGTATGTATTTATTTTCTGCAGTTTTTATTTTTGAAATACGTGTACTACATAATACATAAAATGTATTATGCAATTATTTTGTGTATTATAGTTTAAAAATTAAATTATAAATTATTTACATATTATTATAAATTCTTCTATAAAATATATTCTATAAATTTACTATAAATACCCCTGTATACAAAAATATGTATCACTTAAAGTTAATTGTTTTTATAAAAATTTGATTAAAATTGAATTTATTATATAAAATCTTAAAATTAACAGCCCTTTTAAAATGTCTCTAAATATGAAAACATAATTTACTTTCAAAAAAAGATAAGTTTTGTTTATATTTTTAAAACCAAATGTTTAGCGTTTCCGATAATAAAAAAAATAATGTCCAATTTAAAATAATATTCGAATGTATATGGAAAACTTGTCAAAAAGCCACCAATTTGTTAAAGCTGTACACCAAAAAAAATTACTGTAGCAAATTATATACATTTTATGTCTTTGTTCTGAAAAAATATATTTCTACTACATGTTGTTGGTTTTTAAATACATTTGCCTTTATTTGTCTTATTTTTTACTACACCATGTATTAACCAGTTGGGAAGGTTAGATCACATGGGAAATTTTAAAGTAGGTGTAATTATGATAGTTAGGATTATCAAAATTATAGTCGGTCTAAGCCGACTATAAATACCCTACACATATGTGTGGTTACCATTCAAAGTGATATATAGGTCACCAGGGTATACGAATCCTGAAAATAACTACAAACATTCAATCGCTGAAGAATTTCCATATTTACAAATGGGTAGGTGTACCGAATTTCGATTTTTTTTTTGTGAACCACAAGTCTTTTCGCCGGAAAACATTATTATAATGTATTTGAGCATGATATCAATATATATTTGACCAAAAAAGTTTACCTAAGCACGTATACATAAAAATTGATCTTTATATGTACATTTTATATGAGGTATTTCAACATAAGTGGTCGGATCATAGGTCACAATGGACGATCTTCGCACATACAGCATAGGTATATTAGTAATCTAAGTTATAAGTTTCATTTACCTAGCTCTTCAATTTTAAAATTAGTAGGGATTTCAACAGACAGACAGACGGACAAACAGACGGACAGACAGACGGAAAGACAGACGGACATCGCTAAATCGACTCAGGAGGTTCAAGAATATATATACTTTTCCGTACCGGAGATGCTTCCTTCTGGGTGTTACAAACGGCGTACCAAACTGAATATACCCTTTCACTCTTAGTGTAGGGTATAAAAATTCGTTCTCTACATATTGCACAAACTGTATTGATGTTTTGTTTTTTACTTTCATTTGAATTCGTGACGAACGAATTGCGAAAGGTCGTCCCTAGTGCAGGTATAAACGAATTCATTGGTTTCATATTGCAAAAACTGGTTTTGTTGTTGTTGTTTTTTTTGCACACGACGGATGATTGTGCAAGAGGTATATAAATAAACCAAAACTGTCCGTAGCATCTGACCGAAGCATTTTAATAAAAGATGACTATGGAGCTGTCCGCTGTTACCGCTGAATATTTTTGGTTTTAAAACTTAGTTGTCAACTCTGCAGTATACAAATATAGCACACAGCTGCAGATGAGTAGTTTGGTGATGTGACGCGCCATGACGTTAGCATTGAGACCGCAAATTTTTGTTATTTTCAATGTTCGCTCTCTTATTTTTCGATCGACGCTTGTATTCTGTTCAGGCAGTAATAGTTGATATGACATCTTTATGGTTTTACCATAGCATATTATTCTTATGTGTTTTAACCGAAAAGAAACACTTAAGTGCTTGCTATTCCTTTGAATCGTCAGCACTGCTGATACTTAGTGGTGCTTCCATCTTATGATCAGGAAAATTTTTGTTTTATTTATATTTTTATTTATTTATTTATATATTTATTTATTTATTTATTTATTTATTTATTTATTTATTTATTTATTTATTTATTTATTTATTTATTTATTTAAATATGTGTATATTTTTTTTGTTGTTGTGGGTAACAATCTTTAGTTGTATTTGTACTATACAACTAAATAGTTTTCAGAGTTATAAATCTTGTATCTTATTTTTGGTATTAAAAAAATTATATTAATATTCATTCATAAAATTTTCCGAATTAATAAAAATAAATATGTTATATAATAAATTATCACAACAAAGTAAGTGAACTACATATTATTGTAAAATTAAAGGCATATGTAGTATTTTCACTACATTTCTGGACGTATAAATAAAGACAAAATGTAGGTTTTTTAATACATTTGTATTGAAATTTTATATAAAAAAGCTGTTAAATTATGTAGTAATTTTCCATATAAAAACAACTACATCAGTGTAGTAAAAATAAATACGTATGCCTTTGGACGTAAATAAATACATTTGTATTTATTTTAAAGACATTTTTAGTTATTTTTAATACAGTATATATATATATATATATATATATATATATATATATATATATATATATAGATATATATATATATATATATATATATATATATGTATATATATATATATATATATATATATATATATATATATATATATATATATATATATATATATATATAAATATATATATGTGTAGATATATATATATATATATATATATATATATATATATATATATATATGTATAAATATATATATATATATATATATATATATATATATATATATATATATATATATATATATATATATATGTATAAATATATATATATATATATATATATATATATATATATATATATATAGATTGTTACGAAGATTAAGTCTACGGAAAACTGTTCTACGAGTTCGTATCGCTGGATTGTGTACAAAATAAAAACGCACTAATATTTGGTTTTTAACTAGTATTATTTCCACTTTCCACGTTTCGACAAGCTTCGACTTGTTTCGAGAACCTTCTACTCGTTTCGTGAATGACGCATGCTATTGGCATCTCCTTCGCACTCATGTGTTTTAATGTGCTGATCTTCCATCTCTTTCTCGCACATTGCATAGTGCGCTGAATGATCTTCCGTCTCTTTCTAACACATTGCTTAGTGCGCTGAATTGTCTTGCGTCTCATTTATTATTGTTGATTGCTTGCACAGTGGAGCAAATTTCCTTTTTTTTGTAACACTGCCCTCCACCTAAATCTGTTCGTCCCGAACAGATGTTAATCCTCTCTCTCTCTATACGGCGCCAACCTTTCTAAATGTACCACTTTCATTTTTCGTCTAACGCCTGCAGTATTCTGAATCCGATACACGACATCGTTAATTCTTTTAATTATCTTGTATGGTCCGTCCCAGTGTGTTTGCAGCTTAGGGGATAAGCCTTTCTTCCTTTGTGGGTTATAGAGCAAAACAAGTTGTCCCCCTGTAAATCCCTCTGAATTTGTGCGCAAGTCGTATCTGGCCTTCATCTTATCACTCGCAAATTGTGTACGTTGTCTTACAAACTGATGCACTTCGTTCATTTCTTCACTTTTTCTGAAAACATAATTGTGTACAGGAATTCGAGCTGAAGGACTCGCACCAAACTTTAAATCCGCAGGTAATCTTAAGTCTGTTCCAAAACCAATTTTAGATGGTGAAGCTGCTGTGGTATCATGAACCGCCGTTCGATAAGCCATTAGAAATAGTGGTATGTGTGTATCCCAATCTTTTTGATTTGTATCAACCACTTTTCTGAGATACTCTTCCAAAGTCCGATTGAATCCCTCCACCATGCCGTCTGATTGCGGGTGCAAAGGCGTTGTTCGTGTTTTGTGTATGTTGAGGACTTTACATACTTCCTTAAAAACTGCAGACTCAAAATTTCTTCCTTGGTCTGAATGCAATTCCAACGGTACTCCAAAACGGCTTACCCAGTTGTTAACTAATGCATCCGCAACTGTTGTGGCTTCTTGATTCGGCATGGGATACACTTCAGCCCACTTACTGAAGTAGTCAATGATGACAAGGACATACATATTACCCGCATCACTGATTGGAAACGGCCCGGCGACATCCATGGCAATACGCTCGAATGGTGCTCCCACGTTGTACTGATGCATTCTACCGCGACTTCTGACTGTTGGTCCTTTTGCTGGTACACATTGCGGGCAACTGCGAATCCAATCGGCGACTGACTCTTGGCATCCAATCCAATAAAAAAGTTTCTTTACCTTCTCGACCGTTTTATTAATGCCCAAATGACCACCACTAGATCCACCATGGTATTCCGCTAATATCTCTTTTGTTTTTGCCTTGGGAACCACAATTAAACTTCGAGCGGATGTGCCATCTTCATTTTCCCATACACGATATAAGCAACCATCTTGTAGCTTTAAGCTGTGCCACTGTGCCCAGTAAGCTTTAGTTATGGCACTGTCGGCAGCTATATCTTCCCATGATGGTTTTCTTTGCTGTTCCTTGAACATCATGATTTTTGTGAGGTCGGGATCACTCTTTTGATCAATTTGAATTTGTTCCGGAGTCCATTTTTCATCGGGCAAAACATTTAGCAAACGAATGTCAATTATGTTTTCTTTTCCTTCCGCTCTTGAACAATGTCTGCATTCTAGTTTACATGGGCGTCGTGACAGAGCATCTGCATTTCCATGATGACCTCCTTTACGATGTTCTATGGTGAAATCATAGCTCTGTAATCGTTCTATCCATCGCGCAATTTGACCTTCTGGGTCTTTGAACTGAAGTAACCATCTCAGTGCAGCGTGATCGGTTCTCAAGTGAAACTGTTGCCCGTACAGGTATTTGTGTACATTTTTCACACTTTCGATTACAGCAAGAAGCTCCCTCCTGGTGACACAGTAATTTCGCTCGGGTTTGGATAAGGTTTTACTGTAGTATGCGATCACTTTTTCTTGTCCATTGATCACTTGAGAGAGAACTCCGCCGATTCCGTATCCACTCGCATCCGTATCAAGTATAAATTTCTCACCTGGAATTGGATACGCAAGAATTGGTGCCGAGCACAGCAGACCTTTTAATTTCAAAAACGCCCTTTCTTGATCATTGCCCCATTGAAATGCGCGGTTCTTTCTTGTCAACTCGTGAAGACTACTAGCAACATTGGCAAAACCTGGAACAAATCGCCTGTAGTATGTACATAGCCCCAAGAAACTTCGTAGGTCGTGTAGGTTTTGCGGTCTGGGCCACTCCTTTACTGCAACTATTTTATCTTCATCGGTATGCACTCCTTCCGTGGTAACTCGATGACCCAGATACTTGACTTCTTTCTTGAAAAGTGAGCATTTCTTTGGGCTAAGTTGTAGACCCGCACTTTTCAATCGAAGGAATACTTCCTCTAGATTTCTTAGATGTTCGTTGAAATCCTTGCCCATAACAATTATGTCATCAAGGTATACTAGGCACGTTTTCCAGTGTAAACCTTTTAATACGTGCTCCATTAACCGCTCGAATGTTGCTGGGGCATTGCATAGTCCAAACGGCATTACCAAAAATTGCCATAGTCCATCTCCAGTACTGAATACGGTCTTCTCTCGATCTTTCTTATCGATTTCCTCTTGCCAGTAACCGCTTTGCAAGTCCAACGTTGAAAACCACTTAGCATTAGATAGTGTATCCAAGGTGTCATCGATTCTAGGCAGCGGATAACTATCTTTCTTGGTGACATCATTAAGTTTTCGGTAATCAACGCAAAACCGAGTACTACCGTCCTTCTTTTTCACCAATACTACTGGTGAACTCCATGGACTCTCAGATGGTTCCACCACTCCATTTGTGTGCATTTCTTTAACCAAATGTGATACTTCGTCTCTTTTCGCAAGTGGTACCCTTCTTGGTGCTTGACGAATTGGGTTAGAATCACCAGTGTCTATTCGATGTTTTACAATGGCAGTTCTGCCATCCTTTTGGCCCTTTTCAGCAAATATACACCGATATTTGTCAATTAGCTGTTGCACTTGACTCTTTTATTTGGCACCCAAATCCTTCGTCCACTCATTTATAAACCTGTGAGTAGATTGTTTGTTTATTTGCGATGTGCCGTAGTCCCTTGATGGATTTGACTCACAATTTATAATCGCTGATTCCTCTTGACACTGGCATATCACTGTTCCCTTTTTAATTAATTTGGACGAGTTTTCCATGTTGAGAACTCTTATTGTAACAACTTTGTCTTTTGTCGCTTCTACTAATGTTCTTCCGACAACAATATTACTTCTGCTTAATTGCTCATCATTCGCTTCTATAACCCACAACTTGCTTATCCCACAATCTCCATTTAATTTCGCCCAAACAATTGCTTCTGAATTAGGTGGTATTTTTCTATTTTTATGAGCAATAACTTGTTTAATTTTCGGGCTCTGATCACAATCAATGTTTGGTTGGATCTCCGTGTTGGCATAACTCAAAATTTTTCTTGTTAAATCTAGTGTGAAACCGTTTATTATCATGAAGTCCATGCCAAGTATTATTTCGTCTACTATTTCCGCCACTATAAAATCATGCTTAACTGTCGTAGTGCCAATCGTTATTTTCTTGAGTCCTTCGACAGTTAAGCTATTTGGCTTTCGAGCAATTTGTGAAATGGAGATTCTGGGGCAATCGGTTATGGGAGTCAGATCGTGCCCCGCAGAACTGACTCGTTTTAGTTTAAAGATTGATTAAAATTTACGTTATTTTGGACATGATCCTGGGTTTCTTCATGTCGGGGTTCATTTGCAAATGGATTCATTGAGCGTTTGCGTTTTTTACGACAATCACGTGCCATATGCCCATATGTATCACAGTTGTAGCATTTACCTTTAAAGTGGGTGTCTCGGTTGGCAGCAATGTAATCTGGTTTAGCTCCACTTTTTAACGCTTGGCAAATTACCTGAAAAAGGTCTTCATTCTCCACGTCTAGTTTACGGACCTTTGGCGCTGGGCGGCACAACGTAGTTGCTGTCTCCTGTGTTAGCGCTGTGGTTACAGTTTCCGTAAATGTTACTTGCGGCATTGTCACTGTGGCACGTCTTGTTTCCGGATCACGTATGCCATCAACGAAGGCTTCGATCTTGCACTTTTCTATGAAATCACTCGTTGAATCTGCATACGACAAATGCGCAAGCCTCTCGACGTCCGCTGCATACGCCTGCAATGTTTCACCATTTCTTTGCATTCGGCACTTTAGTTCCATTCTGTAGATTTGCTTCATGTGATCACTGCCGTATTTTCGTTGCAGTGCAGACATAACCGCTGTGTAACTGTTTCTATCGCTTTCCGGAACAGTCTGCAATACTTCGGCTGCGCCTCCTTTTAGGGCCACAATAAGCGCTGCTACGCTGTCATCATTGTTCCAACAATTACTTACAGCCGTGGTCTCAAATTGCAGCTTGAAAATGTTGAACGCTGTGGTTCCATCGTAAATCGGCGATTTTAGCCTCGTACCACTAAAAACATGCTGTGTAGGTCCATTTATCTGCAATACGTGCAAATCTTTCTTTATTTCCTGAAGCTCTTTGTCGATGTCTTGATATTTCTCATCAACATTATTTATATGCGCTTCAAGCTCATTAATTTTGCCATGAAGTGTATTAGAAACTTCCAGAAGCTGTTTGTAATGTTCCTGCATTTGTTGCTCCATTTTTACTTGATGTTGGTTAGAATTTTCCAGAAGTTCTGTTTTAAGTTGATTGGAATTTTCTTGAAGCTTCTGTTCCATTTTGTTGGAATTTTCTTGAAGTTTCTGTTCCATTTTGTTGGCATTTTCTTGAAACTGCTTCGAATTTTCTAGAACCTTCTGTTCCATTTTGTTGGCATTTTCTTGGAGCTGTTTGGAATTTTCTTGAAACTGTTCTTGTATTGCTCCGAGTATCTGGCTCATATCAAAACTTTGGGACTGTACTTTTTGCTCCGTGTCCACACTTTTCGATGACGCTGTTGCAGCTTCCACTTCAAACTCGTGCTCTGCGAGGTCAATGCCTCGGTTCTCAAATTCTTCCATTAGACGCTTTTGTAGTTCTACTTTCGTACCTACAGTTGGAAGATTATGAATCGCCAGCTCCTTCTTTAGCTGGTCGACTTTAAGTTGATCGAATTTAACCATTTTGTATCACAATCCCACTTCTGACACCAATGTTACGAAAATTAAGTCTACGGAAAACAGTTCTACGAGTTCGTATCGCTGGATTGTGTACAAAATAAAAACGCACTAATATTTGGTTTTTAACTAGTATTATTTCCACTAGTATTAATTAACTTTATTTATTTAAATAACAACTTAAAGAATAATCACTTATATCAACTGCTGAATCTATACAATTAAGCTTAACAATGTTCACTCACGAGACGCACTAGTTCACTATCAAATCACAACTGAAGTACAGTGCCGCAGATGCGCGGCCTTATATACTGCAGGCATCAGTTCGACACGTTTCGATAAGCTTCGACTTGTTTCGAGAATCTTCTACTCGTTTCGTGAATGACGCATGCTATTGGCATCTCCTTCGCACTCATGTGTTTTAATGTGCTGATCTTCCATCTCTTTCTCGCACATTGCATAGTGCGCTGAATGATCTTCCGTCTCTTTCTAACACATTGCGCTAAATTGTCTTGCGTCTCATTTATTATTGTTGATTGCTTGCACAGTGGAGCAAATTACCTCTTTTTGTAACAATATATATATATATATATATATATATATATATATATATATATATATATATATATATATATATATATATATATATATAAATAATATATATGAATATATAAACTTTCAAAACGACATAACTCGCACATACGCAATCTAAGAGAATGAAAAAAGAAACACAAAAATCTAACACAAAAACAAAAGCTTAAAACTAAAGCAATAACATAAAACCCAAAGAAAAAAATAAAAACAAAAATCAAAAAAAAAAAACAAATGAAAAATAAATACATATACAAATAAAATGAAAAAATCAGAAACACAAAAGCTAAAACAAAAAAGAAAACACAAAATCAAAAACACAAAAGCAATAACACAAAAACTAAAGCATAATTACAAAAGCAAAAACATAAAAGCAAAAACACAAAAGCGGAACCTAAAAGCATAAACAAAAACACAAAATCTAAAACGCAAAAGTAAAAACAAAAGGAAAACATCAAAATAAAAAACAAAAAGAAAACAAAAACAAAAACACAAATGCAAATGCAAAAACACAAAATCAAAACACAAAAACAAAAGCAATAACATAAAGTCAAAAGCATAAATACAAAATCAAAACTAAAAACACAAAAGCGAAAACACAAGACCAAAACTCATAAAAGCACAAAAACAAAAAGAAAACGAAAGCCGAAGTGAAAATAAAAATAAATACACAAAAGCCAAACACAAAAACGAAACACAAAAACAAAAGCAAAAACACAAAACAGAAAAATAAAAGCAAAAACACAACATAAAAAACAAACGGAAAATACAACAACAAAAACACAATAGCAAATGCAAAACCCCAACAGTAAAACAGAAATACACTACAACAAAACCTATAAACAAAAGCAAAACGTAAGAAAACCACAAAAACACAAAATCAAAAATTCAAAAGTAAAAACACAAAGCAAAAATTGAAATCAAAATCAAAATCCCGAAATAAAAACACGAAAACAAAAGAAAAAGCATAAAAACAAAATACAAAAGCTGAAAAAACGCAATAGCAAAAACACATAACGGAAAAAAAAGCAAATACAGATATAAAGAAAAAACAAAAATAGAAAAGCGAAAACACAAAATTAAAAGCAAAAGAAACAAAAACAAAAAAAGAAAATTTACAAAAAACTAATGAAAAACAGAAAAACAAAGAAAAAATGCAAATACAAAAAACGAAAATTATATCAATAACGAAGCAAAAACTCATAATCACAAAAATATAAAAACAAAAGAACAATACAAAAAAACAAATAGTAAAATTGGAAAAACAAAAGGAAAAGTAAAAACTCAAAAACAAAATTAAAGCAAAAACACAAAAGCAAAAAGAAATAAAAACAAAACATGAACATTACAAAAAAGCAAAGTCAAAATCAATCTCACTTTAAAAAAACAATATAAAAAACAGAATAAAAAAAAACATAATAAAGAATAATGAAAACAAAAATAAAACAAAAACGGGAAAACACCAAAAGAGCAGAAACCAAATCAAACAAGAACAAAAGATAAACACAAAAATAAAAACAAAAACATAATAGGCAAAAACACTAACAAAAAACTATGTAACAAAAGTAAAAACACGAAGACAAAAACCAAAATTAACTCTCATATGGATTAAGAACAGCATACATTTTTTTATAATTCACATAATATTTATGTTACTCAACTTTTCATTTATTCAATATACTGTGTGACAAATATGTATTCATACAAAGCAAACAAAAAGTAGCTTTTTATATTAAAGGAGTATTCTAAATATAACAAAAAGAAAAATTACAATATATATATAATTATTTCAACATTTTTTAATTATTCGATTACTGCCCCTTTCTCAACCTCGAAACAGGAATGAAGCTAATGAAAATATATCTGAGTTTTTACATTTTTTCACGCTGGTGAAATTATATTTTCCGACGAAAAACTTTTTGTATTAGAGGCTCCAACCTAAATATAAAATGACCGATTGTGGAGAGTAGCTTGCGAGGACATCTCAAATAGCAGGATAAATGTTACCAAAATTAAAAATTCGTCGTTAGTTATGGTATAGGGCGCCATATCTAGGAAGCAAAAGTTATATATATAAATATATATATATATATATATATATATATATATATATATATATATATATATATATACAAATAAAATGAAAAAATCAGAAACACAAAAGCTAAAACAAAAAAGAAAACACAAAATCAAAAACACAAAAACAAAAGCAAAAACACAAACAATAGCAATGACACAGAAACAAAAGCAATAACACAAAAATTAAAGCATAATTACATAAGCAAAAACGGAACATAAAAGCAAAAGCATAAACAAAAACACAAAATCTAAAACACAAAATTAAAAACAAAAGGAAAACAACAAAATAAAAAACAAAAGGAAAACAAAAACACAAATGCAAAAACACAAAATCTAAACAGAAAAACAAAAGCAATAACATAAAATCAAAAGCATAAATACAAAATCAATACCAAAAACACAAAAGGGAAAACACAAAAACAAAAGCAGAAACAAAAACACAATACCAAAACTAAATACACAAAATCAAAAACAAAAACCCAAAAACAAAAAGAAAACGAAAGCTATAGTAAAAATAAAAACACAAAAGCCAAACACAACCAGTTGGGAAGGTTAGATCACATGAGAAATTTTAAAGTAGGTGTAATTATGATAGTTAGGATTATCAAAATTATAGTCGGTCTAAGCCGACTATAAATACCCTACACATATGTGTGGTTACCATTCAAAGTGATATATAGGTCACCAGGGTATACGAATCCTGAAAATAACTACAAACATTCAATCGCTGAAGAATTTCCATTCATTTGATACCCATATTTACAAATGGGTAGGTGTACCGAATTTCGATTTTTATTTTTGAGAACCACAAGTCTTTTCGCCGGAAAACATTATTATCACGTATTTGAGCATGATATCAATATATATTTGACCAAAAAAGTTTACCTAAGCACGTATACATAAAAATTGATCTTTATATGTACATTTTATATGAGGTATTTGAACATAAGTGGTCGGATCATAGGTCACAATGAACCGATCTCGCCAATTTTTTCGCACATACAGCGTAGGTATATTAGTAATCAAAGTTATAAGTTTCATTTATCTAGCTCTTCAGCTCTTTAAAAGTAGTAGGGATTTCAACAGACAGACAGACGGACAGACAGACAGACGGACATCGCTAAATCGACTCATGAGGTCATGCTGATCAAGAATATATATACTTTTCCATACCGGAGATGCTTCCTTCTGGGTGTTACAAACGGCGTACCAAACTGAATATACCCTTTCACTCTTAGTGTAGGGTATAAAAACGAAACACAAAAATATAACACAAAAGCAAAAAACAGAAATATAAAAGCAAAAACAAAAACACAACATAAAAAAAAAAACGGAAAATACAACAACAAAAACACAAAAGCAAATGCAAAACCCTAACAGTAAAACAGAAATACACAACAACAAAAAGCTATAAACAAAAGAAAAACATAAGAAAACCACAAAAGCAAAAATTCAAAAGTAATAACACATAGTTATCGCTGATTTAAATTACAAGAGGAAGTCAAAATCATTGCAAAATATTACATGGAAGATGTTTTGCAAAAATTTCAAAACTGTTATTTTTGATGTCTGGTATAACAAGCAAGTAGTGGCCAAGAAATAGGCAGCAATCGAATAATTATCCCATGGAACAAATCTTGAAACTTTATTATATACATTATATATTTTTTACATTTTGAATACTCCATTAATAAAAAAGCTACTTTGTTTTTGTATCAATACATATTTGTCACACTGTATAGTAGAAAATGAACAACTATGCTTAAAAAATGGTTTCAACACAAAAAACCGACCAATTTTAGATTTTACCTTTACAAAAAAATCACTTTTGTATGGTTGTTCATATTTCAATATCTATTTTTCTGCCGAAAAATACTTTTTTTTTTCAATACAAAAAATATGTAAACATTTAGAAAATTATTTTTTAAAATATAATGCCATCAAAATACCATCTTAAAATTTGGCATGAAAATTTATATTAAATCAACAAAATTATGTAATTTTTTTCAGAATTTTAAAAAGGGTCCTTTTTCAGGACATCAGGTTTATAGTGCAAGGAGAATGACCACGGACCATATGTTTAAGTTTATTAGTTACAACATAATTTTTCTAAAAGCTTGTTATATTTGATTTAAAACGAGCCATTAACGGAGTTTCTAGAATTTCTGTTGTATACAAGATATAAAGATATATCTTTAATGGTTATGGAGATAAAAATCAGTAAAGTTGAAATTTTTTTCATGAAAAATTTTCAAAAATTGTAAAAAATCCAAAAGTTATCCGATTTTTTAAATTCTTTTGTTTATGAAAAGCTTACATTGAGATCTAAAGAAAATGTGCATACACGCAAAAATATCTTGATTTGTTTCAAATATATAGACTGGAACATAATTTTTTTGTATAATTTTTGATGACTTTACTTTACATAGATTGTTCATTTTATCATGAAATCAAAATATTTGTATGAGACTTTTAAAAACAATTAACACTTAAATCATAAACTGAAAACCAAAATATCTCAAATGGTTTAGTAAATATTAAATTGTAAATTCGAAATTTTTTTTAAATTGGACTTGTACGCAAATTTCCGTAAGTATTTTTTTTCTTCCGTAACATGTACTTTTGTTATATATTTTTGATAAATACACACAATGACTCACTCATGCATAATCCGCATAAGTGAGAAAACACACATTTAATTTTACAACACACGATATGAGTGAGTAAGAGAAAAAATCCGACTTACTCTCTACTCATAAATGGATAATCATCGGAGAGTAAAAACTTACTACTCATGAGTGCTGTCTTCAACTCATTTATTTTTCTCCTCACGAGGGAGTAGCATTACGTATTTTATCTTTTTCTCATACTCATAAAAGTACAAGGCCAAATTGTATAAACATGGTGCTCATTTTTAGTATGTATGCAACGAGTAAGTGGTGTTGCCAGACGAGTTGCGTTGAAACTTAAAATGTTTTGTTTTATAAATAATGCCCGATTTACATTGGCTGCATTCAGCGATTTCAACAGTTTTGAAATTGACGTTTATAATTATTTGAGTTCAAATGTGACAGTTCTGATTTAATGAATGAAATAGCACAATGGAAAAAGTTATTTAAAATCAATCCCAAATGATCCGTCTTCCGTCTATGAATTAACAGTCACAAAAACGCGAACATCATGATGACTTGACTATGTGCACCATTATCACGTGCGCGTTCGGAAAAAAATATTTTGAATTTAAATTAGTTTAAAACTTCAAAACGTAATTTTTTAAGTGTCAATATTTAATAATATTAAAGAATATTTCTTTTTTTCCCCATGTTTTTATTAATTTATAAACTCTCTTTTATAAATGCACTAATGCTGAAAACCAAAACCTACGCACAGCTAAGCCAACAAACATTAAACAAATTCACAACGTTTTTCCAATTAACGCGAAATCAAAATATAAATGTTGCATTGTGCAATCTCAATACGGGATTTTTTTTACATATTTTTAAATGTATTTCAATAACTTTATAATCATTCCAAATAATGAATAAAAAAAAGAAGAAAATTTGATGTATATGTTAAAATAGTAAATAATATATCAATACAGATTGTCAACACTGATCGCTGCATATACAAACAACAAACATATGCGAATATAACAGCATCCAAGCTTGTGATCTTTTTATTCGAGAACTTATTTTTGTACAAGCTGTACTGTGTTGCGAGCAGTGTTTTGCTGCTGTGTTGCGTCTAGCTGTTGTCACGCGATATATACAGGGTGCCACGAAAACTTCAATGTGCCTTTATTGTAGATTATGTATACGTATATGTATATTATATATACATAATGACGTCGCTGTTTTAAAAAGCATGTAATATACGTATAAATTTAGCAAAAATTAATCATGATATCCTGCAAAGAATAATAAAAATGATTTTGTATTTGTTATATATGATTATAGCAGGGAAAAAATGTTTGGATTTTTAATTCGCTTTTATTTGTTATAATACTTAGTAATTTAAAACGCGAGATATTTGCTAACCATTTTTTCCCACATTTTTTGACCACCTTATTGAAAGCTTGGTTGATATCTCATAAAATGAAAATTTTATAACCCACATTTTAGAATGTTGCAGGTCATTTCCATAATATGCTTGAACATTTGTTGGCATATTTGGAATTTTTATTTATGGTTTATGTCAATCAATAGGCGCTTTGAAAACAAACATTTAATACATACATATTTTATCTTATACATATAAAAAGTTAGAGCAAAAAAACAATATCATTTATATAATTATACACAACATTTCAAAAATACCACAGATGGGAAGATTCCAACAGAAATGGCAACAATGATGTTACACTTTGCAAGCCTGTACAGTGAGTAGATCAACGCATTCTCTTTGTCTTTGAACAAATATGAGTTGACGAAAAGTGAGAGTTTGCTTGTTGCACTCTCTTATGTGTAATGTGGATGAAGAGGTGAAACGCAAAACTCTCTTGTGAGTAGCAAAATCTCTACTCACAAAACGCGACTCTCTTATGAGTTGTGAGTTTGCCGTATATTTTCTGGCTACTCACTCATGAGGTGAGTAGCAACGAGAAAAAAAATATTTGCCAAAAATCATGAGTTTGAGTGAGCGTGAGTGAGGATTTCCGAACTCAGCAAAAATGTTCATTTTTTAATGGAACTTGGATTAAAACCCATATCTCATATCTAACTTTATAGTATATATATTTCTAAAAATGTTTTAATAAAGTATAAGTACATAAAACTATTGTATGTTAGGTAAAAGTTTCATGATGATAAAATTAATACTTATTTAGATATATTCAATCAAATTTTAAGTTTTTGTTTCTATTTTTTTTTCTTCTTTTTCAAAAAATTTAAATTTGAAAACTTTTCTTCAGGGGGTCTAAGTGAAAAAAAAAATTTAAAACTTGAACTTTGACCAGTGTTGCCAGATTGGTTAAACATATTTTGGATAAGTTGTATCATTTAAAAGATTCTTAGTAATGTTATCTAAAAAAAAGAAAAAAATACTATACGAAGATTATCTCAAATTTTCTCTGTATAACACTATTAAATTTTTTAAATCGGTTGAAAATATCGAATTTCACCCGATTTAAGAGCGTTTCCGCACAATGTGCAGCGTAAGAGAACGCTACTATGACGTTTTTTTTAAATCCACTAAAGGACATAGAAACATTTTTGTTCATAAATGGAATGAACACTGTTAATTGAGACACAATTTATAATATATATGAAAATAAATTTTCTATTTAATAACTCATCTTCATAATATTTTAACATAATAAACGTTTTCATTATTGTTATGAATTTCGTTATTTTAGGTATCATATTAACAAAAATAAAAATAAAAAACCAGTATAGAAAAGACAACACAAAATACGTAGTAGGTATTTGAGTATCTGTGTAGTTGCAGCTGCAACCATTGCATTTTGATAATTTTATTAATAGATATTATTATTTTACTGACGCGTCATGACACCCAGTGATTTTTTTTACTTCTCGTCGCGTCGGTAATCGATGTTGACAGATAGTTCTTGGGTTTTAATTCGTATTTCATTTCGATTGAATATAACGAATCGTTTCCTTTGCTGTACACCCAGAGAATTTTGACAGATAATTTGTTAAACAGACTAATGTTAATTCTACACAGAAAAATTTTGTACGTATATATAACAATTGATATTAATAGAAAACAAAAACGTAAGTTACATAGACTGAGTTTCAACTAAAAATAAATTGCTACGATTAAAATTTTTTTACATGTATACAGATTTTTTTCCTGTGTATAAATTAAATAGATGTTCATGTTAACTTTACATTTTCAACTATTAAAATTTAGTATCACAAAATCACTTAACATGTTCAATCTGTTTAAAAAAGGAACAACATGACATCTGTTTAAATTCTGTTTAAATTCACATGATTTTTCCCAGAGTGTAACATCGATCAACAACAAACAGCAGAAATAAGCGGCAACAGCAAGAGTAGATATTAAATAAAATGTAAGAAAAAACAAAAATAAATTTAAATAATAAAAAAATGTAAATATAATAAAATAAAAAAAAATATATTTAAAAAGAAAATTAAAAAATATATATGTTTTTTTTTTTTAAATAGTTAAAAAGTTCATAAATACCATAAATTTGTTCATAAATATTATTAATGCATTAATAAATATTATGAATTTTTTCATTAGGTTTTATGAACGATTCGTAAATGGGATGATTTTTTTTGTTACAAATTAACCAACGCTCAAGAGATGTCCCCTATTCGTTCGATTTTGAAGCCCCTGCCCATATGTGCGAATTGTGCATATGTGCGAATCATCTTAGGTCGAATATAGGTGGTGTAGACAGTGCGCAAGTCAGAAGGAGAGAAGTACCGTTTCAGAAAACCAAGGCACTTGGCCGCTTCTTTCGACACATCAAATATGTAATCATTCCAACGGAGGTTCTTATGAGCGTGAGCACAGTCAAGCAGTAAGGCTGAGCGGTTCGTTGCTGTTCTGCGCTGTTATCGCAAGCTCATCGCAACAAAACTGTTCTGATCACTTTTTTTACGCGTTTGGTTGCGTTTTTGTGTGATTTTGTATTGTTTATCTACAAAACAACCACACTTGGTTGATTGCTAACTGGGAGCATTGAATTATTTGCAATTAATTCTGCCAAGAGATTAGCTTTATCAAACGGGTCAGTCTGGCCATTCATTACAAGGGTTGGAGTAGACGATGTCGTCTGATTCTTCACCCTTTTTACAAATGACTAGAAATTGTTACTACCTCGATGGTAGAGAAGGACCTTTTTACGCGCTTTTTGTTCGTGTAGAAACTTTTCACGTGCGATCACGGCATTACAGCAATTCCTAGCCTGTATGAGAAGTCTTTCAGTATCAGCATTATTATTAGAATGCCAATTCTGCAAGGCTTCCTCTTTCGACCTGACTGCAATCCTGCACAACACAATGCTTAACACGTTTTAACATTTTAAGTGCAAGATATATTTAAAAAATATTTAAAAATATTGGTACTTTTTTGAGAAATTCTGGTAGACAAAATTCATTCCGATTGGCAACCGTGGTTATCATAGTAATAAAACAAAAATTTAGCAGCTTTTTTTTTGTATAAATCAATAAGAAAGCCTACGGTAAAGTTGGATACGTTTTGATTTTCTTCTAAAAAAAAAGGACAAAATAATAATTTTTTAAATGCATTAAAAGGCTACATTCCATGGACTGGTTCATGATGCATGAACATAATACTATTTACATGACTTTTAATTGATTTTTGAGGTATTTCTCAAAACAACTCAATTTCGGAAAATAAGAAGACACAAATTTTAAAAAATATGAAAAAATTGTCAGAATTAGTTAGAATATTCTGAGTTACAATACAGACAGGTGTAGTTGCTGGTCGTCAAGTTCGCACAGTTCAAGTATAAAGGCTATTTACAGATATTTCAGTTCACTAAATTCTTGAAATTTAATTTCTTCGGCATTTTATTCATGCAAATTGTAATCTTTTGGTGAAGTTAAAGAATATTTTCGCTAAAATTAAAACAAACGTTACCCCAATATCGTAATTTTATTATATCTTTGCACTCTTTAGGCAATGTCAAATTAATTGCAAAACCCGTTTTTATTTCAAAAGATATACAACATCCGATCATTTTGAACATTCATTACTAATTAAAAACGACAAAAATTAACATTTTTTAGTAAATTTAATAATAACCATGGATGAAAAATTTGATGACTGATTAAGAAATTGTTTTTGGTTTTCTATGAGCAGAATCATTGCCAAAAATTACAATTTCCCCCATCACCCCATGTCCCACTTAACATATATTTGAAATAAAATTGCTATAACAATTAATTTTATTATCTATGACAGACTCTTTAATATATTTTTTAAATGACAAAATATTGTCACTGTTGACAAAATCCTTTAGGATAAAGCAAATTTTTGCACACAACAACAACTTTGGAAAAATTATGAGTTGGTGCAGTTTTTGCATTCTTTGCTTTTCGTTCTTTAATGCACATTATTCATATTGTGTTCATTGGAAAAGGAAAACTTTAGCGACTTGAAATGTAGAATCTGCAGAGAAAGATCGCCGATGAAGAGGCTTGGCTACCTCTGAAACAGCTGAACGATCTGCCACTCAATGAATTTTGCCAATTGGTTGTTTTTTTCTTTGTTGGTACAAAACACCCAATTTGTAGCGACAAAATATTGTGCATTTTTAAAATTTCATGAACTTTCATTTCTTCACTCTAAATATATACATATTGATAGTATTTACTTCTTTAAAAAAATAAATTCAAAATAATTTTATTTGAGTTTAATGACTGAAATTAAATTGTGCGAAAACAGTTTTGCTGAAGGGTAAAAAAATAACAGTGGGTAATACATTTCAATTGGGTGAAAAAGTGGGTACTTTTAGAATTGCGAGTAAGTGCGGGTTTGGAGGTTTTCATTGGGTACCCAGCAAGCGCAGATCCAGGGGGGCGATAACCTTTTCTCGCTTAATCTTTGTTAAAATTGACTTTAAATTGTCTACGAATATGCGCCATTGTATGCCGCAAATCTGCCATTAAAATTCCTCAAAATTTTACAACCTGCTATACACTTTCCAAAATAATTCATTTATCTTAGTGTTGGCCGGAAATATGCCCTAAATATTCCTGAAAAATGATATAAATTTTGTCTCGGGGTATCAATTAAAGATGGGCGCGTGCCTGTTTTTGATGGCACGGGCACGCGATATGTGACACACATGAGCACTATCCCGACAATTAAAATTACAGGCACGCACGAGAAGCACGATAAAACACGGGGTTTTAAAAGACACGAAGAAACACGGAAAAACAAAACAAAACACGGAAAAACACGACAAAACTCGAAAAAAGCACGGAAAAACATGAAAAAACAAGCAAAACCAGAATCGTTATTAATAATGTGTTGAACGGGAACTGGAATCGAAACATATATATTTATTTCTGGTTGGAAAAATATCGAAACCAGAACCGGAACAGACATTATAGTCCTTGTCAGGGAACACAAAGAACCGGAATCGGAACCGTTAAAAAAATGTATGGAACCGGAATCGAAATTCATTTTATCTGTTGGTTGAAAGCGGAATCGAAACCACAATTTAAAAATATTCGAACCCGAACCGGAACCGATATTCCAATAGGTTTTAGTCCCTGTAAAAAATAATTCAAAAATTAAGTTTGATACTGTTGTATTCACAGAAATCCATAAGTATAACTAAAACAACAGATTTTTAAGAAGAGGCTAAAATATCACGAAATTTTTATTTTCTGGAAGGTTTTTTTTTTAATTGGGGTAGAAACTATAAAAAAATCTTTAATGGGCGCGTGCCCGATTTTGGAGGCACGGGCACGACAGCAACTAGCACGCACGGAGATTTGTACGCACGCATCTCTAGTATCAATATTAAAGCGCATTTAAAAATTATAGGCGCATAGCAATAGACAATTTTAAGTCAACTTTAATAATTGAAAAATTCAACTTTTTTAAAATTAAATCAAAAAGATTATTTTAAATTTTAATTTGACTTTAAATTGCCTATCCCTATTAGAAATTTACCCGATGCGCCATCGGGAAATGATCGGGTTTTTGTTGGGTAAGCCCTATTAGAGAAAATATGATCATTGCCTTTGCATGCCCTTATCATGCTTACCATACCAGGGTTTATATTATCTAAATAGTCAATGTTCCCGATCATAGCTACATTATTTGTTCCTCATAACAAAATTAGCAGCAGGCAATGATCGAGATTTAATGAGAGAAACCCTATTATGCTCGGGCTCGGACAAGGCTATTGTCGGGTAAATAATAAAATGGGGAATTGCCCGATCAGTACATGATTATGGCCTGACGTCAATACATGATCATGACACTGCGTTACAAGGACATTATGGGCCTCGTCATATCCCGATCATCTCAAATAATGACATGATCACCTCATGAACATGGCCCTACCAAAATTTCTAAAAGGGATACTAATATACATATTATATATGTACATATATATATATATATATATATATATATATATATATATATATATATATATATATATATATATATATATATATATATTTTTTTTTTTTTTATATTTATATATCTATAGATATATATATATATGTACATATATATATATATATATATATATATATATATATATATATATATATATATATATAAATATATATATATATATATATATATATATATATATGTATATATATAAATCTATAATTATTTTTGATAAATATTTTCAAAAGTAATATATATATATATATATGTATATATATATATATATATATGTATATATATATATATATATATATATGTATATATATATATATATATATATATATATATATATATATATATATATATATATATATATATATATATATATATATATATATATATATATATATGTATATATATATATATATATATATATATATATATATATATATATATATATATTACTTTTGAAAATATTTATCAAAAATAATTATTTTTGACTTTGATAAATATTAATCAAACTTTTATTTATATCTCCCAAATATAATTATTATAATATTTCAAAATTTAACAGTCCTATAATAAACATAAGGCCAAAATTAAAAATGTTTATCGAATGTTATCAATGGTACCATTTGTTTTATAGTGCCATCATTTCTTACAATGACTTTTTACATATAAACTTAAAAATAATAATTATTTTTGGTCTCTGATTTTAGTAAAGTATACATATCTCAATACCCTTTGGAAACTCTCGTTTGTAAACTACTTCAGATGTTCACAATGTATTTTTAATGATTATTTTAACTTTTCAAGTCAGCATATTTCGTAACAAATGTATATGGCTGAAAATTCAATAAAATCGATATTGAAACAAAATTTATTTGATGACTTTTAGTTCGATTTATAATCCGATTTTTACGTTTTCAGTCTTTTTAAAATAAAAAAAAATCTGTTGTAAATTAATTTAATAATTGGTCAAGTAACTATTACCTTTTACTTCTTGAATAAATGGTACAAAAAAATAGGTGAAACGTCAAACTAGGTATAAATGTTGTACTTGAAAAAAAAATCAAATTAAAATATTTTGGATTTATGGTTTACGAAATATGCTGACTTGAAAAGTTAAAATAATCATTAAAAATACATTGTGAACATCTGAAGTAGTTTACAAACGAGATGTCGGTATTCATCACCTTTAATATGATACACAAATTGAATTTTGTTTCCAAAGGGTATTGAGATATGTATACTTTACTAAAATCAGAGACCAAAAATAATTATTATTTTTAAGTTTATATGTAAAAAGTCATTGTAAGAAATGATGGCACTATAAAACAAATGGTACCATTGATAACATTCGATAAACATTTTTAATTTTGGCCTTATTTTTATTATAGGACTGTTAAATTTTGAAATATTATAATAATTATATTTGGGAGATATAAATAAAAGTTTGATTAATATTTATCAAAGTCAAAAATAATTATTTTTGATAAATATTTTCAAAAGTCTAATATAATTTTTTTTTAGATACATATTTATAAAAATCAACATTAATTATTATTTTTGATATATATGGAAACAATTCGTTAATCCTACCAAAAAATCTATAAACAAACAAATTCGCTGAACTTTACATAACCGGATGAAGTGAAATATTTTTTTCTTCAAACTATCCCCTCTGTTTGGGTCCCAGACTAAATTAGGGATGGGTCGGACTTGTGGTACCCTAGATACATCGAAAACTTATACACCTACCTATATAAACATGTAGGTACTGAAATGAAAGGTATTGGTTTCCCGATTAATATGTAATTATGTCTGATAACCCAGGTGACCTCAGGACCCTTTTTAGTTTTAACAACTGAGTTCATTTTAAACATGAATAATATAGATAAAAGTGTGGGTACCCATCGAAACAAAAATTAATAAGGAGTCTATTAAACACTTTTGTATTTATGTTTTAAAAAATATTAAATTTAATATTTCCTAAAAAAAAAATGCCTGCGGCGCTTCCTCCATGTACCTTCTCAACGAAATAGTATAATTAACTGTTGGGCCACTTTGTAACACCCAGAAGGGTGTTACAAACGGCATCTCCGGAATGGAAAAGTATATATATTCTTGATCAGCATGACCTCCTGAGTCGATTTAGCGATGTCCGTCTGTCTGTCTGTCTGTCTGTCTGTCTGTATGTCTGTTGAAATCCCTACTACTTTTAAAATTGAAGTATTAACTAATGAAACTTATAACTTAGATTACTAATATACGTACGCTGCATGTGCGAAAAAATTGGCGAGATCGGTCCATTGTGACCTATGATCCGACCACTTATGTTCAAATACCTCATATAAAATGTACATATAAAGATCAATTTTTATGTATACGTGCATAGGTAAACTTTTTTTGGTGAAATATATATTGACATCATGCTCAAATACATGATAATAATGTTTTCCGGCGAAAAGACTTGTGGTTCACAAAAAAAAATCGAAATTCGGTACACCTACCCATTTGTAAATATGGGTATCAAATGAATGGAAATTCTTCAGCGATTGAATGTTTGTAGTTATTTTCAGGATTCGTATACCCTGGTGACCTATATATCACTTTGAATGGTAACCACAATTGTGTAGGGTATTTATAGTCGGCTTAGATCGACTATAATTTTGATAATCCTAACTATCATAATTACACCTACTTTAAAATTTCCCATGTGATCTAATCTTCCCAACTGGTTTATTTTTAAGCAAATAAAACTGTTGGTTTAAAGACAACAATTTGGTTCGAAGAAGTAAAGTTGAGTATTATTCATTTCACTGTATTTGATGAGAAAATATAAAAAAGGGTTCAAAATAAATTTTTAGGGCGCATTTTAGAAAAAAATTGGAAAAAGGCGCAAAAAAATCAATCGCCCCCCAAGACATACTGCGGGATCCGCCCCTGGTACCCAGCAAGACATTGCTGACTGAAACTTCAGTACAAATGCAAAATGTTTGCTAATCACTTATACATGCAAGAAAAAGCTGTGTAAACGTGCGTAAGACAGGGATGTAAAGTCACAGCAATACAAAAATGTTGATAATTTTTTTCCCGTCGCTATTCTACAAGTGACCAAAAATATTATCAAAACTTTGATCATTGCTACCCCTAAAATGATTAATAAAATGAAAGACTACCTAATATGCCATTGCACTTAATATTAACTTGCAAATGCTTTGAAATCAATCATTACTTTCAAATCGTAGAGTTCAGGTTAACACCTTTAACCTAAATTTAAGAATCATAGCTTTTTCAATAAAAACTGGTAGCTTAACCTTAACTTGAAAATTCCCTTATTTTCAAAACAATATTAAATCTAATTCTTAAATTGTTTTCAACGTTTACTTCAAATCGAGATTTAGCCTTATTTTCAACTCGATATCAAATTAACCTACATTTAATTTTTTTTTCTTTTAAATAATGACATAATCCTGCAATATAAGTAAAAAAAGTGGGATCCTCATATAGGTCAACATTTTTCAATGAATTATCCCGTTATATGTCATCCAACCAATATCGTAGACTTTGCATTTATCAAAGAATGCATTCATTTCAGTCTGAATTATTTTTTGGCAAAAAAGAATTTAAAAAACAATGAATGCATTAATTTTTTGGCATTCATTTGTTTTTGTAATTTTTCAGAAAAATAAGGGTTACAATATTAAAGTCGTAAAATCCAGCATTTTCCGGAATTTTTGTTGTTATTGACATTTTAATGAAAATGTATCATTGCTATTGGAAAATTATGGGAGTATATTTTATTAAAATCTGCGTTTTCACAAATATGTGAACAATTACAATGAATTGGACAACTTTGTGGCAACATTTTCGGGAATTATGGGATCGTGGGACTAGAAGCTCTTATTTGTCAGCGACACACATACGGCAAATTCCGTGAAACTCAAATTTCGTATTTTGAAGCAGCGCAGCGTCAACAGTGTTGATATTGCGTATTTTTGTTTAGTAGCGAAGTACTAAAAAGAAAGTTCTTAACAATACTAATTATGTATATAATGACACTTATTAAACAATTTAAATAAATTTATTTATTGTACTTAATAATCTAAAATTGTGCGTACGTATAGTAGTTTGAAAAAGAATAAAAAATTGTCAAATTTAATTACATGTCAACTGGCTTTATTTTTTTATTGGGAAATAATTAACACATTTTAATAATTATTAAGGGTGTGTGCGAGTTCGAATAAATTGCTGACTAAGCTAAACTTTGTCGGTAATGCAGCGTTTACTTTTCAATTTAGCTACCTTTCGAGCAAACTAAATTGGAAGACATCAAACAGACATATGATAATCTTTTATTAGGGACATTAACAATTACCTCTTACTGAATTGCGATCGAATTAAAACCAGTACAATTTAGTTTAATCAACAATTTAGTCGAACTCTCAATATGAAAAATATGCGTTTTAAAAATAGTACTTTTGTAATTCATAAAGGCGAAAAGTACAAACTTACGTTTGCTACGTTTTTCTTTTTTTAGTTTTTGGATAACATTTCACATCACCGTGCCTATTTTATTACATTTAAAAAATATAATAATTATTAAAATATAGATATTATTTACATACAAAAAGGATTTCTGACATCGGTTTGGATTATTGTCGATTCAGTCGGAAAAGTATTTTCGTGCAACAAATCACATTCGCCGTTTTATTTTTGTCTTTTGTTGCTAGAAATATCCAAAAATGACACAGTATATTTGGGGAAAAACTGTATTAAAAAATGTAATGCCCTTTAGCATGATAGTGGCGATATGTATATGTATATATTTTAATTACGCAAAAACAAAATGTTACTTTACATAATTAGTAGTTAGTAATAATTTTAAGTACTTCGCTACTACACAAAAATGCGCAACATCAACACTGTTGACGCTGCGCTGCTTCAAAATACGAAATTTGAGTTTCACGGAATTTGTCGTATGTGTGTCGCTGACAAATAAGAGCTTCTTTCTAGTCCCACGATCCCATAGTTCCCGAAAATGTTTGCCACAAAGTTGTCCAATTCATTGTAATTGTTCATATGTTTGTGAAAACGCAGATTTTAAGAAAATATGCTCTCATAATTTTCCAATAGCAATGATATATTTTCAATAAAATCTCAATAACAACAAAAAATTCCGGAAAATGCGGGATTTTACGACTTTAATATGGTAACCCTTATTTTCTGACAAATTGCAAAAACAAATGAATGCCAAAAAATGAATGCATTCATTGTTTTTTAAATTCTTTTTTGCCAAAAAAGAATTCAGACTGAAATAAATGCATTCTTTGATGAATGCATTCATTTTGAATGCCATCTGATTGGGAATTGAAGCGTTTGAATTCTTTTGACAAAAATGAATGCATTCATTTTGAATTCCCATTCTTTTAAATTTTTTAGATGAATGCATTCCGAAAAGAATGCATTCTTTAACAACTCTGCTGTTATGTTATATTTTTGTCAAAGTTTCTATTGTAATCATAAAAACATACTGTTTTTAGCGTCACTACATTTTTGCTCCTAATTTTCACTGCCCTTTTTGGTAATGTTATTATCAAATCATTTTCAAATCCAGAGTTAGCGCTAAATATAGCACTTATTTTATATTTGAAACTGATTCGAGAAACACACTAGACCTTAAAGGCAATTATGATTCTTATGATTCTTCAAACGCTTACCATGTGGAATATTGGATATGTTCTTGCTGCGTACAAATCTTCCCTATATACCCGCTTAATGCACCAATATACCTTAGTATTCGCTTCACTATTGCTTGGTGTGCACCGTTGAATTCCTTTGCACCACTTTTGTGATTTTTGTAGTTTTTTTCAAATATTAAAGCACCAAATCTCTGAGGAAGCTGATAACATTTATTGTGTTATGCTTCCAAATTTCATTTTTATAAAGTAGCGAAAAAAATCTAACTTAACTGATTTTTTTACGGAAACATAAAATGGTCAAAAGTTAAAAATTTAAATCCAACTAAGTTTTTTGTTTTTAATTGCAATAAAAAACTAAATACAAACATTTCAACCTGCCATCTAGGATGGGCCATTCTACACCAAATCGACCAAAAAAAAGGTAAATTTTGAGATTTTACTTTTTCGATTTCAATGAAATTTAGGCAACTCATAAAGCTTATTGAGATCTTGACAATTTTTTCGAAGACTACTTCCAGAGACAGTGCTTCAAAATTACAAAAAATGAATGTTTAGAAATCAGGTTTGATCTGATCGTGTCTATCTTTTAGTGGCTATTAAAATCAAAATTTGCACGGATGTCCGTCAACTAACTAAATTGAAGCCTGGATTCTTACAGTGGAATCTAGAATCTTAAAAATGGTTTAAACCTGAATATAAATCCTCCAGACATCCTGTTTAAACTTTTCGAATAAAAATTAGGTATGTCATAGTTTTTAAAAATGGATGTTAATTGCAATTTAACAATTTTTATAGTCGGTCGGGCCCGACTATGGTATACCCTACACTTTGGTGGGGATATTAATGTGGACATTTTATGCTGAACATTCTTACACTCAGAATATTATTTACATATCAGAAATTTACGACGTATATCCCAATAATTTAAAAATTGATATAAAAGTAAAAAAAAAAAATCAAAAAATGTTAAAAAATATATGTGGGCAGATCACGCCTACTTTTAAAACATATGTGGAGATTTAAAGCTAATATTTCATAAATATGTTTTCAATAATTTGCGAATAAAATGACCACTATGAAAAAGCGGAAAATCCAAGAAAAAAAACAAATGTGGGCGTATCACGCCCATTTTTGGAACACATATTTATAGCTGAATTCTAACAATAGGATATAAAAATTCAAAGGATACGCAGTTTAATATACATACTTGGATTGTTAAAAAGTTGTTGTATGATACATCATTTACGATATACATACGTAGTATACGCACATACGATGTAAAATATACCAACAATTACTTGTGTTAAAATATAAACTCGAAAATTTTAGATTTTTTTTTTTGGAATATTTTGGGATGTTTTTTAGCATTTCGGATCTAATTTTAAATACTAAATTTGATGGTTGTACATTGTAAATTTCAGACTAACAAACAAAATAAATAACTTTTTTTCATCAGTTCTCATTTTAAAATATGACATTTCAACACGGTTTCCATTGTAAAACGTTCAAATTTATAAAATTTTAAAATTCTTGTATACTTTACATATAAATTACAATTAGAAAAAAAGTTAGTCATTTTAATAGTTAGTGTGGTCTGGAATTACATAAATAATTTTCTTGTTTATCATTAGATCATAAACGCTATAAAAATAATTAACAATTTGTATAAAAAAATGAAAATTGTCTTAAAAAGTATTGGAATATTAGCATTAAATTAGTCTTGACAATTACAATAAAAATTTGAGATTAAGTTTTGTTTGCAAAAATATTTTTTTTATTAAAAAATGGATTAATTTTCTTAAAAATGTTAAGTAATACACTCAGAAGAAATACTTTAAAATCATTAGTTTTTTTGCTATTTAAATTAGTCAATAGAACAAATTATTAATTTAATGGCTAAATACCATTAAATACTACAACATTCTATTAAGTATTACTAAATTGGTTCATTGACCGATTTTAATCGAATTTTTTCTGATTGTAGGAAAAGAAATTGGTATGCAGTCAAAATGAGCACCAGAGAATTATATAGAATTGATTTATGGGATGTCCATGGGAAAATTTTAGTCTCGTTTTGTTCAAAATCGTAATTGTAGTTCGAATACCAAAATAGCCTGATTGATACCGCATACAAAAAAAAAAATACAATTAAATACATTGTTAAAAGATTTCAAATAACTCAAAATTTCCATTTTTTTTAGTCTCATTAAGGAGGAAAAGAAGATACCAGTTTATAACTTTTGTACATCAAAAGACAATCAGTTGACTTGGGGAGATTTTACAACGAAAACAACCAAATATGGCCTAATGTATCCGACAATTAAGGCGATGTGGTACCTTTGCTACGCAAATACGCCCAACAAAATTTTGCATAGCTTGTCAATATTTTTTCTACACTATATACCAGCAACTCTATTCGATTTTCTATGCATGTGTATGGGGAAAAAACCTAGGTAATTGATAAATGCTTTAATATGAAAAAATAAAATACTACAATGATATACTACGCAAAATAAGTGGATTAACTGAACTCGGTTTTACATTGAATTAATTATAACATAAACTATACATTTTTAGATTACTACACACCTATAAGAAAATACATCGGTTTATGCATGTCATTGAATATTTCTCGATGCGACAATGGGATTTTCAAACTGATAATATATGTAATCTGTGGCATCGCTTGTCGAATCGGGATAAAGACATTTTCTTCTTTGACATGTCGCAATTGGATTGGGATCTTTTTTTGCAGCAGTATTTCCGTGGCATACGTCAGTATTTGTTACTTGACCCATTGGAGACAATACCACAGGCGTTGATTCGTTGGAATAGGTGAGCAATTATAATATATATTAAGATTTAACACCTGATGCATTTGATATACTTTCAGATTGTACTGGTTGCATCAGTGTATAAAACTATTGGTGTTCGCAATAGTGGCACAAATTTTTTGGTTTATTTTTAAAAGAGTTTATTAGAGCATTCTGTATTTTACATTTTATTTAATTCATAATATGGTCATAGATGAAACACAGAGTATAATAAATTTTAAGATTACTAATGTATAATAATAAATTATCAAAAATTTGTAATTCGTTTTCATACACGGTTTTAAACCATTTCGGTATTATACCAGTCTTCAAATAGGTTTCTAAATAATATGAAGAACTTACAGAAAAAATTCAATTTCAGTTGATCGACTGAAATTGAATTTTATATATTATTAATTAATTTCTGATAATATGTATTAAAACTATGAACAACAAAAATAAAACAAAACCAAATTCGTAACAGTAATATGGAAACATAACGAATGCGAATCCTGAAACTGAATTAAAACCGATATTCGTCTTGGCCGAAAATATGAGGATCAAATAGTATAAAAAATAACCATTTTTTCCAACAGTTTTTAAAAAATTAAAAACTGAAATAACAAACATCTGCAAATTAATATCCTCATTTTTCCTTCTGTAATTAATATACCCTACGGGAAAATGAACCAGTACGTGACTGATAAAATGACAGGGGAAATAGTGATAATGAATGATTCGTATGAAACGTACCGATAAATTTTTTACATGGCTTTGTCAGTGGAGGTGACGATTTTTTAAAATTCTGTTTTTTTTCATTCTTTATTTAATTATTGAATCTTCTCTATTATAGAGACTAACAATAAGTATTCAAATCTTAATAACTAAACATTATAAATAATTCCACTTAAATAAATAAATTGGAAGAGTTTTGTGGTTACGGTACTCCTTAGAACAGGGTAAGTATTGATTTTTATACCCTACACCAGTCATTTCAAACTCATTTGGCATCACGGGCCGCATTGGCAACTCAAAAGAGGAGGCGGGCCGCAATTGTGTACCATCCAAAAAAATCACTAATTTTTTACATTTGGTTATTCTGTTGTAAAATAAAAGCAAAATCGTAGGATATCGAATTAGTTCTTGTACCAATATCAAAGGCCAAATCGTACTAAAACTGCAAAAATAGTTCAAAGCGACATATCGCCGTTTTTTTTCGAAACGATAATAAAAAAGATTCTGAATTAATATTGCATCAAATAGTTTAAATATATAAAGATATATTTCAAAAACATTGCGATGTGTAAAATGTTTATATATCCTAACATAAAATTTTGCTGTACGAAAATTACGAAATTTTAAAAATTAGCAACGAGATCGGATTTTTGTTATCCAAGTTAGTTCGAGAAAACTTCGAGGCATAAATCACTTCTTACAATTTTTTTAGGTTTTTGTTACAAATATTACCTAAACATATTGTAAAAGTTTGTTTTTAAAATATCGTATATAATTTTGAAATTTATATAAATTTGAAAAGGGTTCCTTTTTATGCACAATTTATTTAAATTGCAAGAACAATCCATTGATTCGATGTTCGGATTTAATTGTTATGACGAAGTTTGTTTTACTATCCTTAACACGAGGTTTGCAGTATTCTACGGTCGAGTTTTTTTTTTCTACAACCACAAAAAGTTATTATTGAATATTTTTTTTTTTTAACTTTGGACCATTGTATCTCTGGAGAGGGTGAGTCTTGAACTGTGGTAGATTTGGTGTGGAATGTCTCTAATACAAAAAGTTTTAGTTACTAAAAAAATGTTAAAATGAATCCAATTCCAATTTGTACAATGCAAGACTCTTGTCTGCAAATTTTTTTCTTGTTTTATTCTGATTTGCGCCTTTATTTGATACTGGAGCTGATTCCGAAAATGGTTTTGTTAAATACTGTCCAGTTTTTAAGATTTTTAAGTTTTAAATATTTTTCTCTCCTCTTATTTTTAATAGTGGAACTAAAAACAATAATGTAATTTTCTCTTCGGTGTTAGATGTACAAAACAATGCGCTACCATATATTTTTTATAAATGCCGGTGAAATATAGCCCAGGGAAATTCAAAACAATACATTACATTTAAATTTTTATGAATATAAAACAATATTACTTGATGAAAAAATGTAAACATTATTGTTATGCCATTTGTGCAACGTCATTTATAATATTTAAAATGAAAATAAGGAAAAAAATTAAGACTCTATATTAAAAAATCATCAATTTCATATTATTAAATTTTGGAAAATACAAAAATATTGATTTTTTTTTAATAAATTAATAAGTTTTTAACCAAGATTAGTAATGTAATTTAATATCATTTTAACGCCTGAAAATAAAATATTTATAAAATTTTACAATTTTTAAAAATATATTTTTTATATAATTTAAAAAGTCTTCGCGGGCCGCAGAGAAATGTTGGCGGGCCGCGTGTTTGACATGCCTGCCCTACACTAAGAGTGAAAGGGTATATTCAGTTTGATACGACGTTTGTAACTTTGTCGATTTAGCGATGTCCGTCTGTCTGTCTGTTGAAATCACGATTAGAGAAAAATTAGAAAATTGGGTGCTACAAATTGTTTTAGATATCTTTATAATATAACAAATGCAATATATTAGGTACAACCTTGAGATCAATATGTAGTAAATAAAAAAAAAGTTGGGAAGGTTAGATCACATGGGAAATTTTAAAGTAGGTGTTATTATGATAGTTAGGATTATCAAAATTATAGTCGGTCTAAGCCGACTATAAATACCCTACACATATGTGTGGTTATCATTAAAAGTGGTATATAGGTCACCAGGATATACGAATCCTAAAAATAACTACAAACTTTCCGAATTTCAATTTTTTTTGTTGAACCACAAGTCGTTTCGCCGGAAACCATTATTTTCATGTATTTGAGCATGAGTCAATATATATTTTACCAAAAAAAAAAAGTTTACCTAAGCACGTATACAGTAAATTGATCTGTAGATATACATTTTATATGAGGTATTTGAACATAAGTGGTCGGTTCTCAGGTCACAATAGACCGATCATGCCTAAGTTTCTTGTTCAGACAGCTTAGATATATAAGTAATCTAAATCTAAAGTTTCATTTCTCAAGCTCTTCTACTTTTTCTGTAATCGTGATTTCAACAGACAGATGGACAGACAGACGGACATCGCTAAATCGACTCAGGAGATCATGCTGATCAAGAATATATATATCGGAGATGCTTCCTTCTGGGTGTTACAAACGGCATACCAAACTGAATATACCCTTTCACTCTTAGTATAGGGTATAAAAAAATTATGATTGGTTGATTTTGCTTAACATGTTTCAAATAATTCAATATAAACCAGCTCTGCGATAAGTTAATTTAAGACTAAAAGCTATGTTTTGCTGACCATACATAAAGTGTTTCGACATTTTAAGAGCATAGCTCTTTGGCTAACATTATATTGTTAATAGTTTTAAAATCTAATTTGGTCCTTAATTTGGTTGTTATCAGCAAAAGATCAGAAAGTTTAAGTTCGGCAGCAGCAGAACTATGTGGCAACGATAACAAATTGAATACAAAATTTATTTAATTTCCCAAATCAAATTTCACCTAGACCATTTTTATAGGTGTGCACTTTATACCAAATAGATATATCCATATCTTATCTTAGTTCCCTTTTGGACAATCGCAACAACTTACACTGAGTTATTATTGCCTCGGTATCAATTTCTACATTTAAATATGAAAATGTGTCTAATAAAGGTAATAATGACAATTCAGAAGAACTCAAAACATTGTTGGGTGTATTGACAGACAAATTTTTTATATCTCCTCTTGAAAAATCCAATCCATTTTTGATTTGATTCAAGAGTTCTATATAAAAAGTACCATCCATCAACATAGCAAAATATTACCAAACCAAAAACCAGTTGGGAAGGTTAGATCACATGGGAAATTTTGAAGTAGGTGTAATTATGATAGTTAGCAATATCAAAATTATAGTCGGATCTAAGCCGACTATAAATACCCTACACATATGTGTGGTTACCATTCAAAGTGATATATAGGTCACCAGGGTATACGAATCCTGAAAATAACTACAAACATTCAATAGCTGAAGAATTTCCATTCATTTGATACCCATATTTACAAATGGGTAGGTGTACCGAATTTCGATTTTTTTTTTTGTGAACCACAAGTCTTTTCGCCGAAGTCCACTTATGGGGGACGGACGTGTCGTGCCGCCTCTTGTCTTTTTAACGTGTTCCGTCCGTCGCTTTTTAGTCTAATTTGTGTGTCAAAATTGTGCTTAATGTGGCCGTCCAACAATACCAAAATTCAAAAACAATAATTATACGTTCAATCTCAACTTTTATAAAATACAAATTAAAATAAATAAACAGCAATAATTTAAAATAAAACAACTAACTTTCTACAATAACAACAACAAATAAACAGAACCGGTTTCGCGCTGCCTGCTGCTGAGTTGCTGCACTCGCTGTTATTTACAATTGCCAACGCAAAGGGCTTTTCTATGCTCTTTGCTGCAATTGCACAGGTTTGTTGTCGTATTCCCTCCCTCCCTCATCCTACTCCACGCTACTAGCATACTCACTGCAGTATCAGTGAGTGCGCGATCTACGCCGTGGTAAAGGCATAACACTCACCACGGCTTGGCTTGCGCTCTCATTTGTTTGTGTCAACTGCAGCGCGCTGGTAGTATGTATGTTTGGTTTGAAGTTGCCCAGTAGAAAAATTTCGCAAAAATTTCGCATAGATTTTTGCAACATTCGTGGGCTGAGAACGAATTTCTTCTCTATATATGCGTATGTGTCCGTTAATAGGCCACAAATAATGGCACTGGGTGAGACCCAGGTTAGTGAGGATGCAGATCCACTGGATTTTCAGATACCTGGGTATCACTTAGTGCCATTATTTTCTGCCCATAGGGGTCTCGCTTTATTTATTCGGAGTGACGTTGTGTATCAACTGCAGCAACAACATAGTGTGTCGGATAGCGAATTTAATACAATTTGGATTAAATTCAAAATCCAATCACACATCATGCACTTGTGCTTTCTTTATAGGAGTCCGAATCTGTAATAAGCTGGATGCGTTATCTGATTCGATCTCAAATATATTGGAGCAATTCCCAGGCAGTGAAATTGTTGTTGCCGGCGATTTTAATGTGCACAACGCCACTTGGTTGAGCCACTCGGGTCTTCCAACACAGGAGGGTTGTTATGTTGAGCTGTTTGCAGAATGCAATCAACTCACTCAATTGGTGAAGGAACCGACGTATCTCCCACGCGTAGGTGTGCAAAGCCAAAAAGTCCTAGACCTTTTTCTGACTTCACAGCCTTTCAGAATTGGCGTTCTAACAAGAATGCTGATACTGAAAAACTTCGTATACAGGCTAGGAATCGCTGTAATGCCGTGATCTTGCGCGAAAAGTTTCTTCACGAACAAAACGAGCGCAAAAAGGTCCTACTCTTCACAGGAGTAGTAAAAATTTCTGGTCATTTGTAAAAAGGGTGAAGAATCAGACGACATCGTCTACTCCAACTCTTAGTATGAATGGCCAGACCTTCACTGACCCGGTTGATAAAGCTAATCTCTTGGCAGAATTATTTGCAAATAATTCAACGCTCCCAGATAGTAATCAACCACTGCCTGTCGTCGATTTTGTTACTTCTGCAATGCCGGAGATACATTTTCGAACTCGGGCAGTTAATAAGGTTTTAGCAAACCTCAACATTAACAAAGCCTCTGGGCCGCGTCAACGCTGGCTTGTCCGTTGCGTAACCTTTTCAACATCTCCTACACGACAGGAGTTTTTCCATCTTGTTGGAAGGTAGCCAATGTCCAGCCAGTTCCGAAAAAGGGCGAGGCCACGAACCCTGCCAATTACCGACCCATTGCAATATGCTCTGCACTCTCCAAGGTAATGGAGAGCGTAATTAACTTCCACCTTGTGAACTATCTTGAGCACAACGAATTGCTCAGTGACCGACAATACGGTTTCCGTAGGACCAGATCCACAGGTGACTTGATGGCGGTCCTCTCCGAAAAGTGGAATAATTGTGTTCACCTTTTCGGGGAGAGCAAGGCTGTTGCTCTCGATATCTCCAAGGCTTTTGATCGAGTGTGGCATAAAGCCCTCGTTTCAAAACTAATTGCATATGGTGTTGGTGAATCTTTTACTCGATGGATATCGAGTTTTCTCCAGGGTCGTTCAATACGAGTTGCGATGGATGGTATTCTTTCAGAATTCTCGTTTCAAAACTAATTGCATATGGTGTTGGTGAATCTTTTACTCGATGGATATCGAGTTTTCTCCAAGGTCGTTCAATACGAGTTGCGATGGATGGTATTCTTTCATCAATTCTGGAGTTCCGCAGGGTTCCGTCCTATCCCCGTCCCTATTTCTGGTATTTATCAATGACCTTCTGTCATTGACCCAGAACCCAATTCATTCCGATGACAGTAACATTTGTCATTCATATTCGTTCAACAAGCGCCCAAACTCTTTGGAGATTGAGAGTAAGCGACGCACTATGAATGACATACTCAATAATGACCTTAAATCAATCTCCGAGTGGGGTGTTGCAAAGAGAGTAGATTTTAATGCAAGCAAGACCCAATGTTGTCTGTTTTCTCACAAAAGAATGGATTCACCCCTCCCTCCCCTCAATATGGGTGCTGTGGATATTGCGCAGTCAGCTGCTCTTGACGTTCTGGGCATATCAATTCAATGTGATCTCCGTTGGAATGACCACATATTTAACGTGTCGAAAGAAGCGGCCAAGTGCCTCGGTTTTTTAAAACGGTGTAAAACATACTTCACTCCTGCTGACTTACGCACTGTCTACATTACCTATATACGGCCTAAAATGGAATTCAATTCGCACATTTGGGCAGGGGCCTCAAAATCCTCCTTGGAGTTCCTGGACCGAATCCAACAACGTGCGATATATTTAATAGGGGATGAAAATATTTCATAGTCTATTGGTTCTCTTGAGCACCGAAGGACCGTTGGGTGTGTAAGCCTGTTTTACAGGTATTACAACGGCAAGAGTTCGAGGGAAATACATGGCCTGATTCCACCAGGTCGTGTGTTCTCTCGTTCTACTCGGGCGTCAAACCAAGCCCACCCCTTCATAGTCGACTCGGCTCTCAACAGAACCACGCAATATAGAGAGAATTCGTTCTTCAGTCGCACGATTCGTTTGTGGAACAATCTCCCTGCGTACGTTTCTCCGGACATTTTTGATATTGGCAAGTTCAAAACAAACATTCACCGACACTACTCTATCTTTCCTCCCTCCTTTTAACCTATCATCCCTTCTTACGATCAACACTGTGCTTTGCATGAATAGGGGGCATCCCCTGAGCGTTGGTTAATTTGTAAAAAAAAAAAAAAATGTATCTAGCTCTTCAATTTTAAAAGTAGTAGGGATTTCAACAGACAGACAGACAGACAGACAGACAGACGGACAGACAGACGGACAGACGGAATCGACTCAGGAGGTCATGCTGATCAAGAATATATATACTTTTCCATACCGGAGATGCTTCCTTCTGGGTGTTACAAACGGCGTACCAAACTGAATATTTAGCGATGTCCGTCTGTCCGTCTGTCTGTCTGTCTATCTGTCTGTTGAAATCCCTACTACTTATAAAATTGAAGAGCTAGATAAATGAAACTTATAACTTAGATTACTAATATACCTACGCTGTATGGCGAGATCGGTCCATTGTGACCTATGATCCGACCACTTATGTTCAAATACCTCATATAAAATGTACATATAAAGATCAATTTTTATGAATACGTGCTTAGGTAAACTTTTTTGGTCAAATACATATTGACATCATGTTCAAATACATGATAATAATGTTTGTGGCGGCTGAGTGAAAACACCTTAATAAAAAAAATAAAAAAATCGAATTTTCTAAAAATGTCAAAATGAGAAAAAAAGAAAATTTATTTCTGGAAAAGTTGTGTTTCAAATAGAACGTAAAAAAATATTGAAACTGAAAATTTATTTTTATTTTGGTCATACGGTGTGTTATTTAAGGTAATGTTATTATAATCATTATTTTTTTCGATTTATAATTTGTACGTCATCAGGTTTTGCGCAATGGCTGAGCGAATTTAGCGATAAAATTGAGACATCGTTCTTATAACGCAGCCATAACCTATCGCAAACGACGCCAAACCAAAGTAACGCGCTGAGAACGCGTAGTTCATGTATATGTCGTACATCGCACACTGTCGTGGTCATATAACACGCAGATTACGCTAATTGACCACGCAGACAACGGACAGCAACGCGAAATTATCGCTCAGTCTAAGGAGTTACGCAGGGAAGAACTATTTCGGGTAGCCAACGCGCGCCTAGCGTAGCCAACGCGCAGCTCAACGCAGCCCAGCGTAGCCAACGCGCAGTCATCACCTGCAGGCAACGCGCAAATCTACGCGCTTTATTTTGGTACCTGTGAGGTCGTGATTCGAAGAGCGTCACTTAATTTATCTTTTGACGTTATTGAACACATGGTGTAAATTACAGATGGAAGCCGCTTAAATCCAGGACTTGTATTATTTATTATTTTTTCATTTAAATATTTCTTTTAACTTAATATTTCATTCAACTTAGTTTAATATTAGCAATGTATTTAAAATATGTTTTGGTATAATTTATTGGTTTTATTAATTACTAATCCAATTTTTGTTGAAATGTTAGTCTAGAAAATTTTCAAAATTCGAAACTCAAGATATAGCAAGTCACATTCATCGAATTTGAGCGCTCAAAGGACGTGAATGGACCTGGCGATCTTTTAAAACAATTTCAGTTGGCGACATCCTATATGGATCAAAAATTGTAAGTTATTTTTGCTTAATTATTTATTGGACATTAAATGGATTAGTAAATAATTATTATTGTTAACAAAAATTTAAAAAGATTTTATGAATTAAATACGTTGCTAAATTTTGATTTGATTTTATTTAATTTAATATTAATTTAAAAATATTGATAATCTAACGTAATAATTTAATGACTAATTAAACTTAAATTTAACTTAAATAGCTATGTAATTTTGTTTACATTTTTATACATAATTTTAATGTTTTATTTAGACATAATGTCTTATTTTAAATTAACAAATAATGTAATGTGAATATAAAGATTTACTTATGAAAAACTATATAACTAATCTTTAACATAGAAGAGGAGAGACAAGTACGAGGGCAAATTACAACTGATAGATAGGTATGGAACAAATTAGGGGCTATTGTAATAATGCGGTCGTACAATAGCCATGGTCAGAGTAATCTGAAAGGGGAGGGCAAAGACCAGAGGGTCACAACATCTTGACACTTTTGTATGTGTTTGTTTTTTTTTTTTAAGTGAAACGACAGCAATAGATTTGAGTTGAGTTAATAATAGCAATGAGAAAATTGATAAAATTTTGTTTATGAACCTGTTCAAGGACCCATCCTTAGCCGGGACAAATTGAACTGCCAGGTTTCGTAACAATGGCGCCCAACGAGGAACACCGAAGATGAACATCTTCTAAATATTACATTCTTTCTTAATATAAAAACTCAGAAATCAAAAAGAATTGTGATTGAAAATGCTGTTTAGTTGTAGTCTCGTTTACTAAATTCTGTTCGGTAACGCATTGTGCTAAATTGATTTAGTATTTTCAATCATACATTTTGTAGAAAATGTCGTAATTTATTTAGGGTATATGAAGTCTGCAACTCATTGTACTGTTTGAATGGTCGTGCATTGTGTAGATTGATTAATTATCTTGTTTTAATTGTACCTTCAGTCCCAAATATTTATAGTTGGAATTTGGTTGTTGTAGGTTTCGAATGAAACAGAAACATATATTTATTTTGTTTTAAATATCAGTTGATAGTTTGTTCTCATTAAATGCTTGGACCTTCTCTTCGATTCACATTAAACTCGTAATTTGATTTGATAATTTATATTGGTTTATTATTAGTATTGTAATTGTAGTTTGTGTTGATTAATTTATAATGAGTACTCGACGTGTTACTCGGCAAAATGCTGAAAAGCAACGCTCAGAGCGTCATAGATCGTTAAGTCCTGATGGTAGGCAATGTTCAGATTTAGATGTTACAGTTATAGAAAATAATGTTATGAGTTCTATGCCAGATGTTCGCCGACTTAGTTCAGGTGAATCACGACCAGTTAGAAATATAGAAGATGTTAGAGAAGTTAACGAAGATGTTGCTGCAGAGCAAGTAAAAGATTTTATTACTAATCAAGTTACACAACAAGAAATGTTAAATTTAGAAAATCGTTTGTTTGCCAGGTTGACTGAGTCCATGGCAAATATAATCCAATCCCATAGGTCGATAGTACCGCAAACGGTTTCGCAATCTGCTGTGCAGATTGATCAACCTGCTACATCAGCACAAAATGTATCTGCTTGTGTATTGACAAATAGTAATGATGAGGTTGCTCCAAATATTGTTGAATGATCATCAAATCCGAATAGACATCGAACCGTTAACGAAAGTGAAATTTTGTATCAACGAATGCCGTTGAACAAAATTCATCACAACAGACTTGATATGCATACTGTTCTCTGGCGAAGAAAGCGGTTTGCGTGTCGATGAATTTCTAAAACGAATCGAACACATTGCAGTTTCGCAGAGATATTCATTCGATGAAGTTGCATGCAATCTGTATATTTTTCTGAGAGGGCTTGCTGCAAATTGGTATTTTCAGTGGATCACGAAGAATCCAAATACGTCTTGGTTTTCGTTGAAGAAAGCTTTTGAAGATCATTTCCGTTCGGCGGAAACAGATTGCGATATTGAACATCAGATAATGAATTGTGTTCAGAAACATAATGAGACATTTGACCAGTTTTATAATACTTTGGCAGACCTCAATTCACGCATGCAGTCGCCAAGGTCCGATTCAGATTTAATAGAAATTATTAAACGTAATGTAATTAGAAAAATGACAATTTTCATACATTCCTCAAATACCAAATTTTTGTCTGACTTTTTAAAAGAATGTCGTCGAGCTGAAAGACATGTTGCAAAAATAGAGGGCAGTTTAAATAAATCTATTTTTAAGCCTAAAGTAAATGAAGTAAGCTTTGTTGATGAAATATTGACAGCGAGTAGTGAACAAGAGCATAATATCGATGCATTATCCATTGATGCACGTAAACCCAAGCGTTATGCGTTAGATCACTCTCGCCTTACTTGTTTTGAATGCAAAGGTGTTGGTCATATTGCAATTAATTACACGCAAAAGAGTAATCGCATCTTTTGTTACCGTTGTGGTGAAGACAACTATGTCATTGCAAATTGTCCGAAATGTGCTGAAAAAAACCGTCACAGGAGCAGACTGACCGGGGAGCTCAGCTCCTAATTCATTCACCCGGATTTCCTAAACCAGACAAAGCTAAACCAGACTTACAATTCTCAGACATTCCTTTACATGACGTATCCGAAGCTATTCATAAATCTTTTTCTGAAAGATGGATAAATTATCACAAAATTAGAGCAAGAATTTATGATGAAAAATCTTTCTGAGCCGGTTTTTAAACCAATATCCAAACGAATTTTAAAAACCAGACAGAAACACAAATGTTGAAACAAGAACATCGACGTGTAGTATCTACAGTAGTTAAAGATATTTCAGAATTTAGTGCTGATCCAAGACCATTTTCTGAAGTTGTAATGTTTGGTCATAAAATAAAAGATTTGTTGGATAGTGGTGCTACTATCAGTGTCCTTGGAGCAGGTGCACTCGAGTTCCTGCAACACCATAGCAAAGTGTACAAGTCTTTTAGTTCATCAATTCGAACAGCAAGTGGGGATTCAATACCAGCTGTGGGCAAGATTGAGGTTGACATAGAGTATAGAGGAGATACCAAACAAATGACTCTATATATTGTACCAGATCTTTGTCAGCAGTTATATTTAGGTTACGATTTTTGTGTTCTGTTTGGACTTGATAAATTAATAGTTTAGGAAGTTATCAAGGATAGCTCCAATGACAATACAAATGCGCATATTCTTAATGCCACACAAAATGTTGCGTTAGACAATGTAAAAATGATGTTTCCGTCCTATGCAAAAATGGGTTTAGGACGAACGAATTTGTTAGTACACAAAATAGATACAGGGGAAGCGAGGCCAATTGAACGACGGCATTATCCTATCTCTCCAGCCAAAGAAGAGCTCTTGTTTGCTGAAATAGATCGGATGATTAAACTTGGAGTAATTGAAGAAAGCCAAAGTCCGTGGTCTTCTCCTGTGGCATGTGTAGTTAAACCAGGAAAATTGCGGTTGTGTGTCGATTGCCGTGAGTTAAATAAAGTGACAATTAAAGATGCTTATCCAATTCCTAATATTGAAGGTCTCTTAATGCGTCTTTCGGGAACATGTTTTGTTTCAGCTATAGATTTGAAAGACGCTTTCTGGCAAATCCCATTAGAAAAAACGAGTAGAGAAAATACAGCATTCACAGTGGCTGGAAAACCACTGTACCAATTCAAGGTAATGCCGTTTGGCCTCTGCAACGCACCGCTAACTATGATGCGTTTGATGGACATAGTTGTGCCGGCGGAACTGAGAGATAGAGTTTTTGTATATCTCGATGATCTTTTGGTTTTTTCTAGTATGTTTGAGGATCATATGAAATTATTGGAAAGAGTAGCAAAGTGCATACAACGCAGTGGACTCACAATAAACGTTGAGAAATCGAAATTTTGTATGAACCAAGTAAACTACCTTGGTTTTCTAATCGGTAATGGTGGCATTCGCACTACAGATGAGAAAGTTCAGGCAATTCGGAATTTTAGGATTCCACGAAGTCCACGCGAAGTGCGCATGTTTTTAGGAATGGCTAACTAATATCGCAAATTTGTTCGAAATTTTTCAACGAAGTGTGCTCCACTGATAGATTTGTTAAAGAAAACAAAAAGTTTGAATTTACTGATGATGCTTTAGAGGCAATGTTACAGCTTAAAACAGTACTTACATCTGCACCAGTTTTAATTCACCCAAACTATTCAAAGCCATTTGTGGTGCAATGCAATGCATCAAGTACAGGGTTAGGAGCAGTGCTTTGCCAAGCTGATGACGAGGGAGTTGAAAGACCAATATTTTATTATTCACGAAAATTTAATAAGGCCGAAAAGAATTATTCAGTTACCGAGCTAGAGTGTCTGGCTGTAGTAAGTGCTGTAAAAAAATTCAGACCAGTTGCTTCCTTTGACTTGTGTATGGTAGATATTGACTTGAATGCTCCTGAATTTGATGAAGTGGATTATTGTGATCTCAGATCAAATGTTGAAGCGAACAAAGATCAGCTTCCGGATGTGAAGATTTCTGGAAAATATGTAAGAGAATAAGAATAAGAGAACTCAATTCACTTCGGAATTCGCTGATTTTGAAACATTAACCTGGAAGTTGTGAGTTCCTAGTTCATTAACTGAAAATTTGATAGTATCAGCTCATAATCCACTACAAGCAGCGCATGGCGGTATTTCAAAAACTCTGGCTCGATTAAGAGAAAAGTATTATTGGCCTAATATGGCAAATCAAGTTAAAGTTTACATTGGGCAATGCGATATTTGCAAAATGTCAAAATCTCCAAATTTTTTGACAAGACCTCCAATGGGTGCGCAAACACTGATTGAACGACCTTTTCAGAAGCTATATATAGATTTGCTTGGTCCCTATCCTCGCTCAAAGAGTGGTAACATTAACATTTTAGTGGTTTTAGATCAGTTCTCTAAATTTTTGTTCTTGCGTTCAACGAGTATAATAAAGTTTCTGGAAGGTCAAGTATTTTCTATTTTTGGAGTACCTGAAATGATACATAGTGACAACGGAAAGCAGTTCGCAAGTAAAGAATTTTTTGAAATGATGAAAGCTTATGCAATTCGGCACATCTTTACAGGTATTTATGCACCTCAAAGTAATGCTTCTGAGCGTGTTAATCGTTCGATTTTGGCAGCGATCCGTTCTTATATAAAAGAAGATCAAACGACTTGGGATGAAAATTTAGCTTCTATCGGACTTTCTTTGCGAAGTTCGGTTCATTCCTCAATTGGCATGACTCCTTATTTCGGACTTTTTGGTAGAAATATGGTGACGCATGGATCGGCTTATCATCTGATAAAAAAATTGCATGCACTTAATGACAGCGAATTGAAAGTTATACCTAAATCGGATCAAATGCAAATCATTGATGGAACAATCAGAAATAATCTTGAGAGTACATTTGCAAAAACAACAAAAACTTACAATTTGCGTAGCCGTAAACAAGATGCGTACTTGCCTGGACAAGAAGTTTATCGTCGCAATTTTCAAATTAGCGATTTTGGAAAACAATTTTGTGCTAAGTTAGCACCTAAATTTCTTAAAGCTAAAGTGCATTCTGCAGTCGGCAATTGTATGTATAAGTTGGAAGATTTGAATGGCTGAAACATAGGAGTTTTCCATGCAAAAGACTTCACAGCCCGGTTATTTTGTTTCGTATCGTGGGTCGAGCCACACGGAACACCGAAAAATTGTATTATATACCACGTAGATGCCCAAATCATTTACTTGTACATATTTGGTAAATGTTTTGGTAGTGTGGCGGCTGAGTGAAAATACCTTAATAAAAAAAAAAAAAAAAATCGAATTTTCTAAAAATGTCAAAATGAGAAGAAAAAAGAAAATTTATTTCTGGAAAAGTTGTGTTTCAAATAGAACGAAAAAAAATATTGAAACTGAAAATTCATTTTTATTTTGGTCATACGGTGTGTTCTTTAAGGTAATGTTATTATAATCATTATTTTTTTCGATTTATAATTTGTACGTCATCAGGTTTTGCGCAATGGCAGAGCGAATTTAGCGATAAAATTGAGACATCGTTCTTATAACGCAGCCATAACCTATCGCAAACGACGCCAAACCAAAGTAACGCGCTGAGAACGCGTAGTTCATGTATATGTCGTACATCGCAAACTTTCGTGGTGATATAACACGCAGATTACGCTAATTGACCACGCAGCCAACGGACAGCAACGCGAAATTATCGCGCAGTCTAAGGAGTTACGCAGGGAAGAACTATTTCGGGTAGTCGACGCGCAGCCAACGCGCAGCCTAGCGTAGTCGACGCGCAGCCAACGCGCACCTAGCGTAGCGACGCGCAGCCAACGCGCAGCTCAACGCAGCCCAGAGTAGCCAACGCGGAGTCATCGCCTGTAGGCAACGCGCAAATCTGCGCGCTTTATTTTGGTACCTGTGAGGTCGTGATTCGAAGAGCGTCACTTAATTTATCTTTTGACGTTATTGAACACATGGTGTAAATTACAGATGGAAGCCGCTTAAATCCAGGACTTGTATTATTTATTATTTTTTAATTTAAATATTTCTTTTAACTTAATATTTCATTCAACTTAGTTTAATATTAGCAATGTATTTAAAATATGTTTTGGTATAATTTATTGGTTTTATTAATTACTAATCCAATTTTTGTTTAAATGTTACTCTAGAAAATTTTCAAAATTCGAAACTCAAGATATAGCAAGTCACATTCGTCGAATTTGAGAGCTCAAAGGACGTGAATGGACCTGGCGATCTATTAAAACAATTTCAGTTGGCGACATCCATAAAGGGATCAAAAATTGTAAGTTATTTTTGTTTAATTATTTATTGGACATTAAATGGATTAGTAAATAATTATTATTGTTAAAAAAAATTTAAAAAGATTTTATGAATTAAATACGTTGCTAAATTTTGATTTGATTTTATTTAATTTAATATTAATTTAAAAATATTGATAATCTAACGTAATAATTTAATGACTAATTAAACTTAAATTTAACTTAAATAGCTATGTAATTTTGTTTAAATTTTTATACATAATTTTAATGTTTTATTTAGACATAATGTCTTATTTTAAATTAACAAATAATGTAATGTGAATATAAAGATTTACTTATGAAAATGTATAACTAATCTTTAACATAGAAGAGGAGAGACAAGTATGAGGGCAAATTACAACTGATAGATAGGTATGGAACAAATTAGGGGCTATTGTAATAATGCGGTCGTACAATAGCCAAGGTCAGAGTAATCTGAAAGGGGAGGGCAAAGACCAGAGGGTCACAACATCTTGACACTTTTGTATGTGTTTTTTTTTTTTTTTTAAGTGAAACGACAGCAATAGATTTGAGTTGAGTTAATAATAGCAATGAGAAAATTGATAAAATTTTGTTTATGAACCTGTTCAAGGACCCATCCTTAGCCGGGACAAATTGAACTGGCAGGTTTCGTAACATGTTTTCCGGCGAAAAGACTTGTGATTCACAAAAAAAAAATCGAAATTCGGTACACCTACCCATTTGTAAATATGGGTATCAAATGAATGGAAATTCTTCAGCGATTGAATGTTTGTAGTTATTTTCAGGATTCGTATACCCTGGTGACCTATATATCACTTTTAACGGTAACCACACATATGTGTAGGGTATTTATAGTCGGCTTAGACCGACTATAATTTGATAATCCTAACTATCATAATTACACCTACTTTAAAATTTCCCATGTGATCTAACCTTCTCAACTGGTTTTTATTTAAATTTGCATGGAGCAATAATGCTCCATTGGGATCAATTTTTAAAGAACATACTATAAGTTTTAAAGATTGAACATGTTAAAACATGTTTAATTTTATTTAGTTTTTTCTTGAGTCAAATTTTATATACTCTCTTTAAAATTTTAATTGAGTATATTTATACTATTGGAATTATCTTTTTAACTCATTTTAAAGAGATATCCATTATATATAAATGGATCGAAATTTGAATTAAAGTTATTTGTCGTCTACATTACAATTTGATAAGAACAAAAATATGGTAAGATTTTTTTTTTAATTTTTGTATTTATTAATTTATATATTTTTTTTTATTTTAAGGATTTCGCTGAAATTATTAGTTTAGCAAAAGGAAACCTCTCTACATACATTAGAGTAGATGACTTGCCCATTGATCAGGAATTCAGGATTTCTAAATTTGAATGGAAAAACACAATTAATGGAACAAAATTAATTGTACATCTAACAGACAATAGATGGTTTTATCTACCAGCAAGAATTTCTAGAAAAGTTGAAACCGATGATCCATATTTATATAATATAAATGAGAAGAAGTGGTCTATTATTTTTAGAGGACGACAATCTGAATTAATGGGGATGGCTCTATTCGATTTACGTTATGAATAAAAACGTATCTATATACTTACTTTTAAATATATTCATTTTTAAATAAAATATTTAAATATATACAAATTGTTTTATTTATTTTTTTATTTATTTATTTATTTATTTATTTATTTATTTATTTATTTATTCTTAAAACGAATAGAAACAATTAAATTTTATCATCATCATCGTCCATTAAATTACAATAATGGCGATCCGCATTTAACATCCTCGGATCGTCTAAGTTAAGAAATAGATGATCTAGTCCATCATCTAACAACCCTTCCCTAATTCCAACATCTATCAAATTTACTGGCGGGAGTGCTACGACTTCTAGTATTTCAATTTGAGGATTTACTGTTAATAAAATTTTTATTATTAATATAAAATAATTTTAAAAAATATATTTAGTTATTTACTTACAATTATAAGTTTTTGCCTTTTTATACGAAAAATTATGTTTTCGCAGGATATGCCGCTTCAGATTGTTTCTAGTCGAGAATTTTAAATGTGGACAAAATTCACACTCCATTTTTTAATGTTTTAATCAAAGTATGTAATATGATATATGTTTAACTGAATATATAAATTAGAATTCAGCAAAATTTAAAGTATATCTAGTGGAATACAACGGAAGTCAATAAAATTCAGAATACGATTTCATAATTTTTGTACATTTTATAACAACTCCGTTTTCTATATTTTACTAAGTAATTTGAGATATCCCTACTATGCAAAAAAAAATAAAATTTTAATAAGTCAGCAAAAATATTGATGGTAGGTAATGTTGATTTGAATTTAAATAGCAATATTTAGTGTATATCTATCACTTCAATCCAACGTATCCAAAAACATATTTTAAAATGTTCGAGTGTGAAATGTGTGAAAAGTCCTACGGGAAGTAATATAATTTAAAAAGACAATCCTAAATGTGCATGACAATAAAAACTTTACATGTAAAAAATGTAATAAAACATTCACAAGGGAATACAATTTTAAAGTTCATTTATCGAAACATGATCAGGAGCTGTATATCAAGAAGACAAAACTACAGGTGGAACCGGTAATGGATAATGATGGACCATCAACTAGCAAAGAAACAATTTGTTGTATATTCTGCAATTGTTTCGTTCATAAATCTTTATGGAAAGCTCATATAAGAACAAATTTACATGAGAAATCCGCTGAGAAGGATGATAAAGATGGTTTCAAGCTTATAAAAAATGCATTCAAACAAAATGTATGCAATTATATCTTGTATAATGGTGACGAAGGCGAATTAAATATAAAAGATTACTTGATAAAAAAAGAACCACAACTAATAGCTTTACTAAAACGTGAATTATTATCAAAAAAATCAATAAAATTTAATGTCGAAGTCTCCGGAGAATATATTCTTCCGGTTAAACCTGAAAATGGACATGATGAATTTAAAATATCAGTTATGTCCCATATAACTACGCAGATTACATTAATATCAGAGAGTGACATAAGTACGGCTATTTTAGATATGAAGGATGTAATAATACAAAAATGGATGAATTTCAAGAAAGAGATAGTGGTTGGTCTTTAACAAAAATTAATAAAATTGAAGTTAACATGTGAAATGTGTGAAAAGTCCTACGGGAAGTAATATAATTTAAAAAGACACATCCTTTACATGTAAAAAATGTAATAAAACATTCACAAGGGAATACAATTTTAAAGTTCATTTATCGAAACATGATCAGGAGCTGTATATCAAGAAGACAAAACTACAGGTGGAACCGGTAATGGATAATGATGGACCATCAACTAGCAAAGAAACAATTTATTGTATATTCTGCAATTGTTTCGTTCATAAATCTTTATGGAAAGCTCATATAAGAACAAATTTACATGAGAAATCTGCTGAGAAGGATGATAAAGATGGTTTCAAGCTTATAAAAAATGCATTCAAACAAAATGTATGCAATTATATCTTGTATAATGGTGACGAAGGCGAATTAAATATAAAAGATTACTTGATAAAAAAAGAACCACAACTAATAGCTTTACTAAAACGTGAATTATTATCAAAAAAATCAATAAAATTTAATGTCGAAGTCTCCGGAGAATATATTCTTCCGGTTAAACCTGAAAATGGACATGATGAATTTAAAATATCAGTTATGTCCCATATAACTACGCAGATTACATTAATATCAGAGAGTGACATAAGTACGGCTATTTTAGATATGAAGGATGTAATAATACAAAAATGGATGAATTTCAAGAAAGAGATAGTGGTTGGTCTTTAACAAAAATTAATAAAATTGAAGTTAACATCAATCAGTACATGTCATTAAGAGGACTGAACTATTTTGAACTTCCTCAATGCATACAAAATAAATAAGCTTGTGTTAATGTTCATAATAATGACATTTACTGCTTTAAATGGGCAATTATATCAGCTCTTATGTATTCAAATATCAAAAATCCATCTCGAATACAATCTTATGGAATAGAGGATATTACTGGTGATATTATAAATATTGATGGAAATTGTATTAATTTTACTGGAATAGAATTCCCTCACAAAGTGAAGAATACGAAAATATTCGAACTAGAAAACTCAATTAGCAAAAACATATTTATGTATAATAAAGTTAATATAAATAAATATGAAATACTGGGATCAGTATATAAGACAAAAAATGAACAACCAATACATATTAATATTGTATTTTGTGAAAACGAGACAAGTACTCATTACGTATGGATTAGAGACATAAGTCGTCTTATTAGTACACAGTCACGTAAAAGAAATCATAAATTATTTGTATGTAATAATTGCATACTTCAATTTAATTCCGAAGCATCTTTAGAAAAGCATAAATCATCATGTAAACAGAAAATAACTAACTTTCCTATGGAAGACGACAACAAAATTAAATTTAATGGTTTTGAAAAAACATTACAAGTTCCATATACTTTCTATCTGGATTTCGAATCATTGCTAGTACCGTTAGCAGGATGTACGCCAGATCCTTTAAATTCCTTCACCCATACAGTACAGGAACATGTACCTTGTGCTTTTTCAAGTTTGATGAAATGAAAACATATATAGGTAAATATAAACTGAGAATAATCAAATGTATACAATACATTTTTACTGTTTATTCATTGTAGGAAGTGATTGCTCCAAAGTTTTAATAGAGACGCTACTAACTAAAATCAAACAATTGTATTGGAGTACAATTGCGAATATTCGACCCATCGAGATGACGGAGATGGATAAGATATCGTTTATAGAATGTAAGATATGTATAATATGTAAAAATAGTTTAGATAATAATATTAGTTCAAAAGTAAGACATCATTGTCATTATACAGGAAAATATTTAGGAGCTGCACATATAGATTGTAATTTAAAAGCAAAAGCAACTAAATATTTTCCTGTATTTACTCATAACTTATCCAAATATGATTTACATTTATTTTTAAGAAATTTAAATGATATTGAAGGTGATACTGATATTATTCCTCTAAATAAAGAGGTTTTTATATCAATAACCAAAACAATTAAATTAAATGATGATCATAATTTTAAAATAAGGTTTGTAGACTCATTCAGATTTCTACCAAGTAGCTTGGACAAATTAGTAAAGACATTGAATGAAGATTCAATATATATAACAAAAAACAATCTTTTCAAATAATTCACATAGGTTATTATTTCGAAAGGGTGAGTTTCCGTATAATTATTTGGATAGTTTTCAGAAATTGAATGAGTCTGCATTACCCCCAAGGGATAAGTTCTTTAATACACTAAATAATGAGGAATGTACGGAGGAAGATTATATGTTTGCACAACAAGTTTGGAATAAATTTTCATGTCAAAGTTTGAAAGATTATTTAATAATATATTTAAATTGTGACGTTGTACTATTAGCAGATATTTTCGAAAATTTTAGGAAAATTTGCATTCAAATTTATGAATTAGATCCATGCCATTATTTTACAGCACCTGGTTTTTCCTGGGATGCTATGCTTAAAATTACTGGTATTGAGTTAGAACTATTAACAGATATAGATAAGTATACATTTATACAGGATGGCATTCGAGGAGGTCTAACTCAATGTTCAGTTAGACATATTAAAGCCAATAATAAATTTATGAATGAATTTAATCCTAGAGAGAAATCAAAATATTTAATGTATTTCTATGCAAATAATTTATATGGTTATGCAATGTCACAACCATTACCATATAAAGATTTTAAATAAAATCATTATCAATGAGTTCTCATAAAGGATTAATTTTCGAAGTAGACTTAAGTTATCCTGAGAATATACATGATATGCATAATGATTTCCCATTTTGTCCAGAAAGTAAAGTATCACCTGCTTCTTCAAAATCTAAAGTACCGAAATTAATTGCAGATTTAACTCATAAGACTCAATATAAAATCCATTATATGATGCTTCAAGAATGTCTGAAACAGGGCCTAATTTTATTAAAAGTTCACAGAGCATTAGAGTTTCAACAAAGCTGTTGGCTTAAAAAATATATCGATCTGAATACTGTTATGAGATCAAAAGCTAAAAATGAATTTGAAAAAAAAAATTATAAACTTATGAATAACGCAGTATATGGGAAAACTATGGAAAATGTTGAAAAAAGAAAGAATGTCAAAATTTCATGTAACTGGGAGCATTTAGGAAAAGTAAAAGGAGCAAGAGCTTTAATAGCAAGTCCAGCTTTTAATAGCCAAACCATTATAGATGAAAATATGGTGATAATTGAATCCAAACAGCTCAGAGTAAAGCTAAATAAACCAATATATACAGGGTTTTGTGTATTAGATCTATCAAAATTAAAAATGTATGATTTTTATTATAACTACTTGAAAAACTAATTTAATTCAAATATTCGTTTAGTATATACGGATACAGACTCGCTTGTAATTGAAGTTAATACCATTGATTTCTATAAAGACATTTATGAAGATGTTCAAAAAACTGATCCATCAAATTATATTTTTGACACTTCTAGTTATGAGTATCCTAATATATTTGGTTATAATCAAAATAATTGTAAAGTAGTATGTTTGATGAAAGACGAAAATAATGGTAAAATAATGAAAGAAATAGTATGTCTTAAACCTAAGACATACTTTTTTACTATTGAAGATGGTACACCAATATCAAAAGCAAAAGGTGTTAAAAAATGAGTTAGTAAAACATTTACTATTCATGACTAAAAAAACATGTCTTTACAATAAAAAAGTTAGATTGCGAGAAATGTATATAATTAGATCTAAAGCCCATATTTTATATACACAATGTGTAAATAAATTAGCACTTAATTTTATAGATGACAAGCGGTATATACTAGATGATGGTATAAACACACTTGCTTGGGGGCATTATAAAATTAATTATATTAAAGCTTTAAATACTGATATAGATATTTTTATGAACATAGATATTTAGAAAATTAATATGTAAACATATTAAATATAATGTATAATGTTATATACATGTATAATGTATTAAATTAAATAAACAATAAAATAAAAATGAAATCTTATATATGTAAAAAAATGCTTTTTTATTTAATATTATACCAATTAACATCATCATAATCATTTTGTAATGTTTTATTCCTTTGACGAGTAAGGCGAGGTGAGCATTGATATGGTAATATAGTTTGCTTAGTTTTCGGTGTAATTTTACTTCCATCACTTGACAAAATTCGTACTTTAGGTGATCCATGATTTGAAAAGTTTTTTAAACGTTTAGCTGCAGAACTAGCAGAGGTATGATTTATTTTATTAATTGTTGTATCCACATCCATAGAATTTTCTTCATTTCCGTTAATATTGCAAAATATATGTTCATCAGCATTGAAGTCAGCCTGTGAAGCAAAATATCTTTTTCCAATATCTTTTGTTTGGGTTTCATTATCGTTTTTAAATATACATTTTGTTTGAGTATCCTTATCCCTTAATAATTTGTATGACTTTACTGATTTATTCTCTTTCTTCATATTTATTTCTTGTTTGGAAATCAAATATTTTGCAAGTTCTTGTTTTATTTCATACCATTTATTTATATCTTTAAGTGTATGAGAGGCATTTATCGGAAGAAGTTTTCGTTTTAAAAATGTGAATCTGATATATCTTTAGAAAAGGGTTTAATAATACAAGCTTGGATAAAATATTAGACATTATCTAAAATTTTTCGTATAACACCGCTTAAAACAGATGAAATCAAAATTGGAATAAATCCTCCTCGTTGAATTAGATGTTTTCTCTTTGATCGTAAAACAGTTTTTGAGCAGCAAAGTTTTCTAATGACATTTTTATATGATTTTAACTTTACTAGATCGTTTTTCTTTACATTATGATTTTTATGTAAAATATTAAATGCAATTTCATTAATAGCTTTTATAAGATTATCATCCGCATTTTTATACCCTACACCTATGAGGTACAGGGTATATTAACTTTGTGCATATATTGTAACGCCCCTTAGGAGGCGTGTCCGGTATGGAAAAGTATATATATTCTTGATCAGCATCACTACCCGAGTCCGTTTAGCCATGTCCGTCTGTCTGTCTGTCTGTCTGTCTGTCTGTCTGTCTGTCTGTCCGTCTTGCTGTCTTGCTGTCTTGCTGTCTTGCTGTCCGAATACAGAATAACTTGAGAAATACTGATCAGAATGCGATGAAATTTCGTCTCAATATATTTTAGCCAAAAGTAGGAACTGAGTTTGAAAATGAGCAAAATCGGTCAACGGACACGCCCACCTCCCATACAAGTCACTTTTATATAACTCTTTCGAAACTAATATTTCGAAAAGTATTCAAGGTATAGTTATAAAATTTAAAAGGTATTGTTAGAATTTACCTAAAAATATGTGGTCCAAAAATGGGCGTGATCCGCCCACTTTTTTTTTTCATTATATCCCGGGTTTTCATAGTAAAAATTTGATCCGTAAATTATTAAAATCAAATCTATGAAAAATTAGCCTTTCAAAATTTTAAATATAGGCGTGGTCCGCCCAATTATATTTTTCAATTTTTTATTAGTTGTTTATACTTTTATATAAATTTTTTAATTTATGGGGATATAAGACGTAAATTTCTGATATATGAATAATATTCTGAGGTTCAGCATAATTAAAAATTTAAAATTAAGGTATACAATTAAATATTCCTCATTAATATCTCCACCAAAGGTGTAGGGTATTCCATAGTCGGGCCCGACCGACTATAAAAATCCGCCCCATGTGACCGAACTTACCCATGTGACCTAACTTTCCCAACTCGTTTAGAATTGCATTTCTCAATTTAGGTTTCGCATTTTTAAGAACATATAGAATATATTTGTTCTCCTTCAATCGTTTCAGTTGGCACGTCATTTTGAATTGAAACAAAGCAATAACAATATTCTATATTGAAAATGTTAGATCTGAATCTTAATGCGTTATGTGCTTGTTGTGTAAGATCTATTAATAAATAACCATGAGCACTCTCAGTACAAGTGTTGTATACTCGAACTAATTTATAATGTTCCGGATAAATTTGTCTTGCCAAGCATTGAAATTGTAGTTTATCTCTAGGATTTTTAAACATAACTATATATTATAACTATTTATGCTTTAGTAGGTAGTTCACAAACTTTTTTATTAAATGAGTCTAACATTAAATCATCTAAAATAATTAGTATAGATTCATTGGCGGAATTCTCAAAGTCATCTGGAATACCTTCAATAAAATATACATTATCAATTTCTGGTAATCAGTTTTTTTCAACATAACACCAAATTACTTTCGTAATAGGAGAACTAATTAAATGTTTATTGTTAATAAGATTTATGGACCACAAACTAACATTGTAAATGGATACACAAATTGATGAAACATTGTTCTCTATGCTATGACTAACTTCAAATAAAAATAATTGTTGGAAGCATGTATTTTTTATATAAATATAAATTTTTAAAAATCAATCATTTCCATTATTGGCTGAACTCACTATGAGTAAAGAAGTTCTTGTAAATGAATTGCACCGACAAGCAAGAAGAAATTTTAAACGGCGTAGGTTTATACAAAAGGGTATTTCAGATACTTGGCAAATTGATCTTGTAGAAATGATACCTTTTGCAAAGATTAATAAAGGATATAAATATTTACTAACTATTATAGATGTTTTTTCTAAATACGCATATGCAATTCCTGTTAAAACCAAAAGTGGAATCGATGTAACCTTAGCTATGCAAAATATTCTGAAAAAAATAAGAATAAAATTCCAAATAATATTCAATCTGATCAGGGTAAAGAATTTTTCAATTCACAATTTAAAAAATTAATGAATCGATTTGAAATAAACCATTATCATACATTTTCCAATATGAAGGCTTCAATAATTGAAAGGTTTAATAGAACTTTTAAAAATTTAATGTGGAAAGACTTTAGTCTTCAAGGTACTTATAAATGGTTAGAATTGATTACAAAAAATATAAATATATATAATAATAAATATCATCGTAGTATTAAAATGTCTCCCAAAAATGTCAATAAATCTAATCAACAAAGGCTTTTAAATACGGTTTACAATCATAATAAAACATTTACGATGAGCAAATTAAAAATTGGAGATGATGTTCGAATTAGTAAATATAAAGGCACTTTCTATAAAGCATATGAATCCAATTGGTCCAATGAGGTATTCAAAATAAATAAAATAAAGATCACAAATCCAATTACATATCAATTAATTGATTATCAAGGAGAATTAATACAAGGAGGATTTTATGAAGAAGAATTACTTAAAACGGAAACATCAAATACTTATCTAGTTGAAAAGGTTATAAAAAGAAAAAAGCATATGGTATATGTCAAATGGTTCGGTTTTGGAAGTGAACATAATTCATGGATCAATAATAACGATTTATTAACTAAGTAAACTATATTTAATTTATTATAATTATGTTGTTCAAATATTTATATAAATAAAGTGATTTTTAATAAAAAAACTATCATTCTTATAAAAACATTTGAAAATAAAAGATGGGTGATTCCAGTTTTTATGTTACTTTATTAAGTAATAATTCCGCAAATATCTATGAAAATACTAAATCTACATTTACAAATTTATTAAAACAATCTTTGATTTTAAATGAAAACTGGGTTGTAGGTTTAACAGAAATTTCATTTCAACTTGTTAATAACCCATCTACATTTGAAGTATCTCGAAATTTGAATAAAAGGGATATTTTGAAATCAACTTTAAAGTTAAATAAAAGTAATATCAAAAATGTAAATAGTGATCTAAAAGTAGATAAAAAAATAAATACTATCCCTATCACATATTTAAATTTCATGGACAAAATAAATCAAGCTATCACGAATAGAGAAGAAAAACCACAAATTGCAGAAAATCAACTCAATGTCAATTCTAATCCTGAGACAGTTGTAATAAAAAAAAATAAAGATGAGTGGAATATCGATAACAAAAAAGATAAAACTTTAAAATTAATAACTGAAAAATTAGACATTCAAGATAGTATAAATGAAAACCCTGAGTTGGTTGGCGTAAAAAGCAGTATTAATAAACACTTTGTATCGGAGAATACAATACTTAAAATGTTAGATGATATATCGAATTCTTATGAAAAATTTAATTCACATACAAATTATAAATTAAGATCTAGCGAGCTATACAACCTAGTGTTTGTGTACACAGCCATTATTAAACCCAGATATGTAGGCGATCAAAAAATAAAATGTTTAAAAATATTTTCATGTTTAAATGAAATAAATTATATTAACTTTAAAAATATTGAATATTATCCATTGGAATCTTCAAATATAAATAATATTTCTAAAATGATACGAGATGATGAAGGAAAGAAAATAAATATTATGTCGAATGAATTCCCCGTTTATTGCACGTTACATTTTCGTAATATAAAAGAAGCTTCATAAGTTGTACTGATATCATTAATATGTAAACCATGGACAAGATTTATTCTGAGTACTATGTGTACACAGCCATTATTAAACCCAGATATGTAGGCGATCAAAAAATAAAATGTTTAAAAATATTTTCATGTTTAAATGAAATAAATTATATTCACTTTAAAAATATTGAATATTATCCATTGGAATCTTCAAATATAAATAATATTTCTATAATGATACGAGATGATGAAGGAAAGAAAATAAATATTATGTCGAATGAATTCCCCGTTTATTGCACGTTACATTTTCGTAATATAAAAGAAGCTTCATAAGTTGTACTGATATCATTTATATGTAAACCATGGACAAGATTTATTCTGAGTACTATCCTCTATCAATCCGGATCAAATTTGGATAATATAGGAGATATATACCATTCTCCTAGAATTGTTCAATATGGTCGTGGAATTGGTTCATTTTTTTCGGCCTTGTATACACATCTAAAACCTCTAATGAAAACTGGATTAAATGCTTTAAAAAACCATTCAATCGAAATTGGAAAATCAGTTTTGGAAGAGTTAGGTACTAAACCTATAAAAACTATATTAACTGAACAGGGTAAAAAGGCTGTTCGAAATTTAAAAGAAAAAGTATTAGCAAAATTAGAAATATACAAGATGGGAATGGAAAACGTATAAAATTCAAACGACTAAAGAAAAAAGATCATATGAAAACTAAACGTTCTAGAAGAAGGAAGTTTACTGATATATTTGGCAACTGTTAATTTATTTATGATAACAGGATTTATTGAATGTATGAAAAGTGAATTAGATCTTATTGAGTCACCACCTGTACAAACTAGCATAATTAAAACAGAGGAGGTCCAATAGCAACAATTGACAACTCTACTACAATAGAATTTCTTTCACTCGGAAATGGTGAAACATATCGTGATCTAAGTAGTGTTTATTTACGATTAATTGTAGAAATTAATGGAAGTAGAGGAGTCATAAACAATTTACTTCATTCATTATTCCGGAGCTGTAGTGTTCATTTAAATAATAGAAATGTATCGCAATCTGATAAAAATTATCAGTATAGATCTTATATTGAAACATTATTAAACTATGGAAATGATGCTAAATCTACACATCTTGAATCATGCGGATGGTCATTAGATATAAAAAAAATTAATTCAATAGTTGAGAATGAAAATCCAGGTTTAGCTAGACGAAAGAAAACATTTAAAAATGAAGAACGAGTTGAATTGATTGGAAGACTTCATGCAGATATATTTAATCAATCTAAATATCTTTTTAATAATGTGGATCTTAAAGTAACCCTTAATATGGAGAAACCTTCTTTTTATATACTAGAAGATTCAAAATCTGGAGAGTCATCTATTAAAATTCATGAAGCTAACTTATACATTAATCATCTTACCATTAATAGTAATATTTGATTTAACACCAGATCATAACAATATCTCACACTGTGGAAACTTAATAAATCAAGGTACAATACGAATTGAAGATCGTTTCAGTGAAGCACTTTCTGAAGCAATTACGTGTTTAGCATATTGTGAGTTTGATAGTGTTTTGGAAATTGATAAAAATCGTACTGTATTACAATCATTATGAATACAAGTAATATAGAAAATATTTTATATAAAAATTTAGTAACTAAGAAAAATTTTAAAGGAGTTTTTGCATCAAATCAGCTACCTAGAAATCGAATAAAAAAGCCAGCATTTTATATTGTGAATATGGATTCATCATTTAAACCAGGATCACATTGGATTGTAATATATTTTCCTCGAAATGGGCCGGCTGAATATTTTTGTTCTGCAGGGAGTTCACCTATTAAACCATTTATAAATTTTATTCAAACCAATGCATCCACATTTATTAAAAGCAATTTCCGATTACAAAATGAAATTTCAATGTTATGCGGTGTTTATTGCTGTATATTTATGCATTTAAGAAGTAAAAATATTACTTTTAATAGGTTCTTTAATTATTTTGATATATATAATTTATATATTAATGATATTTTAGCTGTACATTATTTTAAAAGTATTTTTAAGTTTCCTATAATAAAAAATAAATAAAACAATTTAATGAAAATAATTTAAAAATTTGTCTTTTTATTTCTATTATTTAAAATTTTTACAACTTCATAATAAAACGAGTTGGGAAAGTTAGGTCACATGGGTAAGTTCGGTCATATGGGACGGACTGTTATAGTCGATCGGGCCCGACTATGGAATACCCTACACCTTAATGTGAGATATTTAATTGTATACCTCATAATATTAATCACATATCAGAAATTTATGTCTCATATAATTTAAAAAATTGATATAAAAGTATAAAATATCTAATAAAAAAATTTTAAAAATAAAAGTAGGCGGACCACGCCAATATTTAAAATTTTGAAAGGCTAATATTTCATAGATTTGATTTTAATAATTTACCGATCAAATTTCCACTATGAAAACCCGGGAAATAATGAAAAAAAAAAGTGGGCGGATCACGCCCATTTTTGGACCACATATTTTTAGGTGAATTCTAACAATACCTTTTAAATTTTATAACTATACCTTCAATACTTTTCGAGTTATTAGTTCCGAAAGAGTTATATAGAAGTGACTTGTATGGGAGGTGGGCGTGTCCGTTGACCGATTTGGCTCATTTTCAAACTCAGTTTCTACTTTTGGCTAAAATATATTGAGACGAAATTTCATCGCATTCTGATCAGTATTTCTCAAGTTATTCTGTATTCGGACAGCAAGACAGCAAGACAGCAAGACAGCAAGACGGACAGACAGACAGACAGACAGACGGACATGGCTAAACGGACTCGGGTAGTAATGCTGATCAAGAATATATATACTTTTCCATACCGGACACGCCTCCTAAGGGGCGTTACAATATATGCACAAAGTTAATATACCCTGTACCTCATAGGTGTAGGGTATAAACATTATTAATAATAAACAATTATTTTGTATATTTTATTCTATAATATAATTTTATTAGCTTATCAATATCTTTGCACAACAACCACATGTATCTGGTCCCTACGTTAAGTCATCTGTGACCCATGGACAGCTCTTATAATGTACTCCGTGAATAGTAAATATTTTTTTCATATACTGGAAATGCTTACAATAAGGGATAAACTTAATAAACTGTGTTTGTTCCTCAACTCTCATCAACTCTCATCATGCTAAATAAATCATCAAGCATAAAACTAAAATTTTAATTGCTTCTATAACATATACAACAACAAAATTATTACGTACATATATGTACTGCCATTTTGCCATTAAAAATGCTTACTCCGAAATAATTAACAAACATACAATATGAGTTGCAAATTTACTCTTTACGGCTGCATTCCTTCATAACATACATATAACATATATGTATGTATCAACATTAATAACATATGTTAAAATGTCATCCCAATTGTTCCATGCCATTATAATGTATATAATATACATATAATACACTTGAAATTATACTAACAACTACTCTGTTACAAAATGATCCCTATTGAAAACAATAACAACACCTATGTTAAAAAATTATCCGAACTGAAATACACTAACAACTACTCTGTTAAAAAGTGATCCCTATTGAAAACAATAACAACATCTCTGTTAAAAAATGCTCCTCATGGCGCCTTATGGCTCCATGGAGACCCTTTGAGCCAGAACCGGCGCAAACATACTACTTATTGACATTAGTAGTAGAATGTGACGTAGATGATATGGGAATTGTGAGTGCACTGGTCCTGATGATTGGATACAAAAACGGTTCGATTAGTTTTGTGTACAGGACTTGCAGGTTTCAACGCATTCATCTTAGACTTCAAACAAATCCCATATTCATCTGTTGCTGATGCGTCTGTAGAATCACAAAGCATCTCGCCTGGAAGTTTGATTCAAGTTAGCAATACTGTAGCAATACTATAGGAAGGACGTCAAACCAGTTGGGATTTTTGTGACACATTATGGCTGCTTTTAGAGATCGATGCCACCTTTCAATCATCCCGTTCGCACATGGATGATGCGGCGATGTAGGAATACGTTGCACTCCAATTAGTTGACGTAATATGATTCGAACTGGCGTCCTTGGTCTGTTGTAATTTTCGCAGGAACACCGAATCGCGAGATCCAACCGTTGTAGAACACATCTGCAACTGTGACAGCTCGAATGTCCGTAATTCTTATGGTCTTGCTGTTTCAGTTGAGACATTACAGAAGAAGTTTTTGGAGTCAGTTCATAGTTGTACTGGTTTCAAAATCAATGATGTCGGCTTCAAATTTCGCAAGAATTCGTGCAACTCAAAATCATTTTCTTGAGCGTTTGCCAGCTCGTTGTAGTCGATGACAGTATGCGCGGTAATTGTTGTAATACGCGACAAGGCAACGATGTTCTTGTCTTGTCCGCTTATGTGCCTTATATCCGTCGAAAACGGTGAGAGGTAATCAAGCTGCCGGAACTGACGAGGTGTAGCTTTATCAGCATTTTGCTTAAATGCAAATGTTAGCGGCTTGTGATCCGTAAAAATTACAAACTTTCGACCTTCAAGCATGTGACGATAATATCTAACTACAGAATAAGCTGCTAGAAGTTCTTTGTCGTATGTGCTGTACTTTTTTTGAGTTTCGCTGATTTTTTTTTGAAAAAAACTCAATGGTTTCCAGCCATCTTTAGTATTCTGATGAAGAACGCCACCAATGGGAGAGATCATTTTTGCATTTTTCAAACGCGTGTTTGGCTGCATCTGTCCACTCGATTCTGGTTCTGTCGTTTTTTTGTTACCCTTCTGGTAAGCAAGTAGTGGGATTTGAGTAGCAGCAGCTTGTGAAGTGAATCTTCTGTAGAAATTCATCATTCCGACAAAACGACGGACCTTTTTGACTGTTTTTGGTTCGGGTAGCGGGCGGATGGCATCTTTTTGTACTTGATGACTAAGGAACGTTATTGAAGACTTTCCAAAAACACATTTTGCTACATTCACAAGGAAGCCAAACTCCTGAAGATGCAGGTAGAGTTGCTCGAGGTGGTGAAAATGATGTTCCTCGTTTTCAGTGGCAATCAAGATACGGCAACAAAAATACATTTCGCGCAACACCTCGTGCATTAATCGCTGGAAAGTTTGTCCCGCGTTGCATAACCTAAAGATCATAAACTCGAACTCGAAAAGTACGAATGGAGTTATGATCGCCGTCTTTGGAACATCCTTCGGTCACACCAGTATTTGGTTATAAGCACGTACTAGGTAGATCGTTGAAAATATTGACTTTCCTTCTATTGTGCGTGAAATCGTGGATGTGCGGAACAGGGTATCTATCGGGAACAGTTTGTACATTCAGCCGACGATAATCCTCGCATGGACGCCAATGTCCATTCTTTTTGGGTGCCATGTGTTATGGTCAACCATTGGCTTTTTGATGGTCTGCAAAGTCCTTGGTCAACCATATACTGGAACTCGCGTTTGGCAATTTCCAGTTTATTCGGTGGAAGACAACAAGGCCGTGTAGATACTGGAGTTCCGTTGGTTTCAATGACATGCTCGACATTATGCTTTGCGCTATTGGTAGTAGTGGACACGTTTGTTAAATTGGCAAAACGTGAGAGAAGATCATGGTAGGTCGTACTGTTTACCATCGTTTTCACCTGCCTATAGCTGTATATAGTTTCGAGACGTCCCTTTAAATAAAGTCCTGTCTCGCCGTCGATAAGATGGCCGTGTTTCAAGTCCACTAGTAAGCCAAAGTGCTTTAGGAAATCTGTTCCAATGATTGGGTGGGAATCATCTGCGACAACGAATTTCCACTTGAACGAACGTCTAAGTAGAAGTGTTGGGCAGATCAGCGCGTCGCCATACGTGTTGATTGGTGTGCCATTAGCAGCGAAATGTTAATATTTTTCGGGCTGACGCTTTCGATTACGTTGATGTACAACAGGCAAGACGGAAATGTCGGCACTTGTGTGAACTAGAAAATGTTGGCTTACCAGATTGTCGCGTATGAAAAGACGATTTGTTGTCTGTTACCGGATATTTGACGCCTCTAATGACCGGGCTGAGCATTTCCCGATAACGAATTGCTTATCGAAAAAGAGCATGTCGATCGGCAGTTGTGAGCGTTGTTGCCAAAGCGATGATGATAGTAGCAAATGGGAGATGAATTTGAGCGTGCTCGGGCACGTCCATTCGATTGACTCCTCGATTGACTTGAACGTTTTGTTTGTAGTTGCTTTTGCATTTCGTTACACGACGAGCTGATTGCTGCAATACTGGTAGAAGCTGTCGAAATATCACCAATCTTATCGGCCATCTTTGCAATATTTTCAAGCGTTTCTGTGGATTTTGAAAGAATTGCTTGTGTTTTTGCCGGAAGACGTTGCAAACACATGGTGCGCAAGAAATCGTCTGTGATGCCGCCATTTGCGAGATTACGCATTTCACTGAGAAGCGCACTTGGCTTTTTGTCTCCGATGTCCATATTCGTGAGCAGTTGTCTAATACGTTTTTCCTCAGACACCGAAAAATGCTTAATAAGGCGACGTTTGCATCTCATATGCATCTACCGGTGGATTTAAAACGATGCCACTAACCTGTGATAACATTTCGGTATCCAATGCCGCGAAGACGATGATTTCTTTCTATCCGCTACTACGCTGTACAATTCAAGTTGTGCATCGACTTGCGCGAACCAAGTCACAGAGCTGGATTTTCCTTCCAGAAGTGTGGTAATCTAAGTGCAGCTGTAGGAACTGGCGCAATAGTAGCAGCGGTATTTGCATTCGATGAAGCGGCAGAGTCGGTGGTGCTCGTAGTAGCAGCAGATCCTCTGGTATTCGGCATGTCTATTTATTTACTTGCCGTCGGGGTCACCAATGTCGTTTAATCGAGTTTAAATAATATATAAATTTTAGAAAAACATTGAACTTTTATTTTTCAAAAACGTAATTTTATGTTCATTACTTGTTTGATAATTTGATTGTTGAATCCGACAATAATTTGATAATAATATTTGTGGATCCATTTTAACATGAAATATTTTCAAATTATTGTCGGATTCGACCATAATTTTCTATGTGTGAATGAATAAATAATTTTTATACATTTTGACATAAACAAAATTTTTAAAAACATAATACTAAAAATAAAAATAGTACAGTATTTTAAGCACAGTAAGTGCCCCATAATAAACATTTTCTGTGACCGGTTCCATTGGTACCGATTGAGGACTGGATCTTGATGAGCAGTTTTGTAATAGGTCTAAAGGTCTGCATGAAGTGTTAATTCACCCCTTCTTAGGACAACGCCGTGTTAAAGTTGCCGTTTTTTTATTTTTATTTCATATAAAAGTTAATTACCTTCGGTTAATTGTCTCCGAGAAACCAGTCAAGTGCAGAGTCTAGTACCAGTTTGGTTACCTGCAGGATAGTGTGAATTGCCCATAAACAACAGAACACCTGACTGGTAAAAAGATATTTGTCACTGACCTGTTTGAAAGTTGTACATCCTGCGTCAACCATTTCGATTTTTTAAAGTGCATTTTATATATTCTATTTGGCCAAACAAATAAAATAATGATTTATATCGAGTATATCGGGAAAATATCTAAAATTTTAAATGCAGATCACAATTATTTTATTAGTATACTAGCAGGACCCGTTCACGACTCGTCCAAAAATTTTGTGAATGCAAGGATATAGAGTGATTTAACTAATATAAAGAATATTTTTAGTATTTATTTTGACAAATTTGATTGAGTTTGTTAACTCTCCTGGGTTTCTACGATATATATTATTTTACATTTTCTAAATTTTAAGTAGTTTGGTGCACAGGTTTAAAATTTAGTTTTGGTTTGGTGAACTTTTGTGAGTTTTAGTGTGCTGAGATTGGTCTAGTGAGTTCCTGTTAGATTAGTAACATCAAAATTAAAAGCTACAGCATTTTGAATTTTTGGGATGTATGGGAGATGCCACTCCCCTTTGTCCAATCTGGTTAAATTATAGTTAGGATACACATGGGGCCATATAGTATAGTAATGAAAATTTTCAGAAAAAGACGTTCAGCGATTTTGCAAAATTACACCCTCATTAAAAATGGGCGTAAAACTGGGTGTGATCGACGAAACCTATAGAGAAGGCATGTCAAACTCAGTTGGCATCACGGGCCGCATTGGCAATTCAAATGATGAGGCAGGCCGCATTTGTGTACCATAAGAAAAAATCGATCGTTTTTTACATTTGTTAAAAAATACAATGTTAAGATTATGAAATTTTCCATTGATCTTCGTTAAAAGTGCCGCAGGCGAAATTTTTTGTAAAAAATGGTGCGATTTTTGTCTGTTTGAAATATTTTGAAAAATGTCCGAATTTCTTTGATCCTGCCAAATATTTTGTCTGAGGCATTTACAGTGGAGTACCTATATTTCAAACACTAGTGATAATTTTATAAAACAGACACCTGACAATCATCCAAAATTGTTGCAATTTTTTATGTCGGCAAAATTGTACGATATCGAATTAGAACTTGTACCAATATCGAAGGGCAATTTGATATTTGAAAAGGATTTTTTTTCGTGAACAATTAATTTAAATTACAATGACAATGAACATTGATTAAATGTTCAGATATAGGATTTGCTGCATTCTACGGTCAAGAGTTTTTTTCTACAAAAAGTGATTATTGATTCATTTTTTGAAACTTTGAACCAATGTATCATTATAGAAGGTGAGTGTTGAACTCTGGTAGTTTTGGTGTGGAATGTCTCTAATACAAAAAAAAAAAATATTGCTTACTAATAAAAAAATTAAAATGATTCCAACTCCAGTTTGTGCAAAGCAAGTTTCTTGGTTAAAAACTTGTAAATTTTTTTTTAATAAAAGTCTGATTGCGACTTTATTTGATACTGGAGCTAATTCCGAAAGTGGTTTTGTTAAATAGGGTCCAGTTTTTAGGATTTTTAAATTTAAATTATTTTCTCTTCTTTTATTTTTAATAGTCGAATCAAAAACAATAATGTAATTTTCTTTTCGGTGATAGACGTACAAAACTATGCGCCACCATATATGTTTTATATATTCCGGCGAAATGTATCCACCGGAAATTCAAAACTTTACAATAAATTTTAAATTTTATGAATAAAAAACAATATTAATTGATGAAAAAAATTTAAAAATTTTTGTTATGCCATTTTGCAAAGTCATGTATAATATTTAAAATGACAATTAGGAAAATAAATTAAGACTATATATCAAAAACTTATTAATATCTAATTATTAAATTTAAGAAAATAATGTACCTACAAAAATATTGTTTTTTTTAATAAATTAATAAGTTTTTAACCAAGATTAGTAATTTAATTTCATATATGGCATGTTAAATTAGATACATGGCGCTGCACAAAAATGCACAACAATACATAATAATCATTTTAACGCCTGAAAATAAAATAAATATTTAATATTATTAAATATATTAATAATATTTAAAAAGTCTTCGCGGGCCGCAGACGAAAGGTTGGCGTGTTTGACATATAGATTAGAGTGATATTATTCTGGGTCTGTAGGATAGATATTCCAAATTTTAACGAAACCGCTACGAGGTTTCATATTTAGTTTTGGTTTGGTGAATATTGATTTGGGAAGTTTTGGTGTGGTGAGATTAAGTAAGATGAGTAATATCCAAATTTAAAGTTTAGTTGAAATCGATAAATTAGGGTTGAGATATACCGTACTGAATTTTTAGATTCCATGTGACGTTCTACTGCTCTTTGTCCAATCTGATGTTTACGGATTAGTATACACCAAGGACTTTATATCATAGTAATGCAAATTTTCAGAAAAAGTCGTTCAGCCGTTTTGCTATGAATTTGAAACATACACCAGAAATAATAATGGGCGTGGTCAACGAAAACTATATAGTGAACTTTTATATTTTATATTTCATATTTTATATTTTATATTTTATATTTTATATTTTATATTTTATATTTTATATTTTATATTTTATATTTTATATTTTATATTTTATATTTTATATTTTATATTTTATATTTTATATTTTATATTTTATATTTTATATTTTATATTTTATATTTTATATTTTATATTTTATATTTTATATTTTATATTTTATATTTTATATTTTATATTTTATATTTTATATTTTATATTTTATATTTTATATTTTATATTTTATATTTTATATTTTATATTTTATATTTTATATTTTATATTTTATATTTTATATTTTATATTTTATATTTTATATTTTATATTTTATATTTTATATTTTATATTTTATATTTTATATTTTATATTTTATATTTTATATTTTATATTTTATATTTTATATTTTATATTTTATATTTTATATTTTATATTTTATATTTTATATTTTATATTTTATATTTTATATTTTATATTTTATATTTTATATTTTATATTTTATATTTTATATTTTATATTTTATATTTTATATTTTATATTTTATATTTTATATTTTATATTTTATATTTTATATTTTATATTTTATATTTTATATTTTATATTTTATATTTTATATTTTATATTTTATATTTTATATTTTATATTTTATATTTTATATTTTATATTTTATATTTTATATTTTATATTTTATATTTTATATTTTATATTTTATATTTTATATTTTATATTTTATATTTTATATTTTATATTTTATATTTTATATTTTATATTTTATATTTTATATTTTATATTTTATATTTTATATTTTATATTTTATATTTTATATTTTATATTTTATATTTTATATTTTATATTTTATATTTTATATTTTATATTTTATATTTTATATTTTATATTTTATATTTTATATTTTATATTTTATATTTTATATTTTATATTTTATATTTTATATTTTATATTTTATATTTTATATTTTATATTTTATATTTTATATTTTATATTTTATATTTTATATTTTATATTTTATATTTTATATTTTATATTTTATATTTTATATTTTATATTTTATATTTTATATTTTATATTTTATATTTTATATTTTATATTTTATATTTTATATTTTATATTTTATATTTTATATTTTATATTTTATATTTTATATTTTATATTTTATATTTTATATTTTATATTTTATATTTTATATTTTATATTTTATATTTTATATTTTATATTTTATATTTTATATTTTATATTTTATATTTTATATTTTATATTTTATATTTTATATTTTATATTTTATATTTTATATTTTATATTTTATATTTTATATTTTATATTTTATATTTTATATTTTATATTTTATATTTTATATTTTATATTTTATATTTTATATTTTATATTTTATATTTTATATTTTATATTTTATATTTTATATTTTATATTTTATATTTTATATTTTATATTTTATATTTTATATTTTATATTTTATATTTTATATTTTATATTTTATATTTTATATTTTATATTTTATATTTTATATTTTATATTTTATATTTTATATTTTATATTTTATATTTTATATTTTATATTTTATATTTTATATTTTATATTTTATATTTTATATTTTATATTTTATATTTTATATTTTATATTTTATATTTTATATTTTATATTTTATATTTTATATTTTATATTTTATATTTTATATTTTATATTTTATATTTTATATTTTATATTTTATATTTTATATTTTATATTTTATATTTTATATTTTATATTTTATATTTTATATTTTATATTTTATATTTTATATTTTATATTTTATATTTTATATTTTATATTTTATATTTTATATTTTATATTTTATATTTTATATTTTATATTTTATATTTTATATTTTATATTTTATATTTTATATTTTATATTTTATATTTTATATTTTATATTTTATATTTTATATTTTATATTTTATATTTTATATTTTATATTTTATATTTTATATTTTATATTTTATATTTTATATTTTATATTTTATATTTTATATTTTATATTTTATATTTTATATTTTATATTTTATATTTTATATTTTATATTTTATATTTTATATTTTATATTTTATATTTTATATTTTATATTTTATATTTTATATTTTATATTTTATATTTTATATTTTATATTTTATATTTTATATTTTATATTTTATATTTTATATTTTATATTTTATATTTTATATTTTATATTTTATATTTTATATTTTATATTTTATATTTTATATTTTATATTTTATATTTTATATTTTATATTTTATATTTTATATTTTATATTTTATATTTTATATTTTATATTTTATATTTTATATTTTATATTTTATATTTTATATTTTATATTTTATATTTTATATTTTATATTTTATATTTTATATTTTATATTTTATATTTTATATTTTATATTTTATATTTTATATTTTATATTTTATATTTTATATTTTATATTTTATATTTTATATTTTATATTTTATATTTTATATTTTATATTTTATATTTTATATTTTATATTTTATATTTTATATTTTATATTTTATATTTTATATTTTATATTTTATATTTTATATTTTATATTTTATATTTTATATTTTATATTTTATATTTTATATTTTATATTTTATATTTTATATTTTATATTTTATATTTTATATTTTATATTTTATATTTTATATTTTATATTTTATATTTTATATTTTATATTTTATATTTTATATTTTATATTTTATATTTTATATTTTATATTTTATATTTTATATTTTATATTTTATATTTTATATTTTATATTTTATATTTTATATTTTATATTTTATATTTTATATTTTATATTTTATATTTTATATTTTATATTTTATATTTTATATTTTATATTTTATATTTTATATTTTATATTTTATATTTTATATTTTATATTTTATATTTTATATTTTATATTTTATATTTTATATTTTATATTTTATATTTTATATTTTATATTTTATATTTTATATTTTATATTTTATATTTTATATTTTATATTTTATATTTTATATTTTATATTTTATATTTTATATTTTATATTTTATATTTTATATTTTATATTTTATATTTTATATTTTATATTTTATATTTTATATTTTATATTTTATATTTTATATTTTATATTTTATATTTTATATTTTATATTTTATATTTTATATTTTATATTTTATATTTTATATTTTATATTTTATATTTTATATTTTATATTTTATATTTTATATTTTATATTTTATATTTTATATTTTATATTTTATATTTTATATTTTATATTTTATATTTTATATTTTATATTTTATATTTTATATTTTATATTTTATATTTTATATTTTATATTTTATATTTTATATTTTATATTTTATATTTTATATTTTATATTTTATATTTTATATTTTATATTTTATATTTTATATTTTATATTTTATATTTTATATTTTATATTTTATATTTTATATTTTATATTTTATATTTTATATTTTATATTTTATATTTTATATTTTATATTTTATATTTTATATTTTATATTTTATATTTTATATTTTATATTTTATATTTTATATTTTATATTTTATATTTTATATTTTATATTTTATATTTTATATTTTATATTTTATATTTTATATTTTATATTTTATATTTTATATTTTATATTTTATATTTTATATTTTATATTTTATATTTTATATTTTATATTTTATATTTTATATTTTATATTTTATATTTTATATTTTATATTTTATATTTTATATTTTATATTTTATATTTTATATTTTATATTTTATATTTTATATTTTATATTTTATATTTTATATTTTATATTTTATATTTTATATTTTATATTTTATATTTTATATTTTATATTTTATATTTTATATTTTATATTTTATATTTTATATTTTATATTTTATATTTTATATTTTATATTTTATATTTTATATTTTATATTTTATATTTTATATTTTATATTTTATATTTTATATTTTATATTTTATATTTTATATTTTATATTTTATATTTTATATTTTATATTTTATATTTTATATTTTATATTTTATATTTTATATTTTATATTTTATATTTTATATTTTATATTTTATATTTTATATTTTATATTTTATATTTTATATTTTATATTTTATATTTTATATTTTATATTTTATATTTTATATTTTATATTTTATATTTTATATTTTATATTTTATATTTTATATTTTATATTTTATATTTTATATTTTATATTTTATATTTTATATTTTATATTTTATATTTTATATTTTATATTTTATATTTTATATTTTATATTTTATATTTTATATTTTATATTTTATATTTTATATTTTATATTTTATATTTTATATTTTATATTTTATATTTTATATTTTATATTTTATATTTTATATTTTATATTTTATATTTTATATTTTATATTTTATATTTTATATTTTATATTTTATATTTTATATTTTATATTTTATATTTTATATTTTATATTTTATATTTTATATTTTATATTTTATATTTTATATTTTATATTTTATATTTTATATTTTATATTTTATATTTTATATTTTATATTTTATATTTTATATTTTATATTTTATATTTTATATTTTATATTTTATATTTTATATTTTATATTTTATATTTTATATTTTATATTTTATATTTTATATTTTATATTTTATATTTTATATTTTATATTTTATATTTTATATTTTATATTTTATATTTTATATTTTATATTTTATATTTTATATTTTATATTTTATATTTTATATTTTATATTTTATATTTTATATTTTATATTTTATATTTTATATTTTATATTTTATATTTTATATTTTATATTTTATATTTTATATTTTATATTTTATATTTTATATTTTATATTTTATATTTTATATTTTATATTTTATATTTTATATTTTATATTTTATATTTTATATTTTATATTTTATATTTTATATTTTATATTTTATATTTTATATTTTATATTTTATATTTTATATTTTATATTTTATATTTTATATTTTATATTTTATATTTTATATTTTATATTTTATATTTTATATTTTATATTTTATATTTTATATTTTATATTTTATATTTTATATTTTATATTTTATATTTTATATTTTATATTTTATATTTTATATTTTATATTTTATATTTTATATTTTATATTTTATATTTTATATTTTATATTTTATATTTTATATTTTATATTTTATATTTTATATTTTATATTTTATATTTTATATTTTATATTTTATATTTTATATTTTATATTTTATATTTTATATTTTATATTTTATATTTTATATTTTATATTTTATATTTTATATTTTATATTTTATATTTTATATTTTATATTTTATATTTTATATTTTATATTTTATATTTTATATTTTATATTTTATATTTTATATTTTATATTTTATATTTTATATTTTATATTTTATATTTTATATTTTATATTTTATATTTTATATTTTATATTTTATATTTTATATTTTATATTTTATATTTTATATTTTATATTTTATATTTTATATTTTATATTTTATATTTTATATTTTATATTTTATATTTTATATTTTATATTTTATATTTTATATTTTATATTTTATATTTTATATTTTATATTTTATATTTTATATTTTATATTTTATATTTTATATTTTATATTTTATATTTTATATTTTATATTTTATATTTTATATTTTATATTTTATATTTTATATTTTATATTTTATATTTTATATTTTATATTTTATATTTTATATTTTATATTTTATATTTTATATTTTATATTTTATATTTTATATTTTATATTTTATATTTTATATTTTATATTTTATATTTTATATTTTATATTTTATATTTTATATTTTATATTTTATATTTTATATTTTATATTTTATATTTTATATTTTATATTTTATATTTTATATTTTATATTTTATATTTTATATTTTATATTTTATATTTTATATTTTATATTTTATATTTTATATTTTATATTTTATATTTTATATTTTATATTTTATATTTTATATTTTATATTTTATATTTTATATTTTATATTTTATATTTTATATTTTATATTTTATATTTTATATTTTATATTTTATATTTTATATTTTATATTTTATATTTTATATTTTATATTTTATATTTTATATTTTATATTTTATATTTTATATTTTATATTTTATATTTTATATTTTATATTTTATATTTTATATTTTATATTTTATATTTTATATTTTATATTTTATATTTTATATTTTATATTTTATATTTTATATTTTATATTTTATATTTTATATTTTATATTTTATATTTTATATTTTATATTTTATATTTTATATTTTATATTTTATATTTTATATTTTATATTTTATATTTTATATTTTATATTTTATATTTTATATTTTATATTTTATATTTTATATTTTATATTTTATATTTTATATTTTATATTTTATATTTTATATTTTATATTTTATATTTTATATTTTATATTTTATATTTTATATTTTATATTTTATATTTTATATTTTATATTTTATATTTTATATTTTATATTTTATATTTTATATTTTATATTTTATATTTTATATTTTATATTTTATATTTTATATTTTATATTTTATATTTTATATTTTATATTTTATATTTTATATTTTATATTTTATATTTTATATTTTATATTTTATATTTTATATTTTATATTTTATATTTTATATTTTATATTTTATATTTTATATTTTATATTTTATATTTTATATTTTATATTTTATATTTTATATTTTATATTTTATATTTTATATTTTATATTTTATATTTTATATTTTATATTTTATATTTTATATTTTATATTTTATATTTTATATTTTATATTTTATATTTTATATTTTATATTTTATATTTTATATTTTATATTTTATATTTTATATTTTATATTTTATATTTTATATTTTATATTTTATATTTTATATTTTATATTTTATATTTTATATTTTATATTTTATATTTTATATTTTATATTTTATATTTTATATTTTATATTTTATATTTTATATTTTATATTTTATATTTTATATTTTATATTTTATATTTTATATTTTATATTGCATTAACATGTATGTTTGGAATTTTATGTAAACATAATATGTAATTGACTGATAAATCATTTGTAAACAGGGTTGTATTGAGACTTGAACAGTGTTGTAATGAACTCCGACTTACATTATAATATCCCGGAAACATTTTTATGTTGCCCCTTAAAATGGAGTATGTTCTAATGGAAACATAATAATTACTACATCCAAACAAAATAAATATTTAAAACGAAACATAAATATGTTTAAAATAAAACATGATTTTGAACGAGTTGAATATAAATATGTTTCCAGTGAAACATATCAGTTGTTTCAGTTCAAAAAGTAGTATGTTTGCATAAAAAAATATCTAAATATTTTTGGAAAGGAATCCTGAAAATAAAAGAAAATGTTGTTTTTTTTTATTTATTTTTATTAAAAATCTTTTAAAAATGCACAGTGGAAAATTATAATAATAGAATTCATATACAAATTTTTAAATGCATAAATAAATAATTGGTTTTAAACTGCAAGTTCTAGTGACAGCATCAATGAACCAGACGATCCAGGCTCACTTTATATTTTTTGGTACAGTTACAGTTGATCTCATTGCAGCACATAGCGTAGGCAAGGAATTCACGGAGGCTTTTGTAAAAAAAACATGCCAAATTCTGTTTGAAAATCGAAACAAAGATTATTATTTGTGGTTTTTATACCCTACAGATCAATTATGCATCTACAGATCAATTTTACTGTATACGTGCTTTGGTAAACTTTTTTGGTCAAATATATATTGCTGAAATACATGAAAATAATGTTTTCCTGTGAAACGAGTTGTGGTTCCCAAAAAAAATCGAAATTCGGTGCACCTACCCATATGTAAATATGGGTATCAAATGAATGGAAATTCTTCAGCGATGGAAAGTTCGTATACCCTGGTGACCTGTATACCAATTTGAATGGTAACCACACATATGTGTGGGGTATTTATAGTCGGCTTAGACCGACTATAATTTTGATAATTCTAACTATCATAATAACACCTACTTTAAAATTTCCCATGTGATCTAACCTTCCCACTGGTTTCACAATAGTTTCAGAAATTATATACTGCTCTATATTATACTCTGTTACTATAAGTATTTTTTATAACACAATTTATATATTTATTTAATTTACATATAACAAAACACGTTTTCTCAACACGTTTTCTCAACGATTAAGAAAAGACACGTACGCAGAAAATGCCGATCAACGAGTGTCAATTATATAAAAGAATTCTTTTTTTTTTGTTTCTTTTCGAACATCAGTATGTTTAAAATGACCCTATACATACTTCAAACGACGACAAAAGAGACGTAGGTAGAAAATTCTGCTCAACGAGTGCCAACTTCGTATAAAAGAAGAATGTTGGAAGAATACATTTATTTAAATCCAATTCTTTTTTTGTTTGTTTTTAAACATCAATATGTTCAAACGATGGCAAAAGATGGCGTAGGTAGAAAATGCTGCACAACGTTGCCAATTTCGTCAGTCGATAAATTACCGAATAAAATCGAGCGAGAATAAGAGTAGCGTCAACGCACTTATGGGGGACGAGGTTTGTTGACGTATTCCCTCCCTCCCCCATCCTACTCCACGCTACTAGCGCGCACGGTTGAGGCTGCACTGAGTGCGTAATCTATGCTGTGGTGAAGGCATAACACTCACCACGGCTTGACTTACGCTCTCATTTGTTTGTTTCAACTGCTGCGCCTTGGTAGTATGAATGTCTGTTTTGAAGTTGCCCAGTAGAAATTTCGCAAAAATTTCGCATAGATTTTTGCAACATTCGTGGGCTAAGGGCGAACTTTTTCTCGGTATATGCGTATGTGTCCACCCATAGGCCACAAATAATAGCACTAGGTGAGACCCAGGTTAATGAGGGTGCAGATCCACTGGATTTTCATATACCTGGTTATCTTACTTACTTACTTAAATGGCCCTTACAACCGTGGATCGGTTTTGGCCGCTGAGATGAAGCCGCGCCAGTCGGATCTGCTTTGCGCGCGCTGACGCCAGTTAGAAATACCAAGCGTTGCCAGGTTGTCCTCAACTTGGTCTTTCCAACGCAGATTTGGACGCCCTCTTCTACGCTGTCCACCTTCGAGTTTCGATTCAAGCACCTTCTTGGCTGGAGTGTTTTCATCCATTCGTTCGACATGACCTAGCCAGCGAAGCCGCTGGATCTTGATGCGCTTGACTATGTCAATGTCGTCGAATAACTCATACAGCTCGTGGTTCATCCTGATTCGATACTCGTTAGCAAAGCAGATAGGGCCAAAGATTTTACGGAGAATCTTTCTCTCGAACGCTTCCAGTACTCTCTCATCGGTGGTGGCCAGCGTCCATGTTTCTGCACCATAAAGTAGGACGGGCATGATGAGTGACTTGTAGAGCGTTATTTTTGTCCGGCGAGAGAGGGCTCTGCTTCTCAATTGCCTACTGAGTCCAAAGTAGCACCTGTTGGCAAGAGTTATTCTCCGTTTGATCTCCAGGCTGACGTCGTTGTTGCTGTTTACGCTGGATCCCAGATAGACGAAGTCCTTCACAATGTCGAACTTGTGGGTGTCAAAATCAGCTTTTTGTCCAAGACGCACGGACTCTTTTTTGCTTGTTGACACAAGGAACTTCGTCTTGTCCTCGTTCACCGCTAGACCCATTCGACGCGACTCTTTCTCCAATCTGGAGAATGCTGCGCTGACTGCTCGTGTGATCCTGCCAATGATATCAATATCGTCGGCATATGCGAGCAGCATGACACTTTTATTGGGGATAGTGCCGCTTTGACGGAGTTCGGCAGCTCGAACTATTTTCTCCATCAATAAGTTAAAATAGTCGCACGATAGGGAGTCACCCTGTCTGAAACCTCGTTCGGTATGAAATGGCTCGGAGAGGTCTTTTCCTATTCTCACTGAGCAACGTGTGTTGCTCAGGGTCATCCTGCAAAGCCTTATAAGTTTCGCAGGTATACCGAACTCAGACATTGCGGCGTATAATCGTTCCCTTATCGGAGTGTCGAAGGCGGCTTTATAGTCGACTAATAGGTGGTAGGTGTCGATCTGTTTTTCTAGGGTCTTTTCCTGGATTAGGCGCAATGTGAAAATCTGGTCTATGGTGGACTTTCCAGGTCTGAAGCCGCACTGATAAGGTCCAATCAGTCTGTTGACGATGGGCTTCAGTCTTTCACATAATACGCTCGATAGAACCTTGTATGCGATATTGAGTAGGCTCATCCCACGGTAGTTGGCGCAGATAGTGGGATCCCCTTTCTTAAGGATTGGGCAGAGTACACTGAGGTTCCAGTCACTTGGCATGCTTTCATCCGACCATATTCTGCTTACGAGCTCGTGCATGCTCTCTATTAGCTCTTCGCCTCCGGTCTTAAACAATTCAGCAGGCAGGCCATCAGCACCTGCGGCTTTGTTGTTTTTCAGCCGAGCAATAGCTGTTCTGACCTCGTCATGGTCGGGTGGCGGAATCTCAACGTCGTCATCAAGTACTGGGGTTGCCGGGTTTGCTTCTCTATCGGTGGAATTGAGGTCATCATCACCGGTCAGCAGTTTAGAGAAGTGATCCCTCCATATTTTCAGTGTGCTCTGGATATCTGTCACTAGATTTCCGTTCTCATCTTTACAGGAAGAGGCTCCGGATTTCGAACCTCCGGCTAGGCGTCTTATTTTCCCGAAGAATTTTCGAGCCTCATTCCTGTCCCCATGCATCTCAATCTCCTCACACTCACGTCTTTCTGCCTCGCTTTTTTTACGCCTGAAAAGACGTCTCTCTTCCCTCCTCTTCTCTTTGTATCGCTCCTTCGCAGCTCGCGTAGCTACTGACTGCAGGGTGGATTTGTACGCAGCGTCTTTCTCTGCAGTGGCCGCGCGACACTCTTGGTCATACCACTGATTCCTCAGGGGGCGTTGGAATCCAAGCACCTCTTCGGCAGCCGTACGCATAGAGCAGGAGATATGATTCCACTGCGCGCGTATATCATCGAGAGGAGGAGTGCTTTGTCTAAGCAGGTGTGAGAGTCGAGTGGAAAAGGCTTGCGTTGTCTGTTGTGATTGCAGCTTTCCGACGTCTAGCTTTCTCTGCGTTTGGTTCCGTACGTTCTTCGCAGCGCTTAAGCGTGTGCGGACCTTGGCTGCTACAAGGTAATGATCCGAGTCCATATTGGCACCTCGGATAGTGCGTACGTCCATCACGCTTGAAGCGTGCCTTCCGTCAATCACAACGTGATCAATTTGATTTCGAGTTTTTTGATCGGGCGACAACCATGTGGCCTTGTGGATATCGAAATGTTCGAATCTAGTGCTACTAACTACCATGTTTCGTGCTGCGGCGAAGTCGATTAGCCTCGTTCCGTTATCGGAAGTGTTGGCATGGAGGCTAAATTTTCCGATTGTGGGACAATAGATGGCTTCTCTGCCCACCTTGGCGTTAAAATCGCCTAGCACGATTTTGATATCGTGGCGGGGGCAGCGCTCGTATGCGTTGTCTAGGCGCTCGTAGAAGCGCTCTTTTGTCTCGTCATCTTTCTCGTTCGTCGGAGCGTGTGCACAAATTAGGCTGATATGGAAATATTTAGCCTTGATGCGAATTGTTGCCAGCCTTTCGTCCACGGGCGTGAACCTAGAGACAAGATGGCGGAGTCTCTTGCCGACCACAAATCCACATCCAAATTCGTGTCTCTCCGCATGGCAGCTGTAGTAGATATCACAGGACGCTTGTTTCGAACAGCCCTGTCCCGTCCATCGCATCTCCTGGATAGCGGTGATGTCAGCCTTATATTTTTCGAGGACATCTGCCAGCTGGATAGAGGCACCTTCCCTATAAAGGGTCCGGACATTCCAGGTGCATATCCGTAAATCATGGTCCTTAAAACGTTTGCGTGGGTCGTCATCGTTGTAATCGGTCGTTATCCGAGGCTTCTTTTTTGTTTTCATTGGGCGCATAGGTTTTTTCCGTGGTGGGACCCAAACCCAACGCACGAACCCTCACTCTGAGGGAGATGCTCGCCACTCACTTTAGCCGACTTCCACACCGGGTGGTGTAGAGCGCCGTTTCCAGGGACTTCCACGAGGAGGACTTCCACCGAAGTGGAGGTGTCACCATTTGACAATTTGTCAATTCTGGTGAACAGTGAGTTGCCTTGAGACGACACCGACAAGGATTGCGCTGGCTTCGCCATGTTGAAGCACTCAGACACGTTGCCTTGTGATAATCGCCCCCATAGTCTGGTTATCACCTATTGCCATTATTCTCTGCCCACAGGGGCCTTGCTCTTTTTATCCGAAGTTACGTTGCGTATCAACTGCAGCAACAACATAGTGTGTCGGATAGCGAATTTAATACTATTTGGGTTAAATTCAAAATACAAACACACATCATGCACTTGTGCTTTCTTTATAGGAGTCCGAATTTAGATAGGGTTTCCACCTGTAATAAGCTGGATGCCTCATCTGATTCGATCTCAAATATATTGGAGCAATTTCCAGGCAGTGAAATTGTTGTTGCCGGCGATTTTAATGTGCACAACGCCACTTGGTTGAGCCACTCGGGTCTATCAACACAGGAGGGTTGTTATGTTGAGCTTTTTGCCGAGTTCAACCAACTCACTCAAATGGAGAAGGAGCCGACGTATATTCCACGCGTCGGCGGGCAAAGCCCAAAAGTCCTAGACCTTTTTCTGACTTCACAACATGAAAAATATGATGTAAAAGTCCTTGCACTTCTTGGTAATTCCGACCACTGTACTGTTTCCGCTGAGTTTTCGTATTCTAGTTTACGCGCCTCTTCGATTAAAGCCCCGAAGAGGAATGTATGGCTTAACGAAAAAGCAAATTGGGTTGCGTTAAATGATTTTTTTCGCAACTTTAATTGGAAATTGTGTTTCGCTGACAGAGACATAAATGCTGCGGCTTTAATGGTACAAAATATTATTTTATTAGGTATGCGGTCTTTCATACCTTCTAAAAAAATTATCATTAAACCTAAGGAGCACTCTTGGTTTAATGAGACTTGCAGGATTGCAGTCAGGTCGAAAGAGGAAGCCTTTCAGACTTGGCGTTCTAACAAGAATGCTGATACTGAAAGACTCCGCATACAGGCTAGGAATCGCTGTAATGCCGTGATCGCGTGTAAAAAGTTTCTACACGAACAAACCGCGAGTAAAAAGGTCCTTCTCTACCTTCGAGGTAGTAAAAATTTCTGGTCATTTGTAAAAAGGGTGAAGAATCAGACGACATCGTCTACTCCAACCCTTGTAATGAATGGCCAGACCTTTACTGACCCGGTTGACAAAGCTAATCTATTGGCAGAATTATTTGCATATAATTCAACGTTCCCAGTTAGCAATCAACCACTGCCCGTCGTCGAATTTGTTACTTCTGCAATGCCGGAGATACATTTTCGAACTCGGGCAGATAAAAAGGTTTTAGCAAATCTCAGTATTAACAAAGCTTCCGGGCCAGATGGCATATCTGTCCATGTGTTGAAGAAGTGTGCGTCAACGCTGGCTTGTCCGTTGCGTAACCTTTTCAACATCTCCTACACGACAGGAGTTTTTCCATCTTGTTGGAAGGTTGCCAATGTCCAGCCAGTTCCGAAAAAGGGCGAGGCCACGAACCCTGCCAATTACCGACCCATTGCAATATGCTCTGCACTCTCCAAGGTAATGGAGAGCGTAATTAACTTCCACCTTGTGAACTATCTTGAGCACAACGAATTGCTCAGTGACCGACAATACGGTTTCCGTAGGACCAGATCCACAGGTGACTTGATGGCGGTCCTCTCCGAAAAGTGGAATAATTGTGTTCACCTTTTCGGGGAGAGCAAGGCTGTTGCTCTCGATATCTCCAAGGCTTTTGATCGAGTGTGGCATAAAGCCCTCGTTTCAAAACTAATTGCATAGGGTGTTGGTGAATCTTTTACTCGATGGATATCGAGTTTTCTCCAGGGTCGTTCAATACGAGTTGCGATGAATGGTGTTCTTTCGGAACAACATTTCATCAATTCTGGAGTTCCGCAGGGTTCCGTCCTATCCCCGTCCCTATTTCTGGTAGTTATCAATGACCTTCTGTCATTGACCCAGAACCCAATCCATTCCTTTGCAGATGATAGCAACATTTGTCATTCATACTCGTTCAAAAAGCGCCCAACCTCTTTGGAGATTGAGAGTAAAAGACGCACTATGAATGACACACTCAATAATGACCTTAAAACAATCTCCGAGTGGGGTCTTGCAAATAGAGTTGATTTTAATGCACGCAAGACCCAATGTTGTCTGTTATCTCACAAAAGAATGGATTCAACCCTACCTCCCCTTAATATGGGTGCTGTAGATATTGCAGAGTCAGCTGCTCTTGACGTTCTGGGCATATCAATTCAATGTGATCTCCGTTGGAATGATCACATATTTGACGTATCGAAAGAGGCGGCCAAGTGCCTCGGTTTTTTAAAACGGTGTAAGACATACTTCACTCCTGCTGACTTGCGCACTGTCTACATCACCTGTATTCGGCCTAAGATGGAATACAATTCGCACATATGGGCATTTGGAGTTCCTGGATCGAAATCAACAGCGTGCAATATATTTAATAGGGGATGAAAATATTTCATCCTCTATTGGTTCTCTTGAGCACCGAAGGACCGTAGGGTGTGTAAGCCTGTTCTATAGGCATTACAATGGTAAGTGTTCGAGGGAAATACATGGCCTGATTCCACCAGGTCGTGTGTCCTCTCGTTCTACTCGGGCATCGAACCAAGCCCACCCCTTCGTAGTTCACTCGGCTCTCAGTAGAACCACGCATTACCGAGAGAATTCGTTCTTCAGTCGCACGATACGTTTGTGGAACAATCTCCCTGCGTCTGTTTTTCCCGACATTTTTGATATTGGCAAGTTCAAAACAAACATTCACCGACACTACTCCATCTTTCCACCCTCCATTTAACCTATCATCCCTTCTTACGATCAACACTGTGCATTGCATGAATAGGGGGCATCCCCTGAGCGTTGGTTAATTTGTAAAAAAAAAAAAATTCTCAAATGCTTTTTCCCAAATGGACTTCAATTATTTACTGATCTGGTCATAAAAGATACATTTTGTAAATTAAATGTATTTATAAAATAAACCAGTTGGGAAGGTTAGATCACATGGGAAATTTTAAAGTAGGTGTAATTATGATAGTTAGGATTATCAAAATTATAGTCGGTCTAAGCCGACTATAAATACCCTACACATATGTGTGGTTGCCATTCAAAGTGATATATAGGTCACCAGGGTATACGAATCCTGAAAATAACTACAAACATTTATTTACAAATGGGTAGGTGTACCGAATTTCGTTTTTTTTTTTGTGAACCACAAGTCTTTTCGCCGGAAAACATTATTATCATGTATTTGAGCATGATGTCAATATATATTTGACCAAAAAAGTTTAACTAAACACGTATACATAAAAATTGATCTTTATATGTACATTTAATAGAGGTATTTGAACATAAGTGGTCGGATGTCAAAATTCTCGTCTTGCCCAGCAGGACCAATGATGAATAAATTACCCATAATTTTACTAGTAATAAAAACTAATATATTTTGCGCATTGGTTTGCCACCATTTTTTATTTGTAGGTTATTCTATACGTTTGCTTGTTTCTTCGAACAGCCGCTACAGCGGAAGGTGATAAAAAGTTTTGAATTAAATTAAAAACAATTGATAAACATAGATATTAAGTATATTGAACAAGATTTCATAAGATGGCATCAAAAAGGAAGGATCGTCTGCATTAAACAAATGCATCGAGCCAAGCAAAACAAGGGCAAACAAAATGCGTTTTAAAAGAAAATCTGAAAAGCAAATATTACATTTAACGCCAGAGTTCGTAAAAATACATTCGCGAATGAAAAATTTCATTCTTTTCATTCTTATTCATTCGGAGATTGTATTTAAAAATCAGCCAGAATAAGTGCGTCATTGGACATTTTTTTGGACAAATCGGTTCCATTGGGATTTAGCCAGAACCTCACTGCGTCATTGGACATTTTTTTGGACAAATTGGTTCCATTGGAATTTGGCCTGATCCTAACTGCGTCATTGGACTTTTTCGGGAGAATCTGTTCCAATGGGATTTGGCCAGAACCCAACTGTGTCATTGGACAAATCGGTTCCATTGGGATTTGGCCAGAACCCAACTGCGTCATTGGACAAATCGGTTCCATTGGGATTTGGCCAGAACCGAACTGCGTCATTTGACTTTTTTTCGGGTGAATCTGTTCCAATGAGATTTGACCAGAACCCTACTGCGTCATTGGACTTTTTTTTGGACAAATTCGTTCCATTGAGATTTGGCCAAAACCCGCTATCGTCATTGGACTTTTTTTTTGACAAATTGGTTCCATTGGGATTTGGCCAGAACCCGCGTCATTGGACTTTTTTTGGTGGTTTCTGCTAAATCCCAATGAAATAGGAATATAAAAGAATTATTCGGAATATTCTTTTTTAATCAAGAACATTTATATACATGAATTTATAATTTCATAAATTCGCGAGAGAATGAAATTCAAAGAATTTTAAACAAATTCAAAAATTCGCGAATGAATGAAATGAAAAATTCCCAGAGAGAATCTTCTTTGGAGAATGAATGTATTTCAAATATTCTACGAACCCTGATTACAACCCTAATTCCGTCCTATTTTAATGAATCCAGTTTATTAAATCTATTAATAAAAAAATATTTTTTATTTTTGAATAAAAAAAAAATAAAAAAAAAAATATATATATATATATATATATATATATATATATATATATATATATATATATATATATATATATATATATATATATATATATATATATATGGTTTCTGCTAAATCCCAATGAAATAGGAATATAAAAGAATTATTCGGAATATTCTTTTTTAATCAAGAACATTTATATACATGAATTTATAATTCCATAAATTCGCGAGAGAATGAAATTCAAAGAATTTTAAACAAATTCAAAAATTCGCGAATGAATGAAAAATTCCCAGAGAGAATATTCTTTGGAGAATGAATGTATTTCAAATATTCTACGAACCCTGATTACAACCCTAATTCCGTCCTATGTTAATGAATCCAGTTTATTAAATCCTTATTATTAAAAATTATTATTAAATTATTATTATTAAAAAATATTTTTGAATTTAAAAAAAAATATATATATATATATATATATATATATATATATATATATATATATATATATATATATATATATATATATATATATTACTTCTATTACAAACAACTTTACGTTGTAGCAACAGATAATTGCTATATATTAAAATAGTAGTATGAGGGAATAAGGAACACGGAATAAGGAACTCTTATACATTTGTTAGCGCCTAATTCCGCCCTAACATAAATCATCATTTTATTGTTAAAATATATGTAAAATTCATATTTTTTTTAGATAAATAAGTAGTAAATACACTAATTAGACCATATAATTATAAAAAATTAAATATGAACTTACCAACATCTTTTAAAAACCTAAAGAAAAATTAATGTTTTAGGTAAGCAATCTGAGCAATTCTACACAATTTACTAAATAGTGACGCAACTATGAATTTTTATAAATAAACACCGGGAGATTTTGAGGAGAAATTTGATTTTTATAGAAAAGAAAACAGTTTTGCATTTTTCTGTATTCATAAATATATATTTTTTACATGGATGTTCTTATTATTAATATTTAAACAAAATAGGGCGGAATTAGGCACTAGGGCGGAATTAGGGTGTTTTACCTTAATTGTTTTATTTTCAATATTTTATTCTCGACATTCTCAGCATTATGCATACCAACTATCTGTCTAGATGAACTAACCTGTATATACTTCAACCATGGAGAACTTTAAACTTTTTAAATGTGATTTGTTGATTTTAAAAATTAGAATTATGGTTAAACATTGACGTCCCGTTTTACATTTTTCGTAAACAAATGTTGAGTCTTTCACACAGTTTTCAAAAAAAAGTAAATGGCGCCTGAATTTTGAAAGATAACTTAACCCGTATACTTATGAAAGTTATTAGTGAATAATGAAAAACGGATAACGAAACTGATTCTCAGGCGACAAAATACATTTTTTTTTATTTCAAATACTTCAAATACTTTTCAAATTTATGTGTCCGAAGATTTTTTTTTTGTTCGTCAATTTTGATCTGACGAGACATAACATTTCTAAACGGGATGAATACTTTTACAAATTTGCAGAATGAACATCGTTTTCCGCAAAGTACATTTTTATTTTAAATAGTACGTTGTTTGTAGTATTAAAAGTACTTTTTTAACTGCAGTAAACCCTGTCACTGCTCGAAAAAGCTGTTGTTGATGTTCGCAAAAAATTTTATTTCTTCTCAATTCATTTTTTCCCAAAGAAAGTTTAATTATGTGTGTGAAGATATCCATAAAAAATATCCATAAATGTTATGAAATAACATATGTGGAACCTATATTAATATTGAAAATATTTTAATGTTTTGTAATTTTTAGCGTTTTTATGTAGTTATTTATTATAGAAAGCATTAAAATAATCAATAAAATATTAAAATTATCATTTACGATAGTCATTTTATTTTTTTAAACCCAAATTGGCGAATTAAGTTGAAAGCAAAGTCCTTTTGGAAACGCCTATAACTTCCAAGATCCGTCTCCTCCAGACATGAGGAATACGTCATTGGAATCCTCATAGTCCTACCTTTCATTCATATATAGTGTCTATCCCTCGAAAATTTCAGGAGTCCTGCCAAGTGGTGCCAAAAATACCACTCATTATATGCTCAGTATCCTTAAACATGGTCCTATGGAAACGGCTATAACTTTCAACATCCGTCTCCTCTAGACCTGTGGGATACGGCTATGGAATCCTTATCTTTCATTCATATATAGTGTTTACCCCTCGAAACTTTCAGGGGACCTACAAAGTGGTTCCAAAAGTACCAATCACTATTTGTATGTTAAATTTAAATTTTTTGGAACGCATCATCTCAAAACTGAGTTAGAGTGAGATAACTATACAATTGTATAAGTCAGTTGTGAAGTTGCCACTTTTCTCTAACTTGGAAAATGACACAATTTTGACTCTTTAATAAAAATAATTAAAAATACAAAAGGTTCATTAAAGTTTACGTGAATACCATTCATTGATTTGAGCGAAAACTAATATTATTAAATAATAAACATTTGTTTTAAATAATCATACAACCGGCCAAAATATATCAGAATTTGCAAAAAAATAATTAATTGTAGAAAACTAAAGAAATTGTTGAAGAGAATAGTACTCGATTGAAAAGAAAATATTTTTTAATTAATAGATCGTAAATTATTTAAGGCCATGAATTTGGTCTTAAATAATTTACTTCGTATCGGGGTTATATATGCCTCTATATCAAATCCAAGTATTTCATCTTAAAGAACCTTTTTGTCGACACTGACTCAGAAATGGTTCGTCCATGACATCAATGGCAATGAATGCAAAAAAAAGTCATGGCGTGTTTTTACCATGGAACATAATGAAAACATATATTTGTTATATCATAAAAATCCCAACCTTGTGGTGAAACTGGCAAGAAGATTCATTAAAACGTGTAGACGCATCATAGTGAATCTTCCAGTTCATCGAGTGTTTAGTACCCCATTTTGTGCCATGTTGCCATTCGTGTGAAAAATCTCACGAGTGGGATTTATTAATACATTTTTCCCACATTTAGAAAAATTATTTGCGTTCGTGAACTGCAAATGGCCCATTCTGGACAATCATTTTGCTCTCGATATTCCAATGAAAAATTCTTTTAGTATAATGAATTCCTATAATTCGGTGGAAGTGGCATAGGCATTCTATGGAAAATTTTGACACTTTAGGTGAATACTTCATTTTATCGTGCGTTTTTTTCTAATTTCGTTATGATTGTACGAGTGTTGCCACGTGCTTAAAAAATCCCACCTGTGGTATTAATTTGGAAAGTTATACCACATTTAATAAATATTATTAGGTGCGTTCGGGTAGAACACTCCTTTAACTCTTTTAACCCCATACACTCCTTAAAATACTCGGGGGGATGTCCGAAACATATTTTTAAAAAATTTAAGTACTTCCACGACGTTTGGGTTGAAGGTGTTTCCGTGTGTGTAGACAATACGTTGGAAACACTTTCAATATGATCAACTCACCAGCCCGCGACTGACTGCGTTGCAAGAAATCGAGTGCTTAGCGCGGCGTATCTACGGGCAGAAGTGAGCGGGGATTGCAACGCAAAAGTGAGCGGGATTTAAGTGTTGCATTTTGAAGAAATTCCGGGTAATTTAAATATCGATTACTAATATATGAATATTGTATCTTTTAAATAATTATTCATTTCAATAATATAACATTTATATAATTTACGCATGAAAAAAAATATTATTTGTTATTATTTTGTAAAAGGTTTTGGGTTATACAATTTGTGTCTAAAGTGATTAAAATCTCAAACACAACTATTTTCTAAAATATTTATTTCACATTTCTGCCCTATTTTACTTGAAAAATGATGCAACAGTGAAGGAAAGAGAGTGCGGAGGGTGTATGTATACAATAATAATTGAAAATAGAAATATTTAAATCATTAATAAAATGATATGGTTTACTGTACGCAGTCGCCTTCAACCCCAATACTAAATAGAAATTGTCGAACAGTTCTTAAATTGACTTTATTTAGTTATTCTTAATTAAATCACTCTCTCTTTAAATCTAACCAATAACCAATTGGGAAGGTTTGATCACATGGGAAATTTTAAATTTGGTGTTATTATGATAGTTAGGATTATCAAAATTATAATCGGTCTAAGCCAACTATAAATACCCTACACATATGTATGGTTACCATTCAAATTGGTATATAGGTCACCAGGGTATACAAATCCTGAAACTAACTACAAACTTTCAATCGCTGAGGAATTTTCATTCATTTGATACACATATTTACAAATTGGTAGGTGTACCGAATTTCGATTTTTTTTTGGGAACCACAAGTCGTTTCGCGGGTAAACATTATTTCCATGTATTTGAGCATGAAGTCAATATATATTTGACCAAAAAAGTTTTCCTAAGCACGTATACAGTTAAACTGTAGATGACCTGTAGTTGTACATTTTATATGAGTTATTTGAATATAAATGGTCAGATCACAGGTCACAATGGACCGATTCGCACATACAGCGTAGGTATATAAGTAATCTAAATTATGAGTTTCATTTATCTAACTCTTCAATTGTTTGGTCATGCTGATCAAGAATATATCGACTTTTTCATACCGGAGATGCTTCCTTCTGGGTATAAAAACAATATAAACAATATTTGTTGAACAGTGTTTCCAACAAAATATTTGCTATATGGCGTATTTTTTATAAATAAAAAAAATATGTTTGCTCCATTAGAATAACATAAATAAAGTGGCACAAAGCACACATAAATTAGCCAGAATTAGTTTGCTGTCCACGCTTCGAAACATTTTCAACCCAAAAGTCGTGGGAGTACTTAAATTTTATAAAAATATGTTTCGGACACCCCGCCGAGTATTTTAAGGAGTGTATGTGGTTAAAAGAGAACGGTTAAAATAATTACCGGTTAACGAATATAGATGGAATGAAAAGTCGTTCAATTTAGTTTAGTCAGTAATTTAGTCGAATACGCACACACACTAACTGTGGGATAACTTTCCAAATTAATACCACAGGTGGGATTTTTTAAGCACGTGGCAACACTCGTACAATCTCAACGAAATTAGAAAAAAAACACGCGCGATAAAATGAAGTATTCTCCTGAAGTGTCAAAATTTTCCATAGAATGTCTATGCCACTTCTACCGAATTATATGAATTCATTATACTAAAGGAACATTTGAATATCGAGAGCAAAATGATTGTCCAGAACGGGCCATATGCAGTACACGAACGCAAATAATTTTTCTAAATGTGGGTAAAAGTATTAATAAATCCCACTGCTGAGATTTTTCACACGAATTGCAACATAGCAACATAGTACTAAACACTCGATGAACTGGAAGATTCACTTGGATGCGTCTACACGTTTTAATGAATCTTCTTGCCAGTTTCACCACAAGGTTGTGATTTTTATGATAAAACAAATATATATTTTCGTTTCCATGGCCATAAATAATTTACGATCTATTAATTAAAAAATGTTTTCTTTTCAATCGAGTACTATTCTCTTCAACAATTTCTTTAGTTTTCTACAATTAATTATTTTTTAGCAAATTCTGATATATTTTTCCGGTTGTATGATTATTTAAAACAAATGTTTATTATTTAATAATATTAGTTTTCGCTCAAATCAATGAATGTGAATGATAGGTAGGACCATGAGGATTCTAATGACGTATCCCACATATCTGGAGGAAGTTATAGCCGTTTACAAAGGGACATGTTTAAGGTTACTGGGCATATAATAAGTGGTATATTTGGCACCACTTGGGAGGTCTCTTGTAACTTTTGAATGGTAGTGACCATATACGAATGAAAGGTAGGACCATGAGTATTTCAATGACGTATCACACATGTCTAAAGGAGACGGATGTTGAAAGTTGTAGCCGTTTCCATAGGGACATGTTCAAGGATATTGAGCGTATAATAAGTGGTATCTTCGGCACCACTTGGGAGGTCTCCTGAAACTTTCGAGGAGTAGTGACCATATACGAATGAAAGGTAGGACTATGAGGATTCCTCATGTCTGGAGGAGACGGATCTTGGAAGTTATTGGCGTTTCCAAAAGGACTTTGCTTTCAACTTAATTCGCCAATTTGGGTTTAAAAAAATAAAACGACTAAATGATAATTTTAATATTTTATTGATTATTTTAATGCTTTCTATAATAAATAACTACAAAAAAACGCTAAAAATTACAAAAAATTAAAATATTTTCAATATTAACATAGGTTCCAAGTACGTTCCACATCTGTTATTTCATAACATTTGTGGATATCTTTTAATGGATATCTTCACACACATCATTTATGGATATCTTCACACACATAATATTCCTCTTATATCTTAAGAGGTATATCGTGTTTACTGTAAATATTATATATGGCAGCTAGGCGTGGCAGTTGACAATAACCGTCCATTTTTTGTAACACGGTTTGTACTTAAGACATATGAGTGTATACCAGTTTTTATTGATGTATCTCAAACCAATACGAAATTATGGCGATTTATATACTAAAAAACAGCATTTTCAAAGTTAAGAAAAAAACAGAAGAAAAATTCTTGCCCCTCCAAATCAATGTGGAATGATCTTTGTTCAATGTCAACAACTTATGTAAGATTTTTCAGAATTTTAAAAAGGCAGTTTTTGTATGCTGGGGACACATTAAAAATAGCAAAATTATATCAAAAAGGGTAGAAATAGTAAATCATAAGGCTGAAAGGTCTGTGATCACATTAACTACCCAAACTCCTAAAAATGAGAGAAACCCGATGGAGGAAAATACTGCAAATCAGACATCGGCAGTAAGGCAGATACGCATATCGATCCACCGTGGTTTGATTGTGAGGGAGTGACAATGGTAATTTTTGCATTAATACATTTCTTTATATATATGATAATAGCAATAAGGGCAAAAATTATTAAATTAGTAGCAGATGAAAATAATCGGCAAAGTTTTGTATGGGAAGAAATGCAAATAGGTCAAAAGGTGAACAATATGTTTACAGGAATGTTGAAAAAGTTTGAAAATTTTATAACATGTTATGATAAAAAAAACAGACAACAGTTGAGGGGATTAAATAAAAAGAGAATTAACAAAATATACAATAGAAAGGGGGACTGCTTCAAATTGTCTAATGTAAGTGATGTGTTCATTGAAGTACCTTGCGAGGCAGCTAAAAATGGAAAACTCATATTACTAGTAGACTCAGGAGCAGATGCAAGCATAATAAAAGAAGGTGCAATGCCACAACTAGCGGATTTCGACAAGAATAGTAAGAAAGATTTTAATGGGGCTTTTGGTGGTTGCGTAAGGACTTTAGGCACGACCAATATACAACACAGTAGTATAAAGTGGTTACATAGTAATGCATGTAGTATCTCTTGATCAAGGAATACCAGCAGACGGGATAAAAGGCCACACAACTTCCCGACAAACCGCCAGGAAGTCGGGTAGGCTACCACTTAACGCAAGAATTAAACTGCTGAGCTCTATCCTCATCCTCCCAACAATTAGTTTGTAACTCTTGTATATATTCTTCAAAGTAATCCATTGGGTTATTTTCCCAGAAGGTCATAAGCCTACGTTCTTCGTTGGCAATCTCCAAAGCGCGTTCGACCTCTGTATCGCGCCGCAACCGACCCACATACTCCTCCCACTCAGTACAAAGACTAAATGAAAGGGAGTTCGGCCCAGAATCGCCGTCTGAGCCATCTTGTGGGTCGGCATACAGGTATTCGTTCATGCGAGGGATGTAATCGGCATCGTGCGGGACTGCAAGGAAAAGAAAAAAAAAACACATACACACAAGAGTATAAATACATAGTTGAAATAAATAATTAATTTATCAATCGTTCTTAATTTAAAAAAAGGGCAATAACTTACCTCGATCGAAATAATGTACGGTAACTGGAATGGGCCTAAACTCAGGAGCAGGCTCCAGGTTACGTTTAGCGCCGAGAAGACGAGCGAGTTCTAACTCGTTCCTCTTTGAGGCCTGTTCCGCCAAATATCCCTTGCAAGCTTCTTCATTGTAGTATTCACTCTTATCTGTCAGTTTAAAAAAATGGAGTAGTTAAACTATTATACTTGTTAAATAATTTTAGCAAATCACCAAAATTCTTACCAGCCATTATGAAGATGTCGACACGTTTAGAATAAACAAGCAATTAAAACGACACATAAAATAAATTTTAAAACAAGAGTCGACTCCAGAAAATAAATGCAAAATGTACGAATATGATCCGACCATATCCGTACATAAGCTGGGAAAATCCAGGAAAAACATAAAAAATAATTAAAAGTATAAAATGTTGAAGTAAGCAAAATTACATTTTGTTTAGTACAACATTAGTTGAGGCAACACAAAATTCTAACACATAGAAATAGAATCATATTCACCAAAATGAGTTTATTTGATTCTTATGTAGAATCATATAGTTAAATACAATTATAATCATACATAAAAAAAAATTTACTGCGTTTAAATTCAAAATTATAGAAAAAGGAATTAAAAGACAAAATCATTATTTTGATGTAAAATAATAACAATGGTATTAACATTTAGCATTAGAAATCGAAAAAGGTCAAATAAGTTTGTCAAAGAAGAACATAGAATGCAACAAAAATTAATTAACATGTATCAACATAGCAATTGTAGTAATTATTTTTATGAACTTTGATGTTAACAATAAACATAGAAAAAAAATGTTAACAATATTGATGGCGCAGCCGGTAGGATAACAATGTTAACAATAAAAATAGAAAAATAGACCTTGGATTAAATTTTATAACATTGTATCATAAACAATTGTTTTTCTTTATAGGGAATAAACATAATAGGAAAATGAGTTTAATATTGGTACTGGTCCTGATGTTGGCGGCGGGGGAAGCAGTCAGTATCAAACAGACAGAAATTAGCGACACAAGAATCTTCTTCGAGGAAGCAACGGATGCGTTATTTTATAGTGACGAATGGACAATAATTGCAAATTTCAAAACACTGCAATTAAACGAATTTTTAGAACCAACAAATATTTATGCGGAGACAACGCAGGAGATGTGTGAGCAGATGCGCGTAAAAATGCCTGATATGAACATAAAAAGCTCATGCAAAGCAATAACCCAGGAAACAAAATCAATTATTACCACTTTAAAAAAAAATGAAGAAATAATAAGGCGAACAGTTAGGGGCAGACGTCAGAGACGAGCTCTTAATATCATTGGCGAAGGCCTCAATTGGGCATTTGGGGTGATGGACAACAAGGACAAGCAGACTATATATAAACATTTCAAGAATATTGACCAGAATCAAAGCAAAACCTACAAAATTATGCAAAAACAAATAACGGTAATGTCAACCAACTATAATAAGTTGGCAAAACCATTATTAAATTCAATGAAAGAAGTCGAAGCTGTACAAAAAGAACTTATCAAAACTATTGCACAACAAACAGCTATTCATACGAGTATACAAAATTAAATCGACAAACTACTATGGTTCATACAACAATCATTTTAAATGCATGTTTCCTCCACCGTACGCGTTTTTCCGACGATTTGATTTTCACATTATACAGAGTCTATCCAATATCCACCAACATTAATAAAGAATGGGACGCGTTGGTTAAGACGACATACGACTACTTAGCAGAAGCTGAAGACCGAAGTAAATTCATAGGATTAACCACTGCTGATTATGATAAATGCATAACTATCAGCCAGAGCATGAATAAGGAGGTCACACTATGCAAACGACCCGGCACAGTACTAACAAACAGCAACAAACTTTGCGAAGTAACTCTAATACAACACAAAACAGTTCCATCAGACAATTGCAATCACGTTGCGATCAAGAAGAGTTCTAGTTTGGTCGTGAAGCTATGGTCTCCAAACACTTGGTTATATAAATTTGAAACACCAACAAAATTCGAAGCAGTATGCGGCACTGACATGGCAATTTTGACATTACCTAGACAAGGATGGATGTCAGTTAATGAGGCATGTGATCTTCATAATCAGGAATTGATAATACCATATGAACATACACAAATCACCAACGAGGAAGTAACATACAAAAAAGAAGACCCCACAACATTTCGTGAAATCCTGAAAGGAAACTGGTCATCATTCTCCACTCCAAATGTAACAGCTATACCACTACCAATCTTAGTTTCAGACCACAGCGAAATAAGATCTGCACTATAGGACGGTCAGCGAAATTTAGACGATCTGTTAGCAGAAATAGGTTACAATAAAGAACGAAAGGAGTTATTCAACAGCCAAAATGATATAACAAACACCGGTATGTCATTCGGGATAGTAATTTTGGCTCTAATACTATTATTGACCGCGTATATGGTATACTTGCGGTACCATCAACTATGTAAAAATAAATTTAACAACAAAAATGATAAAATCAGTAAGAATAAATCGAAAATTGCATCCGACGATGTGGAAGCAACCAAAATGAACGAGTTCGAAATGATGTCGAAGAAACTTCCAATCCAACAGCAACCGCTCCAAAGAAACAATTCATCGCGCAATACAACAAAAAGAGAAGTGAAAACAACAGCGCCAATTGCAAGTCTACGAACGACAACACATCAAATAATCGCAATAACAACGGTACCACAATCTATGCCAGCGCAGAAGCCCCTGACCGAAGATGAGTCACAGCAGTCAGTACTAAGAACATCAGGACCAGGGTTTTATTGTGCAAAATTATTATATTATACCCTTAACCAAGAGTGAAAGGGTATATTCAGTTTGGTACGCCGTTTGTAACACCCAGAAGGAAGCATCTCCGGTATGAAAAAGGCTATGTATTCTTGATCAGCATGACCTCTTGAGTCGATTTAGCGATGTCCGTCTGTCTGTTGAAATCACTACTACTTAAACAATTGAAAAGTTAGATAAATCAAACCCATAATTTAGATTACTTATATACCTACGCTGTATGTGCGACATCGGTCCATTGAGACCTGTGATCTGATCATTTATATTCAAATACCTCATACTAAATTTATATCTACAGATCAATTTTACTGTATACGTGCTTAGGTAAACTTTTTTGGTCAAATATATATTGAAATCATGCTTAAATACATGGAAATAATGTTTTCCGCCTATACGACTTGTGGGTTTCAAAAAAAAAAATCGAAATTCGGTACACCTACCCATTTGTAAATATGGGTATCAAATGAATGGAATTTCTTCAGCGATTGAAAGTTTGCAGTTATTTTCAGGATTCGTATACACTGATGACCTATATACCACTTTGAATGGTAACCACACATATGTGTAGGGTATTTATAGTCGGCTTAGACCGACTATAATTTTGATAATCATTACTATCATAATAACACCAAATTTAACATTTCCCATGTGATCTAACCTTCCCAACTGGTTTTATATACAGATCATATGAAGAATATGCATTAGGATATTCAATTGAAATATGAATTAGGAAGTGTCAGACTTAAGCAACATTAGGCGTTTATTTTTGAGGTAGATAGTTAGACAACAATCAATTATTAATCGATAAATTACTGTCTAACGACATTAAAAAAAAAACATTAACTATATGAAAAGTATAAATATAAACAATAATTAAAGATATATTCAACAAAACTATAATAAATTATTTACAATAAACAAATCATTGCACAAAATAAAACATATAATGACTTAGATGCATAAAAAAGAAAAACAAGAGAGCAACACGGAACGCAGCGAATGCAAAACGGTAACTTGATAAACTACTGTTTTGTCAATAGCAACGTTCAGTGACTTGTAATGTTATATATTTTTCTTTTTAGCGTTACCTAAAGTATATAGATATTTAATTTTTTTTTTATTATTAACAATAACAGCCATTAATTAAGTAATTGAGTAACGAAGAAAAACGTTAATATGATTTTTAAAATGAAAATAAGTAAACTAAATTATAATAATAAGACAACTAATTATTTATTTTAAATAAGAAATATATTGAAATATTAATGATGTAAAAGAAAAAAACTCTTGCCAACATGTGCTACTTTGGGCTCAGTAGGCAATTGAGAAGTAGAGCTCTCTCGCCGGACAAAAATAACGCTCTACAAGTCACTCATCATGCGCGTCCTACTTTATGGTGCGGAAACATGGACGCTGGCCTCCACCGATGAGAGAGTACTGGGAGCGTTCGAGAGAAAGATTCTCCGTAAAATCTTTGGCCCTATCTGCTTTGCTAACGAGTATCGAATCAGGATGAACCACGAGCTGTATGAGTTATTCGACGACATTGACATAGTCAATCGAATCAAGATCCAGCGGCTTCGCTGGCTAGGTCATGTCGAACGAATGGATGAAAACACTCCTGCCAAGAAGATGCTTGAATCGAAACTCGAAGGTGGACAGCGTAGAAGAGGGCGTCCAAATCTGCTTTAGAAAGACCAAGTTGAGGACAACCGCGACTTCATCTCAGCGGCCAAAACCGACCCACGGTTGTAAGATCCATTTAAGTAAGTAAGTAAGTAAGTAAAAGAAAAAACTATTATTCTTCTTAAAAATATTTTTTTCTTAAAATAAGGAGGAAGAATGTTGTAAATCAGAAAAGTTTTTTTATGTATTTAAGAAAGTCTGCACATAACCAGTATGTACATAAAGTTCAAATCTAAAAGCACAGTAACAGATGCATGTTAACTTAACATAACGTCAACGACGTAACCGGAACAAGTGCATAATGTTTATGAGTGCATACTTTCAGGAGATAAAATTAAGTCTGCTTAAAAGCAACGAAAAATGTATTGGTTGCAATTTGATCCGAGACACGCGCTAGCAAGTGTGCCGTCTGTTTAAAAGCAATAACAAAAGCATTGGTTGTAATTTAAGTCAAGACTAACGCCAGCATGGGAACCAATTAAGAATTTAGCACATTGAAATTTTCTCACAGTTAATGATTTTACAACATTAGTGATATCCGATGTGAGGTTCAGGAGGTTTCTAGTAGTACGTAGATTTAAGAATATGCTTGCTTGCATTTATGAGTTGTGTTTTAAGAACTAAGTATAAGCAAGGGGTTCGTGAGTCGCACGATACCGAGGTGATGAGTAGAGGTTAACTTTAGATTTTAAGCATTATGATTTTAACTGCCTTAGAGTGAAGACGTGTTTTCAGTTTAAACTCAAACTCGTAAAAATACTTAAAAATAATTAATAAAAGTATAAAGCAAGTCTAAAACATCCTTGCGTTTTTATTTAATAATAAATGTTAGGACAAGAATTGTGGACTTCGAGGGAAAATTGTCACTGACGGTTTCATCAATAAAAGGCAAGTAAAAAAGGACCCCTGGAGCCCGCAACAGACTTTAGTGGTGCTTTTGGGGGATGCGTAAGGACTTTAGGGACAATAAATATTCAGCACAATATTATAGAGTGGTTCTGTTTAAAGCATGCATGTTGTGGCACTTGAACAAGGAATACCCGCTGATAGTATAATAAGACGAGATAATATATGGAATAGGTCCATAATAAATGCCATATTTTATGATAAAGATAAAAAAAATAAAATATTTTTTAAAATCAGGAATTAAAAGTAGAACATAGATCCGCAAAGACAGTATCATTACGTTTAATAACAAAAATTCCAATCGTCTTAATAAATAAACAAGAAATTTGTCCAGGAGTATATTTGGGCGAAAACATATCGAATGTTAGCAAAAATAGAGTTTATGTGTCAGTATTAAATGCTACAGAAAAATAATTTATAATAGACAGTACTTTTAAACCAAATATCTCGAATTTTATTCAGTATAAGGAATCGGATACCAATAATTCTACAATAAACAGCATTAATTCAGTAAACATTACAAACAGAATTAAAAAATTGTTAGAGGAAATAAAAATTGATGGAACTTTGAATAAAGACGAAATTACATCTTTACAAAATCTGTGTATTTCGTATCATGATGTTTTTCATATAGATGGAGATGAATTAACATACACGCCAGCGCTTAAACATGAAATAATAACACAGTGGAACCAACCACCGATAAACCAAAAGCAATACAAATTGCCACACACATAGACATGAAATCAACAAACATGTTATTAAAATGTTGGATGACGGCATTATATCTCCAAGCATATCACCCTGGAATTCACCGATGTTGCTGGTTCCTAAAAAGAGCGGCAAGGACGGTAACAAAAAGTGGAGGCTAGTAATAGATTTCCGCAAATTGAACGACGTGACAATAAAACAAGTATTTCCGATTCCTCGAATAGACGAAATATTAGACCAACTGTAGACTTAGCAATTGGTTATCATCAAGTCCTAGTAGAAGAATGAACCACATATAACCAGGTTTACAGGGTATCAATTGCTTTGTTTATCTTGATGATATAGTTGTGTACGGAAAGAATTTAGCTGAACATGAGCTTAGATTGAGTAGAGTATTGCAGAAATTAAGGGAACACAATCTAAAATTAAATACAGAAAAATGACAGTTTTTGCGTCGCGAAGTTGTCTATTTAGGACATAAATGTTCGGAACTAGGTGCTCTGCCAGATCCCTCTAAGGTTGAATGCGTGAAAAATATTCCGTTGCCAAGAAATAAAAAAGAGGTCCAAGGGTTTTTTGGGATTAATTAATTATTACAGAAGATTTATAAGCAATATGGCAAAATTATTATTACCAATTCACTTGGACATACGATTGTCAAAATTCATTTATTAAACTAAAAGAATCAATAATTTGACCACACATTCTCGCATATCCAGATTTTACAAAACCTTTTTTGCTTACAACGGATGCAAGTAACGAAGCAATAGGCGCGGTACTATCGCACGGCAATGTAGGGAGAGACCGACCAATAGAATTTTCTAGTAGGGCATTAAATGGAGCAGAAAAAAATTACTCCACCATTGATCCTAAAAAGTAAACCCATATCTCGTAGTGAATGTAGTCGAGTACGTTGACTAATTCGACTAATTTTCGAACTTAGAATTAGTATTCAACTAAAATATATTGAAAATAAATTTCACATCATGCGGAATAGAAGTTTTCAAGTTATCGTGTATAGCCGGACAGACAGACGGTAACAAAGGGTTTTTCAATAAGAGCGCTACAAAAGTTTTTTCAAGGGTTTTTCAACAGGGACGTAGAGCGACAGGGACAGCAAACGACGCCATATTTCTTGCCGCCAAAACCGACCCACGGTTGTAAGGGCCATTTAAGTAAGTAAGTAAGTAAGTAAAAGAAAAAACTATTATTCTTCTTAAAAATATTTTTTTCTTAAAATAAGGAGGAAGAATGTTGTAAATCAGAAAAGTTTTTTTATGTATTTAAGAAAGTCTGCACATAACCAGTATGTACATAAAGTTCAAATCTAAAAGCACAGTAACAGATGCATGTTAACTTAACATAACGTCAACGACGTAACCGGAACAAGTGCATAATGTTTATGAGTGCATACTTTCAGGAGATAAAATTAAGTCTGCTTAAAAGCAACGAAAAATGTATTGGTTGCAATTTGATCCGAGACACGCGCTAGCAAGTGTGCCGTCTGTTTAAAAGCAATAACAAAAGCATTGGTTGTAATTTAAGTCAAGACTAACGCCAGCATGGGAACCAATTAAGAATTTAGCACATTGAAATTTTCTCACAGTTAATGATTTTACAACATTAGTGATATCCGATGTGAGGTTCAGGAGGTTTCTAGTAGTACGTAGATTTAAGAATATGCTTGCTTGCATTTATGAGTTGTGTTTTAAGAACTAAGTATAAGCAAGGGGTTCGTGAGTCGCACGATACCGAGGTGATGAGTAGAGGTTAACTTTAGATTTTAAGCATTATGATTTTAACTGCCTTAGAGTGAAGACGTGTTTTCAGTTTAAACTCAAACTCGTAAAAATACTTAAAAATAATTAATAAAAGTATAAAGCAAGTCTAAAACATCCTTGCGTTTTTATTTAATAATAAATGTTAGGACAAGAATTGTGGACTTCGAGGGAAAATTGTCACTGACGGTTTCATCAATAAAAGGCAAGTAAAAAAGGACCCCTGGAGCCCGCAACAGACTTTAGTGGTGCTTTTGGGGGATGCGTAAGGACTTTAGGGACAATAAATATTCAGCACAATATTATAGAGTGGTTCTGTTTAAAGCATGCATGTTGTGGCACTTGAACAAGGAATACCCGCTGATAGTATAATAAGACGAGATAATATATGGAATAGGTCCATAATAAATGCCATATTTTATGATAAAGATAAAAAAAATAAAATATTTTTTAAAATCAGGAATTAAAAGTAGAACATAGATCCGCAAAGACAGTATCATTACGTTTAATAACAAAAATTCCAATCGTCTTAATAAATAAACAAGAAATTTGTCCAGGAGTATATTTGGGCGAAAACATATCGAATGTTAGCAAAAATAGAGTTTATGTGTCAGTATTAAATGCTACAGAAAAATAATTTATAATAGACAGTACTTTTAAACCAAATATCTCGAATTTTATTCAGTATAAGGAATCGGATACCAATAATTCTACAATAAACAGCATTAATTCAGTAAACATTACAAACAGAATTAAAAAATTGTTAGAGGAAATAAAAATTGATGGAACTTTGAATAAAGACGAAATTACATCTTTACAAAATCTGTGTATTTCGTATCATGATGTTTTTCATATAGATGGAGATGAATTAACATACACGCCAGCGCTTAAACATGAAATAATAACACAGTGGAACCAACCACCGATAAACCAAAAGCAATACAAATTGCCACACACATAGACATGAAATCAACAAACATGTTATTAAAATGTTGGATGACGGCATTATATCTCCAAGCATATCACCCTGGAATTCACCGATGTTGCTGGTTCCTAAAAAGAGCGGCAAGGACGGTAACAAAAAGTGGAGGCTAGTAATAGATTTCCGCAAATTGAACGACGTGACAATAAAACAAGTATTTCCGATTCCTCGAATAGACGAAATATTAGACCAACTGTAGACTTAGCAATTGGTTATCATCAAGTCCTAGTAGAAGAATGAACCACATATTAACAGGTTTACAGGGTATCAATTGCTTTGTTTATCTTGATGATATAGTTGTGTACGGAAAGAATTTAGCTGAACATGAGCTTAGATTGAGTAGAGTATTGCAGAAATTAAGGGAACACAATCTAAAATTAAATACAGAAAAATGACAGTTTTTGCGTCGCGAAGTTGTCTATTTAGGACATAAATGTTCGGAACTAGGTGCTCTGCCAGATCCCTCTAAGGTTGAATGCGTGAAAAATATTCCGTTGCCAAGAAATAAAAAAGAGGTCCAAGGGTTTTTTGGGATTAATTAATTATTACAGAAGATTTATAAGCAATATGGCAAAATTATTATTACCAATTCACTTGGACATACGATTGTCAAAATTCATTTATTAAACTAAAAGAATCAATAATTTGACCACACATTCTCGCATATCCAGATTTTACAAAACCTTTTTTGCTTACAACGGATGCAAGTAACGAAGCAATAGGCGCGGTACTATCGCACGGCAATGTAGGGAGAGACCGACCAATAGAATTTGCTAGTAGGGCATTAAATGGAGCAGAAAAAAATTACTCCACCATTGATCCTAAAAAGTAAACCCATATCTCGTAGTGAATGTAGTCGAGTACGTTGACTAATTCGACTAATTTTCGAACTTAGAATTAGTATTCAACTAAAATATATTGAAAATAAATTTCACATCATGCGGAATAGAAGTTTTCAAGTTATCGTGTATAGCCGGACAGACAGACGGTAACAAAGGGTTTTTCAATAAGAGCGCTACAAAAGTTTTTTCAAGGGTTTTTCAACAGGGACGTAGAGCGACAGGGACAGCAAACGACGCCATATTTCTTGCCGCTCTTTTGACATTTCGCTTCAGTAAGTTTTGCCATTTCATGATGGAAAGATATATGAGCCAACAACGAGTCCAAATTATTAAAATTTACTACCGAAATTCGAATTCGTATATCTATCCATCATGAAATGGCAAACCTTACTGAAGAGAAATGTCAAAAGAGCGGCAAGAAATATGGCGTCGTTTGCTGTCCCTGTCGCTCTACTTTGTAGCGTCCCATTTGAAAAACCCTTTATCTAAATCGACTCGGAATGTGATGTTGTTCAAGAATGTATAAACTTTTTCATACCGGTCATGCCTACTAAGAGGCGCTAAAATATCCTCACATACATTTTATAACTTGTAACCCATGGGTATACGGTATAAACATAAAATGCGATTTTTTAGTTTATACTCAATTGTAATGCTTTCACATGATTTTTTCTGTTCTCAAAATGTATTTATAGATTTCTTTTATTTTGATGTCATTTTCTTTACAAATGTGCTGGCTAATTTGGAATATTAAAAACTGTGCATCATCTCTGGTTTTTAAATTTTCACTATTTTTTAAATGCATTTTTGAATAATATTTTGGTCGAAAAATTTACATTTTTCGAGTTATTCTATAGAGTTCTCTTAACTAGTAAACCAAAATTGTCCAAAGACTTTCACGACTCAGCATTAGGAGGTCACTAGGGCGCGGGGAAAACATTTTTTAGAATCAAAAAACAATTTAAGAGGAAATGTATGCAGAAACAAATAAAAGCTTATGTTAAGAATTGTCGAAATGCCAAGTAAATAAATGTTCTAGTCTTACTAAAATGCCAATGGTTCTAATTGATACGCCAGTACGAACATTTGATAAAGTATACATGGATCTTGTAGGTATTTTACCGGAAATATTATCCGGAAATAAATATATATTAACTTTTTAAGATGATTTTTCAAAATATATGTGCTGCGTAGCTATCCCAGACAAGCATTTTACGACGAAATTATTATACGACATAACATACCAAAAGTATTGATAACCGACAATGGTTCGAATTTTGTTTCAAAATTATTTTCGGACACGTGTAAATGGTTAGGAATTAAAAAGTTACATATTACGCCATATCATCCACAGGCCAACGGCTCTTTGGAAAGAAGTCACCGAGTAGCGTCTGCACAACGATGGGGGGCGGGGTGTCGTGTCGTCCTCTTATCTTTTTTTCTAATTCGTTAAATTTTTGTCCGTCGAGTTTGTCTTAATATTTGTCGAGTGCCGTGCAAAATTTTGTTTAAGTGTTGTCCACCGCAACAACCTCATAACCATAAAAACGATTAAAACAAATAAAATAATAACATTCAATAAACAATAACATACAAAAACCAAAGACTATAAAAATACAGAACCAAACATTATCAACAACAACACAAAACCGGTTTCGCTGCACCACCAACACTGCCTGCTGCCGTCGTCGCTGCTTACAATTGCCAACGCAACGGGCTTTTCTATGCCCTCTGTTGCAATTGCTCATTTTTTTATCGTTTTAAGTCCCTTCCCCATCCTACTCCTCGCTATTTGCGTGCGTGGCTAAGACTGCAAGAGTGCGTAACGAAGACAGTGGTCAAGGCATAATACTTACCACTGTTTAGCTTACGCTCTCCCTTGTTTGTCTCAACTGCCGCCCGCTAATAGTATGTTTGTTTGTTTTAAATTTGGCCAGTAGCGAAATTGTCGCAAATCTTTCGTATAGATTTTTGCAACATTCGTGGACTGAGGACGAATTTTTTCGCTGTTTATGCGCATGTGTCTCTTTATTGGTTACATATAATGGCATGGGTGCAGATCCACTGGATTTTCAAATACCGGGGTACCACCCTTTTTATTCGAAGTGACGTTGCGTACCAGCACCAGCAGCAATATAGTGTTTCGGATAATGAATTTAATTCTATGTGGATTAAATTCAAAATCTTGCAACACATCATGCACTTGTGTTTTATTTATAGGAGTCTGAATCTAGGTAGGGTTTCTAACTGTAACAAGTTAGACGCCCTATCTGATTCGATCTCAAATATATTGGAACAATTTCCAGGCAGTGAAATTGTTGTTGCTGGTGACTTTAATGTACACAACGCCACTTGATTGAGCCACTCGGGTCTATCAACACAGGAGGGTTGTTATGTTGAACTGTTTGCCGAGTGCAATCAACTCACTCAATTGGTGAAGGAACCGACGTACCTCCCACGCATCGGTGGGCATAACCAAAAAGTCTTTTACCTTTTTCTGACTTCGCATCATGAAAAATATGATGTAAAAGTCCTTGCACCTCTTGGTAATTCCGACCACTGTATAAAGCTTTACGAAAAAGCAAATTGGGATGCGTTAAATGATTTTTTTCGCAACTTTAATTGGAAATGGAGTTTCGCAGATAGAGACATAAATGCCGCGGCCTTAATGGTACAAAATATTATTTTATTGGGTATGGGGTCCTTCATACCTTCTAAAAAGATTAACATTAAACCGAAGGACCACTTTTGGTTTAATGAGACTTGCAGGATTGCAGTCAGGTCGAAACAGGAAGGCTTCCAGAATTGGCGTTCTAATAAGAATGCTGATACTGAAAGACTCCGCATACAGGCTAGGAATCGCTGTAATGCCGTGATCGCGTGTAAAAAGTTTCTACACGAACAAAACGCGCGTAAAAAGGTCCTTCTCTACCTTCGAGGTAGTAAAAATTTCTGGTCATTTGTAAAAAGGGTGAAGAATCAGACGACATCGTCTACTCCAACCCTTGTAATGAATGGCCAGACCTTTACTGACCCGGTTGACAAAGCTAATCTCTTGGCAGAATTATTTGCATATAATTCAACGTTCCCAGTTAGCAATCAACCACTGCCCGTCGTCGAATTTGTTACTTCTGCAATGCCGGAGATACATTTTCGAACTCGGGCAGTTAAAAAGGTTTTAGCAAATCTCAGTATTAACAAAGCTTCCGGGCCAGATGGCATATCTGTCCATGTGTTGAAGAAGTGTGCGTCAACGCTGGCTTGTCCGTTGCGTAACCTTTTCAACATCTCCTACACGACAGGAGTTTTTCCATCTTGTTGGAAGGTTGCCAATGTCCAGCCAGTTCCGAAAAAGGGCGAGACAACGAACCCTGCTAATTACCGACCCATTGCAATATGCTCTGCGCTAACCAAAGTAATGGAAAGCGTAATAAACTTCCACCTTGTGAACTATCTGGGGCGAAACAAATTACTTAGTGACCGGCAATATGGTTTCCGTAGGACCAGATCCACCGGTGACTTGATGGCGGTCCTCTCCGAAAAGTGGAATAATTGTATTCACCTTTTCGGGGAGAGTAAGGTGGTTGCTCTTGATATTTTCAAGACTTTTGATCGAGTGTGGCATGAAGCCCTCGTATAAAAACTAATTGCCTATGGTGTCGGTAATTCTTTTATTCGATGGATATCGAGTTTTCTCCAGGTTCGTTCAATACGAGTTGCGATGGATGGTGTTTTCCTTATTTTATGGAAGAACTTTAGTGCTTTAAATGAACATGAATCGAAAAAATGGCTCGAAAGCTATCGCATGACGAATTATGCAGCAGGCTGTATATTATATTACACATAGAAGTCAACTTAAGATAAACATTTCATGATTTTAAAAATACATTATTGATAAAAACATCATATGTACTTAAAAAATATACATAATACCACTTTAACAGCAAAATATTGAATTTCAGTGCATAAGCATGCTGCACAAAAGTCGATCGACATGAGCCAAGCGAAAAACAAAAACTTTAGTCTAATTTGCCATTTGAGTTGCGTGTGTTTTGTTTTTGTATTCGATTATAGCTAAAAGTGATCGAAGAAAATAACAAAACTTGTTCTTGTTTTACAGGGCTAAATAATATAAGCATCTTAAAAATAATGTCTGTAAAGCAACTTGCTAGATACTTTTTAATCATGAATAAAAGCCAGTGTCATTATTCGCTTTGTAGCGTTTGAGTTGGTGTTCGCAAAAATAAATGTTACCCTACAGGATAGTGTTTGTATTCTCTTGACATACGGTACGAGTAACACGGTTTTTTTTAATATCTGACGAAAACAGAAATAGAAATATGGCAATAGGAAAAATTCCTTATATTTATTATATACATATATGTTCATTTTATTATGGCCTTAAGATTTTGAATTGTATCCTCAACATCACTTGATTAACCAATTATTTTTATGTTCCTTAAAATATAATTAAAATTTTTATGTTATTGTATTTTTAGTTATTTCGTAAGTAAAATAAATTATTGTTGGTTAAAGACATTAAAAATATGGAAAATAAGCAGGGCTCGGGTGGAACCGAAACTGGAACCGGACCGGAACCGTTTCATTTTTATAGAACGGGAACTGGAACCGTTTTTTAAATTTTTTATGCAACCGGAACTGGAATCGTTATTTTATTTTTTATAGAACCGGAACCGGAACTTGGGCAGAAAACCAGAACTGGAACCGGAACTGGAACCGGAACCATTACTAAATTAATTAGATCAGAAATTAATATATGAAAAAAATAATAATTAAATCAATTTTGACAATGAATTTGGAAAGAAAAACAAATATTAATTAAGTTACACAAGTGTACAATGGTATTTTAGAAAATGTTGAGCTTTGCAAATTTTCTGTATACATTTTGATTGTCATACAAAATATGTTTTATATGTTATATGTCAGATGTATATTTTAATTAATGTTGACATTTTACTTACGTTTAAGATCGTGTCCCCGCGAGGAAACTTAATTACGACTATGAAACCATGCAATTTTTTAAATGGTTAATTTATGCATTTTTTATATCAATATTTTTTGTTAGTTTAAAACATACATGTAGGAATGACCCCCACGATGTTTGAATACAAACAAATTTATTTTCTATTTTCTATAAAAGTTTATTTAGCCCCTTATCATGTATCTTTTTATTATCGTCTCGTTTTCTGTCCCCTTCGTCTTAAATTCGTGTAACGTATTTAAAACGTTTCGTTCTTTGATTTGAATGTTTGTTCAATATTTTTGTTTTGCCAACTATTTTTTTGATATCCAAAATTTCATGATTTATATGAAACAACTCTTAAAACAAGCGTACTCAACGTTTCGTTTAATACATGAATTAAAAAATGTAATTGCACGTTATTCAACCGATTTTGAAACCAATTGTACCCGATATCGTTGTTACCGGGAAATAAATGATGAGGGGGGTTAATATAATAAATTGTCGCCCATTTGAGCTTAATGGCTGCCGTGTGAAACTGTCTCCTAATATTCTAAAAATTCTGTCACCTAAATTCCTTCTTTAAAGATCACTAAGTTTTGTCTAATTTCTAAAGTGTCGCCTGTCCATGATTCTCCGTTCATCTTACACCATCCCTACACCAAGAAAAAAGTGACGTAATAAAATTAAATAAAATCTATTTAAATTTGATTTAAATAATTTTGTAATAAAAAAAGTAATACTCTATACATATAATACGTGCGTATTTAATTTCAAATTAAATAAAAAGTATTTAATTTTATTACGTAAATTAAATTCATTATTTCAAAAAAATTATATTTTAGAAAAATTTTCAACATTATTAAAGTTTGTTTTTTGAAAGTAACCACGATAAAATTATGTAATATGTGGAAATGTGTCCAACCTATAGAACCACCGTGAGTGATAAAAATTTCGAAAAAAGTAAAAAAATAATAAGTTTATCTTTTCCTAAACTTCTTATTAATTTTGTGTTTATGATTGACATGTTTATGATCTTGTGATTAAATTAAAATTTTATTATCTTAATAAAAAGTAATAAATAATATTTAGATCAAATTTTATTACCTACGTAATAAATTTAAATAAAAAGTATTTACTTCAAATTTTATTACGTACGAAATAAATTTAAATAAAAAGTATTTACTTCAATTTTAAATAAAAAGTATTTAATTAAAATAAAAAACGGGTGAAAAACGTGTCGAAAAGTATTTAAATTTATTACTTTTTCATTTAATTTTATTACTTTTTTCCCTCAGTGTATACTCATTTTGGTGTAGTTAAAGATAGAATGTCAATATCTAATATATATTATTTTAAACATTTCAGATATGTCCAAATCTTTGTAACGACACCATCTGGAAAGATGATTTTTAGCTAAAAACTTAAAATTGTGTTGTTTTACCATACCATACATATTGGTGTTCAATAAATACGGAATGTAATTAAAATAAATTAAGATGTAGTAATGTAACTTAATATTTAGGACGTATTAAAAAAGAGAAAATGTAGTTATTTTCAATACAAATGTATTAAAAATTGTATATAAATGCAGTAAAATTATGTAGTTAAATGCATACAAAATAACTATATCAATGAAGGAAAACGAATACATTTGTGTAAGGACGTAAATCAAATACATAGTTATTTATTTACAAGACTTTTTCTTCCTTTTAATATAGTTTTTTTTTCGTTGTATATATACTAGCAGGACATGCGAAGGTTTTGTGTATATATTTTTTTTTGATTTGATTTATATTAGTACAATAAGAAGTGATTATTTTACAGTTCAACAAAATTAAAATTACGTAGATAATCAACTTATAAAAAAGTAAAAATTTAAAAATTTAAAATTAAGAATAATGCAAAAATTGTACTTATAATTTAACATATTTAAAGAGAAATTAGATGTGTGATTACTTATAAATAGTAGATTTAAGATGTTAATAGATTATTGTTCTGAAAAATGTATTAGTATATAATACGTAAATCTACATGTTCTGTTTATATTTTAAATATTAAGTATTAATGAATTCCAGAGTTGAATTGCGTTAATGAAAAATAGTCTTTGCGATTACATTTTGGCAAAATAAAATTGAGGCTTCTATTTGAAACGCTAGGACGTAGCTTATCAGAAAGATATAATGAAGTTTTAGAATATAACAACTTTTGTAGAAATATGCAGTTTCTTATATTCAGATAGTTTGTAATGCTACAAACTTAAATGTCCTTACTTACATCTTCGACATGTGAAAAACGTCTCAAGGGAAAAACATATAGCGTCACATTATTAAAATCCCCCCTTAGGAGGTCAGGAGTAATAGCTTTAAAAAAAAGTTTGGTTGTATGGGACGTGCCACTCCCCTTTGTCATTTCTATCCGTAGTGGATATATAAACGAATCCTCATTATTAAAATACAATTCCCATTGGTGGTGCACTTAATGCATTCTCATACAAAACACAAATTTCGATTTTTCCGAATTTTCCATGGGAGAAAAAATAATCATCCAAAACCGAAACCGGTACCGGAACCCTTTTTTTATTTTTTTATAGAACCGGAACTGGAACCGCAGAGAATAGAATTTCGGTTCCTAGCCCTGAAAATAAGTAACCTTAATACAATTAGGGCCGGTTTTACAGTGGTAGTTTACCTAGATTTTAATGTGATGGAAGTTAGCACCGCCATTTTGAGATAATCAAAAACGTATATTGTGCTGACTTGTGCTCGGTTTGTGCTGGTTGTGCTACTAATAAAAAGTTAAAATAACTGTATATATTACAGTTATTTTTTTAAAAATTGTCAAAACTTTGGGTGGAAGTTAGCACCGCCATTTTGTAATTATTTTTTTTCGTTGTTTGTGCTGGATTATGCTCTACTTATGCTGGTTGTGCTAGCAAACAATAATAAAATATATTATATATTGAGAAAATTAAAAATAATTTTCAAATTTTGGGTGGAAGTTAGCACCGCCATTTTGAGATATATTTTTTTTTGATATTTGTGCTGTTTAGTGCTTGACTTGTGCTGGTTGTGCTACTAAACGATAGTCAAAAATAATTTATTTTGATTGAATTAAAAATCAAAAAACAATGTGGAAGTTAGCACTTTTTCGAAAATATTTTTTTTTCATATTTGTGCTGAATTGTACTCAACTTGTGCCGGTTGTGCTACTTAGAACTGATCAAAAATATTTTATCGTTACCGAATTAAAAATCATACAATATTTCGAAGTTAGCACCGCCATTTTGTAATTTTTTTTTTTTGATAATTGTGTCGGATTGTGCACAATTTGTGCTGCTTGTGCTTCTAAAAAACTATATGAAATTTTTATGAAATACAATAGAAAAAATCAAAACAAAAATATTTTTTAAACTGCACGTATGCACTAACACATGCACAATACCTTTAATAAAAATTATAGCATAGTTTTAGGATTAGAAAAACACAGGGTGATCAAAATTACATAAAAATAAATAGAATTTTCTTTTATTTTGATGGTTAGTTTCTTCGATGGTTGAGAATATTTTATACTATTTTTTGTGCACTAACACATGCACAATACCTTTAATAAAAATTATAGCATAGTTTTAAAATTAGAAAAACACAGGGTGAGCAAAATTACATAAAAATAAATAGAATTTTCTTTTATTTTGATGGTTAGTTTCTTCGATGGTTGAGAATATTTTATACTAAATTTGTGCACTAACACATGCACAATACCTTTAATAAAAATTATAGCATAGTTTTAGGATTAGAAAAAACACAGGGTGAGCAAAATTACATAAAAATAAATAGAATTTTCTTTTATTTTGATGGTTAGTTTCTTCGATGGTTGAGAATATTTTATACAATTTTTCGGATTTTGGAATTACAAGTAAAATCCAGGTGACAACATCAAATTTACGATTGCTCTGAGTGTAGAATCACACGAAGTACAAAAATTTAAAATGCATCAACCAAACTGCACAGCATTATCATATTCCTCAATATTTCAAAATCACTTTTATGCTCGCATTCCACCATCAAGTCAACATAAACGTTATGAATTTTTTTTGTAACCTCTTATTTTATAGGTTCCAAAAATTGATCGGTTTGATTTAAATTGGAGGTTATTATTTTGTGTACATACATAAATATCTAATTACACACCGAAAAAATACTGTAATAAAAATAAATAAAAATGTCTTTAAAATAAATACATATGTCTTTGATTTACATGCAAAAGCAAATATGTTTGTTTTTACTACATTGATGTTGTGGTTTTTGTATGGGAAATAACTGCATAGATTTACTGCATTTCTATACACAAATTGAATAATTTTGTGTTAAAAATCCAAAATTTTGTCTTTATTTAAACGTCCTGAAATATGTAGAAAAATTACTACATATACCTTTTCTTTTACTATAAAATGTAGTTATTTTACTTTGTTGTGATAATTAATATTAAACCATGCATTTTAATTTCTTATAATAAAAACAATTTATTAATTCAGAAAATGATATGCATGAATATTAAAAATTTTTTGATTACCAAAAAGGAGGTACAAGAATTATTAATCTGAAAACTATTTAATAGTATAGTACATAAACAACTAAAGAGTGTTACCCAAAACCACAAGAAAAATTATACATATAAATAAATATGAAAAATATTTTCCTGATTATGAGATAGAAACACCACCACCAAAAAACCACTAAGCATCATCAGTTCTGACGACTTAAAGACATGGCAAGCACTTACGTGTGGTGTACCACAATACTATGCCAATAACGCGCAACAGAAAATTTCAAACCATTGAATTACATATACATATTTGGCCATTGCAACCCATGATGGGTTTCATTCATAGAGTTTACCAACTTTAATTTTCCATTTTTTTATTTTCAAAACTATACTCATGCAGCGAGAAACCCAATGAGTTGTTCACACTTGTTTTCTGTCACCAATTTATTCGTTGGGATGCTGTTTATACCTGTTACCTCCGCAGTCGTCCGTCGACTATGTGAATGTATAGAATACGAAATGGGTTCCGTTTCTACGTACTCACTGTTGCAGTCGTCCGTCGTGTATTCGCATGAACTTTATATAATTAAAAAGCGCAGAAAACGAAGACACCGTACAGTTTCTGTACTATGTAGAAATCGAATTTCTAATACAATAAGTTAGTAAATTATTTTAAATAAATACAAATGCATTTTAAAACGATCACAATGAAGTATAAATACATTTTTTCAAAACAAAGACATAAATGTAGTATAATTTACTACAGTAATTTTTTCGGTGCAAGTTAAAAGTAAATAAATTTTTGATATTAACATTATTGGATTATGTTAGCAATGTTTTAAAATTATGAACAATAAACTAATTTTCCACATGAAAGTTTTGTATTTATTAAAATTGTTCAATAGCGATGTTGATAAAATAATTTGAGTTAAGAATAAAAAAAATATATTGGATATGAAAAAGCTCAAAATATGTCCAAATAATAAAAAGCTAACATCCGGCTGAAAATGTTTGAAAGAGCTCGGATTTTGAGCTAAAGCTCACAAAGTGGCAACATTGCTACAATCAGACAACTGAGCTATCACACCAGAAAGCTTTTATGTACAGGAACACTTCTGACTTAAATGATCAGCAGAAACAAATTGTCGCAATTTATTTCAAAATGTATTTTCAATATCGAAAAATAGTTTAAAATATTCTCAACCATCAAAGAAACTAATCATCAAAATAAAAGAAAATTCTATTCATTATACCCTACACCTATGAGGTACAGGGTATATTAACTTTGTGCATATATTGTAACACCCTTAGGAGGCGTGTCCGGTATGGAAAAGTATATACATTCTTGATCAGCATCACTACCCGAGTCCGTTTAGCCATGTCCGTCTGTCTGTCCGTCTTGCTGTCTTGCTGTCCGAATACAGAATAACTTGAGAAATACTAATCAGAATGCGATGAAATTTCGTCTCAATATATTTTATCTAAAAGTAGGAACTGAGTTTGAAAATGAGCCAAATCGGTCAACGGACACGCCCACCTCCCATACAAGTCAATTTTATATAACTCTTTCGGAACTAATAACTCGAAAAGTATTCAAGGTATAGTTATAAAATTTAAAATTTATTGTTAGAATTCACCTAAAAATATGTGGTCCAAAAATGGGCGTGATCCGCCCACTTTTTTTTTTCATTATTTCCTGGGTTTTCATAGTGGAAATTTGATCCGTAAATTATTAAAATCAAATCTATGAAATATTAGCCTTTCAAAATTTTAAATATAGGCGTGGTCCGCCCAATTATATTTTTCAAATTTATTTTTTTTAGTTTTTTATACTTTATATAATTTTTTTAATTTATGGGGATATAAGACGTAAATTTCTGATATATGAATAATATTCTGAGGAATAATATCCCCACCAAAGGTGTAGGGTATTCCATAGTCGGGCCCGACCGACTATAAAAATCCGCCCCATGTGACCGAACATACCCATGTGACCTAACTTTCCCAACTCGTTTTTATGTAATTTTGCTCACCCTGTGTTTTCTAATCCTAAAACTATGCTATAATTGTTATTAAAGGTATTGTACACGTATGCACTAACGTGTAGTTTAAAAAATATTTTTGTTTTGATTTTTTCTATTGTATTTCATAAAAATTTCATATAGTTTTTTAAAAGCACAAGCAGCACAAATTGTGCACAATCCGGCACAATTATCAAAAAAATATATTTAAAAAATGGCGGTGCTAACTTCGAAATATTGTATGATTTTTAATTCGGTAATGGTAAAATATTTTTGATCAGTTCTAAGTAGCACAACCAGCACAAGTTGAGTACAATCCAGCATAAATTGGAAAAAAAAAATATTTTCGAAAAAGTGCTAACTTCCACATTGTTTTTTGATTTTTAATTCAATAAAAATAAATTATTTTTGACTATCGTTTAGTAGCACAACCAGCACAAGTCAAGCACTAAACACCACAAATATCAAAAAAAATATATCTCAAAATGGCGGTGCTAACTTCCACTCAAAACTTGAAAATTATTTTTAATTTTCTCAATTTATAATATATTTTATTATTGTTTGCTAGCACAAGTAGAGCACAATCCAGCATAAACAACGAAAAAAAATAATTACAAAATGGCGGTGCTAACTTCCACCCAAAATGTTGACATATTAAAAAAAAAAACTGTATATATATTTTAACTTTTTATTAGTAGCACAACCAGCACAAACCGAGCACAAGGTTTTTTGATTATCTCAAAATGGCGGTGCTAACTTCCACCACATTAGATTTTAGGTAAACGTACACTCTGCAAAAAAAAGGGCTCTCCCAAACATAATTTTGCAGGCATTAACATGTATGTTTGGAATTTTATGTAAAAATAATATACAATTGACTGATAAATCATTTGTAAACAGGGTTGTATTGAGACTTGAACAGTGTTGTAATGAGCTCCGACTTACATTATGATATCACGGAAAATTTTAATGTTGCCCCTTACAATGGAGTATGTTCTAATGGAAACATAATAATTACTACATTCATATAAAATAAATATTTGAACCGAAACATAAATATGTTCAAAATAAAACATGATTTTGAACGACCTAAATATAAATATGTTTCCAGTGAAACATATCAGTTGTTTCAGTTCAAAAAGTAGTATGTTTGCATAGAAACATATTTAAATATTTTTGGAAAGAAATCCTGTAAATAAAATAAAAATAAAATGTTGTTTTTTTATTAATTTTTATTAAAAATCATTAAACATGCACAGTGGGAATTTATAATAATTGAATTCATATACAAATTTTTAAATGCATAAATAAATAATTCATTTAAAACAGCAAGTACAAGTGACAGCAACAATGAATGTACAATTCCACTAGCAGACGCTAAACCAGATGATCCAGGCTCGTTTTATATTTGGTACAGTTACAGTTGATCTCAGTACAGCACATAGCGTAGGCAAGGAGTTCACGGAGGCTTTTGTAAAAAAACATGCCAAATTCTGTTTGAAAATCGAAGCATATATTTATATTTGTGGTTTTTTCGCATTAGTTTCAGAAATTATATACTATATTATACTCTGTTACTATTTGTACTTTTTGTAACACAATTTATATATTTATTTAATTTACAAATAACAAAATTATTACCGAAGCGAACACGTTTTCTCAACGAACAAAAAAAGACACGTACGCAGAAAATGCCGATTACCGCTGCAAGAATACCTTTATTTACATTTGAATTCATTTTTTTGTTTGTTTTCAAACATTAGTATGTTTAAAATGACCCTATACATACTTCAAACGACGACAAAAGAGACGTAGGTAGAAAATTCTGCTCAACGAGTGCCAACTTCGTATACAAGAAGATTGTTAAATCCAATTTCTTTTTTGTTTGTTTTTAAACATCAATATGTTCAAACGATGGCAAAAGATGGCGTAGGTAGAAAATGCTGCACACTTTTGCCAACTTCGTCAGTCGATAAATTATCGAGACGAGCGTTGCGAACATACGTTGTATTTAGATTTGATTAGCATTTTCTGCGTTTCGAAACATAGTTTTAACCAAATAAATTGCCAAGAAATAGTTTATTCAAATGCAATTAAAATTTTATGTTGGTATTGTAACATATTTATGGTAAATTTGACAGATTCTGCTGGACAATATAATAATGTTTACACGTGAACAAAAATAAATTCAATTTGGATTATAATTAAATTACACTTTATTCCGAATACATGTATGGTAATTTCGTATTACTTTTTAATTACATAAAAACATATTGAAACAAATCTTTTCTATACGTGTAGTTTAATCTCAGAATTCAGTTTTATAGTGACTTTAAATCGTCGTTTAAAATCAGTTTAACGTCTTACGTCGGCCGTTTAAACTACGTTTACAATCTTAATGTTTTTTACAGATACTATCCACAAGAATGAGAGTTGCACTCTTTTTGAACTGTCCGTCCACGCTCTCTGTCCCGCATTGTCCGTCGACATGTTTTTGTTCTGTTTGTTTTCTTGTATTTCAGCATTTTATAAATTAAACTTCTATCCTCACATGTACTGGAGTTGCTCGATCTTTTGTATATTTCATTCATTTTATTAATTTAAAATCTATATTCAATGTCTTGATTTACAAAATGTTTGCATAAAATTATCAGCTGTTCCAAATGAGAGAATTTTTGTTGAGAATCGATAATTTGTTGACATTTGCCAGTGATGCCATATATATCCGACTTGACGCAGTTCATTTTAAACCAGGGCTAGGAACCCAAATTCTATTCTCTGCGTTTCCAGTTCCGGTTCCATGATTCCGGCACCGGTTCCGGTTCTTAAATTATTTTTTATTATAATGGTTTCAGTTCCGGTTCCGGTTCTATAAAAAATAAGATAACGATTACAGTTCCAGTTCCGGTTCCACAAACAAGCCAAAAAACGCAATAAATATTTTTGTATTTTTACGTAAAAATATAATGAAATTTATATACATATCTATCTATGTATATAAAAATTAATTGCCATGCATTAGTCTCGCAAAAACATGAGAACGGATCGACTAATTTGGATGATTCTTTTTTGTTTTATTCGTCTCAATACAGGGAATTCAAAAAACTCCCATGGAAAAATCGGAAAAATCGAAATTTGTATTTTGTATGAGAATGCATTAAGTGCACCTCCAATGGGAATTGTATTTTAAGAATGAGGATTCGATTATATAGCCACTACGGATAAAATTCAAAAAGGGGAGTGGCAGGTCCCATACAACCAAACTTTTTTAAATGCTATTACTGCTGACCTCCTAAGAGGAGATTTTAATAATTTGACGCGATATGTTTTTCCCTTGAGACGTTTTTCACGTGTCGAAGATGTGCCCAATAGCCTGAAGATTCAGGTTATTGGGAATAATTTGTCATGAGTATTTCATTCATTATTCATGTCATTACACTTGAGAGTTGAGTCTGCAGATAAATAAATATGTAAGAGGTTAACAACCAATTTAACATTAATACTTACGTTAATTTACATTTTAGTGTGTTGCATTACAAACTATCTGGATATAAGAAACTGCATGTTTCTGAAAAAGTTGTTATATTGCAAAACTCCATTGTATCTTTCTGCTAAGCTACGTCTTTGCGTTTCAAATAGAAGCCTCAATTTTATTTTGCGAAAATTTAACTATCTACAATTCGCAATTCGACTCTGGAATTCATTACCACTTAATATTTGCATTAGTCGTATTTCCATAGTCGTATTTACGTTTCCTCGCGGGGACACGATCTAAAACGTAAGTACCATCAACATTAATTATAATATACAAATTTTGAGAAATAAGTGAATACTTGTCAAAAATACAAAACATATTTTGTATGACAATGAATATGTATAAATAATAAATGTATAAATATAAATAAAATTTGCAAAACCCCCCATTTTTAAAATGCCATTGTCCACTGGTGTAACTTAATTTCTGATCTATTTAATTTAGTAATGATTCCGGTTTTCTGTTCGAGTTCCGGTTCTATAAAAAATAAAATAACGATTCCAGTTCCATAAAAATTGCAAAAACGGTTCCAGTTCCAGTTCAGGTCTATAAAAATGAAATGGTTCCGGTCCGGTTACGGTTCCGGTTCCACCCGAGCCCTGTTTTAAACTTTCACTGTTAAACAGCTATCAAAGTTATTCGTCGTTTAATATTATGAGACGTTTAACTAAACAAAGGTTAAACTAGGTTTAATCTAGCACTGTAAAACCGGCCCTTAGTGTTCAAATTCTATTTCTTTTCATAATTAATATGTAGTTTAAGATATTTGTCTACCATCTTTTATATAAATATAAGAAATAAAATTTTGCAAGATTCTTGCAAGCAAGAGCAAGAAAAGTATTGCAAGAACAAGAACAAGATGATATGTATATGGTTGCAACATCGTCAGAAAAAACAACTATGTTTATTTTGTTCGATGTTTCAAAAATAAACATCGATGTCAAAAAACATTGGAACAAAAACCTCGATGTTTTCGATGTTTTCCGATGTTTGTCTTTTTTTTAATGATACTACACAGAAAAAAATAATCGACGTAAATATAGCAATCAAAATTAATTGTACACCATTCATTGGTCTAGCAATGATATTCATGCCTTTTTCATGAATTGAGCAAACATATTCGCTAAAAATGTTATTTGCGTCCAAAAATATACCAATATATGATTTTGCTTAAGTAGCAAATTATTTAATTGGTATAGTCGACGATTTAAAAGCAATTTTGTATTTTCACAGTATTCTTATAATTCTTTTTTAGTTTATTAAAAAAGAATAATATAAATTCTTGTGAAAGTATATAACAAATATACTTTTCTGATGATGAAGCATAATTAAATATGAAACTATTGCCATCATCATCATTTTCAACGACACCAATAGAGTATGATCAAACTCTATAAGCGTTTCTTTTGACATGAATCAAATGTGAACTGATATGCGCGTCAACCGCCAACTCAAAATTCTAATTCTAAGCGAATTCCACCAATTTCTTGAATTCCACTAAATTCACCAGCGCTGTAAGCGAGTACACGAACCCACACCACGCACTGTTATAGCGACCACGCACTGCTATAACATCAACGCGGTATGCGAATACACATAGCTGTTGCCAGCAAATGCGATTGCTAATATGATGAATGTGTACGCTAATACAATTAATAATTTAGTCGGCGCAGTTTTAGCAATAATTTGATTGTGTTGATAAACATTTTGGCTATATTTACGAATTTTTTTTTTGTGTACTAAAAAATTATAATGAGCACATTGGGGTGTTTTTTTTTTTTTTTAATATGAAGAAAATATGGTTTTTAAATTTTCTGCTCCTACAATTCAAATATGTGCTTTGTGAAATAAAAAAACATTTTGCAAAAAAAAAAAAATATTTTTCATGGAATCCCAAACCAATTTATTTTTACTCTATAACTATGGGGACAAGGGTATATTAAGTGTGTTCGGATATTATAACCCCCCTATGGTAGTCCGCCTGTCTGTCTGTCCGTCAATTTATCTGTCTGTCGAGATATTCAGTAATTTGATAAATAATTGTCCGAATGCGATAAAATTTCATTTCATTATTTATTTTTTTAGTAAAAAGCAGTTCTGAATTTAAAAATGAGCCAAATCGGTCGGCAGACACGCCCACCTCTCTTACAAGACACTTACATGACACTGTATTGGTAATAAAATTATCCATCATTAATTTAACAATCTTTTGCTTTGGAGTGGAGTGTTATCAAACAATGTCTGAGTTGAATTGATCTCAAGGATATATACTTTTTTTAACGGGAACATTACTATTTCGAATTTTTGTTTTTTAGACCGCCCTAGAGCACATATATGTGCATTTACTAGGTTGTAAAGGAAAATTTAACATTTTAGGAAAAATACAAAAAACATTTATAAAAAAATCTAAAAATCTAAAAAAATTAAATCATATTATTCGAATCGCTGTAAATCTTCTTTATTGTTTTTCTCGGAACCGACTCAATGGCGTATTCATCAAACAAATTCTCAGATAACGATTAAACTTCTTACTTTGTTACACTAAGATTTTTTAATATTTCATAATCAACTAAAAAAAAAAAATATATATATTTATTTTTATTATCATTAAATTATCGACACCTCAGATACGCCTTTTTTGAGTTAATGGAGTTAAAAATTGTATTTATATAATTTTATGATTTATATACTACTTGTCTCCGACACTGTACAACTGTACTATTTGCAACTTATCTGAATGTAATATTTATTAATTTATTTTTGTTGCTGCCAAAAAATATTTAAATATCAAAATATTTATTAAAATAGATTCATTATTAAAAACATCTCAAATTATAAACAACAGTTTTTTCTTATTATTAAAAAATAATTAAAAATAAATATTGCAACCGCAATAAATGGTCCTTCGAGCAACAATCAACCAACCTAAGGAAACATTCAAGGATATATAATCAACAATCCACACATAAATAAACAACAATCAAATATAACAGAAATTAGTTCAAAAATAAGAACAAGTGCAGCAGAAAGCCACACACACTTCAGAGGAACAGAAACGATCGCAACAAATCAAATCTACATTACCAAAACGGTTAAAGCAAGATTCCATACCCAAAAAGGATATTGGTAACGTATGCAATTAAATTATTACAAAAGAAATTACATAAAATAAAATGGATTTCAAAAACTACATGCAAACTATTATTTCCACATTGACTAATGTCGACTTGCAAAATCTGCACTTTATTCTATATGGTACGAAGTCTCGCGAAAATATCGTTACGCGAAATATATTAGAATTTAAATCATTCGATTTTACGGTGAACAGCAGCAAATTCCAAAAACGAATTACATTAATAAAACAAAACTTAACCACCTATGAATTCCAATCACTATTAGAATTTTTTAATTTGGACTCTCAAATGAATTTTGAAGATTTTTTAACATTGTTAATAAATAAATGTACCCAACAAGAAAATTACATTGATTCAACAATAACACAACCCTCTCAAACTTCTGTTTCACATACACTTCAAGCACCACCTAAGACCCCCTCCATTCTTTGCAATAGTTTACATTGTTCATCGTTAATCGCCCCCCTCCATAACGAGCAACAAGAACGACTATTACATCACCAAAGAAACCTTGATCAGCTCCTTGTTTAGAAAGAAATTCAGGAACTTGAATACCCCGATGATGAGAAACGCAAGAAGTTGATAACTCTCAAAATTAAGAGAGAAGAAATCGCGATACAAAACATATCAAAAGACATAGAATATGAAAAACAAAAACCTACAAATTTTGAGGAACATAATAGTGTTAATGAGGAACATAATAGAGTTAATAAATGGGTACAAAATATTGAAACCCCATTAAATATCGAACCACCCACCTCTGATTTATCAACAAATATTCAAAAAATGCTTGCTAGACAGTCCATTGGATCTAATTTAAGAAATTTTGATGGAGAATCAAAATTTGAATGGCCTGCTTTCCTCTCGGAATATAAAAACACTTCCGAATTATGCTGTTTTTCAGATAGAGAAAATGTTTTACGTTTAAACACTGCACTTAAGGGAAAAGCTAGGTCTAAAGTGGAACTAATTCTTGTTACTGCTAAAGATCCAAAACAAATAATTTCAATTTTAAATTATGTTTACGGTAAACCGGACGAAATTGGTAAAGAACTGTTAAACAGAGCCAGGAAGATTCCAAATCTCACTAACTCAGGATTTTTTCAAGAATTTTATATTCAAATTCAAAATATAATAACAGCAACCCAAAATTTAGAAGGTGAATCACGAAAAGAAAAAGACATTCTAGAAGTATTAGTATCAAAATTACCAGAACATTTATTAACTCAATGGGGAAGTTATCTTCTTAACAAAAATTCAAATTCGAAACCAAATTTACAAGATTTTCAAGAGTGGGTAAAAAATTTATCTGAAATTTTTTCCAAAATTGGTTATGTATCAAAGCAACATCAATTTAATTATACTCCAAAACAACCCCAGTTTACTCAACACCAAAAATCACCAAATTATGTACTTGAAAATCCATTCGATAAAAAATGCAAAATTTGTAAAAAGGAAAATCATGAAATTTTTAAGTGCAATTCCTTTTTGACAAAAACTACAAATCAACGATGGGATATAGTTAAAAATCTGAAAATTTGTTGTTTTTGCTTAAAAACCCACGTTGGGTCCTGTGAGGAGAGACAACTTTGTGGAATTGATAATTGCAATCGTTATCATAATAAATTACTTCACAAACAGCATATTGAATTTAACAATCTCACAAAAATTACAGAAAATGAAAAAGTTGTTCTATTAAAAATGATACCCATACGTCTATGGGGACCAAAAGGTTCAATAGTTGTTACAGCACTATTAAACGAGGGCAGCACAACAACACTTATTGAAAAGTCCGTTTCCGACTCAATTGGTCTAGACGGTCCAAACGTCCCAATATGTTTTAAGTGGACAGGAGATATATATAGAACAGACAATGAATCAAAAACTTTAAATTTTACAGTATCTGGAACAATACTGGGCCAAAAGAAATATGAAATCAAAGGTGTTCGAACAGTTGAACATTTAAATATGCCTGGTCAAAAAATCAATATTGAATCATATAAAAAACAATATCCATTAATTCAAAATATTGATATAGAAAATATTAACTGGCAAAACCCACAGATTTTAATTGGACAAAACAATGCGCATTTAATTGTATCACAAGAACACATTCAGCCAAATTTCGAATCTCTAATTTTATCAAAAACAAGACTTGGATGGACAGTTCATGGATGCACTGGAACATATGAAAATAATAATTCATTGCACATTTCTGCTGCAATTTGCGAAGGTAACTGTGAAAAAGATTTACATGAAACTGTGAAAAGCTATTTTAGTCTGGAAAACTTTGGAGTCGTATCACCAAAAAAAGATGTACTTTCACAAGTAGATACCGAATGCATCAATCAGGTGCAGAAAAGTATAAAATATACAGGAGAACGCTATGAAATTCGTCTGCCATGAAAAAATATGAATGAAAACTTTCCAGAAACCATCTATTTAGCAGAAAACCGTTTAAAACATTTAGAAAAGAAAGTCATAAAGGAAAATCTACAAAACCAATATTGTGAAGAAATTCAAAAGCTGTTGGACAAAAATTACGCTATTGAGGTGAGAGAAGATGAACTTTTAGGAAAACGTTTATGGTTTTTGCCGCATTTTGCTGTGATTAATCCGAAAAAGCCCGGAAAAGTAAGGGTGGTATTTGACGCAGCAGCGAAAGTGCATGGAAAAAATCTAAATGATTTTTTATTACCTGGTCCAGATTGGTTAATTTCTCTTCTTGGTGCTATACTCCATTTTCGACTATACCAGTTTGGAGACGTAAGAGAGATGTTTAACCAAGTAAAAATAAATTACGATGATACATTTTCACAATGTTTCTTGTGTAGAGAAATGAAAATATCAGAAAAACCAAAAATATATCGAATGCAAGCTATGCTCTTTGGGATAACTTCAGCACCCTTTTTATCACAATTTGTAAAAAATTACAATGCAGACCAGTACGAATCAAAATACCCCGAAGCAGCAAAAGCCATAAAGGAACATCATTATGTGGATGACTTTATCTACGGAAGTAATGATGAAGCAGCAGGATTAACACTGGTGAATCAAGTTATCAAAATTCAACAAGTAGCTGGATTTGAATTGCGAAATTTTGTATCAAATAGCAAAATGATTCTAAATGGTATACCAAAACATCTTGTATCTGAAAAATTAACTCTTGACTTAGAATCCAAATCCTTCGTTCAATCAGTTTTAGGAATGAAATGGAATGCATTTGATGATACACTGGAATTCAACATGTTCTTTTTAAGCGATTCAGAAGAAGTCATAAGATGTATTCGTACCCCTACGAAACGTGAAATTCTTAAAATTATAATGTCAATTTATGATCCATTAGGCTTATTATCTCCAATTACAATAAAAGGAAAAATGATTCTGCAAGATATATGGAGAACTAAAGTTGGATGGGACGATTTCATCACAAACAAGTGTTTCGAGGAATGGAAAAGGTTCGTGGATTATGTAAAAGACATCAAAATAAAACGTTGGTACAGCGAAAAACTCCTTAAATTTGATCAAATTGAGTTACACACGTTTTGTGATGCAAGCGAATCAGCATATTCAGCTGTTATTTATTTAAGAATTATATGAAATGGAGAGGTGGAAATGGTCTTGGTATGTGCAAAAGCAAGGGTTGCACCAATCAAGTTAATAACTATTCCAAAAATGGAGTTAATGGCAGCAGTATTGGGAGTCCGATTAACAAAAACAATCAAAAAACATATCAATCTTAACATCAGCAAAGAATATTTTTGGTCCGATTCCAGTACAGTTATTAATTGGATCAAATCAGAGAAAAAATTGCTGGCTTTTATAGTAGCAAGAAAAAGCGAAATTATTGAAAATTCAAATGCTGAAGATTGGTATTGGATTCCAACTGAAGACAACATCGCTGATATCTGCACCAGAGGAATCATAAAAAAATCTCTACATATAAATGATGAGTGGTTTCATGGTCCAAAGTTTTTAAGCAAATTGACTTTCAAAATTCCAAAATGTCAAAATACCTGAGAGGACGATATTGTAAATTTAATTCACGAAGAAGACTCAAAACTAAAGTTACCAATTTAATTTTATTATACATATATTCGTATTTTAAGAACAACTGCTTGGATTAAACGCTTTTTCGAAAACTGTAAATTAGATTATACTTGTCGCAAATATGGAGACATTGACGCAGACGAAATAGAGTGGAGCAAGAATAAATTCATAAAAGAAGTTCAATCAAATTATTTTCCATTGGATATACAAAACACACGTTTGGGAAATTCAAATTTTAATGGAAATCTACACAATCAAGCACTCAAAATCGAAAATGGTATTTTAAACGTAGTTAACCGAATACCAATTGATCTACAAGACTCCTTTGAGCTTAAAAATCAAATATGTCTTCATGCAAAACATCCTTTTGTAAAAGCACTTATAATTCACTATCACAAAAAATTATTCCATCAGGGTTTCGAAACTTTAATAAATGAATTACGTCGATTGTTTTATATTCCAAAATTAAGATCTAATGTAAAACAAATAATTTCAAAATGTTTACATTGCAGATTTCTTAAAAGCAAAATCAACCATCAAATGATGGGAAATTTACCTGAGGAACGATTGATGATTAATAAAAAGCCATTTACAGCAACTGGTGTGGATTACTTTGGTCCTATTACTGTAGTAGTAGGTCGACGACATGAAAAACGATATGGAGTCCTGTTCACTTGTCTCAGTTCAAGAGCAATTCATATAGAATTAGCGCATTCCCTTACGTCCGATTCATGTTTGATGGCAATTCGTCGGTTTATTTCAAGACGAGGTAAAGTGGAAATCTTATGGTCAGATAATGGATCAAATTTCCGATGTGCTAACCGAGAACTACTTGAAGCAATAGAAGAAATAGACACCAATACTATTGAAGCACGATTAGCCGTTCAAGAAATAAAATGGAAGTTTATAGCACCGGGTTCACCACATATGGGAGGCTCCTGGGAAAGAATGATTGGTTGTTTCAAGAGAACTATGGAAGCAGTGATAAAAGGTACAATACTAAAAGAAGAAACACTTTTAACCGTTATTGCAGAAGCCGAATATATAGTAAATAGTAGACCTTTGACGATATCAGAGTCCGTTAGCATTTCCCCAAACGACATTCTCATTGGACAAAATGTCACTATAACACCACCTGGATCATTTTCAATTGAAACCAATAATTTTCGGAAGCAATGGAGAATTTCTCAACATACCATACAAGAGTTTTGGTTAAGGTGGTTAAAGGAGTATTTACCAATGATATCACTACGAAAGAAGTGGACCAAGGAGTGCAAACCGTGGACAATTGGAGAACTTGTCGTGATAGAAGACAAAACATGTCCCAGGTACAACTGGCCGATTGGAAAAATTGAAAAACTGTACACAGGAAATGATGGACTTGTACGCGTGGTTGATATTCGAACATCCGCTGGCATCACAAAGAGGTCTACTCATAAAATATGCCGACTAAATTTAGGTGACTAACCTAAAGTGGGGAGAATGTCTCCGACACTGTACAACTGTACTATTTGCAACTTATCTGAATGTAATATTTATTAATTTATTTTTGTTGCTGCCAAAAAATATTTAAATATCAAAATATTTATTAAAATAGATTCATTATTAAAAAAATCTCAAATTATAAACAACAGTTTTTTCTTATTATTAAAAAATAATTAAAAATAAATATTGCAACCGCAATACTACTGTTAATACCAAGTTTCATCGCTCTTGTTAATTTCGAGCTATTGTTTCGTGCTTTGATTTAATTATGTAAAGTTTGAAAAATTTTGTAATCCAAAAAATTACCCAGGTTATCAAATTGTTTCCCTCAATTGTTTACAATAAGTGCAATACTCTTTTGTACAGAATTTGCTCTATTGGTTTTGAATAAGATAAATACGTCATATTCTTACTAAATTCGTAATGCCATTACAACAAAAGGCGAGTCTACACGAAAGAGAAAATAGCTAGATATAGAACAAAATTGAGCAAAAAATCTCTTAGAGTTGTGTAAACACTACATAGAGTTCCACAGTAGGGAGCTCTACGGTAGATTTTTTTTTCTCTATCTCTAGCTAATTTCTCTATGGTGTATTCGAGCCTAAACAAAGTGTTCAAGTACTAGAATATTCTATGACGTAAAAAACAGCCAGACTTAATTTGCTAGAACAAGAGCAAGAACAAGATCACCATTCCTTTCCTTGATCTGGCAAATGATCATAACTACACACATAGAAAATTATTGTCGAATCCGACAATAATTTGAAAATATTTCATGTTAAAATGGATCCACAAATATTATTATCCAATTATTGTCGGATTCAACAATCAAATTATCAAACAAGTATTGAGCATAAAATTGTTGTTTTTGAAAATTTCAATTGTAAATTTTCATTTATGCTTTGAATGGCATTTTTAAATTTTCAAATTTGAAATATTACTTTTAAAAAGAAAACAAACAGTTTTTAAATTTTATGTCATTTTTTATTAGCATAATATTTATTCACACACCACGGCGAGCGGTTAAAATGAGTTGGTCACCGCCGCGATCTATAGAAGCATCATCAAATATGCTCTGTCTTATTGCCGATGATGGAGAAATTCAAATGTTTGACTGCAGTATTTCTCACTGATTTGGCCAAGGACATTGTCGTCGCTGCATCATGGTGTCGCTCAGCGGGGTCGGTCAAGTGATTGTTCTGCCATCACTCCATTCGCTTGGCGCGAATATGTGGTGGACAGGTTCAAGTTCCATTCGAAAACGGTCTCGCTCAGTTCGGTAAAGCGAAGATGCAATCGAACGTTATGTGCGGCAGAAGACACAAGCGCCTCTTTTCGTCTTACACAGAAAAAAAAAATTCTTCAATATGATGAATTTATTCATAAATACTATGATTTTTTCACCAACTACCAGAATCATCATATTGATACCACCGTTCATTAAACGACATATTAATGAACAATGAATTTTAATTGTCATATTGATGAATTTGTTCATAATATTTTTTCAAAAAAAAAAAATTATTTACAAAATAATTTGAAAAAAAGTGTAAAAATTTTATTTAAAAAATAACAGTAAAAAAATTTACAAAAAAATTATCCCAAAAAAAAAATTTGGAAAAAAAATTGTTCCAAAAAAAATGTAAACAAAAAAAAAATGTTTCGAAAAAAAAATATGTTCGAAAAAAATTTCGAAAAAAAAAATTGTTCGAAAACAAATTTTGTTTGAAAAAAAAATATATTTTTTATAAATATAACTTTTTATTAACAAAAAGTTGTAATTATAATAAATATATTATCAAACATTTTACAAATTTATGCATGTCGAGTAAGCATTATATAAGAAATAACACTACTTGAGAATTGAGAAGTACGGCAAAACATGAACGAACAAAAATATGTTGATAGAAATTTGGTTTAATGAACAGCATTCTTCAATATAAAGAACATATATGTTGTATTTTATATTTTGGTTCATTAATATGATGAAACGTATTCTTCACATACAGTTCATCATATTGAAGAACACTTTTTCGACAGTTACCAAGCGTTCTTCATATTTATGATAGCATTCATAACATTGATGGCGTTAGTCATTAATATTATGAATGGCTCTTCAATACAATGAATCCTGGTTTCAAGAACGGAATTCATCAATATGATGTACATTTTTTTTCTGTGTACATTCGGCAACGCTGCACGTAACTGCTACTGGTGACTGGGCGGCCAAATTATGTTCAACTTTGATTCGGAGAATATCGCGTAATGGCTTGGGTGACGACGATAATGCGCGACAATAATGAATTCTTTGAAAACAAAAAATATATAAAATTTCAAAATGTAAATAATATTTTTATACGTCAAATTTTATCTACACTAAAGAACAAACATAAATAATATTATTTTCATAGTTAAAAATAATATTGTCGCTTTGAGATTATAAAAAATTGATAATCAGGGCAATCATGAAGCCCGTCGTAGCAAAAATCCGAATCTCCGCTACGAATACGAATTTTTAACTATCGTTCCGCGTTGCCAATACAAAAATGTAACTTTGTTTAAACGGACGGCTATAGAGATTCTGTGGAAGTGTGCTGAGCAGCAGTGTTGGTTGGCTGGGCTGTTTGCCTCGGCCACCTCGTGCAGAACCATCTCCAGTGCATGCTGAAAATGTGGCAGCGAGCAACACGATTGCGCTATCTCACAGGCGTTCTTTCTCAGAGTGGACTTGATCAACTTGTGCTCGAGCAGACAGTAAAGCGTCACCTCATCCTCGCCGCTGAGCGCCACCTCATTGTCGACGAGTATCGCCAGCGGATATAACAGTGGAATGCAACCGCGGGCGCATCCAGCACTTTGGAATTTTAGAGCGACAGAGTTGCAAGTCAATGAGTATGTCGTGTGCCAAGAATTCAGCATGAGACAGTCGCGCAGTGGGCAAATAAAATTAACTAATTAAAATCTTCTAATTTTTATATTTTTGTTAAACCGAACACAAGTGAAATGAACTAATTTTATGCTTTAACATAAAAATACGTTTTTTTATTTGCAATGTTGTTTCTTGTTAATTCGAGAAGTTCAAATCTTTGGCCAGCTCCCACTTGTTATATAAGTAGGTAGCTGGCAGACGTCTCCAGCACCCCGGACTTAAAGCATAAACAGCAGCTGCGGTATTTGTATTTATATCACTTGAGCACAAATTACAGCAAAAATTCATTAATAGATGCAAAACAAAAGTTTTTTTTTCACACAAAGAATTACATTCCGACACAACAATGCACTCGTAGAAAAAGTGTCAAAAATCTGGCAAAAAATTCGTTCCGACGGAACTTGTACCATAAATCCGAACGATTCGGATCATATGATAGATAAATCCGAATCCGAATGAAAATATCCGCTACGAAGGGCTTCAGGATTGCCCTGAATATTTATTTTCAAAAATCAACAATTATTTTCTATGTGCACAGAAAAAAAATGTACATCATATTGATGAATTTCGTTTTTCAAACCATGATTCTTTGCATTGAAGAACCATTCATAATATTAATGACTAACGACATCAATGTTATGAATGCTATGATAAATATGATGAACGCTTGAATTTTGTCGAAAAAATGTTCTTCAATATGATGAACAGCATGTGAAGAATACGTTTCATCATATTGAAGAACACTAACATTAATGTTGTGTATATGTATATGTATATATATGATACATATGATATATATATATATATATATATATATATATATATATATATATATATATATCATCCATATTATGAACACTTTAATCGAAATTTTAATTAATTTTTTAGAGTATGTTTTTGTATGTTTTTTTGGATTTCTATAGCTCATTTTCTTATTATATTGTGAAGTTACAGTTCTTTGTTACCACAACTTAAAATTAATACACATAAATACGATTAAATGAAACAATTGTTCGGTTACTGCGAAGTGGCACGAAGAGTGTAGACGAAAAGTTGTGTCTTCAACGACGGCCTAAGCAACAAATCAAATCAAACGAAAACCTGTTTCCATCTGCAGCTGCATTGCATAATAGCGTAGTTTTTGTAATGCTTATTTTAGTTTTGCTTGTATTTTGTTATTGTAACGTTTTTATTCTTACATAGATCTGCGGCATGCAACAGCAGATCGGATAACGCTACAGTATTGCATTCAGTAGTACGTATTTTTTTATAAATATGTATAATAATTCAGAATAAAAGGTACTATTAATTCTGATATGTACGATTTTGTTATATGTTTACTTAAAGCCAATTAAATGTTTTATTTTGATGTATCGGATAGTCGTTTGATTTTTGTGGAAAATGTCGATTCTGTACTTTTTGTTAGTGAAAAAACACTAAAGAGTTTTCATAAATTGTAGTTTTAAAGTAATAAGAATTACGTCGAATGTTATACTTTAGAAATAAGGTATACAAATACAAATGTTTTCAGCTGAAATATCACGTCATGATTTGCTCTATATGCCCACTCTAAGAAAAATTTACTATAATAAATGTAGGAAACCGGTTTCCTCTTATTAATGTAGTAAATTCCAACGAATGTGTAAAAATAAAATTTTCACATTAAAGTATGTAAAACTAGTACACATCAATAGTGTCAAAATACAATTTTATGAGTGTAAAAAATACACACAAAACCCTGTATTTATTCACATAATGTGTGTTAAAAAAAGCACAACAGAACGGACTGGTGTGAAGATAGCCCACGAGGCGAATTGGAAGATAGCCCACAATTTGAATTCGACGCATTTTTTTTTTTTTGCTGAAAAGTACAAAATATCATTGTTTTAATATATAAAATCCATTATTTATGCAATTAAATGATCATTAATGCAGTTAAAATACCAAAAACTATACATTTTTGACGAATTAACTGACTTTCAGTGCACTTCAAGTGGCCATAGTATTTCAATGCAGATTGTGTTCCAATACTAAACTTTCGCATCCTAAAATAACTTCATAGTATAACAAAGTAGCCGCGGTAGCTCAGTGGTTAGTGCGAGTCGAAAGGTCCCCGGTTCAAGCCTGGACTAGGGCTAACAACATCTTTTCATAGAAACATTTTTCTATACCGCGCTACCTCTCGTCAGTAAATGGCAAACCAACGAGAGTAAAACATTGCCTATGAAAAGCTCTCACCCGCCGTTCGGATTCGGCAATAAATTGTAGGTCCCACCTCTTTGAGTACAAATATAACAGGCACAGCTCAAAATGGTGAGAGAGCTCGGCCGAAGTTCTGTACAGGACTGTAGCGCCCAACTATTATTATATTATAACAAAGGCATTAGAAGATATTTTTGGGGTCGGTCCACCTCAGAATTAGGTGAAAACCTATATAAAACCGGTGTAAAATCACAAAAACACGTATTTTTCATAAGGTACTCATATTGAAATCGATTTTCCGAGACTTTAAGAAAAAACCTCATCGGGATTTTTTTTTTTATAGAATGCTAATAGTTTAAGGAAACATCTGCTATATTCGATATATATGATTTCAGGGGACATCGCACCGAAATCGAGCACTGAATTTGAAATATTAGTTTTATGATACAAAGTATAGGGTGTTATATTTGAATGAATATTTTAAGAATTATGAATATTTTCTCACCGTGTATTTTTTTTGTAAATACCCAATACCAATACAAAACTTTTCTGTAACCAACATATATCCGATTTATGGATGAGATCATATAGAAATCGGGCGTTGAACATAACATGTGGTTATTACACTTATTATTTTTTTTTTTTTAAACATTATATTTGAAGATGAAAAACGTATAGAAAACGTAAATGGATTTTCAATATTTTTGATTCTAATGAAAGATAGCTTAATTATCTTACTTTAATTTTTTTAAAAGTACCAGCCCACAATTTATTTTGAGTCCTTCATGGTTAAATTTGATGTTAAAAAAAAGTCTAAATTTTTTTTATTTTTTACAAAATTAACACCAATATTGATGAAGTATTTTTGTACTTTAAATCATTTTTTCACTGTGTATTTAATTTTAAACAATCGACAATGGTATTCTACAAATTTTCTGGTGTCGGTGTACCACCAGTTTAGGGGACATAACTTCTAAATCTTGTCATTAACATAAAAAAAGCATATTGTACATGAAGTTTTTATACCAATTTACGGATTTTGAGCCAGTAAATCCTTCTACCAGTGTATTTTTTTATGACATTGCTAATGACATTTGCAACAGTTTTGAATTCGTTTAACGTCAGATTTAGCAGAAATACATAGAAAAAATAGTAATAACTACAAAATATGTGAATTTGTCATATGGTACTCATATTGAAATCGATTTTCCGAGACTTTAAGAAAAAACCTCATCGGGAATTTTTTTTATAGAAAGCTAATAGTATAAGGAAACATATTCTATATTCGACAGATACGATTTCAGGGGACATCATACCGAAATCGAGCCCTGAAATTGAAATATTAGTTTAATGATACAAAATATAGTGTGTTACATTTGTATTTTTATACCTTAAATGATTTTTTCAACGTGTATTTAATTTTCAACAATCGACCATGGTATTCTACAACTTTTGTAGAGTCGGTATACTACCAGTACAGGGGTCATAACTTCAAAATCTGGCCATAAACATGAGAAAAGTATATATTATATGCAGTTTTTAGACAAATTTACAGATTTTGAGCCAGTAAGAAACTTTCTCACCGTGTATTTTTTTTTAAATATCCGATAACATTTGTAAACAGTTCTAAATTTGTTTTACCTCAGATTTAGGAGAAATACTTAGAAAAAAAATAGTAATAACTGCATAATATGAGAATTGGTCATATGGTACTCATATTGAAATCGATTTTCCGAGACTTTAAGAAAAAACCTCATCGGGAATTTTTTCTTATGGAAAGCTAATAGTATAAGGAAACATATTCTATATTCGATATATATGATTTCAGGGGACATCGCACCGAAATCGGTCACTGAATTTGAAATATTAGTTTTATGATACAAAATATATGGTGTTATATTTGAATGAATATTTTATGAGTTATGAATATTTTCTCACCGTGTATTTTTTTTTGTAAATACCCAATACTAATACAAAACTTTTCTGTAACCAACATATTTATGGGGAGATCATATAGAAATCGGGCGTTGAACATAACATGTGGTTATTACACTTATTATTTTTTTTTAAACCACATATTTGAAGATGAAAAAAGTATAGAAAACGTAAATGGATTTTCAATATTTTTGATTCTAATGAAACATTGCTTAATTATCTTACATTCATTTTTTTTAAAAGTACAAGCCCACAATTTATGTTGAGTCCTTCATGGTTAAATTTGATTTGAAAAAGTCTAGATTTTTTTTATTTTTCACAAAATTAACACCAATATTAAAGTACTATTTTTGTATTTTAAATGATTTTTTCACTGTGTATTTAATTTTAAACAATCGAACATGGTATTCTACAACTTTTATAGAGTAGGTGAACCATCAGTTTAGGGGACATAACTTATAAATCTTGTCATTAACATGAAAAAAGTATATTTTACATGAAGTTTTTACACCAATTTACAGATTTTGAGCCAGTGAGAACCTTTCTCAGAGTGTAATTTTTTTATAAAATAGCTCGTAACATTTGTAAACAGTTTTAAGTTCGTTTAATCTCAGATTGAGGTAAAATACCTAGAAAAAAAATAGTAATAACTGCAAAATGTGAAAATTGATCATATGGTACTCATATTGAAATTTAATTTCCGGGACTTTAAGAAAAAACCTCATCGGGAATTTTATAGAAAGCTAATTGCCAGTGAGAACCTTTCTCAGAGTGTAATTTTTTTATAAAATAGCTCGTAACATTTGTAAACAGTTTTAAGTTCGTTTAATCTCAGATTTGGAGCCAGTAAGAAACTTTCTCACCCTGTATTTTTTTTTTAATATCTGATAATATTTGTAAACAGTTTTAAATTTGTTTTACCTCAGATTTAGGAGAAATACATAGAAAGAAATAGTAATAACTGCATAATATGAGAATTGGTCATATGGTACTCATATTGAAATCGATTTTCCGAGACTTTGAGAAAAAACCTCATCGGGAATTTTTTTTATGGAAAGCTAAAAGTTTAAGGAAACATCTGCTATATTCGATATATATGATTTCAGGGGACACCGAACCGAAATCGAGCACTGAATATGAAATATTAGTTTTATCATACAAAATAAACGGTGTTACATTTGAATGAATATTTTAAGAGTTATGAAAATTTTCTCATCGTGTATTTTTTTTCGTAAATACCCAATACTAATACAAAACTTTTCTGAAACCAACATAAATCCGATTTAGGGGAGATCATATAGAAATCGGGCGTTGAACATAACATGTGGTTATTATTAATTTTTTTTAAACCACATATTTGAAGATGAAAAAAGTATAGAAAACGTAGACAGATTTTCAATATTCTAATGAAAGATTGCTTAATTATCTTACTTTAATTTTTTTAAAAGTTCCAGCCCACAATTTATTTTGAGTCCTTCATTGTTAAAATTGATGTAAAAAATAGGTCTACAAATTTCAAGTTATATATTTTCAAATATTTTGCATTATTACGTATTTATTCTAGATATACACACCAGGTGTTTTTTTGTTAGTGAAAGCATTAAACTGTGAGATATGCACACCCTGTGGAGCGCTGTTTTGTTCGTGTATTTGGTACATGCAGTGCTTAGGTAAAATTGGATTATATCAAATGTCGAAACCATTTCGAAAAAACGAAGCATTTCGAAAAAGAAGAACCTTTTGCGAAAAAACGATAGATGGCGCTTTTGGGAGTGAATGTGGTTTTTTTTGCAAATAAAAAATTAATAATTTATGATTTCATAGTTTATATTGAATTAACATAGTACGACTGTATTTATTATGTTTGATACACACTAATAATACATATGAAATATGTGTTGCTATGGTTAGTGCTGCTATAAGACTTTTCCTTGTGATATCGATAATATTATGAATGCTTTAAACAGGTTTGCTATATTGTAAACTTTTATAACTGAAAATCACTAATTACTGTTTTTATTATGAGCACGTATCCTTTCGGTATTTACCTGCTATGAGGGTACGTCACTGCAGAAAGAGTTCATTATCTTAATATTTATATATATATATATATATATATATATATATATATATATATATATATATATATATATATATATATATATATATATATATATATATATATATATATATATATATATTTTTTTTTTTTTTTTAATTTATTTATGGTGATGTTTTAGGATTTTTAACTAAATAAATATATCTATATATCACACGACAAGTGACACCCGCATGATCACACACACACTGCCTGTATGTAGTCTAGTACAGCCATCCAGTTGGCAACAACAACTTCTTGTACAAACACACCAACTTTTTTTTGTTGTACACAAAACTTCCCGCGAAAATTCTATCCCAAGCTTGTGTGCTTGTGTTCTTCCATTCTCATATGTTTCTTGTTGCGTCGACGAAAAGTATGCAGTGAACACAACAGAAGAAAAGTCTTGTAGCAGCACTAACCATAGCAACACATATTTCATAGATATTATTAGTGTGTATCAAACATAATAAGTACAGTCGTACTATTGATAATTCAATATAAACAATGAAATCATAAATTATTAATTTTTTATTTGCAAAAAGAAATCCAAATTCACTCCCAAAAGCGCCATCTCTCGTTTTTTCGAAAAGGTTCTTTTTTTTCGAAATGCTTTGTTTTTTCGAAATGGTTTCGACATTTGATATAATCCAATTTGGCCTAAGCACTGTATGTACCAAATACACGAACAAAACAGCGCTCCACAGGGTGTGAATATCTCACAGTTTAATGCTTGAAAATATATAAATTGAAATTTGAGGACCTATTTTTTACATCAATTTTAACAAGGAAGAACTCAAAATAAATTGTGGGCTGGTACTTTTAAAAAAATTAAAGTAAGATAATTAAGCAATCTTTCATTAGCATCAAAAATATTGAAAATCTGTCTACGTTTTCAATTATTTTTTTATCTTCAAATATGTGGTTTAAAAAAAAATTAATAATAAGTGTCATAACCACATGTTATGTTCAACGCCCGATTTCTATATGATCTCCCCTAAATCGGATATATGTTGGTTTCAGAAAAGTTTTATATTAGTATTGGGTATTTACGAAAAAAAATACACGATGAGAAAATTTTCATAACTCTTAAAATATTCATTCAAATGTAACACCGTATATTTTGTATGATAAAACTAATATTCAGTGCTCGATTTCGGTGCGATGTCCCCTGAAATCACATATACCGAATATAGAGGATGTTTCTTTATACAATTAGCTTTCTATAAAAAAAAAATCCCGATGAGGTTTTTTCTTAAAGTCTCGGAAATTGAATTTCAATATGATCAATTTACATATTTTGCAGTTATTACTATTTTTTTTTCTATGTATTTTACCTAAATCTGAGATTAAACGAACTTAAAACTGTTTACAAATGTTACTATCTATTTTATAAAAAAATTACACTCTGAGAAAGGTTCTCACTGGCTCAAAATCTGTAAATTGGTATAAAAACTTCATGTAAAATATACTTTTTTTCATGTTAATGACAAGATTTATAAGTTATGTCCCCTAAACTGATGGTTCACCGACTCTATAAAAGTTGTAGAATACCATGTTCGATTGTTTAAAATTAAATACACAGTGAAAAAATCATTTAAAATACAAAAATAGTACTTTAATATTGGTGTTAATTTTGTGAAAAATAAAAAAAATCTAGACTTTTTTGTAACATCAAATTTAACCATGAAGGACTCAAAATAAATTGTGGGCTGGTACTTTTAAAAAAATTAAAGTAAAATAATTAAGAAATCTTTCATTAGAATCAAAAATATTGAAAATCCATTTACGTTTTCTATACTTTTTTCATCTTCAAATATGTGGTTTAAAAAAAAATAATAATAAGTGTAATAACCACATGTTATGTTCGACGCCCGATTTCTATATGATCTCCCCATAAATCGTATATATGTTGGTTACAGACAAGTTTTGTATTAGTATCGGGTATTTACAAAAAAAATACACGGTGAGAAAATATTCATAATTCTTAAAATATTCATTCAAATATAACACCCTATATTTTGTATCATAAAACTAATATTTCAAATTCAGTGCTCGATTCCGGTGCGATGTCCCCTGAAATCATATATATCGAATATAGCAGATGTTTCCTTAAACTATTAGCTTTCTATAAAAAAAAAATCCCGATGAGGTTTTTTCTTAAAGTCTCGGAAAATCGATTTCAATATGAGTACCTTATGAAAAATACGTGTTTTTGTGATTTTACACCGGTTTTATATAGGTTTTCACCTAATTCTGAGGTGGACCGACCCCAAAAATATCTTCTAATGCCTTTGTTATACTATGAAGTTATTTATAAATAATATAATAATAGTTTGGCGCTACAGTCCTGTACAGAACTTCGGCCGAGCTCTCTCACCATTTTGAGCTGTGCGTGTTATATTTGTACTCAAAGTGGTGGGACCTACAGTTTATTGCCGAATCCGAACGGCGGGTGAGAGCTTTTCATAGGCAATATTTTACTCTCGTAGGTTTGCCATTTACTGACGAGAGGTAGCGCGGTATAGAAAAATGTTTCTATGAAAAGATGTTGTTAGCCCCAGTCCAGGCTTGAACCGGGGACCTTTCGACTCGCAGTCCAACGCACTAACCACTGAGCTACCGCAGCTACATGAACTTTTTTTTTTTTTTTTTTTTTTTTTAAATGAAGTTATTTTAGGATGCGAAAATTTAGTATTGCAACACAATCTGCATTGAAATACTATGGCCACTTGAAGTGCACTGAAAGTCAGTTAATTCGTCAAAAATGTATAGTTTTTGGTATTTTAACTGCATTAATGATCATTTAATTGCATATATAATGGAATTTATATATAAAACAATGATATTATGTACTTTTAAGCAAAAAAAAATGCGCGAATTCAAATTGTGGGCTATCTTCCAATTCGCCTCGTGGGCTATCTTCACACCAGTACAGAACGGGTAGTTTTTTAAGGTTAAATATTATTATAAAACTTTATATCATCTCATCGGGGCGGATTCAGCAAACGTGAAAAAAATTGTGTACACAAAATGAAACTGTTTAACGAATGTTCGCAAACATGAATGTACATCTTGGGAGATGTCATTTCAAGTGCACACAAATTAAATTCACATTCACTAACAATCCGCCCCTTGCTTATTTATTTTATTTAAAATATGCAAGTTTTCTTTTCTGTAAAGTGTTCTAAAATGGCGCAGACAAGAGCGTTCGCGTCAGCTAATGATCTTGTAACACATATATGTGTGTGTGCTAGACGTCATTTTTACACACTTCAAAGTGTTTATAAACAAAACATTTCAGAATCTGTAAATTTACCATTTTAAAAGTGCGATTCAGGTCAAAACAGTTCATTTGTGTAAAATAACATATTTTTCATGAAAAACAAGTCAGATGTTTATTTTTACGAGCGTATTAGTGTTTTTATTTGACAAAATTAGTAAATTAACTGTAATAAATGTAGCAAATTCACTACTCCTTAATCAGATTCCTTAGTGTGCTATTGAGCCAACTTCGCAAAAAAAACAAATAATGAGATGAAGGTTTACATACATTTTTTTTTCAAAATCTACATGATTTAATATATATATATATATATATATATATATATATATATATATATATATATATATATAGATGAAGGTTTACATACATTTTTTTTTCAAAATCTACATGATTTAATATATATATATATATATATATATATATATATTAGCTAAGCCTTGGAACACGAAAATTGGCTACAACATATATTAATTCTGTTTTTATAAATTTTTGTTATTGTAGTCACAAAAGTTGCGTTTTTTGCGTACCCTTTCTTTTCGCTACCCTTTATTTTTCATCATACGCAACACTTATCGTAAGATTGTTCTCGAAAATTGAACTGTAGCGCGATTCCCTAACTCCGTATCGACAAAAATCGATATCGTTAACAACAATTAACGACAAATATTGTTAGGAGGTATTCCGTACACAGTTCGCTATGATATTTATCGTCAGCTGTCATCGTTAAGAATTTATCGAAAATTGTCGATACGATAGCGTTGAAAATTTGTTGGTTGTTAGCCAGCATTCTTTTCAAGGATTTTACCGATTTTTATTGTTAAAAATCTTTCCGAATTTATTTGTCTACGTACAATGCATTGAAAGTTAGGGAATCACTTTTTTCATACCGATCGCTATCGCAAGCGACAATTATCGGTAGTTAGCGATATCGAATATTATCGTTATGAAGTTACGGAATCGCGCTACTGAACTTCAGTTGTAGCCAGAATCGTTAGTGTCGGTTTGTTTTTCGCTTTGCTAATAACGCGTTAGTGTCGATTTGTTTTTCGCTTTGTTAATAACGCGATTTGTTTTTTTTTTTCACATTGTTTGTGAAATTTGACGGTGTACACATGTTTCGTTGCTTTATGTGCGCGAATTATTTTATCTCATCAGGTATTTATTTTATTCATTTAAAAGTGAAGCATAAATGTACCACTTACAGTTCATTTATTTGTACTGTACGTTCTTGTAGACAAAAATTTAATAATTTTTTTACTTTCAAAAGACATACAGTAAAAAAAACACGCTGAGTTATTCCCGCATTCGTCGTTGCTGCCGCAGTCCGCATCTTCATCGAATTTGCTGGTGCTTCCATCATTTCTTCACCTCCGACGTTGCTGTCGCTACCATCATCATCTTCTTTGTCTCCGTCGTTGCTGCAGCTGCCATCATCTTCTTCGCCTCCGTCGCTGCTGCAGCTGCCATCATCTTATTTGAAAATAATCAAAAAAAGCAGAGCTGTGAATGATTCAATCTATTGCTGATTCAATCCTAAAAATATATGCATATGATTTGGTAATGTGAAAAAACAATCATTGACACCAATTCAGTTACTGATTGGAACAAAAAAATCATTATTTCTTTTGAACAAATGATTGCAATCTTCTTTATTGAAATCTTAAATGAAATTAAGTTTAATTCATTCATTTTGTTAAAATCTTTTTTAAAATCTTTATTTAAGTAATTTACAGATTGAATCTTCATATGTTTCAATCACCTTTCAAATCATTGGATTGCTGGAAATATTAGCCAAAATCTTTGGATCGAATCACAAGATTTTGCAATCAATTTTAATTCAGTGATTTAAATCATCTGTTCATTTTAGTCTTAAGATTGAATCACAATAAACATGCATCATTTTTCAATTTAAATGATTCAATCCCAAAAATAAAAAAATCATTTGTCAAATCATTTGGTTGCTGCATAAACGATTGAAACGCAAATGATTTTGCAATCACTTTGCCGAAATCATTTTTCTCACTCAAGATTGGAAGCAAAACACACTCAAATCATTTTTTACACTCAAGATTAGTAAGTAAAACAAATTTAAATCTCTAGTGATTTGAGATGTTTCGATTTTTTTTTTTAAATCTTTGTGATTTAAAACAAAAATAACTCGAAGTTTTTTACAATTTAAACAATATGTATTGAAGAATTCTTAATAAAAGAAGGTAAGCTTGTTCAAATGTAACTCGCGTTACAACCAATGACCGACTTATGAGTAGAGCACAGTGGGGCAGCGAGAAACCTCTAAGTTCAAATTGACCTCGAACATTTTTTTTTTCATTGTATAGTAAATTAATTTTCTTACAATGTGGCATCACTCAATTTATGCCATATGTATCCAAAAAATTTTGTATCGTTTATTTTAAAAATCATAATTTTTTTTTGTTTTAGAAATTTTTCATACTTGCAGTAAATTAATTTTTTTAACTATTTTTCAGTTACAAAACGTTCCGGGCACACTCCGTCAAAACCGATTATATTGTTTTTTAGTACACATATTAAGTTTTTCAAAACAATAATGAAAAGTTTGCCTATTTAGATATATTTACAATGCAGCGACCATTTATTCCAATATTAACAATTTTTGGTGCTTAAAAAAACTGCAAAAATGAGCAAAAAATTACACTGTGTATTTTTATAAAAACAAATTACATATGCAAAAAAATATAAAATATATCTAAATATGTATATTCAAAGATAAATTAAGATTAAATCATCATTAGATTAAGTTCATGTAATATTAAAAAAAAATATTTATTGGAAAATACAAGATGTGTTTTTCTATTTGATTATTATCAGATTATAATAATTGTAATTCAAATACAATGAGATAAAAAATGCACGCTTTTGTGGAATGAATCAGAAAGTGGCAACACTGAAATATAAGTTTGTCGATCGTATCAGTCGAACCTGCTCATGTGAGCAGGATGATGCTGCTTCGTTTCGTATATACACTAAAAAAATGAAATATTTGATGTAAAAAGATAAATGTTTGTTTGTCAAACTTTTTCAGGAAACCGCAATATATGCATTTTGGTAAGGAATGTTGAATGGATCTAATTGGTTTTGTATTTCGTATATACACTAAAAAAATGAAATATTTGATGTAAAAAGATAAATGTTTGTTTGTCAAACTTTTTCAGGAAACCGCAATATATGCATTTTGGTAAAGAATATTGAATGGATCTAATTGGTTTTGTATAGAAAAGCATTATCAATTAAAGAGTTATCAATACATATATATAGAATATCAATAGATATATAGAATAACACTAATTTAATAATTTTAATATATTTTTAAACTATATATTTTGTTGATAATATTGTATGGCGTTTAATATAAATTATAATCATTATACCCTACACCTATGAGGTACAGGGTATATTAACTTTGTGCATATATTGTAACGCCCCTTAGGAGGCGTGTCCGGTATGGAAAAGTATATATATTATTGATCAGCATCACTACCCGAGTCCGTTTAGCCATGTCCGTCTGTCTGTCTGTCTGTCCGTCTTGCTGTCTTGCTGTCCGAATACAGAATAACTTGAGAAATACTGATCAGAATGCGATGAAATTTCGTCTCAATATATTTTAGACAAAAGTAGGAACTGAGTTTGAAAATGAGCCAAATCGGTCAACGGACACGCCCACCTCCCATACAAGTCACTTTTATATAACTCTTTCGGAACTAATAACTCGAAAAGTATTCAAGGTATAGTTATAAAATTTAAAAGGTATTGTTATAATTCACCTAAAAATATGTGGTCCAAAAATGGGCGTGATCCGCCCACTTTTTTTTTCATTATTTCCCGGGTTTTCATAGTGGAAATTTGATCCGTAAATTATTAAAATCAAATCTATGAAATATTAGCCTTTCAAAATTTTAAATATAGGCGTGGTCCGCCCAATTATATTTTTTAATTTTTTTTTTTAGTTGTTTATACTTTTATATACATTTTTTAATTTATGGGGATATAAGACGTAAATTTCTGATTTATGAATAATATTCTGAGGGTGGGGAGGTTCAGCATACTTAAAAACTTTAAAATTAAGGTATGCAATTAAATATCCCACATTAATATCCCCACCAAAGGTGTAGGGTATTCCATAGTCGGGCCCGACCGACTATAAAAATCCGCCCCATGTGACCGAACTTACCCATGTGACCTAACTTTCCCAACTCGTTATTAAAAAGCTTATCCCTCTTTTGTAAGAAAAGATTTTATTCAGTGTAAACATCCATTCATTTGTACTAAATACCCAGTATAAATTTTCTGATGTATCAATTACGTCGTACACGTATAAGACGAATTTTAATATAATATATCGTAGAATATTATACGTTTTTTTATCGGATATTTATTTTGTGCGTTAATTTTAGATTAAAAAATATTTATACACTTATACTCGATATCAATGTTAAATTTTTACTTTCTATAGGGGTTGAATGCGCACATGTGAAATATACTGCGCACAGTGGAACATCGTATTTTCTTGATAGTTTAATTATATATATAATTGTATTTATTATTGGATAAGTTATATGTAAACAGTATTGTAATGTTTTGAATAAACAAAAGATAAAAATTTAGTAAATATTTTGTATGTTCACGTTCATTTAATTATTGGATTATTATTGGAATTGTTGGTATTATTGGTTTAAAAAGTAAATAAAAAATTATCACTCAAAATATTTTTTTGAAATTATTAATCATATTTTTTGGCATACATTTTTTTATTTGTTGGGACATTCCCTTCTATTGCACATACAGTGTTTCATCAAAACTTATGTAAATTAAATTAGAAATATAAAATTATTTTGTTTTTAGAATATAGCTGTTGATTTTTTGATCGCTATAGATTCAAATTTTATCCAAGAGAAAAATAATTAGTTTTAAATATTTTTCTAACAAATATGCAAATGATATTCGAAATAAAAATATTTAAATAAGTATTCAAGAATTTAATGGGTGTGGTACCTCCCATACAACTGAAATGAATAAATTAATATATTTTACGAACTTCAGAAAGAATATAAGAATGTTTTTCATTAATATAATGCACTTGACAAGTGGGTGTGGTACAACAAAAATTTGTTTTTTGTTCATTGTTAGAAAATTAATTTACCATACAATGAAAAAAAAAAATGTTCGAGGTTAATTTGAATTTAGAGGTTTCTCGCTGCCCCACTGTGCTCTATTCATAAGTCGATGCTGTCGGTCATTGGTTGTAACGCGAGTTACATTTGAACAAGCTTACCTTCTTTTATTAAGAATTCTTCAATACATATTGTTTAAATTGTTAAAAACTTCGAGTTATTTTTGTTTTAAATCACAAAGATTTAAAAAAATAAATCGAAAAATATCAAATCACTAGAGATTTAAATTTGTTTTACTTACCAATCTTGAGTGTAAAAAATGATTTGAGTGTGTTTTGCTTCCAATCTTGAGTGAGAAAAATGATTTCAGCAAAGTGATTGCAAAATCATTTGCGTTTCAGTCGTTTATGCAGCAACCAAATGATTTGACAAATGATTTTTTTATTTTTGGGATTAAATCATTTGACTTGAAAAATGATTGCATGTTTTTTGTGATTCAATCTTAAGACTAAAATGAACAGATGATTTAAATCACTGAATTAAAATTGCTTGCAAAATCTTGCTTAATATTTCGGGCAATCCAATGACTTGAAAGGTGATTGCAACTTAAGATGATTCAATCTGTAAATGATTTAAATAAAGATTTGAAAATATATGTACATCTATAGATTTAAATCTAAAAATATACTAACAAATGAATTGAAAAAAGATTGCAATCTATTTCTTTAAAAAGATTTGTGATTTGCTTTTTTTAAATCAGGTAAATGAATTGAACTCAAGGAATTGAATCATTTTCCTGGATTTGCAAATGAATTAAATCCAAAAAAGATTCAATCATTTACAGCTCTGAAAAAGAGAAATCCGGCTACTTTTTTTTTTTTTGACTATTTCCATTTTTTTTTTGATTATTTTAAAGTAGTCGTAAAAATAATCAAAAAATGTATTAAGAATCAAATTACTTTTTGATTATTTCTAATCGTAATTAAAATTTTGTATTATTGTATACTAAGAATCGTAATCAAAAGTTCAAAACAAACATTTACAACGGTGGATTTTGCCAGTTTTGATTTTTATCTACACTTTTCTTAATATATTTATTAAATATAATCATTAATAATTAGTTATCCACGATCTAACTATGATTTTTCGTCGAAAAATCATACTCAGATTGTTGTACTGTTATTAATAGTTATAATAAATTTATTATTTTAGGAGTTCTACAGAAAAACAAAAAGAGGTATAATTTATAAGAAGGTCTGCAATTTGAAGAGAATTGCGAAAAATAGTGGATTCCTTGTCAATCAAAACTTCACAGAAGTTAAAGAAAATGTAGATGATAATTTAGGTATACTGTTAATATATATTTTATTAAAATAAAGTAAAATAATGCAATATTATTAAAATAATGTTCCTTTTCGATTTAGCAGATTTAGGAAGCGACTTTGAAGAATACCGACAAAGTTTGGCAAACTATCAGTAGATGAGTTTGATCAAACTTGGAAGAATTGCTACAAATTCCGAATGCTGCAGATTGAGCAATCGGCGTCAACGGCCGATATACTGATGAAATGGCCAGAGTATAAAAAACCAGCAGGATCACATTTAGTAAGTTTTTTTACAACCACTATATTTTTAATTATAAATGTATTAATTTATATAACTTTTAGAATGACATTGATTTGAAATTTAAATTTCCAAATTGCGAATGTTTTATGGCACAATGCCGTTCATCCAATAATATTTTGGAAATATTAATTAAGAAGCTAAATAAAAATAGCTGTATAGGGAAACAACTATCCTCAGTGCACTCTAGCAATGACGAGAGTAAGTAATTTATTAAGTAATTACTAAAGAATCGTAATCAAAAATGTTGATCTGTTTTTTAGTACATTTTTTGATTATTTTCACTACTATAAAACAATCCAAAACTAGTAAACTGACAATTTTTTTTTTGATTATTTGAAAATAATCAAAAAAAAAAAAATAGTAGGATTACTAGTTTTTGATTCTTTTAAATAATCAACAAATATACTAAGAATCAAATCGTAACTAAAATTTTTGATTACGGATCTTAAGTAAGTTTTAAGGAAAAGCGTCAATTTCAACACAATTTTGTCTAATATCAATAAATGTTGACGCAAATTTCTATCAACATGAAATTTTATTTTTATGTCAGTTTCAATAAAAAATTTTAAAAAACTGTGTTGATTGGTGACGCTTTGCATTAATCTTGTGATTCTAGCATTACTGCCTGTTTCTGTATTTCGAAACAAAAGTGTAATTTTAAATAAATTTCAAATTTTTAAATTAAAAGTAAAGTAACTTAAAATCTAAATTTGTGTGATTTTAACTTAAAATTTTCGTTTCGTCATTTGTTTCGAAATACATAAAGTTCGTATTAATGTCTAAAAATTGTTTACACAAATATTTCTTTTTAATTATTTAAATTTTGTTTGCATTAGATTCAAATGGAGCCATTATATTGTGGGCGCTCCATAATCTGCTAGGTCCTGTAAAAACATCGAAGGATGTAAACGGAAGGGGTATACGGAGAAATACTGTGGCTGATTCGCAGGCGTCCTTTATTATTATTGGGGAATCGATGGAAGCAGTTGGGGACCAATTGCACCACATCAGCAGCCGTTGCAAGAAGGTTCAGCCGTGTTTGTTGGTGGTTGGTAGTTTCCAAAAAATTACTGACGTTTTTGAATTTTTTTACGGAGTTCGCTTTCCTAGCACAATGTGCTTCGGGCAACCGATGTTCAGGTTCAGCCGTGTTTGTTGGTGGTTGGTAGTTTCCAAAAAATTACTGACGTTTTTGAAACTTTTTACGGAGTTCGCTTTCCTATGCACAATGTGCTTCGGGCAACCGACATATGTTTTAAAATATTTTATATTTTTAATTTTGTGTACCCGGATGCTTCCATACAATTCGGGACATTCATTGAACATTTTTTTTACAAAATTAACGTATCAAAATATCTACAAGGGTTGCATCCCTTTGTAATGAAATCAATACAATGTAATTATTTATTTTTTATCTATATTTTTTTCTGTGAAGTACAAACAATGGAAATGAATTATATCTAAATAAAAGTTTCTTTTTTTCAAGTTAGTTGTATGCTTTTTTATTTGCAAGGTTTCTTCATATTGAATATTACATTCATAAATATTATGAATAACATTCATCATATTGAATATTACATTCATAAATATTATGAATAACATTCATCATATTGAATATTACATTCATCATATTGAATATTACATTCATAAATATTATGAATAACATTCATCATATTGAATATTACATTCATAAATATTATGAATAATATTCATCATATTGAATAATTACATTCATAAATATTATGAATAATTTACAAAAAATTTACAAATTATTCCTAAATATTATGAACAAATTCATCAATGTGATGATTCATATTCATTGTATTGAATATTTCATTCTTCACTATGATGCTCGATGATATGAATAAGTTCATATATATAATGAATACATTCATCAATATGTCATTTAATGAACGGTGGTATTAATATGATGAATCTGGTAGTTGGTGAAAAAATTCATAATATTTATGAATAAATTCATCATATTGAAGAATTTTTTTTTCTGTCTGTGTACCGTAGACTGACAAAGGAAAATCATGATTTCGAATCGAGTGTAGGTTACCCCCTATTAATGTTCTATTGGATGAAAAAATCGATGTTAATAATTTTTAGCGAAATCCGAATATGGGAAATGGACTAACCGGGACATCATTATGATGTGTTTTCGTATCTAAATCAACAATTTCAAAATTCAATTTAAATGATGTTTCTCAAACGCAATAAACTAATAATGTGGGTATGTCATGTGTTGGAAAATTTTATTAGCTTTTCAAGAAACTATAAATAATGATGATAATGATGTTTTTAACATCACTAGACATTCAATTCATTCATTTTGCTAAAATCTTTTTTAAAATCCCTGTTGAATCATTTACAGATTGAATCATCTTAAGTTACAATCACCTTTCAAATCATTGGAGTTCTGGAAATATTATGCAAAGTCTTTGAATCGAATCACAAGGTTTTGCAATCATTTTTAATTCAGTGATTTAAATCATCTGTTCATTTTAGTCTTCAGATTGAATCACAAAATACCTGCAATCAGTTTTCAAGTCAAATGATTCAATCCAAAAAATAAAAAATCATTTGCTGATTTTGCAATCACTTTGCTCATATAAATTTTCTTACTCAAGACTTGAAGCAAAACACACTCAAATCATTTTTTACACTCAAGATTTGAAGTTAAACAAATTTAAATCTTTAGTGATTTGAAAATTTTCGATTTACTTTTTTAAATATTTGTGATTTAAAACGAAAATAACTCCAATTCTTTGACAATTTATATTGAAGCATTCTTATTAAAAGAAGAAGTGGGCTAGCTCAAAAGTAGCACAGTGGGCAACGAGTACATAAAGTTGGCGAAAACCTCACAATTCAAATTGACCTTTTTTTCATGGGATAGTAAATTAATTTGCTTACAATGTGGCTCACTCAATTTATGCCATATGTACCCAACAAATTTTGAATCGTTTATTTTAAAAACCATACACCCCATCTACATCTGGTATTTATAAAGTTTTTACTATGTCATTGTTTCCGAAAATTTTCATACTTTTGAAAATAAAGATACTGGATTAAGTTTTTTTTTGAAATTTGAAATCTATGGGGATTAAAAAATCAACAGCTATATTCTAAAAACAAAACCAATTGGGAAGGTTAGATCACATGGGAAATTTTAAAGTAGGTGGAATTATGATAGTTACGATTATCAAAATTATAGTCGGTCTAAGCCGACTATAAATACCCTACACATATGTGTGGTTACCATTCAAAGTGATATATAGGTCACCAGGGTATACGAGTCCTGAAAATAACTACAAACATTCAATCGCTGAAAAATTTCCATTCATTTGATACTCATGTTTACAAATGGGTGTACCGAATTTCGATTTTTTTTGTGAACCACAAGTCTTTTCGCCGGAAAACATTATTATCATGTATTTGAGCTTGATGTCAATGACCAAAAAAGTTTACCTAAGCACGTATACATAAAAATTGATCTTTATATGTACATTTTATATGAGGTATTTGAACATAAGGTCGGATCATAGGTCACAATGGACCGATCTCGCCAATTTTTTCGCACATACAGTAGTAATCTAAGTTATAAGTTTCATTTATCTAGCTCTTCAATTTTAAAAGTAGTAGAGATTTCAACAGACGGACAGACAGACAGACATACAGACAGACAGACAGACAGACAGACAGACAGACAGACAGACAGACAGACAAACAGACAGACAGACAGACATACAGACAGACGGACAGCGCTAAATCGACTTTGGAGGTCATGCTGATCATGCATACCGGAGATGCTTCCTTCTGGGTGTTACAAACGGCGTACCAAACTGAATATACCCTTTCACTCTTAGTGTAGGATATAATAATTTCTTATTTCTACCTTAATTTACACAAGTTTAGATGAAACACTGTATGTGCAATAGAATGGAATGTAACAACAAATAAAAAACGTCTGACAAATAATATGATTACTTATTTCGAAAAAATATTTAGTGTTATAAAATTTTTCTATTTTTTAACCAATAATACCAACTATACCAATAAAAAACCAATAATTAAACGTAAGCATAAATAATATTTACTAACTTTTTATCTTTTCTTTATTCAAAAGATTACAATACCGTTTACAGATAATATACGATAATAAATACAAATATAGATAATTAAACTATCAACAAAATACGATGTTCCACTGTGCGCAGTCTATTTCACATGTGCGCATTTAACCCCAATAGAAAATAAAAATTGAACATTGATATCGAGTATAAGTGGATAAGTATTTTTTAATCTAAAATGAACGAAGTACGTAAACATTCTTAAATTGCATAGATATAACATGCTTGTTTACGGAAAATACCATGAGAAGAATGTAATAATTTTTCTTTATAAAAATATATGTATTCCACTTTGGTTGAAAAATATTCAACATATTTGAATACCCATTACTTCAATGTTTGACATATACATAAGGTGCGGATCAGAACTAAAATTTTATTTTTATTTTAAAATGTAAGAGGGCCTAAAAGTTACAATCTGCTGCTAGAGTTTACCACAAAAAATGTGTGCCGAAAAAAATGAAAATTTGGATTTAAAATGTTTTTTTTAACATCATCTACAATGTGTGAATACAGGACATTACTTTATTTTACTCAAATATTTTGTGGTAAACTCTAGCAGCTCAATATAAATTTTAGGCCCTAATTTACATTATCTTGTTATTTATAGACAAGCTTTATTAATTAACGCAGTTCAAACGTCAGAAAAAATTAATTGACAAAAATAATATAGTAAATCTATATTTTTCAGTATTGGTGCATTACACGGTCAAACATGTAGGTTCACTTTGTAAGTTTGCATATTTATCCAAACCAAAACGAATTGAATTTTTTAACTTTTAAAGTTGATTTTAAGAATATAAGAGTTTACATAAAAATGTTCAACTAAAAAGTTTAAAAATTATAGGTGCATGTTGAACATAATAAAACTTTCAGTTACATTTATAAACTATTATCTTGAAAAATTGTATGCGTGTCCAAAACTAAACAGTATGGTTAGAATATTCAACCACGTAGATTATTTTTCAACTACATTAGTAAAAAATATCAACTATGAAGTTGAAAACTCATTCTCAAGGTTATTCAATTTTTAGTAAAAAAAAAAAATGTATACCATTTTATAAATTCATATATATTATTTTATTTTAATTATTATTTTTTTTAATTTTTGTATACATAATTAAGCATTTTATTTTTCTCGTCTCTTTATTTGATATTTATTTTATATTTTACCATTTATATTTATTTGCATCATCACACCTTGTTTTGTCCTCTACCTCGAGAATTCTCTAAACATACCTGCAACAACCAATAACTTATTTGACGAACAGACATGATTTATCATCATTACTATCATTCACTATCAGAGTTGTTAAAGAATACATTCTTTAATTCTTTTGTACTCAAATGAATGGGAATTTTATGGGAAAAATTTTATCTTTTTACAAATATTTTATTTTTCCAGAGTATATATGAAACGAAGCAGTATCATCCAGCTCACTTGAGCAGGTTCGACTGATACGATCGACATACTTATATTTCAGTGTTGCCCCTTTCTGATTAATTCCAAAAAAGCGTGCATTTTTTACCTCATTGTATAATGTTTGTGTAATTTTATGATGTAACTTTAATTTGAATTACAGTTATTATAATCTGATAATAATCAAATAGAAAAAATACAAAATTTCCAATTAATATATATTTGTTTAACATTACATGAAATTTATATAATGATGATTCAATATCTAAATTTATTTTTGAACACACAATTTGAAAATATATTTAAAAAACACATTTTTCGGATTAATATTTGAAAACTTTTTATCTCAATTTAATTATCTTTCTGTGTATCTTGTTTATATTACTATTATTAAGTATTTTAGGATATATGTAATGTAAAACTCAAATATGAAGTTGGCAAATTCTAAAAATTATAATTATTTGTATAATTCAATTCCAACTATTTGACGAGAACAAATAAAAAAATCTACAAAGAAAATGTTCCAATGAAAACGTAATATTTTTAAAAAAACTTAAGTAGAAATTTATAATATATTTAAAATACAATAAAATTAAATAAGCAACAATTATACGCTTTATTAACAATAAATTACAAAAAAAGACATTGAAATAGAAAATCGAGACTAGATCGATCGAGATCTGGAATTTTCTCGTCTTGCCCGCATCGCTTACTGCGAGCGATGTAATGTAGCTTCACGAATATATGAAACAACTTTACGCTTTGGAATCGTCATCGACTCCTCATTGTTTGTAAATGGGAGTGACCTATGTTTTTTGATCATTTGGATGATATTCATAATTGAACAATAGATTAAAATAAAGTAATCTGAACAATATACCCAAATTAATTCAGATGAATAGAATGAGTCGGCTTGGGATTTTTTTTGTCCATTAAATCTATTATTTATTAAAAATAAATGTAAACTATATCAACATATACTATTAAACAATACAGTTTGCAACTCTTAACTGACTGACAGTGTATTTAAACAAGCTCTCAAATTTCATAAGGATTTTAAGTGTTTACATTGCGCTTTTTATTCTAAATTGTGATTTGTGTCTATATATGGAATACACTGAAGTGATTTTTATAATACAACCGGCTTCATTCAAAAAGCTAATAAATTGATTATTAATTGAATCTTACTCAGACAACAACAACGCTAAGTGAAAATTAGCAAACAAAAACTAAATAAATACGTCAATTTGTTATATGTTTTTATTCTTTCGTGCTCTCTTAATATATAAAAAAGTTCGAAACTTTGACAGATTGCTGTTCTGTGCTTTTTAAATAATCGAGCTTTTAAAAAAGTGAATACATCGCCACACCAGAAGTCCTACTTGTGATTGCATACTATTAGGCCACTTTTTGTTACTAATTATCAGTACATTTTAAAATTTTCTGATCTATATCAAAAACTAGCTGGACCCGTGCACGACTCGTGCCAAAATTTTGTGAATTCAAAGATATGGAGCGATTTTAATAATATAAAAAACATTTTTATTATTTATATGAGGGGCCCGTGCTTAGCTGTTGAAGTTTTTTTTTATTAGTTTTATAAATATGGTAACCAAATAATAATTCTCCGACAAAACAACTTTTCTCAAAGACAATTCTTTCTCAGACTGCGCTTCCCCGTAGAATTATTCCGAGTAGAAATCTTCCCCGTAAAATTCTTCCACATAGAATGCTTTCCCGTAGAATTCTCCCCGCAGAATTCATCCCGGTAGAATTGTTCCCGGTAGAATTCATTCCCGTAGAATTCTTCCCCGTAGAGTTTTTCCCAGTAGAAGTTTTAGTGTGGTGGGTTTTAATGTGGTGAGTTTCGGTGTGGTGAATTTAGGTGTGGTGAATTTTGGAGTGATGAGTTTAATTGTGGTGAGTTTTAGTTGGTGAGTTTTAGTGTGGTGAATTATAGTGTAGTGGGTTTTAGTGTGGTGAATTTTAGTGCGGTGAGTTTTAGTAAATTAGTTTTTATAAATATGGTAACCAAATAATAATTCTCCGCCAAAACAACTTTTCTCAAAGACAATTCTTTCTCAGACTGCGCTTCCCCGTAGAATTATTCCGAGTAGAAATCTTCCCCGTAAAATTCTTCCACATAGAATGCTTTCCCGTAGAATTCTCCCCGCAGAATTCATCCCGGTAGAATTCATTCCCGTAGAAATCTTCCCCGTAGAGTTTTTCCCAGTAGAAGTTTTAGTGTGGTGGATTTCAATGTGGTGAGTTTCGGTGTGGTGAATTTTGGAGTGATGAGTTTAATTGTGGTGAGTTTAAGTTGGTGAGTTTTAGTGTGGTGAATTATAGTGTGGTGGGTTTTAGTGTGGTGAATTTTAGTGCGGTGAGTTTTAGTGTGGTAAGTTTTTGTGTAGTGAATTTTAGTGTAGTGAGTTTTAGTGTTGTGAATTATAGTGTGGTGAGTTTTAGTGTGCTGAAATTTTAGTGTGTTGAGTTTTAGTGTGGTGAGTTTTAGTGTGGTGAGTTTTGGTGCGGTGAGTTTAAGTGTGGTGAGTTTTGGTGTGGTGAGTTTAAGTGTGGTGAGTTTTTAGTGTGGTAAATTTTAGTGTGGTGAGTTTAAGTGTGGTTAATTTTAGTGTGGTGAAATTTTAGGTTGTGAGTTTTAGTGTGGTGAAATTTGAGTGTGGTGAGTTTAAGTGTGGTTAATTTTAGTGTGGTGATTTTTAGTGTGGTGAGTTTTAATGTAGTGAATTTTAGTGTAGTGAGTTTTAGTGTTGTGAATTATAGTGTGGTGAGTTTTAGTGTGGTGAATTTTAGTGTGGTGAGTTTTAGTGTGGTGAATTTTAGAGTAGTGAGTATTGGTGAGGTGAGTTTAAGTGTGCTGAGTTTTAGTGTGGTGAGTTTTGGTGCGGTGAGTTTTAGTGTGGTGAGTTTTGGTGTGGTGAGTTTAAGTGTGGTGAGTTTTTAGTGTGGTGAATTTTAGTGTGGTGAGTTTTAGTGTGGTGAATTTTTGTGTGGTGAGTTTTAGTGTGGTGAGTTTGTTTTTCTTTTTCCTTCCTTTTTTTTGTTTTTCCATTAGTTTGGATTGTAGTTTTATGTGATTGGTTTTATTTTTGCTTTTGTGTTGTTTTGTGCTTATTGGCTTCTTTGCTTTTAATTTATTTTTTATTTGATTTTTTTGTTTCATGTTCGTAGCTTGTGAAAGTGCCGAGTAATATCGTATTGAAAGTTTAGGTTATGTGGGAGATGGCACGCTAGCCGTTTAGACGGAGAAGCGGAACAAACGTGATTGCTTTTGTATTTTTGCTTTTGTTTTGTTTTGTGCTCTTGCTTTTTGTTTTTAAATTTTTTTTTTGTATTTGAGTTTTTTGTTTTATATTCTTAGCTGGTATAAGTGCCAAGTTATATCGTTTTGAAAGTTTAGGTTGTATGGGAGGTACCACGCCCCTTTGTCCAATCCCGCCCTTATATAGCCTATCATTCGTTCCAGACCATACCGCATCTGTGGTCAAAATTTCAAGAAAATCGGATCAGCCGTTTAGACGGATTAGCGGAACAAACGTGATTGCTTTTGTTTTTGTATTGTTGCTTTTGTTTTGTTTTTTGCTTTTTTGTTTAAATTTTTTTTTTGTATTTGAGTTTTTTGTTTCATGTTCGTAGCTGGTATAAGTGCCAAGTTATATAGTTTTGAAAGTTTAGGTTGTATGGGAAGTACCACGCCCCTTTGTCCAATCCCGCCCTTATATAGCCTATCATTCGTTGCAGACCATACCGCATCTGTGGTAAAAATTTCAAGAAAATCGGATCAGCCGTGTATACTGAGAAGCGGAAAAAACGTGATTGCTTTTGTATTTTTGCTTTTGTTTTGTGCTTTTGCTTTTTTGTTTTAATTTTTTTTTTTGTATTTGAGTTTTTTTGTTTCATATTCTTAGCTGGTATAAGTGCCAAGTTATATCGTTTTGAAAGTTTAGGTTGTATGGGATTTACCACGCCCCCTTGGCCAATCCCGTTCATATATAGCCAATCATTCCTTTCAGACCATACCGCATCTGTGGTAAAAATTTTATGAAAATCGGATGAGCCGTTTAGACGGAGATGTGGAACAAACAAACCAACCAACATTCAGATTTATTATATTAATAGGATAATTTGGAAAAATGCAGTACTGTTATTCAAGTTGTCATTTAAAAGATGATTCCGAATCTTTAATGCCGTGTTGGATATGTGAGGATTGCTACCATATTAAATGCGTTGGGCTCTCAGGAAGAGTTTTGGATCAAATAAATGATAATAAAGGATTACGATGGTGTTGTAGTAAATGCAGAGCATCTGATGCAGAGCTTTACAAGATATTTAAAGCAACTGGGACGGTTTCAAAGAAATTGGAAACGTTTAAACAAATTTCAACATTACGAAACTTTGTTTAAAGATTTCAAGACCTGAAGACCCTATTTTAAAAAACCCATCACCGAAAAGAAAGAAAAACAATTTGAATTTACGAAGCTCAAAAAATAAATTGCCAATCCCTAGTACTTCTAATCTGTCCAACCAGGCAGTTTAAAATGAGGTGCTTGGTGACGATCTTAAAAATAATAACAATAATATAACTGGACCTCCTATACCTATCCCAAACGAATCTTCTTCTATATAATCAATGGAAATAAATACAACCGAACCTCTTTCACCATCGCATAATACTTCAACCGCGTATGTGCCGCGAGAATTGGTTATTATGCCTCCTAAAAAACGATATTTGCATCATGTTTCGCTCCGGATACTTCCGAAGATGATATAAAATATTATATATCATCAAAGATTAAATCGTGTGCTGATGTCTCAGTATAAGAGTTCAATTTTCAATACTCGAGACAAAAATCATCATTTAAAATCAATATTCTCGAGGAATTTTTCGTTGCCGTATTAGACATATCTTTTTGGCCACGAAATACTTTAATACATGAATTTATTTATAAAGCAAATCGTAGACCTTTAAATGTGGTGAATCTACCCTCAAGGTTAGAAAACCAAATCATTTCAAAAAAATAAATTACGACAAAAACAATTATATTACCATTTGCTATCAAAATGTTAGAGGACTTAATTCAAAACTGTGTAACTTGTATATTAGAAGTTTTAATTTTACAAATGAAATTATAGTGTTTACAGAGACTTGGCTTCATGAAAATGTTCTTAATACTGAAGTATTATGTAATTCCTATCAAATATGTTGAAAGGACCGTGCATAATGTAAAGTATCATGATTTTTAATTTGTGTGCGTGTTAATAGAAATAAACAAGTCTAAACTTTTTATAACGTGTTGTTATATTCCTCCGAACTCTGAACTATCTCTTTATTTAAGACATGGTGAAGATATCAAATTTAATTTAAATATAAGTTTAGAATCAAAAGACAGTCTACTAATTTATGGAGATTTTAACTTACCTTTTGTTAGTTGGACATATCATGACGGTTCAAATTATTTAACACTTGGCATTAGCATTATTTGGATTAACGATTTTTTCGACGTGCTGCTTGATTTATCAGTAAATCAGGTCAGCAATGTTTTTAATAAAAATGAAACATTATTGGACCTTATATTTATTGACAACAACATTATAGACTCAACTGTAAACCGAATCGATCCACTCTCAATTCCTGAAGACAATCATCATCCTACTATAGAACTTACTATTCAACTGAAAAATAAATCTACAACATCCGGGCAATCTTATTGTTTTAAGAAAACGAACTATATGAAATTGAACAAGCTAATCTCTGAAACTGACTGGAATTTTATCTATGAAGGCACTGATGTCGACTACGCAGTATTTCTCTTTAACAAAATGCTGTACAAATATTTTAAAACTTGTATTCCGAGGCAACAACAATTATCCAATTCTAATAGACCATTATGGTTTACACCTGAATTGACAAGCTTAAATAATCAAAAAGATAGACAATTTAAAAAAATTAAAAACAGCGGTAAATCTTACGAATATACTCGAAATTCCCTTACTCGGTATAAATTTCATTCACTAAATAAACAGTGTTATAGTTATTACATAAACCAGTTAATAAAATCCAAAATCTTTCTACGACTTTTAACCCGAAACGTAAAATTTCTGCAGTTTCGCCTAAAATGAAATTAAATGACAATGTTTTAACTAATGAGTCCGAAATAGCAAATATATTTGCGGAATTCTTTAAATCTACGTATTCAACAAAGCTGTATAATAGCAATTTACGATATCCACACCATATTCCTCAAGTAAACTTTATTAATATACCTGTTTTTGATCCAGAAACTATTCTGTCATATGTAAAATCTATACAGATTTCGTACTCTCCAGGCCCAGATATTATTCCTGACGTATGGAAAGAATCATACATTAAACCTGTATTCAATAATGGCAGCTAATCGGATATTACTAATTACAGATGTAAAGCTAAACTTAGCGCAATACCAAAAGTATTTGAACACATTATTACAAACCAACTTTATCACAGTGTTAAACCGATAATCTCATCAGCCCAACACGGTTTCATAAAAGGCAAATCTTCTTGAATTTATATCAAAGGTAATACACGGTCTTACAAATGGACTTCAAACTGATGTGATATATACGGATTTCGGTAAAGCATTTGATATTGTAAATCATGATTTGTTATTAGCAAAACTTGATATTATAGGATCAATTCTTATTTAAAAAGCAGAAGACAGAGAGTGCTCTTTAAGGATACCCTTTCTCATTTTATACCTGTCGCATCCGGAGTCCCCCAAGGGAGTCATCTTGGGCCACTTATAAATTATAGTGAAATACTATTATATGCTGATGATGCCAAGCTTTATCTGTCATATAAAAACCCTGAGTGTAATGACGGCGACACGAATGTTTAAATGAGTTGTGGAATTTATTAATCAAAAGTCTGGATTACAGTTAATATTGAAATGTATAAAAACTAATGAATATTTATAAAACAAAGAAAATACAAAATGTAAGTGAATGTGACAAATGAATGACAATGTATCAATGTGAATGTATGTTTAAAAATTGATGTTGGCTCTACCGCTCTCTTTGCACAACTGACTGCCTGACAGCGAATTCGTTCAGTCATCGTTGCCAACGTCGCTCGTGTCAAAATCCCTCCTATGAGTTGCCAGCTTGCGCCAACATTCCACCCCCCGTGGATTCCTTGCGGGATTCACCAAATATCAAAGCGGCTAGCTTGCTGGCTGGACGGCGTAGTGTACCTTGCGCGGTACGGACTTCCGCAGTACGCACTTGCCCATCTGCGGCAGTGTATACCTTTGTTATGCGTCCTCGTTGCCACTGTCCTCTGGGCTGTCTTGGATCACAGATTATAACCAGCTGTCCGGGCTGAAGCGGTGTGGCTTCCTCTCTCCACTTTGGTCGTAACAGTAGTTGTGGCAAATATTCTACCGTCCATCGTTTCCATAACCGGTCCTTTAAATTCTGCGCAATTCTCCACTGTTTGCGCAGGCAAATCTTATCTTCAGTTAACTTTGGCGTTTGCGTTGAGTTAATACAGCCCAACAAAAAATGATTGAGTGTCAACGGCTCTTCATCTTCGGCATCTAAAGGCAGGTCGGTCAACGGGCGGCTGTTGATAATGTTTTCTGCTTCAAAAATGACGCTGCGGAATGTTTCTAGCTTTGGTGTTTCCTCTTTTAGAATTCTGTGCAGCAGGCGTTTTACGCATCTCACTAGACGCTCCCAACAGCCTCCAGCATGTGGATTTGACGGACAGTTAAAAATCCAGTCTATGTTATTTTTTGACATATGACTCTGAATTTGGTCATAGTTGAACAGTCGGTCTTCTTTCTTCATTAAACGTTGTGCACCAATGAAGTTGGTGGCATTGTCGCTTCGAAGTCTCACTGGTACTCCGCGGCGGTTGACAAAATTCCGCAGACACATTATGAAACTGTCAGTAGAGAGATCTTCAGCAACTTCCAAATGGATGGCACGCGTAGTCAAGCAGGTGAAAAGGGCAATCCATCGCTTTTCCGTCCTGCGTCCAATAGCAATTTAAAACGGCCCACAATAATCAACTCCCGAATAACTAAATGGTCGTAACCATGGCGTCAGACGATCAGCTGGGAGTTGTCCCATAAGTGGTACCAATGGTTTGGCGTTGTGAATCAGGCACACCGGGCAGCATCTTTTAAAAAATTTTAACAATGCGCGCGCATTCGAGATCCAAAATTTTTGACGCATTTCATTTATGGTAAAGTGATCATTTTGGTGATGAGCTTTTCCATGATAATGGTTCATGACTAATTGAGACATATAATGATTTTTCGGCAATGCTGTGCTTGGAAGGCAAAAGGCGTTATCCATTCTTCCGTTAACCCTTAACAGCCCATCGCTATGGATGCACGGCGTCAGCGAGTAAATATCACTATTTTTTGTTACGCATTTTGCTGTCCGCAAAAGTTTTATCTCTGGTGCGAAGGTTTCGCTCTGGACTTGCCGACATATGACAATTTCGGCATTCCTTAGATCTTCAGCAGTCAACTCAGCTGTTTCTGTCTTTACTTTCATTCTAGCGTTGGTTGTAAAACGGAGAATCCAGGCAACAACTCGCATAGCCTTCAAGTAAGAGGAAAATTTAGTAATGTCAATAAAGCTCTTACCTATATTCTTCGTCATGAGGAAATGTGCTGTTTTTTCTTCTATAGTACAGTGCGTCGAATTGAGGTGCTGCGGTTCGCAAGGCCAATATTTTTCAGTATCTTGTAAAAATGCTGGTCCTGTTATCCATCTGGATGGTGACTCGAACTTTTGTGGCAGCTTAGCTCTGGTGGCATCATCAGCCACATTAAAATCTGTCGGCAACCAGCGCCACTGAGCAGGCGTTGAAGTCTCTAAGATTTCAGCAATCCTACAGCCGACAAACTGTTTATATTCACGTGCAGCTGACCGAATCCAGAGGATGACTGTTTAAGAATCGCTCCAAAAGTGCGTGCTATCCACTTTGAAATGATGGCAGCTCTTGATTGACGTATGGAGACGATTGGTAAGAATTGCTGCTTGCAGTTCTAATCGAGGAATTGTCATTCCCCTCGGCGGTGCACATCTAGTCTTTCCTGCGACGAACGCGACGTCCACTCTGGTTCCTTTTTTTAATGCGCAGGTAGGCCACGGCGGCATATGCACTAGCACTGGCATCAGCAAAAATATGTAGTTGTATGTCGTCGGCGGATGTCAATATTGGCTAATAGCATCGTCTAATTGAAAAGTTTGAAATCTTGTGGAATGCTTTCCACCATGTCCTCCATTGTTCATCCAATTTAGGCGGCAAGGGATCATCCCATTGGATTTGTTGTTTCCACGTGGACTGCAATAATAGTTTTGTAAAAATTGTGTAGTTGGCTAAAAATCCAAATGGATCGAAGATTGACATCACGATTGACAGCATTTCTCTTTTGGTTGGTGCTCTGTTGTTCTTCAAGACGTCTTGCGGGACTTTCGAAAATTTGAAATGAAATTCGAAGCAATCCGTTAACGCGTTCCAATACATCCCTTGAACCTTTTCAGTATTATTATGGCGCTCCATATTGACGAAATCATTTAATTCAGTTGTTATTTAGTACACCTTAAAGTTCTTTGCAATTTGAAATGAACTTGCGTAGCTGGAATCCAGCTCCAGCGTTTATTCGTATAGCTTCCGCTGTGACTTCTTTCGCTTCTTTTACGTCGCTAAAGCTAACGACGAGATCGTCTACATACATGTTCTCAATCGTTACCTTAGCGCCCCTTGGCATTAAGGCAGCATATTTAGCAGCGTTGATGTTCTTTACATATTCGGCGCTGCACGGCGAGCAAACTGCTCCAAAAATCATAGATGTCATTGAATAAACTCGTACAGGCTGCGTTGACTTCCCATCTCACCACAGAAAGCGTTGCGAATCTTGATCAGCGGCTCTTGAACACTCCAAAATGTGGGAGGTACCAAGTTTTGGGCCCTTCTTGATTAACCCTCATTGGCGTCAACAATTCGGCATATCCCTTTTGGATGTAACCTTCAATTTCTTCTATATACTTTTTTGCAAAAACAGGATTTCGACTCATCTGCTTTTCTAAATTTAACAGGCGCGACTGCGCAATGGCAAAACTTTTTGGCAGCACAGAATCATCTTTCCGCCAGAGCAACCCAGTTTCATATCGCTGTTCTTTTCTTATTGTTGTCTCTGCTAGTATTCGTCTGGCGCGGATGTTCTCCTCTGATTCTAGTGCGGGTGCAGCCCTGACACCGAAACTCTCGATGTCGAAATACTCCTCCACCAATTTATGTATTGCTTTAAGTGACGATTCTTCTCGAACATGAAGTACTCTGGGTGAGGCTTCTTGTGACGCATTGAGTGGACCGAAGACCATCCAACCCAATTTCGTCCTGGCGGCAACTGGTTCATCTGGTCCTGCTTCGACTACCTTCTGAGAAACTCCAAGAAAGCAATTATCTAATCCTAGAAGTAACACAGGTCTGGCGTCTTTGTAGTCTGCAATTGGAAGCATCTTGAGATGATTATAGTTATCTTTGCAAAAAGATTGCTTAGGCAAATTTAAATTCTTGACAGTACGAATATTTTTTAATGTAAAACGTTCATTGTGATCACCACAGGCATTTATGTTGACGTTAACATTTTTAGAATTCTCGGTGAACTTTTTGTCACCGTATCATTGGAGTGTGAGGGGCATGGCGTGTCCCCTTAAACGCAAAATGTTAGAGATGTGTTCCTCTAATAGAGACACGGACGACCCTTCATCTAACATGGCGAACAAGTGAGTCTGCTGTGACTGGCGGCAATTAAAAACACGCTCAGTCTCTTGTTGCGCATTGCTTCGTGACGCAACATCCTGGTGCAACAGTTGATGATGTACTCGGCTGCATCCATTGATGCTACATGAACACAAACGATTGCGCTTGACCACGGTCCATTTGTCATCGGCTTGCAGATCCTTGAAGGTTGGACAGTCACTGACTTTGTGACTCTGACTGCATTGGATACACTCTGCCTTTGGCTGGTCGTTCTCACTGTGACTATTGTGCATCACTCTTCTGGCGGCGGTTCCTGAAACAGGTTGGCGATTAGTAAAATTGGCGGTACCTTGGCGTGGTTGTGCTGGATGTGGCTGTGATCTCGAGGCGGCGGAATTCTGTGGCATAAAGCTCACGACTTTAGCGAGATCACTTATCCAGTCGGCAAATATTTCCACAGAAGGAACTGAAATGACGGTGGCGGCATGTCTACTCCGTTCATACTGCTTCGACGGTGGTAACTTGGCAACCAATTGTTCCAACAACGTTGGGTTCATTAAATGATGTTGACATTTCGCAGACTTAAAGAAGGCGACGATGTTTCTAACACGGTTAGAAAAGGCGATAACTTTGTCTAAACGATTTTCTTGTATTATTTCGAATTGACGAGCTTTCTCCAGTTGCGATCGCACGATTATGTCTGGACGTCCGAAGTTGCAGTTCTGCAATAACGTTAGGCACGTCCTCAGGGTATATTAGCAGTGCGGTGACTGCTTGTCTGGCTTCACCCTGCAGCGATTTGTGGAGTCTCATCAAATTTTGACGATTGTTATAATTAAACTCGGCTGTGGTGTCATTGTAATTTGCCAAAAATAATGGACAGTCTTCGGCAGCTCCATCAAATGGCGGCAATGGATACAACTTAGCCCGAAAATCATCACTGAACGGCAAGATTGCCCTGTTATTCATCGTGGGCTCATTAAAGGTTAGCGACGGCGTAAGTGGCGAAGGCGGTTGTGCTGGCATTGTCAGACCTGATTGCTGCTGTTGATTTGTATCAGCGTCCACTCGGGCTCGTAAACTGCTTACCTCCTGCTGACTGCGGGAGGTTTCCTGACGTAGTTCCTCAACCGACGCTCGTAGTGCGTTTATGCCCAATATTAATTCTGACATTTGCACACTGCCCACATTATGTCGAGCTAGCGCACTTGTGGCACCATCAAACTGCTGGCCTTCCTCCATTTCGGGTGAACTTGTATTTAAGCTCTCAGCTCCAGTGGCGTCTTTATTTTTTTCTGCTCCTTGTAAGCATCTACTTTTCGAAAAAATATAACCTCTTTTTTCTTTTTTTTTTGTTCGGCGTCAGTCTCGAAGTTTCTTTCTCGCCTTCAAACTCAACGACGACCGTTTTTTATTCAAATATGCAGCGGCAAGTAACGGCGATGTCGGCAGAGACGTCGGCAGTGACGTCGGCTTCCTCTCTCCACTTTGGTCGTAACAGTAGTTGTGGCAAATATTCTACCGTCCATCGTTTCCATAACCGGTCCTTTAAATTCTGCGCAATTCTCCACTGTTTGCGCAGGCAAATCTTATCTTCAGTTAACTTTGGCGTTTGCGTTGAGTTAATACAGCCCAACAAAAAATGATTGAGTGTCAACGGCTCTTCATCTTCGGCATCTAAAGGCAGGTCGGTCAACGGGCGGCTGTTGATAATGTTTTCTGCTTCAAAAATGACGCTGCGGAATGTTTCTAGCTTTGGTGTTTCCTCTTTTAGAATTCTGTGCAGAAGGCGTTTTACGCATCTCACTAGACGCTCCCATCAGCCTCCAGCATGTGGATTTGACGGACAGTTAAAAATCCAGTCTATGTTATTTTTTGACATATGACTCTGAATTTGGTCATAGTTGAACAGTCGGTCTTCTTTCTTCATTAAACGTTGTGCACCAATGAAGTTGGTGCCATTGTCGCTTCGAAGTCTCACTGGTACTCCGCGGCGGTTGACAAAATTCCGCAGACACATTATGAAACTGTCAGTAGAGAGATCTTCAGCAACTTCCAAATGGATGGCACGCGTAGTCAAGCAGGTGAAAAGGGCAATCCATCGCTTTTCCGTCCTGCGTCCAATAGCAATTTAAAACGGCCCACAATAATCAACTCCCGAATAACTAAATGGTCGTAACCATGGCGTCAGACGATCAGCTGGGAGTTGTCCCATAAGTGGTACCAATGGTTTGGCGTTGTGAATCAGGCACACCGGGCAGCATCTTTTAACAAATTTTAACAATGCGCGCGCATTCGAGATCCAAAATTTTTGACGCATTTCATTTATGGTAAAGTGATCATTTTGGTGATGAGCTTTTCCATGATAATGGTTCATGACTAATTGAGACATATAATGATTTTTCGGCAATGCTGTGCTTGGAAGGCAAAAGGCGTTATCCATTCTTCCGTTAACCCTTAACAGCCCATCGCTATGGATGCACGGCGTCAGCGAGTAAATATCACTATTTTTTGTTACGCATTTTGCTGTCCGCAAAAGTTTTATCTCTGGTGCGAAGGTTTCGCTCTGGACTTGCCGACATATGACAATTTCGGCATTCCTTAGATCTTCAGCAGTCAACTCAGCTGTTTCTGTCTTTACTTTCATTCTAGCGTTGGTTGTAAAACGGAGAATCCAGGCAACAACTCGCATAGCCTTCAAGTGAGAGGAAAATTTAGTAATGTCAATAAAGCTCTTACCTATATTCTTCGTCATGAGGAAATGTGCTGTTTTTTCTTCTATAGTACAGTGCGTCGAATTGAGGTGCTGCGGTTCGCAAGGCCAATATTTTTCAGTATCTTGTAAAAATGCTGGTCCTGTTATCCATCTGGATGGTGACTCGAACTTTTGTGGCAGCTTAGCTCTGGTGGCATCATCAGCCACATTAAAATCTGTCGGCAACCAGCGCCACTGAGCAGGCGTTGAAGTCTCTAAGATTTCAGCAATCCTACAGCCGACAAACTGTTTATATTCACGTGCAGCTGACCGAATCCAGAGGATGACTGTTTAAGAATCGCTCCAAAAGTGCGTGCTATCCACTTTGAAATGATGGCAGCTCTTGATTGACGTATGGAGACGATTGGTAAGAATTGCTGCTTGCAGTTCTAATCGAGGAATTGTCATTCCCCTCGGCGGTGCACATCTAGTCTTTCCTGCGACGAACGCGACGTCCACTCTGGTTCCTTTTTTTAATGCGCAGGTAGGCCACGGCGGCATATGCACTAGCACTGGCATCAGCAAAAATATGTAGTTGTATGTCGTCGGCGGATGTCAATATTGGCTAATAGCATCGTCTAATTGAAAAGTTTGAAATCTTGTGGAATGCTTTCCACCATGTCCTCCATTGTTCATCCAATTTAGGCGGCAAGGGATCATCCCATTGGATTTGTTGTTTCCACGTGGACTGCAATAATAGTTTTGTAAAAATTGTGTAGTTGGCTAAAAATCCAAATGGATCGAAGATTGACATCACGATTGACAGCATTTCTCTTTTGGTTGGTGCTCTGTTGTTCTTCAAGACGTCTTGCGGGACTTTCGAAAATTTGAAATGAAATTCGAAGCAATCCGTTAACGCGTTCCAATACATCCCTTGAACCTTTTCAGTATTATTATGGCGCTCCATATTGACGAAATCATTTAATTCAGTTGTTATTTAGTACACCTTGAAGTTCTTTGCAATTTGAAATGAACTTGCGTAGCTGGAATCCAGCTCCAGCGTTTATTCGTATAGCTTCCGCTGTGACTTCTTTCGCTTCTTTTACGTCGCTAAAGCTAACGACGAGATCGTCTACATACATGTTCTCAATCGTTACCTTAGCGCCCCTTGGCATTAAGGCAGCATATTTAGCAGCGTTGATGTTCTTTACATATTCGGCGCTGCACGGCGAGCAAACTGCTCCAAAAATCATAGATGTCATTGAATAAACTCGTACAGGCTGCGTTGACTTCCCATCTCTCCACAGAAAGCGTTGCGAATCTTGATCAGCGGCTCTTGAACACTCCAAAATGTGGGAGGTACCAAGTTTTGGGCCCTTCTTGATTAACCCTCATTGGCGTCAACAATTCGGCATATCCCTTTTGGATGTAACCTTCAATTTCTTCTATATACTTTTTTGCAAAAACAGGATTTCGACTCATCTGCTTTTCTAAATTTAACAGGCGCGACTGCGCAATGGCAAAACTTTTTGGCAGCACAGAATCATCTTTCCGCCAGAGCAACCCAGTTTCATATCGCTGTTCTTTTCTTATTGTTGTCTCTGCTAGTATTCGTCTGGCGCGGATGTTCTCCTCTGATTCTAGTGCGGGTGCAGCCCTGACACCGAAACTCTCGATGTCGAAATACTCCTCCACCAATTTATGTATTGCTTTAAGTGACGATTCTTCTCGAACATGAAGTACTCTGGGTGAGGCTTCTTGTGACGCATTGAGTGGACCGAAGACCATCCAACCCAATTTCGTCCTGGCGGCAACTGGTTCATCTGGTCCTGCTTCGACTACCTTCTGAGAAACTCCAAGAAAGCAATTATCTAATCCTAGAAGTAACACAGGTCTGGCGTCTTTGTAGTCTGCAATTGGAAGCATCTTGAGATGATTATAGTTATCTTTGCAAAAAGATTGCTTAGGCAAATTTAAATTCTTGACAGTACGAATATTTTTTAATGTAAAACGTTCATTGTGATCACCACAGGCATTTATGTTGACGTTAACATTTTTAGAATTCTCGGTGAACTTTTTGTCACCGTATCATTGGAGTGTGAGGGGCATGGCGTGTCCCCTTAAACCCAAAATGTTAGAGATGTGTTCCTCTAATAGAGACACGGACGACCCTTCATCTAACATGGCGAACAAGTGAGTCTGCTGTGACTGGCGGCAATTAAAAACACGCTCAGTCTCTTGTTGCGCATTGCTTCGTGACGCAACATCCTGGTGCAACAGTTGATGATGTACTCGGCTGCATCCATTGATGCTACATGAACACAAACGATTGCGCTTGACCACGGTCCATTTGTCATCGGCTTGCAGATCCTTGAAGGTTGGACAGTCACTGACTTTGTGACTCTGACTGCAATGGATACACTCTGCCTTTGGCTGGTCGTTCTCACTGTGACTATTGTGCATCACTCTTCTGGCGGCGGTTCCTGAAACAAGTTGGCGATTAGTAAAATTGGCGGTACCTTGGCTGGATGTGGCTGTGATCTCGAGGCGGCGGAATTCTGTGGCATAAAGCTCACGACTTTAGCGAGATCACTTATCCAGTCGGCAAATATTTCCACAGAAGGAACTGAAATGACGGTGGCGGCATGTCTACTCCGTTCATACTGCTTCGACGGTGGTAACTTGGCAACCAATTGTTCCAACAACGTTGGGTTCATTAAATGATGTTGACATTTCGCAGACTTAAAGAAGGCGACGATGTTTCTAACACGGTTAGAAAAGGCGATAACTTTGTCTAAACGATTTTCTTGTATTATTTCGAATTGACGAGCTTTCTCCAGTTGCGATCGCACGATTATGTCTGGACGTCCGAAGTTGCAGTTCTGCAATAACGTTAGGCACGTCCTCAGGGTATATTAGCAGTGCGGTGACTGCTTGTCTGGCTTCACCCTGCAGCGATTTGTGGAGTCTCATCAAATTTTGACGATTGTTATAATTAAACTCGGCTTTGGTGTCATTGTAATTTGCCAAAAATAATGGACAGTCTTCGGCAGCTCCATCAAATGGCGGCAATGGATACAACTTAGCCCGAAAATCATCACTGAACGGCAAGATTGCCCTGTTATTCATCGTGGGCTCATTAAAGGTTAGCGACGGCGTAAGTGGCGAAGGCGGTTGTGCTGGCATTGTCAGACCTGATTGCTGCTGTTGATTTGTATCAGCGTCCACTCGGGCTCGTAAACTGCTTACCTCCTGCTGACTGCGGGAGGTTTCCTGACGTAGTTCCTCAACCGACGCTCGTAGTGCGTTTATGCCCAATATTATTTCTGACATTTGCACACTGCCCACATTATGTCGAGCTAGCGCACTTGTGGCACCATCAAACTGCTGGCCTTCCTCCATTTCGGGTGAACTTGTATTTAAGCTCTCAGCTCCAGTGGCGTCTTTATTTTTTTCTGCTCCTTGTAAGCATCTACTTTTCGAAAAAATATAACCTCTTTTTTCTTTTTTTTTTGTTCGGCGTCAGTCTCGAAGTTTCTTTCTCGCCTTCAAACTCAACGACGACCGTTTTTTATTCAAATATGCAGCGGCAAGTAACGGCGATGTCGGCAGAGACGTCGGCAGTGACGTCGGCTTCAGCAAAAAAACGGCGTCGGCAGTGGTAGAACCAACAATTTTTAAAACGATGTAATGACGGCGACACGAATGTTTAAATGAGTTGTGGAATTTATTAATCAAAAGTCTGGATTACAGTTAATATTGAAATGTATAAAAACTAATGAATATTTATAAAACAAAGAAAATACAAAATGTAAGTGAATGTGACAAATGAATGACAATGTATCAATGTGAATGTATGTTTAAAAATTGATGTTGGCTCTACCGCTCTCTTTGCACAACTGACTGCCTGACTGCGAATTCGTTCAGTCATTGTTGCCAACGTCGCTCGTGTCAAAATCCCTCCTATGAGTTGCCAGCTTGCGCCAACACTGAGTATCACATATACTTACAGGATGACCTATGCAAAGTGGTTGAGTGGTGCAACTATAAATGCCATAAACTTAATATAAAAAACTGCAAACATATTACATTTACACGTAAAAAATATCATATAACCAGCTACGAAATTCTTGATTGCCCACTTGATTCAGTTACCATATTTAACGACCTTGGTGTAACTATGGACTCGAAGCTTCTTTTTCACACTCACATAAACCATTTGATAAACAAGGCAAAAGGAGTGCTAGGATTTATAAAACGTTCAGCAAAAGAATTTGATGATCCTTATACAACTAAATTATTATACTCCTCACTTGTACGGCCAATACTGGAATATGCATCCGTAGTATGGAATCCCCATTACAATGTATATATCGATATGATTAAATCAGTGCAAAAGCAATTTTTACTATTCGCACTAGAAATTTCCACTGGAATCCTAATATTAAACTTCCATCGTATGAGAGCAGACTTAAACTAATTCGCCTTTTAAAAGTAGACTCACAATGCTAAATGTAACATTGTTGCATAAACTTATATGCAACATTCAATTCACCTCGGAATTGTTGTCCAAGAGCGTCATCGTATCAACAGTAATTTCAAACGATGGACAAGTACGTCGAGCACAGAATGGAACGTTTGAGCCACTTTCACTGAAGATCGCGATCTTAGACATCGGTGAAACGAAATGGAAAGCGTGTCCTTCAGGACGTGCTTACGAGGGGGAGAATACTTTAATATAAACTAAAATAAACTGAATTTCGTGCATGATGTCGATGTACACTTTCAAAGAGAGTCGAAGTTTATGCCAATCTTAAAGGCTATTAAATGAATAAAACTGAATAGTTTGAAATGAACAATAATAATTTGAAAACACAACAATAATCATACGGACAATGTGATGACGTTATGATAACATCAAATGTTTCATACATGCACAGAAAAAAAAGTGTGTAAAAATAACAAAAATGTTAATCAATGCAATTCCATCAATGCAATTCCATCTTCGTAATAATGAGAATATGTTAATTTGAGAAACTTCATTTACTTTATTTGTTAAAGTTGTTATATATATATATATATATATATATATATATATATATATATATATATATATATATATATATATATATATATATATATATATATATATATATATATATATATATATATATATATATTGTTACGAAAAGAAGTAATTTGCTCCACTGTGCAAGCAATCAACAATAATAAATCAGACGCAAGACAATTTAGCGCACTAAGCAAGATCATTCAGCGCACTATGCAATGTGCGAGAAAGAGATGAAAGATCACCACATTAAAACACATGAGTGCGAAGGAGATGCCAATAGCATGCGTCATTCACGAAACGAGTAGAAGGTTCTCGAAACAAGTCGAAGCTTGTCGAAACGTGTCGAACTGAAGCCTGCAGTATATAAGGCCGCGCATCTGAGGCACTGTACTTCAGTTGTGATTTAATAGTGAACTAGTGCGTCTCGTGAGTGAACATTGTAAAGATAAATTGTAGTAATTCATCAGTTGATATAAGTGATTATTCTTTAAGTTGTTATTTAAATTAATAAAGTTAATTAATACTAGTTGAAATAATACTAGTTAAAACCAAATATAAGTGCGTTTTTATTTTGTACACAATCCAGTTCTACGAACTCGTAGAACAGTTTTCCGTAGACTGAATTTTCGTAACATTGGTGTCAGAAGTGGGATTGTGATACAAAATGGTTAAATTCGAACAACTTAAAGTCGACCAGCTAAAGAAGGAGCTGTCGGTTCGTAATCTTCCAACTGCAGGTACGAAAGTGGAGCTGCAAAAGCGCCTAATGGACGAATTGGAGGCGCAGGGTATTGATCTTACGATGCACAATTTTGAAGTGGAAGTTGCAGCACCGTCATCGAAAAATCTGGACACAGAGGAAAAAGTACAGACCCAAGTTTTTGATATGAGCCAGTTGATCGGAGCTATGCAACAACAATTTCAGATAATGGCTCAAGAAAATTCCAGACAGTTTCTAGAAAATTCAAAACAGCTTCAAGAAAATTCCAATCAAAAGAACAGAAATTTGCAGAAAATTCCAACAAAATGGAACAGAAAATTCTAGAAAATTCAAAACAGCTCCAAGAAAATTCGACCAGAATGAAACAGAAACTTCAAGAAAATTCAAATCAGCTCAAATTAGAAAAATTCTGAACAGCTTCAAGAACATTCTAAGCAGCTTCTGGAAGTTTCTAATACACTACATGGCAAAGTAAATGAACTTGAAGCGCATATAAATGATGTTGATGATAAAGTTCAAAGATTGGAAAATGGTATAGACAAAGAAATCTAGAAAATAAAAAAAGATTTGCACGTGTTGCAGATAAATGGACCTACACAGCATGTTGTTAGTGGTACGAGGCTAAAATCGCCGATTTACGATGGAACCACAGCGTACAACATTTTCAAGCTGCAATTTGAGACCACGGCTGTAAGTAATCGATGGAACAATGAAGACAGCGTAGCCGCACTTATCGTGGCACTAAAAGGAGGTGCAGCCGAAGTATTGCAGACAGTTCCAGAAAGTGATAGAAACAGTTACACAGCGGTTTTGTCTGCACTGCAACGAAAATACGGCAGTGATCACATGAAGCAAATCTACAGAATGGAACTAAAGTGCCGAATGCAAAGAAATGGTGAAACATTGCAGGTGTATGCAGCGGACGTCGAGAGGCTTGCGCATTTGTCGTATGCAGATTCAACGAGTGATTTCATAGAAAAGTGCAAGATCGAAGCCTTCGTTGATGGTATACGTGATCCGGAAACAAGACGTGCCACAGTGACAATGCCGAAAGTGACATTTACGAAAACTGTAACCAAAGCGCTAACACAGGAGACAGCAACTACGTTGTGCCGCCCAGCGCCAAAGGTCCGTAAACTAGATGTGGAGAATGAAGACCTACTTCAGGTAATTTGCCAAGCGTTAAAAAGTGGAGCTAATCCAGATTACAATGCTGCCAACCGAGATACCCAATTTAAAGGTAAATGCTACAACTGTGATACATATGGGCATATGGCACGTGATTGTCGTAAAAAACGCAAGCGCTCAATGAATCCATTTGCAAATGAACCCCGACATGAAGAAACCCAGGATCATGTCCAAAATAGCGTAAATTTCAATCAAGCTTTAAGCTAAAACGAATCAGATCTGCGGGGCACGATCTGACTCCCATAACCGATTGCCCCAGAATCTCCATTTCACAAATTGCTCGAAAGTCGAATAGTTTAACTGTCAAGGGGCTAATTGATTATGTAGCATATATGGTAACGTTGGATACAGGAGCTTCACACTCAATTATAAGAATTAACCTTGTTAGGGACGAAATAGAGCCGCTTATCGGAATAAGATTGCAAAAAGCGACAGGTGAAGAGGCTCCAATCAGAGGAAAAATTACCAAGGAAATCACTATTGGCACTACGACAGTTAAGCATGATTTTATAGTGGGGGAAATAGTAGACGAAATAATACTTGGCATGGACTTCATGATAAGGAACGGTTTCACACTAGATCTAACAAGAAAAATTTTGAGTTATGCCAACACAGAGATCCAACTAAACATTGATTGTGACAAGAGCCCGAAAATTAAACAAGTTATCGCTTATAAAAATAGAAAAATACCACCTAATTCAGAAGCAATTGTGTGGGCGAAATTAAATGGAGATTGTGGGATAAGCAAGTTGTGGGTTATAGAAGCGAATGATGAGCAAATGAGCAGAAGTAATTTTGTTGTCGGAAGAACATTAGTAGAAGCGACAAAAGACAAAGTTGTTCCAAATAAGAGTTCTCAACATGGAAAACTCGTCCAAATTAATCAAAAAGGGAACAGTGGTAGGCCAGTGTCAAGAGGCATCAGCGATTATAAATTTTGAGTCAAATCCATCAAGGGACTACGGCACATCGCAAATAAACAAACAATCTACTCACAGGTTTATAAATGAGTGGACGAAGGATTTGGCTGCCAAAGAAAAGAGTCAAGTGCAAAAGTTAATTGATAAATATCGGTGTATATTTGCTGAAAAGGGCCAAAAGGATGGCAGAACTGCCATTGTAAAACATCGAATAGACACTGGCGATTCTAACCCAATTCGTCAAACACCAAGAAGGGTACCACTTGCGAAAAGAGACGAAGTATCACATTTGGTTGAAGAAATGCACACAAATGGCGTGGTGGAACCATCTGAGAGTCCAGTAGTATTGGTGAAAAAGAAGGACGGTAGTACTCGGTTCTGCGTTGATATCCGAAAACTTAATGATGTCACCAAGAAAGATAGTTATCCACTGCCCAGAATCGATGACACCTTGGATACACTATCTAATGCTAAGTGGTTTTCAACGTTGGACTTGCAAAGCGGTTACTGGCAAGTAGAAATCGATAAGAAAGATCGAGAGAAGACCGTATTCAGTACTGGAGATGGACTATGGCAATTTTTGGTAATGCCGTTTGGACTATGCAATGCACCAGCAACATTCGAGCGGTTAATGGAGCACGTATTAAAAGGTTTACACTGGAAAACATGCCTAGTATACCTTGATGACATAATTGTTATGGGCAAGGATTTCAACGAACATCTGAGAAATCTAGAGGAAGTATTCTTTCGATTGAAAAATGCGGTTCTACAACTTAGCCCTAAAAAATGCTCTCTTTTCAAGAAAGAAATCAAGTATCTGGGTCATCGAGTTACCACGGAAGGAGTGCATACCGATGAGGATAAAATAGCTGCAGTCAAGGAGTGGCCCAGACCGCAAAATCTACATGACATACGAAGTTTCTTGGGGCTATGTACATACTACAGACGATTTGTTCCAGGTTTTGCCAATGTTGCAAGCAGTCTTCATGAGTTGACAAGAAAGAACCGCTCATTTCAATGGGGTGATGATCAAGAAAGGGCATTTTGAAATTAAAAGATCTACTGTGCTCGGCACCAATTCTTGCGTATCCAATTCCAGGTGAAAAATTTATACTTGCTACGGATGCAAGTGGATACGGAATAGGCGGAGTTCTCTCTCAAATGATCAATGGGCAAGGAAAAGTGATCGCATACTACAGTAAAACATTGTCCAAGCCTGAGCGAAATTACTGTGTCACCAGGAGGGAACTTCTTGCTGTAATTGAAAGTGTGACAATTTTCCATAAGTATCTGTACGGACAACAGTTTCACTTGAGAACCGATCACGCAGCACTACGATGGTTACTTCAGTTCAAAGATCCGGAAGGCCAAATTGCGCGTTGGATAGAACGATTAGAGAGCTACGATTTCACCATAGAACATCGTAAAGGAGGAAATCATGGAAATGCAGATGCTCGCTCACGGCGTCCTTGTAAACTTGAATGCAGACATTGTTCAAAAGCGGAAGGAAAAGAAAACATAATTGACATTCGTTTGCTAAATGTTTTGCCCGATGAAAAATGGACTCCGGAACAAATTCAAATTGATGAAAAGAGTGATCCCGACCTCACAAAAATCATGATGTTCAAGGAACAGCAAAGAAAACCATCATGGGAAGATATAGCTGCCGACAGTGCCATAACTAAAGCTTACTGGGCACAGTGGCACAGCTTAAAGCTACAAGATGGTTGCTTATATCGTGTATGGGAAAATGAAGATGGCACATCCGCTCGAAGTTTGATTGTGGTTCCCAAGTCAAAAATAAAAGAGATATTAGCGGAATACCATGGTGGATCTAGTGGTGGTCATTTGGGCATTAATAAAACGGTCGAGAAGGTAAATAAACGTTTTTATTGGATTGGGTGCCAAGAGTCAGTCGCCGATTGGATTCGCAGTTGCCCGCAATGTGTACCAGCAAAAGGACCAACAGTCAGAAGTCGCGGCAGGATGCATCAATACAACGTGGGAGCACCATTCGAGCGTATTTCCATGGATGTCGCCGGACCGTTTCCAATCAGTGATGCTGGTAATAAGTATGTGCTTGTCGTCATTGACTACTTCAGCAAGTGGCCTGAAGTGTATCCCATGCCGAATCAAGAAGCCACAACAGTTGCGGATGCATTAGTTAACAACTGGGTAAGCCGTTTTGGAGTACCGTTGGAATTGCATTCAGATCAAGGAAGAAATTTTGAGTCTGCTGTATTTAAAGAAGTATGCAAGGTCCTCAACATACACAAAACACGAACAACGCCTTTGCACCCGCAATCAGACGGCATGGTGGAGAGATTCAATCGGACTTTGGAAGAGTATCTCAGAAAAGTGGTTGATAAAAATCAAAAATATTGGGATACACACATACCACTATTCCTCATGGCTTATCGAACGGCGGTTCATGATACCACAGCAGCTTCACCATCTAAAATTGTTTTTGGAACAGATTTAAGATTACCTGCGGATTTAAAGTTTGGTGCGAGTCCTTCAGCTGGAATTCCTATACACAATTATGTTTCCAGAAAAAGTGAAGAAATGAACGAAGTGCATCAATTTGTAAGACAGCGTACACAATTTGCGAGTAACAAGATGAAGGCCAGATACGACATGCGCACACATTCAGAGGGATTTACGGAAGGACAACTTGTTTTGCTCTATAACCCACAAAGGAAGAAAGGCTTATCCCCTAAGCTACAAACACACTGGGAAGGACCATACAAGATAATTAAAAGAATTAACGATGTCGTGTATCGGATTCAGAATACTGCAGGCGTTAGACGAAAAATGAAAGTGGTACTTTTAGAAAGGTTGGCGCCGTATAGAGAGAGAGGATTAACATCTGTTCGGGACGAACAGATTTAGGTGGAGGGCAGTGTTACGAAAAGAGGTAATTTGCTCCACTGTGCAAGCAATCAATAATAATAAATGAGATGCAAGACAATTCAGCGCACTAAGCAATGTGTTAGAAAGAGACGGAAGATCATTCAGCGCACTATGCAATGTGCGAGAAAGAGATGGAAGATCAGCACATTAAAACACATGAGTGCGAAGGAGATGCCAATAGCATGCGTCATTCACGAAACGAGTAGAAGGTTCTCGAAACAAGTCGAAGCTTGTCGAAACGTGTCGAACTGATGCCTGCAGTATATAAGGCCGCGCATCTGAGGCACTGTACTTCAGTTGTGATTTAATAGTGAACTAGTGCGTCTCGGGAGTGAACATTGTAAAGATAAATTGTAGTAATTCATCAGTTGATATAAGTGATTATTCTTTAAGTTGTTATTTAAATTAATAAAGTTAATTAATACTAGTTGAAATAATACTAGTTAAAACCAAATATAAGTGCGTTTTTATTTTGTACACAATCCAGCGATACGAACTCGTAGAACAGTTTTCCGTAGACTGAATTTTCGTAACAATATATATATATATATATTCATTTTTTTTTATTGAGAATTACACAGTGCGGCAAAATGACATTTTATTTAATTGAACCCTGATTTGTTTTTAAATTGTGCTTCTATGTTGGTTATCCTTTGAACCCATAGCCCCTAGCGCAGACGTGTAGGGGTATAAGTTTATACTACGTTTTTGTTCCACTGATCATAGAGAAGTTGTAAATAAAAAAAAATGGAGTTCAAATTTTAGCGCCGCACAGTGTTATTAAATAATTAATTAATTAGTAACGTCAATTAAAAATTTCTATCGATAGAAATTTTTTAAATATATTGTAACGCATCAGTTATGCTTTCTATGTGGTTGCTATTATTTTCGTGTGTTCCTTTTTTTCAAATATCCGTAATCATGTTTTGGCATGTTATTCTATGGCAACTTCGCTAAAGTATCATGAGAGAGAATTGCTTATAGTGGAACGTCACAATTGTGGATTATATAAATGTTATGCATGATTTCGATGTACTCTTTCAAAGAGAGTCGACATCTGTAAGACTGTAACCAATCTTAAATACTATTAATTGAATAAACTGAATAGTTTGAATTGAATTACGCTAATAAAAATTGTGTTTTTATTAGTTTATACAGGGGCTTGTTGACGTTATTAAATTCCAATTTTGGGGAGTTATTTCGTTTTTTAGTTTATTGCTTCATTTCCAGACGCCTTATTTTAAAATAGCTAAATTGCATTACCTATAAAATTTAAATTAGTTTCAAATTTAGACAAACTCGCACAGACCCGTTTCCGGTTTTCAATTGCCGAATTGTGCTAATTTTGAAAAAAAACACGAAAATAAATGTGTCTTATCTTTTTTATTATAACATTTATTTTACTGCCCTTATTTAAAATACCGTCATAGAACCGGTTTTATCGGTTTTGTAGATTTTGAATATGCCATCGCTACTTGTGCTTGTGGGACGCTAGTTGTGCTCGTGACAGAACTGTGGCCTCACATGTCAGGCAATGGTAATGCGTCTGCTTCAGGCTGTAGTTACATAGCTGGATTTCCGTCGCCGCTATAGTTGTTGATTTATCCCTGGAAGACGGGCTGCCGCATTTTTCATTGCAGGATACTTTTCGAAAGCCTGCGAGTTGAATGTACTCGATTTTGTTGTGCTGCCTGCGATGCGCAACAACCTTAATGGTATCTGAACAGATAAAGTCACACTTCATGCAGTGGAAATGCGATGATTTTATGGGCGGTCCTGTTAAAGAAATGGATAAATGATTTTATAGAAGTGATTATTTTTTGTATTTTTCACAAAACTTGCGTAAGATGTCTGTTTATACATTTTTTAACTATTCAGACAGATAAATTGTTTGTAGCAGACATATTATTATTGCAATGATTTTAGTACCTTAATGGTAGTGATGAGCCAAAAATGAACACACTTGTTTTTGCTGTTTTTGCAAGTATATTTGCATTTGCTCATCACTAATTAAGATGTATAGTAGGGTGATTTCAAATTGGATCGAATTTTTATTTTCCCACGGAAACGCTCACCATTCGATCGGAAAACTTGGAAAAGACACACACGTGCCTTTTTTCCAAAATCAATTGATATTTAGAGGTCACGCACTTGGTTTTTCTGATTTTGGCAAACTGAAAAACGTAGGTTGGCTTCATGGGGAAAGTTGAATATCCCCCATAGTTTAGGGAGTAAATTCACAAAATGTTTGGGAAAAGTCTCTAATAATTATAATGATTAATAGATTTTGAACAAGTATACCTTAAATTATAAGAATGCAAAATTTTAGATCCACAGTAGTAATTTAGTAATTTAAAGTTAAGAGGTGGTCGGAACACGTGGCAGATCAGTTTAGTATATGTCTAATTTGTGTAGCATAATTTGATAGATTAATATGGTGGCGCAAAATTGAAATCATTTTTTCCCCATTTTCAAAATGTCGGTGTTTTTTGACCAGGGCACGTAAGCCCCTCAATGAAATTTTAATTTGATATTATTAGTTGAAAGCTGTTGTAAATTTGCACCATATGACCCATATCTCATTAATGTGCCATCAAGATCAAAAGAGCACTGCAAATTAATGAAAAATGAGCGTGAATTTGTTCAAAACAGCAGTTTTTCGCGTGGCACATTTCCATTATTATTTAAAATACTATAGTGTATTGCATGAACTAATTTTTTATGAATTACCATCACAAAATCAGTGGCGCATATAAACATATTGAAATGCAAATATGTTATCTACTTTTTGAAAATTGTGCAAAATTTGGATATTAGGTTTTTTAAATTTGTATGGTAAATAATGTTTTTAAAGGGTTTTTAGCATCTACGTAGAATGGTTACGAATCAAATAATTGATTGTAATCAAAAATATCTATCTTAAGTTCCTTTATGGTAAAATCACGACATTTATGTCAATGAATATTTCATTGAGGCACATCCACACTACTGCACGAAAAAGTTCAAAATATTCAATATTAGTAGTCAATGATTTAACCAAAAAAGTAGGCGCATTAAATTTTTTGAAAATTCTAGAATTTTTGCACCTACTCAAAACGCCTCACTATATAAAATTTTATCTCTATGAAATGGAATTGGTAAACCAATAGAGATATTAATATTTTTCTTTTTATGCTTCATTTTAAATTGTCTTAGCATTAGTATGACAACACTTTAGTTATATCGTCGATGATACTGCAAAACCGCCTAACTGCATGTGAAAATTACGCTTCCGACGCACAGTCGGGCAGGGAGTACCAAAAGTGGGCGAAAAGCTCAAATTGTGTTATTTTTAAAAAAATAAGTATGAGGATTGACTAATATTGTATGAAAATTTAATAATCAACGTTAAAATGTAGGTTTTTAAAAGTGGGCGTTGTAACACCCATACAACTGACATTTTTAAATTAATATATGTTGGGAATTACGGGAGCTACAGTGATGCAACTTTATAGTTTCGTTAATATTATGCGTTTCTCGAAATTTCATCTTGACAATCAAAGATTGTTGAAACTGTTAATATTAGTATAAATGGTGGATCGATTACATGTGAATAACTCCGAAAAGGCAAAAAAGGCAACATTTTCATTAGCGTTTTGAAAAATATAATATGTGTACTAGGTAAGAATGTAATCAGTTTTGCCGGAGCGTGCCTGGCACGTTTCTATCTCATCTTTTTAAATGAAAAATAATTAAAAAAAAAATAAAAAAGTGAATTTGTTCCAGCATTTTTATACCCTACACCAGGTATGTCAAACACGCGGACCGCCAAACTTTCATCTGCGGCCCGCGAAGACTTTTTAAATATTATTAATATATTTTATAATATTAAATATTTATTTTATTTTCAGGCGTTAAAATGATTATTGTGTATTGTTGTGCATTTCTGTGCAGCGCCATGTATCCAATTTAACATGCCATATATGAAATTAAATTACTAATCTTGGTTAAAAACTTATTAATTTATTAAAAAAATCAATATTTTTGTAGGTACATTATTTTCTAAAATTTAATAATGAAATATTAATAAGTTTTTGATATAGAGTCTTAATTTATTTTCCTAATTGTCATTTTAAATATTATACATGACTTTGCAAAATGGCATAACAATAATTTTTAAATTTTTTTCATCAAGTAATATTGTTTTTTATTCATAAAATTAAAAATTATTGTATTTCCGTTGGATATGTATATATAAAAAATATATGGTGGCGCATAGTTTTGTATGCCTAACACCGACAAGAAAATTACATTATTGTTTTTGTGTCGACTATTAAAAATAAAAGGAGAGAAAAATAATTAAAACTTAAAAATCTTAAAAACTGGACCCTATTTAACAAAACCATTTTTGGAATTAGCTTCAGTATCATATAAAACCGCAATCAGACTTTGACTTTTATTAAAAAAAAACGACATGTTTTTAACCAAGAAACATGGTTTTCACAAACTGGAATTGGAATCATTTTAATTTTTTTTTAATAAGTCAAAAATCCAATCTGCAACAATTTTTAAAATTTTGTAATTTTCGTAGAGTAAAATTTTATGTTAGGATAATTTAAACATTTTCCACATCGATATCGCAATGCTTTTCAAATAAATCTCGATATATTTTAACTATTTGATGCAATATTAATCTAGAATCGTTTTTATTATCGTTTCGATGCGATATGTCGCTTTGAGCTATTTTTGCAGTTTTATTAAGATTTGGCCTTCGATATTGGTACAAGATCTAATTCGATATCGTACAATTTTGCCGACATAAAAAATTGCAACAATTTTGGATGATTGTCAGGTGTCTGTTTTATAAAATTTTCTCTAGTGTTTCAAATATAGGTACTCCACTTTAAATACAATAGACAAAATATTTGGCAGGATCAAAGAAGTTCGGAAATTTTTTCAATTATTTCAAACAGACAAAATCGAACTATTTTTACAAAAAATTTCGCCTGCGGCGCTTTTACCGAAGATCAATGGAAAATTTCATAATCTTAACATTGTATTTTTTAACAAATGTAAAAAACCAACGATTTGTTTTCTTATGGTACACAAATGGGGCCCGCCTCATCATTTGAATTGAACATGCGGCCCGTGATGCTAACTGAGTTTGACATGCCTGCCCTACACCTATGAGGTACAGGATATATTAAGTTTGTTCAGATATTGTAACGCCCCTTAGGAGGCGTGTCCGGTATGGAAAAGTATATATATTCTTGATCAGCATAACTACCCGAGTCAGTCTGTCTGCCTGCAAGCGCGGATCCAGGGGGGTGGCGAGGGTGCCGATCGCCCTCCCCCCCAAGAAGACGCACTTTTGAATTTTTCAAACAAATTTTTAAAAAATCACAACATTAAAAAATGCACCTAATATTAAACGTATTTCGCCTTTTTAAAAGAGCGGAAACTATAGAGAAAGGCGAAAAATTTGCAAAAAAAAAAATAAAATTGTAAATTTTCCCTCTACAGAAGGGCGAAAAATGTTCAAAAAAGCATAAAATTGCAAATGCGCCTAATTTAGAAAATTTTTGCGCCTCTACAGAAGGGCGCAAAATATAGAAAAAGGCGCAAATTTTTCAAAAATACATAAAATTGCAAATTGTAAATTTTCCCTCTACAGAAGGGCGCAAAATGTTCAAAAAAGCATAAAATTGCAAATGCGCCTAATTTAGAAAATTTTTGCGCCTCTACAGAAGGGCGCAAAATATAGAAAAAGGCGCAAATTTTTGAAAAATACATAAAATTGTAAATGCGCCTAATTTACAAAATTTGTGCGCCTCTATAGAAGGGCGCAAAATTTTCAAAAAAGCATAAAATTACAAATGCGTCTACTTTACAAAATTTTTGCGCCTCCATAGAAGGGTGCAAAATATAGAGAAGGGCACAAAATTTTCAAAAAAAGCATAAAATTGCAAATGCGTCTAATATACAAAGTTTTTGCGCCTCTCTAGAAGGGCGCAAAATAAACAAAAAGGCGCAAAATTTTCAAAAAACATAACATTGCAAATGCGCCTAATTTACAAAATTTGTGAGCCTCTATAGAATGGCGCAAAATATAGAGAAAGGCGCAAAATTTTTAAAAAAGCATAAAATTGCAAATGTGTCTAATTTACAAAATGTTTGAGCCTCTACAGAAGGGCGCAAAATTTTCAAAAATACTTAAAATTGCAAATGCGCCTAATTTACAAAATTTGTGCGCCTCTATAGAAGGACTCAAAATATACAGAAAGGCGCAAAATTTATCATTTTTTCGACATATTTTAAAAATATATAGACGGAGTTTGTATCGCAAAATGTCTGCCCGAAAAAAAATTAACTTTTAACTTTTTTTGAAATTAAAAAAAAAACTGTTGTAAATTAATTTAATAATTGGTCAAGTAACTTTTACCTTTTACTTCTTGAATAAATGGTATAAAAAACTAGGTTAAATGTAAAACTTAAGTTTGGTACAAATTGTACAAATGGTATAATTGGTACAAATGTTATACTTTAAAAAAATCAAATTCAAATATTTTGTATTTTTGGTTTTGAAATATGCTGACTTGAAAAGTGAAAATAATCATTAAAAATACATTGTGTATATCTGAAGTAGTTTTCAAACGAGATGGCGATATTGATCACCTTTAATATAATACACAAATTGAATTTTGTTTCCAAAGGGTACTGAGATATGTACACCTTCCTAAAATCTTCAAACTATCCCCTCTGTTTGGGTCCATGGCTAAATTAGGGCGCGGTCGGACTTATGGTACCATAGATAAATCGAAAACTTATACACCTATATGAACATTAGACTGATTCAAAAACAGAAAATCTTAAAATGTTTCGCTCCGCGTCGACTTTCTGAAACTAGGACCTCTAAAACTGAGAAGAAGCTTAAAAAAAAAAAGTGATCCTGTGATAATGCGCAAAGACCTTAAATGTCATTTTTGAGCTTTTAACGACTATTTTCAATAAAATTATTGTTACTCCAAGTATAAAAAGATATCACTCAATTTTATTTTTTATTTAATTTAAAATCAATTACTGAAATTAAACTATAATTTTTTAGTTAACCGTTAAATTTCATGACTTGCCAAACACGAAAAATTTCGACTTTTTTTTACTACAGTGATGTTAACGGTCGAAATTTTTCTAATTTTATTCTAATGAGTTTAAGATAACATTTTTGTATTATTGCACATACAATTATCTTTAAAATGTTATGTAACTCTTATATTTTTAGGCATCGTTATTAGTAAATACTAAAAGTATGCGCTAGCGCTAGCTAAAAAAATAATATTTTTTGATTGAAATCAAAGAAGAAAATTATATAAAGGGTTAATTTCCACGATCCACGACAGGAGTTAGATTTTTTTCAAGAATGTAATAAACTCTACTTTTAGAGTGTCAATAAGAATATTGATGAGTTTAAACTTCATTGGTTCACATGGTTTATTAAATTCTTAAAATTTGTTATACTAAATTTTCACTAAAAATTTGATTTTGAATTGTAATATCTCTTCAACCTTAGAAGTTAGCTGATTGATTTTTTTATGTTTGGTAAATATTTGTATACAAGTTAATCTATGTAAGGACAACTTAAGAATATAATGCTCATTAAAGAACTATTTTTGAATAAACACTTTTACCGCTTTTGTTACTATATATTATGGAGCGTAACTGTGGACAAATTATGTAAAATTTTTTATTTTTTTTTTTAGTGAAAAAATTAATAGTTTAAGGAAAAAAAATTACATTCAACTTATTATTAAAAAAAATCAAAAAAACCCAAAAATTATTAAAACCGTGATATCTAATAAAATGTGCCAACGGCTTTTTATTTATTTTGATCTTAAAATACTCGGGAAGGATATACGAAACATTTCCTTGAATAATTTGGGGTGTGCATCAACTTTGGTTGAGAGTGTTTTAGGTAGGAGTGCAGAATCTTACTATGTACTAATAAAACGATATCTAAAAATATAAGAGAGACATATCATTTTAAAGATAATTGTGTGTGCAATAATACAAAAATGTTATCCCAAATTCGTTAGAATTAAATTAGAACAATGTCGACCGTTAAAATAACTATTGTAGAAAAAAGTCGACATTTTTCGTGTTTGGCAAGTCTTGAAATTTTAACAGTGAACTAAAAATTTATGTTTTAAAAAATCATAATTTGAGTATGTGATTTTAAATAAAATAAAAAAATAAAATTGAGTGATATCTTTTTATACTTGGAGTGACAATAATTTCATTGAAAATAGTCGTTAAACGCTCAAAATGACCTTTAAGCTCTTTGCGCAGTATCACAGGATCACTTTTTTTTGGGTTTTGCAAGCTTCTTCTCAGTTTTAGAGGCCCTAGTTTCAGAAAGTCGACGCGGAGCGAAAGAAAAAATAGTTCTAGATTTTTCATACAAATATGAATCAGTCTAATTAACATGTAGGTACTGAAATGAAAGATATTGATCTCACGATTAATATGTTATTATGTTCATGGTCCGATAACCCCAGTAACCTCAGGACCCTTTTTAGTTTTAACAACTGAGTTCATTTTATACACGAAACAAGTGTGTGTAGGCAAACGAAAAGAAATTTAATCAGGAGTCTATTATACACTAATTACACTCAAGGATTGAAACCTAAACGAATAACGGTTTCGATTTCGGTTTTTTCCGCGTTTCGGTTTCGGTTACGGTTTCGGTTTTAAGTTTTTATAACGTAACGGTTTCAGTATACCGGTTCCAAGTTACGGTTTCGGGTTTGATTTCGGTTTTTGTATAATTTTTTTTTTTACATATTTTTCAAATAATTTAGCATTGTTTATATGGTGCTAAGTTATGTTCAATTTGTGATATTAGGGTAAAGTGGGAAACGTAATTTAAACAATGTTTGTTTTTATTCTAGTGAAAATATTGTGTTATATGAATTATTTAATTGATTTCGACAAGAAACAATTTCAATCGTGGCTACAAGCCAATGAAAAGCAACATTTTGAATCTGAATTGCAAAAGTGAGCCGAGAAGCGAACCTTAAACAAGAGCAGCAAGAATACATCGGTAATTGTCTTAAACTTCATGAAAAGAAGAAGAAGAATTTTGTACAATTTCCTGCCATAAAAGAAATTTTGAACAGCAATATCTGCCTGTATACTTGAAATGTTCGAACTTGTCGAACTTGCACTTTAAATTTCGTATTTTCTTAAGTAGTTACTGAGATTTTTATAATTTTACTTTTTTTTCTAATTTTTTCTTGCAGTACCATTGTTTTTTATTATCTTATTATAATTCTTTTATCCTTAATATATATTTCCAAAATTGATCTGTTTTGAAAAATCACACAAAAATCAATTAAAGGACCCTTTAAATGGTATTATATTGAAAAGATCCTTTAAAATAATTCAATAATTATTCAAATAAACTTGTCCCACTTTACCCCAGGCTGCCTATATATTTTACTTATACAATAAATAAAAAAACAATATCATTAAAAATTAAATCATTTTTTAACAATGATTTGCTGGTGTTTTGTTGTTAATTCGATTTACCGCTACACAAAGTAATAAAAAAAAACACTCCAAATTTTATTAAATGACATTTAAACTTGCCCTGTATTTAAGATCTTCTATATAAAATAAAATATGTTTTTCTGATTTTTTTATACCTTTTTAAAAACCGTTTTAAACCAGTATAAAACCGAAACCGTTTATTTCGGTTTTGGTTATCGGTTTATTTCTGATTTTTGTATAACGGTTTTAAAAATGAAACGGTTTAAAACGGATATCGGTTTCGGTTACGGTTTCAATCCTTGATTACACTATTATTTCTAAAAATGTCGCCTGCGGCGCTTCCTCGATATAACTTTCCAACGAAATATTATAATTAATTGTTGGGCTGTTTTATTTTTTTATTTTTTACATAATTACAAATTCTAATCGCTATCATATAAATGACCATATAATTGCACCAATGTTGCATTATTAACTTTCATTTGAGTACCTATATGACCAAATATGTAGGTGCACCGGATTTCAATTTTTCTAGGGTATCACAGATCCGTCCACACCCTATATTTTTAAATGTTTAAGGAAATAAAACTGTTGATTTAAAGAAAAAAAGTTTGTTTAAAGAACTACAGTTGTGTAAATTCATTATTCGCTGTATTTGATAAGAAAATATAAAAACGGGCGCAAAATAAATGTTTGGGGAGCATTTTAGAAAAAATTGGAAAAAAGGCGCCAAAAAATCAATCGCACCCCCCCAAATCATACTTCTGGATCCGCCCCTGTCTGCCTGTCTTGCCGTCTAGTTATCTTGCTGTCTGACCGGATACAGAGTAACTTGAGAAATACTTGTCAGAATGCGATGGAATTTGGTCACAATATGTTTTTGCCAAAAGTAGGCAATGAGTTTGAAAATGAACAAAATCGGTCAACAGACACGCCCACCTCACACACATGTCACTTATATATAACTTTTTGGGAACCAATAACTAAAAAATTATTCAAGATATAGTTAAAAAATTTAAAACGCATTGTTAGAATTTACTTAACTATATGTGTTTCAAAAATGGGCGTAATCCGCCCACATTTTTTTTTACTTTAAATCCTGTTTTTTCATATCCCACAAAATTTTACCAGTAATATATCTACCAAGAGTGTAGCGTATTCCATAGTCGGGCCCGACCGACTATAAAAGTTCGTCTCATGTGACCGCACTTACTTATGTGACCTAATTTTTCCAACAAACTTATGTCCTATCACGTCAGGTTTAAGAGATACATCACCATAAAGGTCCTAAAGCGACTGCAATATTACCGTTGATTTATTGAGAAAACTATAGTAGTTATGGATTTGTTGTCTGAGAATCAAATATAGACACTATCCAATGCTTCATCACAATTAAATAACAACGCTGACTACTTTTATCATTCAGTAACACTCAAACTAATACTTTTCATATAGTTCCAAAGTTCTTTTTTGTAGATGAATTTGTTTAAGTATCGCCAATAACAGTTAATACCAGATTATGGCTGTATGTGAAATATTCAATTAATCCGTAATTCACTGAACCCAAATTAGGAACAATAGGTGGAAATAGAATTATTAAGTATAAATAAAAAATGTGTAATAAAAATACAAAAGTTTAACTTGATAATTATATAATATACAAAATATAATATAAAATATAAATATTATATAATATAATATAATATAATATAATATAATATAATATAATATAATATAATATAATATAATATAATAT